>FR990045.1:21201083-22438366 GCA_905404095.1 Glaucopsyche alexis
TAACAATAATAAACTTTGATTTTAATTTCATAATATTTTTATTTAAAATAATTACTATTATATAGAGGAAGTAATAAATAAGTCATATTTAAAAAGTAACTTTGATGCAAAATAGAATAAAAGCTATGATTTAGTTTTTACTCCAATACTATAATGTAAAAAAATAATAATTATAAGTACTACTTAACTATGTATGTATTAACTATTAAGACATACATGTAAAAAAGCAATTTACACTATTATTTATCGTCTCCTAGACCATTACATATAAGTTGATGTTGGCAAGCCCGACCATGTTCTAGGGTGCCTAGAGATGCCAGTTCTATGTGATGACCCTCACTTTGCAACACTTCATTTGCCCAAATTTCTTCTAAACATCTAAATCTGCCTTTAAAAATTGTAATGGTCCTTTCGACATTATTCCTTGCTGTACTATGCAGTGTATTGTAGTGATTCTCTGGAGAACCAGGCTCAGGATTGGCACATGGGGTCATCAAGTAGGATCTCTGTCCATAAGCAGAATCACCTGTGAATAATTGATATTATATTAAGTAAATTATCAACTGCCTTTTCACTATTAAATGTCAACTGCAAACATGTATTTTTTTCATACATAACAAATATGCTGTCTCTACTAAGCCCCCCCCCCCCTTGAAAATCATTTTTCAAGATAACAAATATTTTTATTTAAAGGTTAAATACTTTTATATTTTAATAAATTTATATTAAGTATATAATATAACACCTACAATTAAATCATTTCTTGAATGGTTTTTTTGCAGTAATAACATTCTTCTTGTATTTAGGGACGAATCATGGCCACCAAAGTACCATTAACACAGCCGATTACACGAATTTTAATTATGTCATAAAACCTGCAACGAAAGATAGAGTCAAAGAGCTAAAGCGTCGACACAGGGAACTTTATATAGGTACATATAATATATTATATATAATTACCTCAAGTACCTTTGTTTCAATTTCAATAAGCAGATGGCTGTAACTCATAATTAAAAAGAGATTTTCCAACTATATTCTGGTAGCTTCCAATGGCCAAAAAAGATAGTTTATAGAATCTGGAAAAAATAAAATAATGTTGTCGTCACTTCATGTATAGTAGTAGATAGGTAATAATAATAGATTAGTAAAATAGAAATACAAAGTTTCACTATAACTTATACATAGCATGTACATACTTATACTTAGGCCCTACTTTAACTCAGTGCGAACTAGGTGTAAGTTGTAACACAGAAGGTAGATAGTAGATACTACACTGGATCTAATATTTAACTACAAAGGTCAATTAATAAGTACCTAGACAATTATTATTAAGGTAGGTAGGTTAGCTTCTTTTAGAAGGTACAACATACACAAGACTTGCGCCCCTGTTATCACAAAAAACAATTACGTAATTTCTTTAAATTACTGCTTCATGTGTTCTGCATTTTTAAATAGATTGTAAAGTAATATTATATTAGGTAGGTATTAAATACTTACATTTTTAAAGAGTAATCCAACTTCAAATATCACTAACATAAACTAAACACAATGTAAATGGACCGAAAATCCTAAGCTACAGCCACGAAATTGTAGCTTTTCATTTGACATTAAAAGTTGTAAGCGTACGTCGAGGCTGTAGTCGAAGTTTGTGGCTGTTTTGCTTAGAGAATACCGATTTCATATAAGAAAATTTAAATATTTAATTTCAAATCACGCCGCCTACAGCCATGCGGCGCTAGTGTCGAACAGCGTAGAAACTAATCTTAGAGAATACCGATAAAGCTCTCATCACTGTAACAGCCGCTGCCATCTAGGCTGTTACGATGTTTGCGCTTAGAGAATCGCACTGCAGCGCAGTTAAAGTTTATAATCAGTCCATAGTAAACCGCAAAGACGTAGACCATGTTGGCAGTGGCGTAGCGTGTGTGTCTGACGCCCAGGGCAGATGTCAATTTTGCCGCCCCCTTAGGTTTTGCCTTTTAGGTTTTTTGTAAACAATACATTAAGTACCATTTTACAATAATTAACCCTTTGATGACCACGGGGAAACATGCTTCCCTAGCAAATAATTAGAAAAATATCAAAAGTTATAAGGCCAATGCCTAAATACTTTTCTTTTATTAGTAGTTGAATGTAACCTTAATCATTTTTATAATGACAAAATAACGTAGGCATTGCAGTATACTTTTTATAGAAATTTGAAAATAACAGTTTGCTTAGCACCTTTTCAGTATTTTTTACAAAAGTTTTTAGTGATGTTAAAGCGTTTTATAGTGTATTTTATTGAGCTATAATTATTCCCTGCTAAGTAATTTTATATTTGAGATATTCTTCAAAACTATTATTTATGTTTTATATTGAAATAAATCGTCATAAACTAAAAGGGAAATCAGCTTCCCTATGGTCGGTAAGGGATACTAATTCCTCCATATATTACTCTATTGTATGCACAATTTATATGGAATTATTTCTATATTCTTGTATTGATTTTTGAAATTACGCTGGATATTTTTGGATATTGTAGCGAAATATAATTCGTAAAGGACTTTAGGTGTATAAGCCTCAAGAATTATGAAATTCTACTGATCTTGGTCGATGGTAGTAGTGAGTAGTGATGAATAAAACGATTTGCAACTCAAAAAAGCCGTAGTAATTTTAACGCATGGTAATGATCAAGAGGTTCCTGGTATTGAAATTGAAGTTGACTTTCAAGAACACTGAGTTCCTCCTCCACCAACACCATCTACAGCTGTCAGCTCGTCACCCATGAGCCAAATTATAATTGCTCCATGGCGTCACCGGATTCGCTTGGTTATCAGTAAACAAATAGTTTTTCTATGGAAGTCTTTACTTCTAATTTATAGGTATTATGTAGTTTCATCATTTTATTTGGTCTACATAAACTTATATGTATAGAAGTACCATCTATGACCAATATTATGCCAAATATTCGATTTCAACAGATACACTAAAATCTACATTTCTTTAGTAGGTAATGCAGAAGTTAGTGATGCAAAAAGAGTAATGACATAGATTATCGTATTCTCTCAATGATAGCTAATTAGCTACAGTATCGACTGCACCTGATGGTAAAATCCCCTATGCAAAGTATAAGACTAAGAGGAATTTTGTTCTATATAAAGTCATCTTTGTTATGCTAATGAAATACACTGTTTGGTTAGGTACTATTTAATATCTAGTTTTTATATTGTACTTATATATAAATGAATACTTTTCCTACAGTAATAATAAAGTTGAATAAAAAATACTTCAAATATTGATAAAATATTGAATACGTAAAGTAGCTGTTGTAAGGCTAATATGTTACCGTTATGGACCATAGGGAAAATTGCTTCCCAACAATTTCCAAAAAACCTATAAATATTTTTTTGATTTTTCTTAAAGAGTATGTTTATTATATGCATAATTAACTATTTTGTACAACTTTCATATTTATATACCCTTCACTTTTCTTATGGTCCTGAAAGGGTTAATTATTGTTTAATGGTATTTTACATACCATTAAACAATAATTAGGTAATTCTAGAGAACTTTTCGGCAAGAACAGTGATCGTTACAACGGGCGTCAACAGGCCCCCCGCCCCCACTACGGTAAGCCAAGTCTGTATGTTGGTTTGACAATTTGTTTGATTTGACACTATAATTGTTAAAAAAGAGACAACACACAGAAGACACACATCAATATACTCAAAGACACACATCGTATCTAAAGGCAAGTGAACCATCATAAAGTTCAAACTTAAAAAATTATCGAATTTTGACCACTAGACTAAGCGACCTCTAGTCGTTATAGATAATAGGCAACTTGACTATATGTATTTATATCATAAACGCTTAATAATTATTATTGTTCCATTACACAAAAAAAAAAACAAAATTACATTGTTTTGAAACCTACAAAAAATATTTTAAAAATGCACTTTCTAAAAACCGCCGAAAACACTATTCGCCATGTTGGTTGATAGATCTTCGCTCCGATAAAACGGCAGTGTAACGTTCCATTTGACGTTTTGACATAAATACTGTATAAGATGTCATTGAACTATTTATTTAGAAAAACACGTTGCGTTTCACTACTACGTAGGTCATAAGTGTGATTGTGTCGTCACATTCTTGCCGGAAGTTACTTCGAGGTGTTTTCTTCAAAATACATATTTTTAAATCAACTTTATTCAATACTAGCTGTTGCCCGCGGCTCCACCCGCGTAAATACAGTATCCCTCGGGAACACCAACTTTTCGAGATAAAAAGTATCCTATGTCCTTTCCTAGGACTCAAACTATGTCTATCCCAAATTTCATCAAAATCTGTTCAGCGGTTAAAGCGTGAAGAGGTAACAGACAGACAGACAGACACACTTTCGCATTTATAATATTAGTAAGGATTAAGCTTTTAGTGCATGATATCGCTAGAATACGTTTTCCTAAGCCAAGTACAAAAGGAAATAGTCCTTCAATGTATGAAATTAAATATGAGTCAAGTGGCCTATTATGATATGTAGTGTACCTACCTACTGTTATTTCTTATGTACAACTAAAATATTGCAGAATACTAATTCAAATATTATCTACTAATAGTAGAGTACTATACACAAAGTACTAGGTCTTTTTAAAGAAATATACCTTCATTAAGGAACGTAATAAATAATAATTTTATTTTAGTGCCTAAGAATTTTCGTTAACAAACGTAATAAAAAAGGGCACTCAGTATTTTATAGGCACTTTAGTAATATGTACTACTTAAAAAAATCTAGAAATCCTCGAAGGAATATATATGTCACCGTAAAATTGTAAAAACCGTTAGATTGTAGAATAACTAACGAGATTGTCTAATATTGTCTAATCTAATATGTCGAAAGATTAAAAACTATATATTTATAATCTAATAAAAATAATGTGTTAAATTATAGGCAGCATATTCGCGTCGTAAGTCTATCAACATTTTACAATTTCACTAGTTTTATTACAATCTAACGGTTTTTACAATTTTACGGTGATATATTTATTACATTGACTCACTCATATTAATTATTACAATACTAATTATAAAGACTTGGGAAAGACGCGATCGCATCCTCTGATCAATAAAAACACCTACGAGTACATATTATATCCCTGCGAAACCGCGTATTTTTTTTTTATATTTTGTGATTCTTTCTATTTTTTAAATACCACAAAAAGAAAATCTACGAGATCAGTAATATCTTTAATAAATAAATCAAAAATAGATTTTGCAATATGTATGTACCTAATGCAATCCGTTCTTTTTTCGACTACGGCGAAGACAAAATAAAAGGAAGGGTAATTATTCTCTAGCAGTCTCGGCAGTCTATGTATGTATATTCGTTCCGATCTTAATGAATGAGATTCTTAATAATTAGGAATCAAAGGCTATTTAATTAACGTAGTCGGGTTTTAGTTTTTTTTTTATAGAAGTGTACCTAGTTATTTCCGTACTTATGTAGAACTCCGAGCAAAAAAAAAAGATGTCGGTCTCCCAGGTACTTAGATGTGTATTATGTCACCGGAAAATTGTAAAAACCGTTAGATTATAATCTAACTAGTAAAATTGTAAAATGTCGAAAGCAGAATATTCGGGTCCATCATCATTAGCCTATCGCCGCCCACTGCTGAACGTAGGCCTCCCCCAATGAGCGCCAACCATCCCGATCTTGGGCAGCCCTCATCCATCCGCTGCCAGCCACCTTCTTCAAATCGTCGGTCCATCGTGCCGCAGGACGTCCTACACTACGTTTGCCTAAGCGTGGTCTCCACTCTAATACTTGTCTGCTCCATCGATTGTCTGTCCGTCTGCAGACATGGCCGGCCCACTTCCACTTCAGCGTGCTAATTCGTTGAGCAATGTCGGTGACTTTAGTTCTCTGGCGAATAACGTCGTTTTACGTATTTTATCCACCAGAGATACCCTTAACATTGCTCTTTCCATCGCACGCTGAGCAACCTTCGGAGGTGGTACCCTGCCGTCGCCCAGGGATTCTTAGCACCCCTCGCCGCGCCGTTACCGAGGCCGGGGAATATTCAGGTCCGCAGCCCGAATATTCTGCTTATAATTTAACACATTATTTTCGTTATATATAACTATATAGCTAAGAATCTTCGACATATTTTTACAATTTCGCTAGTTATATTACAATCTAACGGTTTTTACATCTTTAAGGTGACATAAATATACAGGGATACTTAATGCAGTATATTTAACAAGCTAGTACCTCTACTACTGAAGTCAGTTCTTCATCTCTCTTTTTAAATAATCACAAAATAATAAACTCGTTTAACAGCCGATTAGTTTAGGCTACTTTAGTACCAGCTTGCTATAATAAATATACTACTTACTTGCGTAAAGAAATCATAAAAAAACAACACTCGCTCCTCTCTGTACATGAACACAACAATGAGGTACCTAATCATCAAGTTACATTCGTCTGAGTTAGGTTTTAGTAGAGTGCAGTGGCCGATCTACGACTTTATCCAACCGGGGCAAAAGCTTGATATGTGTCCCCATAGATCCGGGGCTGAGAGAGTGAAATTAATGACTTATGCTAAGAACTCACGAAGCGGTTTTTCCCCGTGCCCGCCGCGGTTGGGGAACTGCGGTTTAATTCTGAACTCACGAGTCACGCAGCCGCCACGGTTGAGGTTATCGCCCTGAAACGTGGCGGGCGAAGATCGCAGGACGCGCGGTTTCAAGAAGCCAAAGATTGTTCGCAATATAATTTTTGAATTTCACCCATCAACTGAACGCAGAGCGCACGGGTGCAACCCGCCGAGGCTGCAGGTGACCGCGCGATTCTACTAGTTAATAGTTACCCGCCACATTACAAGACTTCGAACACACCGCGGCGGGCGTTAAACGCGTCGTCAGTTGTGCTTTATTTTTTTACATACTGCAGAATATTTGCATTCTACAATTTATACAGAAGTTGCGAGTCCGCAACCGCGTCGAGCGCGGGTGATAACTATTTCTTTAGTTCTTAGCCTAAGGCGGCATACAAATAGGACCGCGCCGACCCCCGGCAGCGCCTGTGTGCGAAACCCATGAAGCGCCTCTTATTTTTACCAATCTTCATGTTTTAACTTTTCGGTGGCGGCCCGCGGCGCCCTCATCGTCTTGGCGCCTGTGTGCGCCGCACACATCGCACACAGGGGCGGCACGGCCCTGGTACAATCACTTACATAATATCACTAACCTTTCTGGTGTTCTACAAACAATTATGTCACATTTTTAACTGGCGCAATTTGACTACATGTCTCCAAGTCTTGAAAATAAATTTTGTTTAACGATATCGATCACGTTACTTTGAGAAAAGGAATCGATAAGCGCCTTCGTCAAACGGAGACTACCAGCGACACTATCGACATCGTCCGTCGCACTTTCGTCCGAGGCATGTTCTATTAAATTATTCTCTAATAGTCGAATAAGACTTGCGTTTGATATCTTTGGGACATACTCTATCAAATTATCCCTGTCGTCTAGTATAGTGTTAATGTCAAATTCATCGAGGCCAGTGGTAGCATCTTCTTCTGTCCGCTGCCGTTTGCAGCGCCGCGTCTTCCTCTTGTGGTCTAAATATGCCTTCGCTACAGATTCCAGTTGCAAAAACAGTACAGCAAGAGGTGTGTCCGACAAATCATCCTGAAAGAAACGTTTACAAAATGAACTCGTGTGGGGAAACGAGAGGGCATTAGAATGATGTAAGTACTATATAAAAACAAATTACGACATACATTGGATCTAAATCCAATGCAATTTAAACGTAAACGAAAATATATAATTCTACCAAATTAATGTACTCTTGTAATCCTTTGCGCGGTAAATACCCAAGTGCCATTAATATTGGTAGCATTATATACTTTATTGTTCTCTTGTTTTCGTTTAGATGAACAGAGCATACAGCATTAGATTAGTTGACCTATCGTAAGTAGTTCCTGTCTTTATTAGCGCGTTATAAATATTTAGACTGAATAATGAATAGATATAGTTGGGTCGCCTAAGATCGGATGCATGGAATAAGTCACAAACTAGGCAATATTTTCTACTGCTGGCAAAACTACTAGACCAGATGGGACGTGCACACAAATGATTCGGCAGAAAAAGTGTATTTGTGGAATTTCCTGGCCGTAAGTCCGGATGTTTTCCTAAAGTGTACTTTATTCATTAACGTATAGAAGTGAAGATGATACATAGTCCGATCTTCGGCTGAAATGTAATTTTCCTCACTATGGTTTTAATTGGAAAAAGTCTGCTTTTTAAACGCTTAAATTGCTTAGAAAAGTTGATATCTAGCGCAAACCAAATAACATTTGTCATCAATTTAAAGTAGACCACAACAAAAAAATGCCAAGGAATCCAGAGAAATAAAAAATGCAGTACTTCCAAAATGTTCGGCTAATGCGTCCGATCTTACTTAGTTACTTGGATGCACAATATGCAGAAAATACACGCACGCACGCATATTTATAAACTGTAATATTAGCGCCCATTTTCGGAAATTAGAAAAATAGCCATACCAAAAACCAGTTAGAACCTTACCTCATTAGGATTAATGAGAAGCTTTGCTGTTTCCTGAGGTAGATCTTTACATATTTGTGCTACAAATATCTTGATAAGCGCTTCCGATACTAAGGTTGACTTATCTTTTTCCTAAAAATATGTAGAAGCATTAAGTAGAAAATATAATAAAAACTTAGGCCTTTACATCCGTTAATGGATGATTTATACAGTATTCTCCGAGCGAAGTAACCACTCTTGAAATACTGCAGTGCCTGGGACAGTTGGTTTTTAAATGTCGTATGGTTGCCCAAGCACATACGGCATTCTCACAACATAGTCAGCCTAGTCCAGAGGAATGACTGGTCAATACGTCTGGGGCCAACTATGTGCGGGTTTCCTCACGATGTTTTCCTTCACCGTAAGAGCGTCCGTATGATGTACTTGAGATCTGAAAAAGTCTCATTGGTACACGCCACAACCTGGGATTTGAACCTGCACTCTCTCGAGTGCGAACCAAACGGTCTACCCACTAGGCCACGGAGCTCTCGCAGAAAATATAATCATTTTTTATATTTCTATCGGTGACTAAAAATTAAAGAAGATGCATACATGAGGTACCCAAATATTGAATGATATGTTCAGAGGATCCAAATTTTGTACATAGTGCCACCAACCCCTTGGCACCAATAAAGCATCACCGGCACACAACTCTACCATATATCCTCCCGAAAGTCCTGAAAATCAAAAATACATAACTGACTTTTTCCCGCATCCACAGTGTTTTAAAAATCCTCAAAATCGGATATTTCTAAACTAACCCCATACATCGATGGCGTCTTGTATTCCAAACTTAAGAGTAGAACACCCGTGTGCCAATTCTGCTTAGTTTTTGAGATAAATAATTTGGAAGATGGGCATTTTTTCAAGTTATCGATTCATAAAATTATTTTTTTACGTCAATTGCGAGGCGTTGTAAACTTGTTATATTAGGTTGGGGAAAAAGTTTCTTCGCATTTTATATAAAAATTCAAAAGGTTTTTTATAAAGTTTATTTACAAGTGACTAAAGTATATAGGTGCCATTTTGTTCGATAACTTTTTGCCATCTTTTTGGTAGGTACATGATCCCATCGCTATAAAATTTTTGGGGCTTCTGATGAAAAAACTGCGACAAGTGGTTTTGGCAGTCCTCTTGTGATGTCAACCTGACACTTCCTAAGGAATTCTGCAGCGACCGAAACAGGTGGAAATCTGAAGGTGCAAGGTCAGGACTATACGGCGGATGCATTAACACCTCCCAGCCAAACTCCCGTAATTTTTTCTGAGTGGCTAAAGATGTGTGAGGTCTAGCGTTATCATGGTGAAAAACCACACCCCTTCTGTTGATTAATTCCGGCCGCTTTCTCTCAACTTCTTGCTTTAATCTCATCAGTTGTTCGCAGTACAGTTCAAAATTGATGGTCCTGCCTGGCGGTAACAGCTCATAATGAATAATGCCCTTCCAATCCCACCACACACACAGCATCACCTTGTTGCGAGTTAACCCGGGTTTCGCCACAGTCTGTGAAGCCTGACCGGCCTTTGACCACGATCTTTTTCGCAGGTTCTTGTCGTACGTGATCCACTTTTCATCACCAGTTATCAGCTTCTTCAAAAATGGTTCGGTTTCATTACGTCGTAATAAAGAATCACAAATGAGTACACGGTTCATTAGGTTTCTTTCAGTGAGCTCATGAGGCACCCAAATATCGAGCTTTTTTGTGTACCCAGCTTTTTTCAAATGCGCCAAAACCGTTTTGTGGTCAATCCCCAGTTCTTCAGCTACATCGTAACTACTAATATGCCGATCTTGCTCCACTTTTTCAAAAATGGCAACAGTTTTGTCCGTAACAGGGCGACCAGAGCGACGTGCATCTTTGATATCAAAATTTCCGGATTGAAAACGCTTAAACCAAATTTGCGCTACTCTCACAGATACTGCATTAGGTCCATAAACATCACAAATTTTTTTCGCGGCTTGTGTTGCATTTTTACCTTTTTTGTAATAAAATTTTAAAATGTATCGAAATTCTTCATAAGAATCACTCATTTTAACAATAAGAAAAACAAATGAAAATCTCAAATTTACCTAATTTGAATTTGGAATTGTCTTCTGTAAAATTAAAACTTTTTAATGATACCAAAATCAGCCAGATACAATTGGTATAGCCCAAGATATTTTATGACAAGTTCATACATACTATAATGCGAAAAGACTTTTTCCCCAACCTATTATACTTTGTTCGATACATCATTAAGACGCGCATTTTTTATACTTTATTGCGATTCTCCCACTTGAGTACTTTTAGAGATATTAAATTTTTTTCACTTTTCAAACTGAATTTTTTTTCTTCGATACTAAGTTGTTTCCGCAATTGTTTTTTGTACTAAAACATACTTTGTTAAAGGTTCTCTGTACAGGATTTTTTCTATTGCCAATTAAACTAGGAACGGGAGAAATACGCATTCTTTTATTTTTAATTAGCCCCTGAACTATTTTTAAGAGCAAAGTTTCATATACCATAGATTTTACGAAAATAAAAAATTCATAAACTCCGATGAAAGGTTGTGTGTAGAGGGGGAAGGGGTCCACCCTAGTTAGGCAATTGCTAAAAAAGTTAGTTTAGAAATGTCCGATTTTGAGGATTTCTAAAACACTGTGGCATCTGAATTACAAGAATTTAACTCTTCATACCATACAATTTAAGAAAAAAAACTGTTCACAACAAGGCTTTTAAAAAGATTGATATTAAGAAATCTCTTATCATCGTCGTCATAATATCATTTTGATACAATATTAATTATTTACCATTGAAGGTACTTATTTCACTGGGACAGTAAAAATTTAATTCACTGTATACACTAGATTCCTCATAGGGCACTCTTGTTGGCTGTAATCCGGTTGTTTCAGGTGGAAATAATATCCACCTCTTCCTGTTACAAAAGTTAAAAGCATTTTAAGTTATACAGCTTTTTATTAAAGAAAATAATATGTATTTAGACTTTTATTTAGATTATTAAAGCAATATGCAACTTATTATAACTTTAATCTAATACAGTGTTTCTTAAACCTTAACAGTCCATAGATGCCTAGAAAATCAAGCACAATTTTAAGGATCCCCTTAATAAAAAGATACATCAAAATTATCGGACCATTTACGCTGGCGCATGTTCGCTGTGCTAATTAGCATAGCGATTATGAGACTTTTCCATAGATAAGACTGCAGACCCCCATTAAGAAACAATGATGTAATAAATAATAATCTTATTATTATTAATTAGATAATATAATACTAATTAAAGAGTAAAGATTTGTATTTTTATATTTATTCTTTCTATTTTTGTTATGTTTGTTCTCCAATCATGTCATAACTACTGGACTGATTTCAAAAATATTTCCAACATTAGAATGGTACATTATTTTCATTACATATAGGCTATATTTTTAACTTTTATTGTAAAAATAATAGGGATATATGCACTTCAATAATGGGAACCAAATTGTAAAAAAAATTGTCATAAAATATATTTCCACACATATGTGATATGCTGCATAAACTATCGATGATAAAACAAAATTAACATATCTACAAAAAAAAAGGTCAAGTGCGAGTCGGACTCGCACAGGTAGGGTTCCGTATCTACCATTTTACCAATATTTTAACCCCTTTACTAATAAACAATGTATAAGCTTTGAATAGTTACACAGTGTTTTGTCTCCTTCTATCGAATTAAACATGTCACTTGTGTGATGCGTACAAAACACTGTATAACTATTCAAAGGTTATACAGCGTTTATTAGTAAGGGAGTAAATGTTTACTTATTATTTCATTATTTTTGCATGAAGTAAGAGCATTATACAAGTTAGGCATCTATAACTCCTAAACTAACAAAGTTATGAGCCGTAATTAATTATCTCCACTTTACGTGTGGTATGTCTGCCCTTCTAACTTCTGTAATGGAGAATGTTACTACCTAGGTATGTTAAAAAACTGTTAAAGTAAAGCTACTATGTGTACATATGCAATAGTTTTTGTTTCTTAATATAATATTCTAAATCTCAAATAGTATTCATAATTATAAATTTAAATATGATGTACTTTTATATTAAATAATAATATGAATCCAAACTATAGTTTAATTATATTTAAACATCCATACAACAATTTTATTTAATTACTACTGGAAATAGTATTATGCTATTCCATTAGTAATCATTATTAAATATATATTATTTACTTACTTTCCATGAGCTTGTGCTACGATGTTGAAGCCGTATGTGTCTTGATGTGCTGGGGTGTGCGCTCCTTCACTACCAACCCAAAGGGTTGTGTCTGAAGGTCCTTTTTCTGGATAACCAAATTTTTCCCATGATAATTCCTGAAAATTTTATTACTGTGTAATAATAATTTAACAAGATAATCTTGTATATATACAGGGTTATAGGCTTAAAAAGCTATATAATATTATTATGGGAATCTCGGAAACGACACGGCAATTTTGTACGCAGCGAGCCTTGGGGGAGAAAAATTGATCTAGCTAGGTTTTATCCTTGCCCAGAAAACTTTTTATATATTTTTTATTTGTCGCGTAATATGATATGTCAAATAGCCGGCTTGAGGCTTTTTCTCATTCTACTAATAATTTATCATTCTACTAAAATTCCAAGCTAAGCTCAGTCTTATTGTATGTTTATCCCAGGTATGTTTTATTTTTTTAAGTACATTTATTAAGTAGGTATATTATATTTCCAAAAACGTAGTATGATGACAGGAAAATAATAATTATACTCGGAAACTCGGATTTCCATAAGTATATTAATACTAGCTTTTGCCCGCGGCTCCGCCCGCGAGAAATGAGGTTTTTGGCCACTCCCGACTGTACTCTAAGTTAAATCTGTATCTTCCTTATCTTACGTTCTCTATTTAATTACTAATTGTTTGTCCGAAGCACTATCATACCATATTTCATTTAAACGGTTTAAACTCTTAAGCTATGAAAGACGTTAAAAAAATATACACAATAGTACATTATCCCTCGGGAACACTATTATATATCTTTTTGGGGTAAAAAGTAGACTGCACGTTTGTCCAAAGCGTAAACAACTACCATACAAAATTTCATTCAAATCAATTCAGCCTTTTAGCAGTAAAAGACAGTCAAAGTACACAAAATAATACATTATCCCTCGGGAAGACTCTATCTTTTTGGGATAAAAAGTATATATCTCATATATCATAATATCTTATGTCCTTTCCCAGGACTCAAAGTATCTCTGTACCAAATTTCATCAAAATCGGTTCAGCGGTTAAAGCGTGAAGAGGTAACAGACAGACAGACAGACAGACACACTTTCGCATTTATAATATTAAGTATGGATATGGAAGTATGGATATGGAAGTATGGATGTACACAAATTAAAACATTATCCCTCGGGCACACTGTATATTTTTGGGATAAAAAGTAGACTGCGCGTTTGTCCAAAGCATAAACCACTGCCATACCAAATTTCATTCAAATCAATTCAACCGTTTAGCAGTAAAATACAGTCAAAGTACACACAATAATAATACATTATCC
This sequence comes from Glaucopsyche alexis, assembly GCA_905404095.1. NCBI lineage: Eukaryota > Metazoa > Arthropoda > Insecta > Lepidoptera > Lycaenidae > Glaucopsyche > Glaucopsyche alexis. Next base: position 21,215,235 of record FR990045.1, read on the forward strand.
CTCGGGAACACCGCAAATTTTTGGGACAAAAAGTATCCTATGTCCTTTCCCAGGACTCAAAGTATCTCTGTACCAAATTTCATCAAAATCGGTTCAGCGGTTAAAGCGTGAAGAGATAACAGACAGACAGACAGACAGACAGACAGACAGACACACTTTCGCATTTATAATATTAAAGTATGGAAGTATGGATATGGAAGTATGGATGTACACAAATTAAAACATTATCCCTCGGGCACACTGTATATTTTTGGGATAAAAAGTAGACTGCGCGTTTGTCCAAAGCATAAACCACTGCCATACCAAATTTCATTCAAATCAATTCAACCGTTTAGCAGTAAAATACAGTCAAAGTACACACAATAATAATACATTATCCCTCGGGAACACCGCAAATTTTTGGGACAAAAAGTATCCTATGTCCTTTCCCAGGACTCAAAGTATCTCTGTACCAAATTTCATCAAAATCGGTTCAGCGGTTAAAGCGTGAAGAGGTAACAGACAGACAGACAGACAGACAGACAGACAGACAGACAGACACACTTTCGCATTTATAATATTATAGTATAATAGTATATAGTATATATAGTATAAGTATATAGTATAGTATGGATGTGATTGCTTCAAGTTCCTCAGTTTCCAAACTAGTGTAACTTAGATAAATTAACTTACTGAAAATATATCACTATCACTTTTAAACCATTGATGTAAGTACTTGTAATCAAAATACATCCACTCCTTTTTGCTAGGTAATGATTCAATAAAACTTTTAAAAGTTTTGTTTTTGATTTGACACTGCCTTTCCCAACACGGCTCATTCGACACCAGATTTCTTTTAGAACAACGGAACGGTATTTCTTTATCACCAAACACGGAAATCCATTTTTTTACATCCCATTTACAGAAAGACCAATCTAAAATAAATTGTCGAAACACTATGGGGTTTTCAGCTTTCACAGTTAAGTTGCGAATCAAAGATTGATTGAGGTTTTCATTTTTTGCCATTTTATATGAATTTAAAAGCTTTTATAATGTTTTTTACTGAGATTTTAAGCCTATTGTTTTTAAAGAATCCAGATAAATATATTATGATAACGTAAAGACAGCCGATTATATCTAACTTGTTTTGATATAATTTTATTGTTTGTCGCGAGTTTATTACACAATCCACTAATTTATTATGACTAAACAAGGTAAACGTAATTTGTAATCATCATAATTCTTATTTGATTCATCTATGATGTAATACTATTTTGAATTTTCCGGCTTAGCTCACGAAAAATCGCTTTTGACTTGACCGTGTTTTGACAATGGTTTTGACATCTATACTTCGTGGTTTTGACAATTCAATTGACATTTGACAAGGCTGGAATTTCGGGTTTTTTTTTTTTTTTTTTTTTTCTTTGGTTTTGGCACTGACACGTCTTGGGGTTAGTCATAGAGTATAAAGAGTAAAGGCTATTAGCAAGAGCAAAATTATATATATCGTACCTTATCCCCCTATATGACACATGCCAATGAGAAAGAAAGAGATATCTAGTTGTTCGTTAGTTTCGTTTTTTGTAGACGGTTACAGGTTTTGAACATATGTAACCAACTTCAGACAGATCAGCTGTCTGAAGTTGGTTACAAGTTGCATTGCTCGTATTTATCAGCAACTTCATATGTAAATATATTCCCGTCCGCCTGTGAACTCCCTAGTCGGCATTTTGTGTCGATAAAAATCAAAATAATGATGAAAATGTTAATCTTTTCATAGCATAAAATGAAGTCTTTTATTCCGCTTTATGGTTTCTTACAGCCGCACTCAGAGACGTTCATTAAATTAGCCCTAATCAGTATTTAACTAATGAACATTAAATATCTTAATGAAGCGTGTCTCCCAGAGTCAACATTTAATGGATCGTTAAATAATGACAAATTTAATCATTCGTAGGGCGGTTCATCTTCGAAATAAGTTGTCGATTACTTAAAAACTTGGAGAAGATGTAGCCATACTTAAAATTAATTAATATGAAACTGTTAAGTTTGGCTTTAATAAACATCAGAAATCATGTAAAGTAGTAATATAGTTAGGATTTATTTAATAAACAAAGAAAATCGACAAAAAATAATCCAAAATAGCTATTTAACGAATATATTGGTAAATTTATTTTAATTTTCTAATATGGCATTACAGTTGCTAACTGTCAAATCTTCGCGGGCGGCGAGCGTGGATAGATTCCTACCTAATACAAAAAATCTAAAGTTTATTGCACTCTACATTTTAGTATTAGTGTAATTTTGAATTGTGTTTCAAATTATAATATTAATATTAAGGTGAATATCCGTCTATGGTGAATATATAATTACCAAAATTGAAATTCGTTGTTGTTGTGAAGGAAGATTGAAGAAATAAAACAAGAAGCGGAAAAATATTAGAAAAGTTAACTACAAAATAGTAATAAATAAAAGAAATTATTTTATATGTATTGTCTTTTATTAATCAAATCCAAATTCTGCTACATTATGCTTACCACCGGCGAGAAGAAAAATTGTTCTTTTCAAAAAATATTTTTTTACAATATAGTAACATAATCGACAAAAGTCAATATACATAATAAGTACATTCATAGAAGCAGCCCTGCAAGGAGCATCTTATTCCCAAGGTGGTAAAATGATGAAACCATTGACTTTATATTAAGCTTTGGCACACAAACATTCTTTAACAACCTTTTTTAATTTATTAATGGAAAGAATCTGAACTTTTTCTGGGATTCTATTGTATACACCTTTAAAAATTAGTCTGATCACTCATCACAGGTATATCTAACTTATTTCTATTTCTTGTATTCCTATATAATATGATTGTCGCTTTTTTTTGTAATTATTTAAGTATATTCTTTCTGATATACAACACATTGTCCATTGAATTGTGTATTTGTCTAAATGTATTGTGAAGCGACGGTCAGAATACCTATTTCTTTAAACTTATCTCTCAGAGATTCAAAGAAAACTCATGATTAAGTAGCTTGGAATGGAAAGAATGATGACATCTTATAAATAGAACATAGGTATAGCTTGCCTCTGTAGCACAAATATTGTGTATTCTATTTCTGTACACTTCTGAAGTGATTCCTCCAGGACTTTTTATTTTAATAATGATATTTAATTCAATACACCCAATCACCCCGGGAAAGTGTGCAATTTCATAGAACTGTCGTCTGTAACAAGAATATAATATTTAAATTACATAATTATAATATAATCATTAGATGTAGTTTAATTAATATTATAATAATACATTATCTTGGCATACATTTAGTTCAAAACGAATAAAATATATCAGTAGTAGTATCAGTACCTGTACAGTAGCCGGAAACTTGACAAAATCTTGCATTTTCATAGCAATTAATGCAGAAACTTTGCTGACAATTCGTGAGACCGATTACTGACAGATATTAATATAAAAATAAGATAGCAACATACAAATAATATAACTTATTACAAGCACATAGTAAACTCTCATGATTCTAGTTTTGTTTATTATTTTAGGTACTATAATTTAGAAACTAACCTGAAAACTGCCTGTAGCTAAATATCTTACAGTAAACAGAAACATTATTTTGGGAGTAGGTAAATGGTAATCCTCTTCTAATAGGTATCTGATCTATTTAAATCTGATTTCTACATACCTATTATTAATAAGTTTTTTTACAACATAAGTAGGACTTCGGAGTGAATCTATATCTAACATGGAATTCTTGGATTGAATATTTTAGTGAAAGGATCCGAATAATGTCTTCTATAGCGTCTTGGTCATCTTGGTCCCACATTACTGAATCTTAAAGAAAAATTTTCTAAATCTATAAAGTCCATCTGATTAGACATTTTGCATAAAAATGGTAAAAACAACGTAGTAGTAACTGAGATAATAACTACAATAACTAGTAATAGCGTATTAGTAAAATTCAAATGTAATTTTTTTTACAAAAACAAATAAATAACCTCAAATACGATCGACTTAATCCACAATTAGCAAGTTAAATAGAGGTTTTGCAGTACTTAAATTTAATCATCATTATGTCACGTTAACGATCCGTTAACTGACTCTGAGAGTGAGCTTTTTTAAATCTATACTAAGTAATGGTTTAAGTAACAATTAAATGACTCTGAGTGCGGCGGTTAGATCTTAACTAGAATTTATGCAGTACTAGCTGACCCGGCAAACTTTGTTCTACCTTAGAGGCAATAAATGAGCAGATTTTGGATTTCATTAAGTGCAATTTTTCATTAGGATAATAGATATAATTAAAAAGAAATCAATTATTTTAATGATTGTTAAAATGGGCCATGTATTTTGGTGCATGGGTTGCAATCTTCAGTAAAGCATCTCGTAATAGACGACATTTTTCGTTTTATTATCAGGCGCAAGAATAAATAACGCAGATGGTCTTCCGATCCGTGAATATGCCACATATAATTGACCAGGTGAAAAACATGGATTTTGTAGATTCAGTCCACAAACTTTCAAGGATTGGCCTTGTGACTTATTAATGGTCATGGCGAATGCAAGACGGATCGGAAATTGAAGTCGTTTGAACTCAAACGGCATATCGGTATTCGGTTGGGATCATCGGGATCTTCGGAATGAGAACTTCCTCACCTTCGAATTTTCCTTTGAGTATCGTCGCGTAAATCACATTATTTGTAAATCCCTAAATCTCCTATTTACTAAATCCCCAAACATAGGTATTTTTCTGCGATAAATAGTAGCCTATGCTCTTCCTCGTAGTCTACTCTATGTCTGAGCCAATTTTCATGATGATCGGTTAAGTAGTTTTACGTAAAAGCGTTAATACAGTTGTCCACAGGAACCGTACATTTCCCGCGATAAAAAGTAGCCTATGTCCTTCCCAGTGGTCTACTTTATATCTGTGCCAAATTTCATGATGATCGGTTAAGTAGATTTTACGTAAAAGCGTAAATACAGTATTCCACGGGAACCGTACATTTTCTGCAATCAAAAGTAGCCTATGTCCTTTTCCGTGGTCTACTTTGTATCTATAGTAAATTTCATGGTGATCGGGTAAGTAGTTACGTAAAAACGTAAATACAGTATTCCACGGGAACCGTACATTTTTATGCAATAAAGAGTTACCTATGTACTTTCTCGTAGTCTACTTTATATCTGTGCCAAATTTCATGATGATCGGTTGAGTAGTTTTTACGTAAAAGCGTAAATACAATATTCCACAGGAACCGTATATTTTCTTGCAATAAAAAGTAGCCTATGTCCTTCCTCGTGGTCTACTTTGTATCTATAGCAAATTTCATGATGATCGGGTAAGTAGTTACGTTAAAACGTAAATACAGTATTCCACGGGAACCGTACATTTTAATGCAATAAGGAGTTACCTATGTACTTCCTCGTAGTCTACTTTATATCTGTGCCAAAATTCATGATGATCGGTTAAGTAGTTTTTACGTAAAAGCGTAAATACAGTATTCCACAGGAACCGTATATTTTCTGCAATAAAAAGTAGCCTATGTCCTTTTCCGTGCACTACTTTATATCTGTGCCAAATTTCATGATGATCGGTTAAGTAGTTTTTACGTAAAAGCGTAAATACAGTATTCAAAGGGAACTGTACATTTTCTGCAATAAAAAGTAGCCTATGTCCTTTCCTGTGCTCTACTTTATATCTGTGCAAAATTTCATGATGATCGGTTAAGTAGTTTTTACGTAAAAGCGTAAATACAATATTCCACGGGAACCGTACATTTTCTTGCAATAAAAAGTAGCATATGTCCTTCTTCGTGGTCTACTTTGTATCTATAGCAAATTTCATGATGATCGGGTAAGTAGTTACGTAAAAGCGTAAATACAGTATTCCACGGGAACCGTACATTTTTATGCAATAAACAGTAACCTATGTTCTTCCTCGTAGTCTACTTTATATCTGTGCCAAATTTCATGATGATCGGTTAAGTAGTTTTTACGTAAAAGCGTAAATACAGTATTCCACGGGAACCGTACATTTTCCCGCGATAAATAGTATCCTATGTCCTTTTCCTGGTTCTAAGATACCTCCCTACCAATTTTCAGCCAAATCGGTTCAGCCGTTCTTGAGTTATAAATGGTGTAACTAACACGACTTTCTTTTATATATATAGATTGTCTACAACAAACAGAAGTATGTTGAGGAAGTTAGTCTCTTGAACTATACACCCAAACACTATGCAGGCTATCGTCCAATCGACTTGTCAGTTCTATATCCTACTACTATTATAAACATGAAAGTTCGTGAGGATGGCTGGATGTATGGATGGATGTTTGTTACTCCTTCACGCAAAAACTATTGACCAGATTTCAATGAAATTTGGTATGGCAGTAGTTTAAGCTCTGGATTAAAACATAGGATACTTTTCCCTTGGATACAGCTGGATAATATATAAACAGTAGCCGTATAGACTTTTTATGTCTTTATGCATTTCTCCCTTTAATTGGGGTACCTACGTGGAAAGATAAATGAAAACAGGAAATTTTAATAGATATATTTATTATTTATTAACAATTGGACATCATTTATTAGCTTACACGTTACGACAACACCAAAAAGCTCTCAGATTGTCAGCATGGAGCTAAATATGTGAAGAAAATAGAGCACAGTAGTCCGTTTACGTGGGAGAGCCATGCTTTGGCACGAACGGTCCACCTGGACCAGATAAATACCACGGCCTCCAGGTACTCAAGGAGTAGTTGCGGATTTTAAGACCGGGATCGTACTTGTGACTCCTCCTATTGCGAGTATGTATAGGTGGCGATAATCGCTCTCCATCTGGCGATCAGTCTGCCCGTTTTCTGGTCAATTAAAAAAGTACATAGAAGTATCCTTGCAAAAGGCCACCTAATTCCCTGCAAAACCAAAAAGCAAAGCTAAATTTGAAAATTTGTGACATGTTTTTGTGATTATGTACAACCGTAACTCCATTATAATATACAGGAATTATTAATTAATAATTATAATAATTAAAAAATACACCACACTATTTTATATTATATATTATCACTTAGTTTATATTTTGGATCTTACTAATTTGTATAATTGTATGGTGTTTGGTAAACATAAAGTAGGCAAAACATTTTTCTTTCAGATTAACATATTTTCTCTTTCGAAGGTTTATCGATATCCAAAACATCACTATGTAAATACTATGAAATTTATACAAAATTTCTATTATATATTGTTGAAATCCGCATATAATGGACAATAAACACATTTATCTACAAGAATATAATAACTTCAGTGTAATTGCTTGTATTTATATAACCTGAAACAATTCTCAACATACTGGTGAAAAGTTAACACTTCTTCACGATTTTCTTTCCTCGCAGAGTGTGATTTACAGCCCTCCACCAAACGGGCCATATTAATTTGAGCACAGCTTTGTTTTCTAATAAGACTTTTTAATATAAACTGAGATTTTTACCAAATAACACACTATAAATTCATGATTTGATTCTTCTTCTTCTTGTATCATAATGCACACGTAAACAAATGACATTAGCTGTCAGTGGCTAACTTCAGACCACATCTACTGCTACTAATTCAAAATGTCACTTATTGTTAAAGCAATAAAGTCGTAATTCCAACGTCTAAAATTGGACTCCAATTTGGACTCCAAAGTGGAGCAACCTTGGAAAAAAACGTATAGACATAGAGATGGCTTTCTCTTTCACTCTTATTGGTTTTGCCTTTGATGTTTTGTGAGACAAATAGCTGCCTACGGCTTCGATTTTTGTTTTAGTTCTATGAAACTCCAATTTCTTTGGGGTTAGTGTACTTTGCCATATACAAGGTAGGGAATAGGCAGCGGAAATATATACAATTTCGGAATTTTGGATTTCGGGTCAAGTTAGGAAGTTTTACTAGGATATATATTATTAAAGTTTGATTGAATTTTTACATAAATATTGAGATAATAATGAATATACTAATTTATTACATGAATTTAATAACACTTGAATAGAAGTGGGAAATGGGATAGAAATAGAGGAGAGGCTATAATAAAGATGGGAATGATCATAAAGAGGACAGGAAAGAATAATATGATTTAAATCACCCACGTCTAAACCGCAATCGCAAACGTCGTCGTTTCGGATGTGAATTTTTTTTAAATGAGCAGGTGTACAGACGTGTCCCAATCTCATTCTGATTATAGATGAGGTTGCACTTTTTGATAAATTTATTTTAAAAAACCAAGGCTTAAACTGTATTTCTGGTTGTATATATTTATATTGAACTCCTTTTATTTGACTACTCACTGCCCAGTCCTTACTCCAATCTCGTTGGAGAAAGTTCTTAGCAAGAGAAGGTAAGTCATGACAGTAATTAATATAGGGAAAAACATCCCCACTAGAAACTGCATCTTTCGCCAGTCTATCCGCTTGTTCGTTTCCTAGAATTCCGCAATGACTTGGAATCCAAACAAATGTAACAGAAAAGTTATTGTGATTACATTTTTGCAAAAGATTTCTAATTTGTATGATTATGGGGAAACATTTTGATCTAAATGTAAATCTGTTTAATGATTGAAGGGCGCTCAAAGAGTCAGTAAAAATTACAGTCCTCTTAAGTTTCGCTAGCAGAATGTAGTCAATTGCTTTATATATACCATAACATTCCCCTGTGAATACGGAGGTTTGTGGAGGAAATTTTACTTTTTGAATAATATTGTACTGAAGATGGAAAATACCAACTCCTACATTACCTATCGACATTTTTGAGGCATCTGTGTATATATGATGCCAACCTTCCCAATTATTATTTGTTAAATAGTTAAAAAATGGTTTTGCATAATACTTGTCCGATTTTTTTATACCAATGTCATAACGAATATCTGGGTCTAAAATAAGGGATTCAAAGGAAGAGTTAAATAGGGGAAATACAGGTAATCTATACGTAGGGGCATCAAGGGATAAATATCGAACATAACTATTTACTAGGCAGGGCCGAGATTTGTGTAACCAAAACTTGTTATTGTTTACTAAATTTAAAAGTTTTTTGAGTTTAGGAATAAGAGGATGGTTTGAAAATTGCAGACAACGAATGAAAAATTTGTCAGCCAGATATTGACGCCTTAGATAGAGGGGCGGTTCACCACATTCTACCTGTAATGCATTAATCGGCGATGATGCCATAGCACCACAAATAATTCTCAAAGCTTTTGCCTGTATCTTATCTAATTGTTTAAAACCAGCCACGTTACAAGGTTCTAGAAGAAATGTTCCATAATCTAAAACACTTCTTATTAATGCGTTATACATCAATTTTAAGTTAAATGGATGTGATCCCCACCATACACCTGATAAACACCTTATTATATTTAGAGTGCGTTCACACTTTGCCGCAATATATTCATTATGTGCATTACCATTTAGTTTGGAATCTAAAATTACCCCTAAAAATTTGGCCTGATTGTTGACTGGAATCGGTAAATCATCATATTTAAGCACTACGGGAGGAGGAAAACGCATTCGAGTAAATAAAACTGTGGTACTTTTACTAACTGAAAGATCCAATCCATTTGCATCTAACCAAACCTTTAACCGCGCTAATGAGCGTGATAATCGAGAAGCAGCTGTATCGATAGATTGGTCCATTGTATAAAATACTAAATCGTCGGCATATTGTAAAAAACTTATTTCACTGTCCACAGTTATCATATGTGATTCCAAATCTGCTGTATAAATATTATACAGAGACGGACTTATCACTGAGCCTTGAGGCAAGCCTTTATAAACAACCCGCAACTCCGTTGCATTTTGCAAGGGCAGAGCGACAAATCTTTCTAGTAAAACATTTATAATAAAATTACATAATATAATAGGAACATTTAATTTATGTAGCTTTCTTTCTAGTATATCTATCCTAACGTTATCGTAGGCCGCGTTTATATCTAAAAAGACAGCAAGAATAGATTTGTTTTCCGTAAAAGCGATGCGAATATCTGTGGTAAACAGTGCAATATTGTCTATGGTGCTTTTGCCTTTACGGAATCCAAATTGACTGTTTGTTAAGAGGTTATTATTTTCAATAAACCATTCTAAGCGGTTTTTTACAAGATGTTCTGCAATTTTTAGTAAAACGGACGATAACACTATGGGGCGATATGAAGAAGCAGAAGAGGGAAGTTTACCAGGTTTTAAAATGGGAATAACTTTTTGGGTTTTCCAAGTATTGGGAATATTGCCTGTCAGTAACATTGAATTAACCAAGTCCAAATAATAAGATAGAATATTGTCACTAGCGTGCTTAAAAAAAGAATATGGAATCCCGTCCATGCCGGGAGCTGAGTCCTTTAAACTTATGACAATACCTTTTAACTCTTGAAGTGAGAAAAGTGAGTTAAGATCTTTAAGACTAACTTTACTTATAGGTGATGGACAGAGGGAAGTAACAGAAGGAGGTGCTAATCTATTTAGAAAATCATTGCCTAAATAATCAGGCATAGGATGAAATGGTGGTTTATATGCAGACCTGTATCTTCTAATATTATTCCAAACTGTAGAAGCATGTATGTCTGGACTGATTGACTGACAAAACTTTTTCCAACTTGCAGACTTTTTTTTCCTAAATAGCTTTTTTGTTTGGTTAACAGATTTACAATACAAATCGTAGTTTTCAGTTGTAGCATTATTATTATATTCTTTTTCAGCCTTTTTTCTTTCCTTTATAGCAATTGAACAGTCATTATCCCACCAAGGTGGTGACGGAATGTATTGTTTAGGTCTTGTCTTAATCGGAAGAGTTTCATCTGCTGACTCAATGAAAGCAGATGCAAGAGCATCAGCACAAAGTGTTTCACTTCCTGGTGATACACTAGGGAGGCGAGATAATTTATTTTTTAATGCATGATGAAACTTTTCCCAGTCTGCATTTTTCAGGTTATATTTTAATGAAGATGAGTGAATATTATGATTTTGTTTTTTATTGTTACAAGGAAGGGATAATAGAATTGGAAAGTGATCACTACCGTGGCTAGACGGTAAAACTGACCACTGTAGAAGTGAAGAAAGATTTGAGGTGCAAATGGACAAATCAGGAGCACTGTAATTCTCATTAGGAGCAGTATGCCGTGTTGGAAGCCCTGTGTTAAGGATACATAACTTATAGTAATCCAATAAATCTAATGTTTCATAACCCCACTGATTATTATTACTACTTCCCCAAGACTGGTGTTGTGCATTAAAATCACCAAGTATTACAAATGGTTTTGGTAACTGGCTAATTAAATTTTTAATTTCTAAAAATATTAAATATGATGGATGAGGTATATACAATGAGACAAAACAAATGTTATTTACAGATGCTGCTATTATAGAAAAATTTGAATTATGTGAAGGAAGTGAAATGTGTACAAATGAATGATGATGATTGATGAGTAAGGCAGTGCCGCCATACCCATCAGATCTGTCTTCTCTCAGACATGCATAGCCAGGGATCTTAAAAAGAGAACCTGGCTTAAGCCATGTTTCTTGAAGAGCAAAGACAAAAGGATTATATTTATTTATTAAATATATTATTTCATTTTTTTTGCTCACTGCACTGTGACAGTTCCATTGGATCAGATAATCCATAATGTGAGTTGGTTTGAGGTTTGTTACTGTTAATAAAGGCTACGTTGGACGGTGCAACTGATGCTGATAAAATATTTGACTGTGTTAAATAATTAATTATGGCTGTTATTAATTCTTGTACTGAAATGTTGTTGTCAATATTTACTGGAAATGCTGATCCATTTGATCCAGATGGTGGATTATACTCTTTGGTTAGGTTAAAATGAGCATTTTTATCATACCCAATAACTGGCTTTGGTGGAGTTCTAGGTTGCCTAAATACTGTTTTTTTATATGACTCGGTGATTGTTTTATTTGCAGAATTTTGTTTTTGTAGATTTACAAAAGAAGGGGAAGAATTAGATGATGTTAAGACGTGAGAGTATAGTTTAGAAACAGGAGGGTGGAGTTTTGAAGCTTCCGCATATGATAAACTTTTGTGAGCCATGGATTCTTTTATTAATTTTTGTCGTTGGAATTCGGGACAATTCTTACTGGTGGCTATATGAGAAGAATGGCATAAGCAACAGAATATAGAATCTTCATCTACAGAACATGTATCACCAGAATGACCTTGACCACAACGGAAACATCTAGGAGATGATCTGCACTGTGACTTAACATGGCCATACCTACAACAGTTATAGCACTGTATGGTTGGGTAAATATATAAGTCTACAGGCAATGAATTATAACACATGAATACTCTTTTAGGTAATGTTTGGCCGTCAAATGTAAAAACCACAGATTCTGTATTATTAAATTGTACAGTATTATTTACAATGATTTTTTTCTTTATTCGTCTTGTTTTTAATATGTTCCCACAACCATATGGTAAAGTAATATTGGATAAAATGTCTTCCTCAGTCCACTCTGCTGGAATTCCTCTCACCAAGCCTACCCGGCAAACTTGGAAAGACGGAATAAAAACTTTATAATTTTGTTTTATTAAATTTTCATTATTAATAAAATTGTTGGCATCAGAGTAAACTGAAAAAGATAAAGCTAATCTATTTCTTCCGATTCTTTTAAGGCTGCCATTGTCTACATTTTTAATGTTATTATTTTTGAGGAAGCGACCGAATTCAACTGGATGTAAGCTGCTGTTACTATTAGGAGATGATAATTCTTTTTGTATATGTAAGACATAGGGTGAGGAGTCTGTGCTAGTGTACAACAACCGACTAATACGTGGGTTACTTAAGCCTTGATTTTTCTGTGATTGATTATCAAGTGTATGTGTTTCCTGAATATTATTTAAACTTTCTTTGGATTCTGTATCACTCAAACACATACAGTTGACGTCAGGTTTTGCTTTGTTGGGATCTTTCTTTATTTTTTTATTACACTTCCTACAAACACGCCTCGTTGCTGCGGGGCGTTTGCGGTTGGGAATAGTATTTTGTGTAGATGTATCTGTATCCATACTGGATTCATTTACAATTTCAGTTGTTGATACAGTGATAAAATGACCAACAGGGGGGCACACAGGCCCCCCCGGGTCCACATCCATATTTACAATATATATAAAAAGACTTACCTAAAAATTTCACTAAATAAAATAAAACTAAGAAAAAATAAATACAAGTAATATAGAAAACTAACTAACTATTTACAATAAAACGACCAAAATTAAAATTTTCAAAAGAAACACGACCGCCTTTTACAAAGATTCCCGCGCTTTTCGAATTTCGGGTTTATTTTATGGCGTCGGCTTTTAATTTATAACCATTTGCCAGTGTGAGGTACAGTCGGACAAGGATCTTTTGGCACTTGGATGGGGGCGTGAGTGTCGCAAATAAGAACAATATTTATTACTAAAAGTGAAATAATTTTACAAGACGGCGATGTTAGTACTGATTTTATCCACGTGCCAAAAGGTAAGTGTTGCAACTACAAAACTACAAAACAATACTAAAAGTGACATTTTACAAGACGGCGATGTTAGTTCTGATTTTGTCCACGTGCCAAAAGATCCTTGTCAGGCTGTATAAAAGGCCGGAAACAGAATATTTGTTTTGTGTGTTAAATTAATGGACCTAGTATAACAACAGGACAGACTACTGTGAGCAAAAAAACGAGCCGAGCGAGAGGTTGGAAGAGAGGCCGTGTGTCTCTTTCTAGTAGGGTGACAATAATATTTTCTGCTGTGGCAAACTGCAAAGCTGTGTGAGACAAATTCTGAAACACTGAATGACATACAGCTGAGGCTTTAAAAGTCGACTAGATTGAATAGTGTAAAATCAAGAAGGTTTGAAGTGACGGCTGCATTAATATGTAACAGATTTTTATGTAATTCTCTGCCTGACTTAAACACGATTGAGCCATTTTTGTCGCATTTCTTCATTGTTGGAAAATCTATAAAAACTGTATTATATTATCATTAAAGGCATTACTCGACTTCACACGTTTTTTCTCAGTAACTAGATACTTACAGCTTACTACGATTCTAGGCGAGTCGCTATCGCTACTGACTAGTTTATAACAAAACGTAGTACAATTATAACTCTTAATAACGTCAGTTGCTATAATGTTAACATTTTTATACTAGATTAACATTAACAATTAACTTACTAATGTTACTAATAAACGAAATATTGCAACCAGCAGAACTTTCACTTCGACAAGAATATATACAACATTTTTTTCACCATTTTGACTGTTAAATCATCAAACAAATAATAATAACATAGTTACGGAGATACATGAAGTAAGAAATAAAAACTATTTTCAAATTTTATATTATCCGGTGTTCAGCATAAAATATGTGTAATGGCGTATCTATTGTCTTGCGAATGATACCATCTAATAAAAAAAGAAGGAAAAGGATTTAATGTAAACTGCATTTTTATTTAGTATTATATGACTATTTCTAACTTTTTTAATTAGAATATGATATAGTTATAAACATTTGTTAAAATAATAATATAGTACACTCGTTTTATCTAAGATTTTTCAAGTTACTTTTTATAAATACCAACATTTTTCTGGTTGGCAACATGCAAGAACGAGACACACAGCCTCTCTCCTGGCTATCTCGCTCGGCTCGGATTTGCCTCTATGATACGTGCATTGTGAAATACACTCTATTACTAAGGTAATACAGTTCTTTTTAGCAATTACAAAATTCGGAGTCTTCTATCCATTGGTACTATATCCATGGTTAAATTGGGTTTCCCGCCAAAACTCCCTAGGTAGTTTCAGTAAAGCGTCTACTACTTTACGGAATCGACTGACTTGACTGATTGACTACCCTGACTATTTATTTGGACTTTGACTAGACTTTGGACTTGACGATTTAGAAATACGGTGACGAAAATTTTAAAAAATATTCTATTTCCCGCTTTTTATACTTGACACTGGCAAATGGTTATAAGCCGACGCCTTAAATAAATAAAAAAAAACTTTGAATTTGACACATGAAAAAAAAACTTTGAAATTGACTCGAATTGACACAATTTTACAATATGGCGAAATCAGAAATGTTCAGTGCGTTTCGGGATCGGAATAATTTACTTGTAGTTAATTTTGTGTTATTAAAGTCGTAACTTTCCTGTGCTGAATTGGTTTCTCGAATCCTGGAGTTAGACGGATATTAAATATTTATAATTGTTAAATATTGTCGTCTAAATGGAAATAAACAATGCTGGTGATAAAGATGGCGATGCGACACAATCATTAGTGTTGCTTGAAGCGCCATCTATTATTCAAGTGGCAAATCTCCAAGTCGAAAGAAATGTTCGGAAAAAAAGACGGCGCGGCAAAACTAAACGAAAAATTGTAAAACCTTTTATTAAAATACCATGGCAGGATAGAAGAAATAACGATAACTCAAAGAGGAAAAATAATAGATTCAGAAAAATTGTTTTGTCTAAAACCCAAGCGCCATTCAACAACAATCAGTTTCTAATGGAAATTCATAAACCAGAGCCTGAAACAGGTATTCATACCTTTAGAACTCCTTCTGCTCGTACTAGAGACTCAAGTTTCAGTGTGGATTCTGAAGAAAATTATTTTTTCTCATTACCAGAAGATGAAGAAGAATTTTTGACTAAAGAGTTTTCAAGTGTGTATGAAGATGCCCAAAGTGAACGTTTGTCAGACATGTCCAAAAATGATCTTATTCAAGAATATCTACTATTGGAAGCAAAATATGATAATCTTATTCGCCGTAGTGAGCGCATGAAATGTAAAGATAATGATGAGAACAAAGAAATGGTAGACAGTGAGAAAGATGTATCCTTCACAGACAGAGATAGTATGTCCACAGATAAAGATAATTCAGGCATGTCTCCTATGTGCTGTCCATCTAACGAACCAACCATGAGTGATATAATGCAACGTTTAAAGGAGCAAGAAGAGAAAATCTGTGAACTACAAATTGCCAATGAAAAACTTATAATTGAAAATACCAAACTGCGGCAAAGACCTCAAAGGTCCAGTGAAGATTCTGAAAGTGATAGTTCTTCTTCCTCTGACAGTTGCAGTACATCTAGCTGCAGCATGAGCCCACCAAGAATTTCCGAAACTGTCAATGGTGATGTTACAGTAAATGGAATAGTTCAAGTAAATGGTGTCGCTCATGACTCCGACAGTCCAGAACCTAACTGTCCACCCCTTGTTAATGGCTTCCATAGCCCTAAAGATTAGGTAAACATTCATTTGTACAAGAAGTTACACTTAATATCCAATTATTATTTAATTTTAAAAGCAAGATTGAATGAATGTTTTATTGAGGCTGCTGCAGCAATAATAATAATCTATGTATGTTATACATGTCCAACCGTATTCGACTATTTAAGTAGTTGTCAATAGTAGTCCAACTGAACTTTAAAACAATTCCAAAGTTATGATGGTATTTGTTTTAACTTAAAAGATCAATACGGTTTAAAATAAGTGGATAATTTGTTTAAGCCAAATGTATGTTTATGACCATACTATTATAATATTTTACATAATATTTTTCTTTCTTTTTTAATAATTCAGGATATTTGGTTAATACTAAAGGAAGTAGCTGTAGTTGTAAATATGTTTCCAAATTGAGGATCTCGCTATTAAGTTCATTAGTATGATCCAACATGAACATTGGTGAATAAAAAGTGATTATAAGTACTGCAAGTCATAATATTATTTAATAAAAACATAGTTATTGTTTTTAAGCACATTAATAGAATATATTTGGTGTAAGATCTATGTTGAATATTAGAGTTTTTTTGAGAGCATGTTTTTGTTATTCAATGTAAGCTTAAGGTGGTTCGTTTCCTATACAAAAATACAATGGACATTAATTAGGTAATTTCATACTATTACTACATAAATTTATATGCACATCTATTTATTTTGCAATACAATTGTCGCAAAATATATTTAAAATACTTTATTTCACACAGAAGTCACATTTTTATTGAATTTTCGTCAAAAAGTGACATTTGTAACTTATGTCACTTTTTGTCGAAAATTCAATAAAAATGTGACTTCTGTGTGAAATAAAGTATTTTCAATATATTTTGCGACAATTGTATTGCAAAATAAATAGATGTGCATATAAATTTATGTAGTAATGTATGAAATTACCTAATTAATGTCCATTGTATTTTTGTATAGGAAACGAACCACCTTAATATAAAATTTTATGTTATGTAAAATCAAGTGTTAAGTATTAGGTCCTTAGTTCTAATTAAAATGTAAGCTTAAATTGTAATTTTTTTCCATCTTATAACTTTCCTAATATAACACACTTACTATAGTGCAATTCAAATGAGAACAGGATCGAGTTGGCGCCATATTGTTTCGAATTTAGACTGTTATAGTGTGATTCAAATGAGAATAGGATCGAGTTGGCGCCATATTGTTTCGAATTTAGACTATTATGATTGTTAAATTTATGTTTACATAATTTATTACTATTTAAAAATTTTATTTTAATTCGATGCAAGCCTATTAATATTTATATCCACATTTTTCTGCAAATCACACTTTTCAAGACGTATTTTAAAGAAAAAGGTCATTGATGTTCCTATTCTCATTTGAAACGCATTATACATCGAACTTGTCAATTCTCATACATCTGTATACCAAATTCTATATAAGGGTTCTCCAGAAAATTAACAGTAAATATCAGTACTTATATTTTATTGTTTGTAATAATTATTATAATAAAAATCTTGGCATCAATTGGAAAACACTTTCCAAGATACAATATGCATCATCAGGCAAATACCTAAGCAAAACTATTATATTAAATTTCAACTCTCAACTTTTGACTTTGGTTCTTACAGTGTTAACAACATTTCTCTTCAACACTTTCTTTTCACTTTTGTTTCCGGGGCATTAGGATTACTCCCTTTATAAAAAGTTTTTAACAGTGTCATTGCCTCTGAGGCCATCAAATTACCTCTCAAATTTAAACTACCTTGGTAAAAATCACTCACATTAATGACAGTGTTTCCCCCAAATCTATCATTAGCACATCCATACACAACTTCTTTTACATTGAGGTTTCTCAAAGCAGATGCACACATAATACATGGCTCAACAGTAACATAAACAACAACGCCTTTAAAAATTTTTTTATAGTTTAATATACTGTTGTTTTTACAGTAATCGATGACAATATCGATACAGTTAATTTCTGCATGTCTTGTAGGGTTACGAGTTTCATTAACTGTGTTTCTTGATTCCGCTATAATTTTTTCGTCGAAAGTAAACACGCAACCAACAGGCACTTCTTGAACTACTAAAGCCTCTCTAGCTAAATCTAAAGCTCTTAACATAAAATCCATTTTTTCGTTTCACTTTACTACTGAGTATTTTGCGATAGATAAACATACATGGGTTTATTTAATAGCAGAAATTGTTGGTTTATTACAAGTTATTACTTTTTGCAGTTTTAGGTTAGATCACGAATAGATGCACGGTTGACAACTTGTCCAATCAAATGTCAACCGTATTTTTTTTTTATTTATTTATGGCGTTGGCTTTTCACCATTTGCCATTGTCAAGTATATATTTTCATCAACGTATTTCTAGATCGTCCAAGTCTTGTCAAAGTCCAAATAAATTAATAAATAGTCGCCATAGTCAATTAGTCAAGTCAGTCGATTCAGTAAAGTGGTAGACTGGTAGACGCTTTACTGAAACTCCCTAGTGAATTTTGGCTGGAAACCCAATTTAGCACGCATTTTGTAGTTGTATCACTTTTCCACACTAGCGCATGTCAACGAATAATTAATGGTATAATATATAAGGTTTGGTAAAATCAATTACGGATACTTCGGGCACATGATCTACTGCTTATCGCACGTTGAAAATCAAACCGTCACTAAACAAAATATGCGAAATTTTAACTATTGCTGCCATCTAGTGACACTTTGTCAGAAATACATAATGCAAAAACACTAATAGTTTTAGCCCTAATACGATCATAGATGTCGTTAGTGTCGTTATGCGTTTTGGGGGGGCTGGCAACAGCCAGTGACAATGAACATTGACATTTTTTCATTAGCGACATGGACGCCGTGGCTTACACGTGAACTCTTTGCGGAATAGTGTCATTTTTTATTTAAAGACAAATTGCTGTGAAATTCCAAGGTATGTAGGAACATTATTTGCACGAATACTGTACTTAAACTTAATCTGACAGTTTTCCTGTTATTAATATGTACGTGTTTGACCATTAGTATAACGAATAATGTTGTTATGCATAAAGTGACGGTTTTGAACAATATTATTGCTTCTTTTAAAAGACGACTGTTTAAAAGAATAATGTATTTAATAGGAAAGTGTCAGTTTTACTGTTACGTTTAGCTAATGTTCACAAAATATATTAAAATGTTTAGCATCGCTTTATGTATTGTGACATTATTCTAATAAAATGAATGATTTCAATACATTATAATCGTATTATATTATTGACATTAACGAAAAAGTGCCATTTCATCCCATGATCGTTTTGCATATTTTGAATAATGCCCATAAGTAATAATAATAGTTTTTGTTCCGATTGCTACCTGTTGTTTAGTATTTTGAGGCATTAACTATGAAAAAATTGTCTAATAGGAATCCTGCTATTGCGATTCACTTACAATTTTATGTTACTAGCTATTACCATAACTTTATTCTTATTTGTACTCATAAATTATTGTAGACCGTGTATTATATTATTTGAAAAACCCTAGTATCTACATACGATTTTTTGCAGCCGTTAATTATGCCTCCTGTTAACTTAAGAACTAGAAAATTAAAAGAATTTGTAAAAGAAAGTAATTCAAAATATAGTAATAACATCTCAACAGTTAATGCTAATGATTTTGTAGAATTGGAAAGAACGAATGAAAATAATTTTGAACCAACAGCAGGCCCAAGCTCCAATGCTCCTGGAATACAAAAAAAGCAACACGTTAGAAGTCTGTCAGACTCGTCTTCTTCTAGCCATAATTCTGTTCGAGATTACTCACCTGCTTCTGATTTTGATCGAGAGTATAAACCTACTTCTCTTGACAATTTATCCTCATTTAGCTCTGATGAGATTACATTACCAAAGAAAAGACGATGCTAAAATACAACTTTGAATGATACTTCATACAACTTTGAATATACTTCAAGGCTACATCCTGCAAATTGTTCGGGGTTAGAAATGATATCTGCAATTATGAATTCATCAAAATCATCTAATTCTTCAAGACCTTCCAGTTCCCCAGGATCATCTAGTTCATCAACATCATCAACAAGTTTATCTGAATCCTCTTTCAGTTCAAACTCTAATGATTCAGATTCAGATTAAGATTGTATAAGTGTGAAATCGTGGATGATTGTTGAAACTGTTGTCAAGGAGTCTAATAAATCTTTGACTGCTTTAAACTCAAACTAATTTTTTTTATTTCCATGTAGGTTATAATATAACGCTTATAGAATCGTCCTACATGATGTCTACTGCTTTACAACAAATATCTTTAGATTACGGCAATGTTCCTCGTGTGAAGATGATGGTAACAATATAAACAATTTTGAATTCAGTAACGATTCATATAAAATGCATGCACTTGATGACACTCTTTCAAATACTGCCCACCATGGTCAACTCGCTGAGACTATTACGGATTCTGGCTTAAGACATGAACAAATAAATTCAGCAAGCCCATCTCTTTTATCTGATAATACATATTCAGACCTGATTGACTTTGAGTTTGCTCAAGAACTAAATTCACATGTCAGTAATCCAACATATTTGTAAGTATTTCGCTAGAAACTTTGAATTGCACATCCCAAAGAGCGATTCCGGTAGTGGTGCCTGAAATCGAGAGCCTACATAATATTTCTAACACAGAAACTCGACAACGAAAGCGAGGTAATAAAAAAGCTCTAGCAAAAACATTACGAAACATGAAGTTGCAGTATATATCGTCATCTTACAAAGTTATTCCTGAAATAAAAATTGGGAATCCTTGTAATTGTCGTTGCAGATTAAAGTGTTCTCTTAATATTTTCGAGGCAGACCGTGCCGAACTTTTTAAAAACTACTGGAATATGGGAGCGTTATCCAGACAAAGAGATATTATTTCTAAACATATAACCGAAAAATATATGCATTTATTCGTATTCAATGTGACAATTATCCTGAAATGTGGAGTACGTGGCTCCTTTTATGGTGTTTTGGTTACAATACCACAGTTCATATTATAGAGGCTCAATACACACCTTATGAGTTAGTATTTGGTTAAAAATGTTCTCTTCCTAGTAATCTAACACAAGACCTTGATCCAGTTTACAATTGTGGATTCTATCCATACGAATTGAGGTATAGGCTGCAACTTTCTCAAAAGGAAGCTAAGAATAATTTATTAGAAAGTAAATTAAAGAGAAAATTGATATATGATAAAAATATTAAACCTGTATATTATTAAAGAAAATGATTTGATTTTAGTTAAAAATGAGTTTCTGACTACTAATCTAAGTATATTAACAATAAGTATACCTCCCTGACCATAAAGTCTGATTATGTTATGAGAAGACTGACTATGTAATAATCTGACTGTCACTGTTACAACTTGAGTGCCCATATTTTTCATTGTTAAAGTAACCTCAGGATGAGGTATAATTTTTTTTACTTTTGTAGATTGTTACAATATATAATATTCATTATTATATATCTTTCTTTTTGATATTTTTGTATTTTTATTTTCCAACATTAAAAATTATATTAATATAGTGACACTTAAGCATGAATAATTTCATACACTTGCAGGTTTTTTATTAAAAAAATGACAACTTTAAATATTAAATGGAAAAGTGACACTATTTTGTAAAAAAAATAAAAATATTTCCGTAAGTTAATACATTATTTATATTTTTTAGCATTCAAATGGAAGCCAGGTTGGATATCAATCTTATGGATCTGAAAAAACAATGATTCTGTTACATTTAATACATTTTTGCAATTATGTTTTATGTGGTGACTTTGAGCGCCCCTACTGAAAAATTGTGTTTTTTGTTTAGTGACGGTTTGGTTTTGAACGTGCGAATTATTTTTCTGCTTAAACATCTTTACATAACGCACGTTCAAAACCAAACCGTCACTAAACAAAAAACACAATTTTTCAGTAGGGGCGCTCAAAGTCACCACATAAAACATAATTGCAAAAATGTATTAAATGTAACAGAATCATTGTTTTTTCAGATCCATAAGATTGATATCCAACCTGGCTTCCATTTGAATGCTAAAAATATAAATAATGTATTAACTTACGGAAATATTTTTATTTTTTTTACAAAATAGTGTCACTTTTCCATTTAATATTTAAAGTTGTCATTTTTTTAATAAAAAACCTGCAAGTGTATGAAATTATTCATGCTTAAGTGTCACTATATTAATATAATTTTTAATGTTGGAAAATAAAAATACAAAAATATCAAAAAGAAAGATATATAATAATGAATATTATATATTGTAACAATCTACAAAAGTAAAAAAAAATATACCTCATCCTGAGGTTACTTTAACAATGAAAAATATGGGCACTCAAGTTGTAACAGTGACAGTCAGATTATTACATAGTCAGTCTTCTCATAACATAATCAGACTTTATGGTCAGGGAGGTATACTTATTGTTAATATACTTAGATTAGTAGTCAGAAACTCATTTTTAACTAAAATCAAATCATTTTCTTTAATAATATACAGGTTTAATATTTTTATCATATATCAATTTTCTCTTTAATTTACTTTCTAATAAATTATTCTTAGCTTCCTTTTGAGAAAGTTGCAGCCTATACCTCAATTCGTATGGATAGAATCCACAATTGTAAACTGGATCAAGGTCTTGTGTTAGATTACTAGGAAGAGAACATTTTTAACCAAATACTAACTCATAAGGTGTGTATTGAGCCTCTATAATATGAACTGTGGTATTGTAACCAAAACACCATAAAAGGAGCCACGTACTCCACATTTCAGGATAATTGTCACATTGAATACGAATAAATGCATATATTTTTCGGTTATATGTTTAGAAATAATATCTCTTTGTCTGGATAACGCTCCCATATTCCAGTAGTTTTTAAAAAGTTCGGCACGGTCTGCCTCGAAAATATTAAGAGAACACTTTAATCTGCAACGACAATTACAAGGATTCCCAATTTTTATTTCAGGAATAACTTTGTAAGATGACGATATATACTGCAACTTCATGTTTCGTAATGTTTTTGCTAGAGCTTTTTTATTACCTCGCTTTCGTTGTCGAGTTTCTGTGTTAGAAATATTATGTAGGCTCTCGATTTCAGGCACCACTACCGGAATCGCTCTTTGGGATGTGCAATTCAAAGTTTCTAGCGAAATACTTACAAAATATGTTGGATTACTGAGATGTGAATTTAGTTCTTGAGCAAACTCAAAGTCAATCAGGTCTGAATATGTATTATCAGATAAAAGAGATGGGCTTGCTGAATTTATTTGTTCATGTCTTAAGCCAGAATCCGTAATAGTCTCAGCGAGTTGACCATGGTGGGCAGTATTTGAAAGAGTGTCATCAAGTGCATGCATTTTATATGAATCGTTACTGAATTCAAAATTGTTTATATTGTTACCATCATCTTCACACGAGGAACATTGCCGTAATCTAAAGATATTTGTTGTAAAGCAGTAGACATCATGTAGGACGATTCTATAAGCGTTATATTATAACCTACATGGAAATAAAAAAAATTAGTTTGAGTTTAAAGCAGTCAAAGATTTATTAGACTCCTTGACAACAGTTTCAACAATCATCCACGATTTCACACTTATACAATCTTAATCTGAATCTGAATCATTAGAGTTTGAACTGAAAGAGGATTCAGATAAACTTGTTGATGATGTTGATGAACTAGATGATCCTGGGGAACTGGAAGGTCTTGAAGAATTAGATGATTTTGATGAATTCATAATTGCAGATATCATTTCTAACCCCGAACAATTTGCAGGATGTAGCCTTGAAGTATATTCAAAGTTGTATGAAGTATCATTCAAAGTTATATTTTAGCATCGTCTTTTCTTTGGTAATGTAATCTCATCAGAGCTAAATGAGGATAAATTGTCAAGAGAAGTAGGTTTATACTCTCGATCAAAATCAGAAGCAGGTGAGTAATCTCGAACAGAATTATGGCTAGAAGAAGACGAGTCTGACAGACTTCTAACGTGTTGCTTTTTTTGTATTCCAGGAGCATTGGAGCTTGGGCCTGCTGTTGGTTCAAAATTATTTTCATTCGTTCTTTCCAATTCTACAAAATCATTAGCATTAACTGTTGAGATGTTATTACTATATTTTGAATTACTTTCTTTTACAAATTCTTTTAATTTTCTAGTTCTTAAGTTAACAGGAGGCATAATTAACGGCTGCAAAAAATCGTATGTAGATACTAGGGTTTTTCAAATAATATAATACACGGTCTACAATAATTTATGAGTACAAATAAGAATAAAGTTATGGTAATAGCTAGTAACATAAAATTGTAAGTGAATCGCAATAGCAGGATTCCTATTAGACAATTTTTTCATAGTTAATGCCTCAAAATACTAAACAACAGGTAGCAATCGGAACAAAAACTATTATTATTACTTAGGGGCATTATTCAAAATATGCAAAACGATCATGGGATGAAATGGCACTTTTTCGTTAATGTCAATAATATAATACGATTATAATGTATTGAAATCATTCATTTTATTAGAATAATGTCACAATACATAAAGCGATGCTAAACATTTTAATATATTTTGTGAACATTAACTAAACGTAACAGTAAAACTGACACTTTCCTATTAAATACATTATTCTTTTAAACAGTCGTCTTTTAAAAGAAGCAATAATATTGTTCAAAACCGTCACTTTATGCATAACAACATTATTCGTTATACTAATGGTCAAACACGTACATATTAATAACAGGAAAACTGTCAGATTAAGTTTAAGTACAGTATTCGTGCAAATAATGGTCCTACATACCTTGGAATTTCACAGCAATTTGTCTTTAAATAAAAAATGACACTATTCCGCAAAGAGTTCACGTGTAAGCCACGGCGTCCATGTCGCTAATGAAAAAATGTCAATGTTCATTGTCACTGGCTGTTGCCAGCCCCCCCAAAACGCATAACGACACTAACGACATCTATGATCGTATTAGGGCTAAAACTATTAGTGTTTTTGCATTATGTATTTCTGACAAAGTGTCACTAGATGGCAGCAATAGTTAAAATTTCGCATATTTTGTTTAATTTTCAACGTGCGAATTGTCATACTCGAAAAAAATTTTTTTTTCTTTATATGGGCGAGTTTGCGTTTTGCGGAGAGTCGCCCATACATGGGATGATTTTTTAGTATGAGTATGACAATTTTTTTTCGGCCCACACGTCTTTACATAAGCAGTGGATCATGTGCCCGAAGTATTCGTAATTGATTTTATCAAACCTTATATAGTTAATATTCCACCAATATTACACATTATATAACAACCGAAATAAAACGTATTTAGAAAAATAATACAGAATTACACAACATTGCTGATTGACATTCCCGGCGAAACTAATGGATAATGTATGTTTGTTTGTTTGTAATGATTAGGCTCAAAAAAAATATCCAATTAAAATACCGGAATTTCGCTTTGTTTTCATGATGTATAGCTAGATTATAAAATTAAAAATAATCGTCACGTTTAAAATCTGGCGCCAAAGAAGTTTGACGGATCAAATACTGGCGCGCTATAGTCTATGTGACAAGTTGAAAATGGTACAAAATCTAAGATAAAGTACCTATAGATCCGCAGCTCTTGTAACCACTAGAGTGCATCTCACTCACCCACTATGTGTTGCCATGTACAAACATAGCCTTCAATTGTGGTATTTTTGTCTTGATCTTAGGATGTACACGTAAGTTTTCTCGTCGTAGTCAGTAATAAATAAGGATCGTAGAGCGAGTTTTTCCCTGCACCACTCATTATTAAAATAAGTAAATTTTAATATTTTCATACTGGCGATTAAATTGTTCTTGTTATTTTTTATGAGTCAGAGGTTATAAGAAAACATGCGATTAGAGTACGATCGTACCTGGATTCTCAGTCTAGATAGAGACCTATTAATAAGTTAACTCTAGGCCAAGACCGAGAGTAATAGTTAAATTAACAAAATATTATGAACGTGGTAAAAATATTTATAACTCAAGAACGGCTGAACCGATTTGGCTGAAAATTGGTGGGCTATCTTGAAACCAGGAGAAGGACATAGGACACTTTTTATTCCGTTCACGAGGGACTCAAAACACGAGAACGGCTGGATCGATTTGGCTCATTTTGATTTAAATTGAAAATCATTGTGGAAGTTCAGGGAAGGCTTACGCACTGAGAAATAATGAAAAAGGTGTAGGTTGTAGGTGTAGGACTAGGACGTAGGATGCATTATAGGTAAAGTCATTTATTCATTCCAGTTCATGTTTATGACAGAACAACGTGTGTCGAGACAGCTAGCTATATTATATATTACTAGCTGACCCCGACAGACGTTGTTCTGTCTTAAATATGAACTGGAATGAATAAATGACTACAACTGCTCCTACACCTGTTCCTACTCCTACTCTTACTCCAACACCTACTCGTACATTAACTCATACACCTACTCCTACCCATACTCCTACACCCACTCAGACACCTACGCCTACACCTGCTCCTACACCTACTCCTACAACATACACCTTTTCCAATATTTAAAAAAAAAAGGTCCAGCCCGCGCCCATTACGCCCGCGTAAGCACAGTAATCCACGGGTATATATCCCATGATATAAAGTAGCCTATGTCCTTCCCCATGGTCTACTCCAACTCCACTCTGTGCCAAATTTCATCATAATCGGTTTAGTAATATTTACGTGAAAGCGTAAATAAAGTATCGTTATACAGGAACCGTACATTTTTTCGCGATAAAAAGTAGCCTACGTCCTTTCCCGTGGTCTAATTTATATCTGGGCCAAATTTCATGATAATCAGTTCAGTAGTTTTAACGTGAAAACGTTCAGGTTTACTCTTTCATTTTTATGTAAAGGATATAATCCCAAGTTAGTACTGTTTTCATTCAAAAAAGTAGTGACCTGATGATGAGATCTATGGGGAATTGAGGCAATTTCTATGGACACATATGGTGATTTTGACTTTTTCTGAAGTAGACCAAGCATAAGCTAACAAAAAGTCTTACTATTAATACTGTTAGGTAGGGTAGGTATTTCTCTTAATATAAAAATTAAACAATGTCAAAAAAGTCAATAGTCTTTTATTTAAGTAGATGTTTCAAACATTCTTCATTCACTTCAACACACTTAAAAAGTTAAACAGTTAAAATACATATATCAATAAGAAACTGGCCCGTCGAGAAGAACCGGCGTAAGAAACTCGCACGGGGCCACTTTTTAGCAAAAAGATGGAAAATTTGTTCTTTGATTAATTACCTATGTATCCAAAATTTATGTTTAGTGAGGTTTCCGGTTAGGGTTAGCTGTCACCCTATTACTCAACTATGTTTACCACTCCAAATTACAACTAAACTAGTCGTTTAGTTTATAACCCCAAAATTTAAACCACTAATATCTCAGTAACTGTGGGTTTCCTGATGAGGGGAGTGGGGGTTCAACCCTCCCCCTCCCCTTCCCTCTTAACTCCCTCCTCCCCAAATCGTGGAATCGTGGGATATTATACTAAATTTTTACCGAAAGAACTTTAAGTCAGTATATTTTGGTACTAAATTAAATAGCAACACTAAGACAAATATATTTTTAGAATATGTTTCGAATTATGTAAAAAATACTGATTTCATCTCACTTTCTATGGAAAATATGACTGTATTTACACACCATATATCATCATTCTTATGTTATATGCAATCACAAACTAAAAAAACACGAGCTATAGCTAATTACGAGTGAAAAGTTACGGCAGCACATTTTCGTTCGCTGCTACTTTTGCACCTCAAAATACTGCATCCACACATTGTTAAAATACTTAAAACTACACAGAGTCTCTATCTCAAAAGAGTATATATAACATAAAACACTCCAAAAAACACAAAAGAGTTCAATTAAAACGAAACCTCAATCTTCACAGTCATTTGTTTGGCACAAGAATGTCAAATTTGACAGCTTTGTGTCAAAAACCCGGTTACAGCGAAAGGGACAAAACATAACATTTTTGTCTCGTTTCTTCACAAGTATTGACCAATTTACGTTCTCTCTCTAACAAGCTGTGACGTCAGGAGCTATCCTGCCCTGTACAAAATATGTGCGATAGCCGGCGATAGCTCATTGCATGAAGCAAAGAAAAGAAATAGATACCGTACCGTAAGATACCGTAGAACACGGTAATTGCCTAACGGTAATTTAAAAATAATTGTAATAAATAATAGTATTGGCAACACTCGGTATAATAGTATTGGCAACACTCGGTACTCGTCGGTCTCGCACGCCTAGCGGCAGAAAAGAGAACTAAGATCTGGTCCTATTATTGTGTACATAATTATTATTAAAAAGCCTATACCGTTCGGACTCCTGGTATCTGAGTCATTTCGCGAAAATCTGCACCGTGACTATGTGGACAAAGCGGACAATTTTTAAAATATTTTTTTGGATTATATCATAATTCGACGCACTATTTTTCAACTACTTGAAAAATAGTACTTTTAACTTGTACAAAAACTTTTTTACGAGATATTGCAAATTTTCTTAGGGACTATGACTAAACTGTGTCCATTTAGTCACAATTTCAAATATTTTTTTTCCCTGAAATGATACTGTTTTTATTTAATTTCAAGCGTCTCGTGTGAATTATATGTTATTCTACCTATACAAAAATAACATAATTACCTGTTCCAATATTTATGTTGTAAAATTCAAATGATAAACCCATTTTGTAACGTTTTGGATCAAAAAGACCACTTCTTTAAACTTTTTAGCTATATTGAGACCTTCTTAAGGAACTAGTCTGGTATTAGATTTAAACATGCTTACCAATATAATTTATTTTGAAACGATAATACGATATTAACAATATATATGCCTTCATTAATCGATGACGAAGATGGACAAAAATTTGTGACCGTGACTAAATAGGAAATGTTATATGTGACTAAATAGAAACATAGGCAGCATTCACACACAATGTCAAAATGCAATGAAACAAATCCCACAAATAATATAAAAGTTTTATTTTTATTCAAATTTGTAACATTATGTTGCTACAAAAAGAATACTAAAGTACAGTTTATACTTAATCCCCCTTACTAATAAACGCTGTATACGCTTTGAATAGTTATACAGTGTTTTGTTCCCGTCACACAAGTGACATTTTTAATTCGATAGAAGGAGACAAAACACTGTATAACTATTCAAAGCTTATACAGCGATTATTAGTAAGGGGAAATGACTATAATCTTAATAAAAAATCTATTAAAATAATAGTTCTTCATTGGCTCAACATATCACTTAACTTCTAGATACAATTGTTACCAAATAAAAACTTTAAAAATATAGAGTGGAAAAATATAACTGATAAGATTCCGAAACTTCTGCTTTCAGTCAATTAAATAAAAATATAATATGTTCTAATATTAATATTCATATATATATATTCATATATTATATTCATATATTATATTCATATACATAGTTCATATATTCTAATAAATTATTTCAATTAGGTATATATATATATATATATATATATATATATATATATATATATATATATATATATATATATATATATATATATATATATATATATATATATATATATATATATATATACCTAAAATAAATAAAAATAATAATAATAATGGTAAATAATAATATAATTATTTTATTCACTTAAAATTGTATGTTACTAGCTATTACCATAACTTTATTCTTATTTGTACTCATAAATTATTGTAGACCGTGTATTATATTATTTGAAAAACCCTAGTCATATAGATATATGATACGATTTTTTATTGCAGCCGTTAATTATGCCTCCTGTTAACCCAAGAACTAGAAAATTAAAAGAATTTGTAAAATAAATTAATTCAAAATATAGTAATAACATCTCAACAGTTAATGCTAATGATTTTGTAGAATTGGAAAGAACGAATGAAAATAATTTTGAACCAACAGCAGGCCCAAGCTCCAATGCTCCTGGAATACAAAAAAAGCAACACGTTAGAAGTCAGACTCGTCTTCTTCTAGCCAACATTCTGTTCGAGATTACTCACCTGCTTCTGATTTTGATCGAGAGTATAAACCTACTTCTCTTGACAATTTATCCCCATCTAGCTTTGGTGAATCTATTCAGATTACAATTACCAAAGAAAAGACGATGCCAAAATACAACTTTGATTGATGCCTCTACTTCAAGGCTACATCCTGCAAATTGTTCGGAGTTAAAAATGATATCTGCAATTATTAATTCATCAAAGTCATCTAATTCTTTAAGACCTCTCAGTTCCCCAGGATCATCTAGTACATCAACATCGTCAACAAGTTCATCTGAATCTTCTTTCAGCTCAGGCTCTAATGATTCAGATTAAGATAAAGATTGTATAAGTGTGAAATTAATTAATTGTGTTTTTTTTTATTTATTATTATTTTATTTTTTTGACACATGTAATGAACAACACCAAATACCTCTTTATCAAAATTGGTTAAACTTCGTTATGAACTACGCCTTATGTGTCAATTTCGTCACTAAAATTGTTCCACTAATATGTCACGTAACTAAATGGACGTGACGAATGCTGGTGTGTTCTAAAAAAATATTACAATACAAAGATTATTTGGTCCTAAAAAGAACATCACTCTACTTTAATGCAAATCCAAATATATTTTGCTTTAATTAATAATATAATATTCATAAAACAACTTACCGATTTCTCGTAAAAGTCGCAACTAAAGTGGACTTCTTATTTGACTTCGAGAAGAAACGTGTGCGTCGTCACAGATTTTGCTGAATTGGAAGTAGTTTGATATTAAAAAATGGCCTGTTTGGACTGTTAATGTTACAAGGATGATAAAATAAAAATGTTTTTGTATTTTTAAACTTCGGAAGCCAGGTTATGAGCCGTGACTAAAATGGAATGTCCATGTATACCAAAATGTTGGTTAATAATATTTATTACAATTTTATTATAAATTAATATATTTAAGGAATATAATTTTCATTTATATTAAAATAAACATTACAAGCTATGAAAATACATCAAAACATGAAGCTGAAACATAAACAGAAGTGGAAATTTCGTTTTTTAAAAATTCACTAAACACGTGTGACATATTAAAATGATTCCTTTTTTGCCAAACTTTATTGAATATTTAGTAAATCATAATGAATTTTGTTAATTTGTACATTTGTTTTAAAACCTAAATATGCTATCTTTAAGACAAAATAAAATCTAGCGAAAAATTGGATCGCTAAATAATTTACAAACTTTTGTGACAAAAGGTTTTACAATGGTGCAAATTTTCGCGGAATGACTCATCTACGCTTCATGATTTTAACATTACGTTCGGACTCCTTGTTATCTATACTTCGTGATTTTAATATTACGTTCGGACTCCTTGTTATCTATACTTCGTGATTTTAACATTACGTTCGGACTCCTTGTTATCTATACTTCGTGGCTCATTGGATCCGGAATGACGTCTAGAAAAATGTGCCAAAAGCGTGTATTAGCCAAGGAATTTGTAAGTATTATATATATAATACTTACAAATTCCTTGGTATTAGCACATAAAAAATTGCAAAAGTTATAAACAATTAAAGATGAAAAAAATGGCATTTCGTTTTCTACCAATATTTAATAAACTATTAATATTTAAGAAATTTCAAAAAAAGATTCTGAAAGAGGAGGAAATTTCCAATAAAAAAACTCCTAACTTCCGGAACTCTATCTCCATGGTTTATAATTTTAATTTAACGCTGAAAATAGGTCTGCGCGTGACATTTTTAGGATGCGCGTGTTAGAATATTGGTATTTTTATAGTAATATACCTTTAAAATAAATTTCATTCAAAAGCTAAATTTATCATTTTTATACTTTGACAGTTATGTCACAATATCATTTTATTATTTCCTGTTTTACAATCTACAGTTTAAAATTTAATAATAGTTAAATAATTGATCTAAATTATGAAGTAATTTAATGGCCATTGGAAAAATCTTTTGTATAACAATTTTAGTAAATTCCATAATCAACCTTACTTCCTGTTGGCGCCATTTTATCCTTATAAAAGGTTGGTCCGCCATTTTTAAAGGTTAGTCTTGGCGAAGCTGTGAGATTGATCGTATCGTTCAATATATATTATTAAAGATAAGTAAACCTATTTTATAAGTAGTGGCTAAATTATTATGTATATATGTCTTATGTGATTTTGATGATTTTTATTATTATAATGTTAAAATGTTAATGATGTTAGTTAATACTTATTTTTAGTAATTTAATTGAATAATTACTTTGTTTTGAATATTTAGAATTCTATTCTGGAATTACATTATAAATAAGTTTATCGAAGTGTTGGTATTTAATGTAAATGGTTTGATTTGCTATACTTATCTCGTACAGATATAAAATACCAATTTATCAAAGAATATTATAATAACTATTTTTATTGTGATTAAATTTGTTATAACACGTACAGTAATTAAAATACCAATTAGTTAATATAGACTATGATAATCAGTATTTCTTTATTTGTATCTTAATTTGCCTATTACCTACATTTGGTTAGTTTTTGATAAAAGGTAATTTTAGTTGATAAATTAGGTTGTGATTTGAAACTATCAGTGTTTACTATTATAATAAGGAAAACTTTTATACAATAAAACTATTTAGCAATGTTTTTATTATTTTTACTTAGTATCCTTTTGGTAGTAGCTATTCTGGTCATTCTGAATTATCTTTAGTTTTTATTCCCTTTCTTTCTCATATTTGACATCAGAAGTTGGATAGCTCTCCATCCCACGATTTCCACTTCATTTTTCTAATCGTATTTTTATCATTTTCAGGTGGACATTCAAGCAGCTCGGAACTCCTGCCAGCGCCGGCGGCCGTGCGTGGCGCCTACCTGCATTGGGAACGGCAGGTCGGCCAATTGTATTGGCGGTCTCCAGGCTGTCTAGGCCTAACGAGGATCTTAATCAGTGTGGTACCAATGACGGGATTCCACAGAAGGTACAAGTTATCATAAATACATTGAAAATTGAATTTATAAATTCTACCTATACAAACTGCTATTATAATTACCTATATTTAAATTACGACATTCGATAGCTAAATATGTCTAACATTATTCTGTTTAGGTACAATGTTTTACTAACTACCCTCATTGTGTTTGATAGTGAATGTTAAGACTGACTATTAATTTGTGAAGTAAATTTTATTTGCGACATGTCACTGTATGTTTCAAGTCTTTGTATTGTGTAACTAATTATAAATATTTTCTCATGTAAAGTGAATTGTGAGTCATTGTGATAAATAAGTGTTTTAAAACCTTAACCGTATGGACTATTAGAGCCAAGTAAGTACCGGTGAATTACCTTGCAAGTTTTGTGGTTTATGAGTATCAAATTGCTTTTGCGATCTTTTACTTTGTTACATCTATAATTTGACGAAATTGTTCACGGGAAGTTTAATCTACGGATTAAATAAATAATATTAACTGTCTTACTAATAAATAACTTTTTAATACCGTCTTAAACATTTGTAATTTTATGATACATACTGTTAATGCAAGTAAGCACCAGTGAATTATCCTGCGAGTTTTGATTGTGGTTTATTAGTATCAAATCGCTTTTGCGATCTTTTACTTTGTTACATCTATAATTTGACGAAATTGTTCACGGGAGTTTAATCTGCAGATTAAGTAAATGATTATTAACTGTCGTACTATCTAATAAATAACTTTTTATTACAATAATGACCTGGGAATAAGGGAAATGCGATAGGCAATTAAATCGACACAGTTTAAAGTAGTATATTATATAGATTCAGCATAAATAATAAGTACCTACTGATTATTTAGGTTTATTTACAATACTATTTTAGATGTAGTGACGCTACGCTATGTGCCCATAAATCGACAAGAGAATACTCAAACAACTGTTGTTCTACTTATCAGTACAAAATTAACAGTATTGTTCTTAGCTTTTTTTTAAAAAGCATTTTTATTATCTATACATATAAAATCCTTTGTCCTGAATGACTGACGGATCAACGCACAGCCTAAACCGCTGATCGTAGAGACCTGAAACTTGCAGGGCTTGCTCTTTGTAATGCGTAGGGATCCGATAAGAAGGGATTTTTCGAAATTCGATTCCTAAGGGGGTGAAAAGGGGTAAAACAGTTTGTATGGGGCAACGTGATTCCTTGGTCCAATCTACTTCATATTTTGCACAAACATTATGTAACAGAATTGATGGAATTCGTGTATCATAGTTTATTGAAATTCATCCGCTAACGGGAATAAAAAGGGAAAGAAAGTTGCTTGGGAGCGATTTGCTTTTAAGTTGATATAAATACTCCTTAGTGCTTTTGATATAAAGCTTCCCACACACAAGCGATCGATCGATTTAGTCTTTACAATTTAAACATTTACTGGGTTCGTAGTTGCAAGTAAATCGGTTTAGATAAAAATTAAATATAGTCTGAGATCCTAGGACCACCTTACTATACTTTTTATATGAAACTCATATATATACGCGTAAATTTTGTTCCAACTTTTGACCCCATCGCAAAAACTAGCTGGTAGGTCTTACACTAATCATTTTGTGTAATAGTTTGTCGTTAGCAATTTACTTTCAAATACGTATTATTTTCCAATTTGATCGAAGCAATCGATAGCCCGTGAGTGGGAAGCTTTATTTTTATTTTGACATAATATATTGTCATCATGTTGAAAATAAATCTGACAAGAATGCCAAAGTTAAATTTGATGAAAATCTCTTTGAAAAACTAGGCACCTAAATATTTGCGATTGCTATATTAATTATATTCATAATACTTATTATATTACATACTATTTCAGTCCTCTTTTTAATATTATATATCTATGATTTCAGTAGAATACTTTGAGTGTAGGTATTATATTTCTTTTTCTTTTGTTGTTATAATAATATGTAATATTTAATTTATTTGTGCTTGATTTATCAGTGTTTAATACATAGGTTTTTAGTTTTTAACCCAGATTTTTGATCTGTACGTTTGTGCGCGCTAATCTCAGAAACTACGGAACGAATTTTTATACAATTTGTTACCGTAGTAGTTTAGCCCTTGGATAAATACATAGTAGGTACTCGCTTTTTATCGCGGAAAATTTTTGGGTACCTACCTAACTACCTACGGGTTCCACGCGGATAGGAATTAGGATAGCTCTGCTTATAATTTTGTGTAGGTATTTCAATTCAATCGGTTCATACCTACAAAAAGTTTTATCAATCTAAAAAATAACGTAGTATAAAATGCTATAAAATAACCAGATATTTGAATTGGTTAAAACTTTACCTAGGTTAATCCTAATCATGATTATTATATGAGGAATAAGTGAGAAGCTAGATGGCTTCGTGGTCGTACTGCTAACTCATCTCTCTCTCAAACTCTGTCGTGGTCCCAACTAGGATGGGCGATCACAATCCAAATTATTTTTATTAAGTTCAAAGTCCACAACGTCTTCCCATTGAAAAGATTTTCGAAATACTAATTATCGGCTACAAGGAAATCCTTACTTAATATTATACCTAAACGCGAAAGTTTGTATGTACATAATAATATGTTTAGTTTTAAATGCAATAAAGTAAAGTAAAGAAAACACGTAAAGAATTTTGATGAAATCAGGTATGGTAGTCCGTAGTAGGTTAAGCAGAATTAACACAGAATACTTTTTGCAGCTTATTAAATTTTATTTATGGTACAGTTCTCGGTAGATTTCTTGAGCGTACCTACGAAATCGCAGGAAACATTCAAATAAAATACAACTGATACGGCTGTGCAGTGCCTACACGGCTACACCATTATGTATTCAATTTTGGTATAGGTATTTTCCCGAACAAGCTTTCCCTCTAACGCGAGCGAAGCTGCGGGCAAAAGCTAGTTATTATATATAAACTATACCAAGTTATTAATCTTGAATGAAAAAGATTTTTTTGTACGCCAGGTGAAAAAGTTACCTTTCTTAAATCATATGAGGTTTATAGTAATTATTAGATCATGCAAAATGAAATTGAAGCAAACACTAATGATCTAAGAGTTAATACATTAATAGATATTCAATTATTATAACCATGCTCTGTAACTATTCGCCATGAACATTTTTTTTTGTATACTAATTATTCCTACTGAATATAATTATGTATTTTTTTTTGTTAAAAAGAAACAAAAGAAAAATAAACTTATAAAGTAAGTACGTTTCACTTTCATCTCAAGTTACTTTTCGTTTCATCACAGTAATCCGTTAACATGGTATTAAAGGACTAATAATTATGATGACGTAATACATTGGGAGCAAAAGCAAAATATTTATCGCACCTTTAGAATTGAAGTGGCTTAATCCAAAATTCTTGATTTTTGGTAAACGCCTAAAATGTAATTGGAGAATAGGCAATTTTTTTGGTTTTTTGGCTATAATAGTAAGTGTGAGCCTTCTTTAGTTACAGTTTTTGTTATTTGCTGTAGGTGAATAGTTGTTTTAGCGATATATTATACTTAAAATATTTTTTGTTGGATCGCAGGATACTTACTTAAATTTGTTTTAAAATAGATGACTTAGATCACGGTTGGATATGAGGTTCATAAATTGAAATGAAACTTGAGACAGAGATAAATTTAGAAATTTGGCACCATGGCCCCATTGGCATTATAGTACCCAAATACGCCACTTAACACAAGTCTAAGTCTACGGTACCACTTGTCTAGGCTGTGAGTACCATGATGACGTGACAGAATTGAGCATTTCATTAACCATTAATAATAATAATTACTGTAGAAACAATAAGAACTACGTATAACTTCGTTAGATATTTATGTAAAGTCACTTCTACATAATTATAACGTATAATATATAAAAGCCTCTTGTTACAGAAACAAATAGGTTTTGTTCAATTTTTATATATATAAATATATTTTTTATTATTGTAATACCAACATTTTATAATTTGTTTCAAATGGATTTTGTTACGACAGAATTTTTGGAAAATTAATAATGTCGGATTGGCCGAACGGAAGTATGAGTAGTGTGATAAATATCACAATTATTGAGTAGGTACGGCCATGATCTTCATGTCTTTTGGATCGTCGTTTCTAAATATCGTCTGCCATTTCCGTAAAAAAAAAACGGAACAATATTGTCAAGGAATATTGTTAATTTGTTTTTTTCTTCTTTTTACTGTACTGTCGTGTAAATCATGACTACAATTTAGTTTCCTTTTGACACAACCCTAGTGTACGATGACTGACCTTCTCTCACTTCAAATAAATCACAGTAACAAGTGAGCCACTATTTTATGATATTTCAAGTAGCTAACCGAATAATATACCGAACTAAATAAGTCTTGGTTTATTGTTACATTAGTAAATAGTAAAATCTAACGAATATCATATCTTATTCAGATATAGCAAATTATGAAACAGTTTCGTTAAAACTTGGAAATGAACAATTTTGGTGTAAGACACAATGTAGGTACATTCTTAAGGCGAAGTCATAGCCTACTTTGTCATTTCCTGTCACCTAGTCTGAGTGAGTTCAATTACAAAGAAAAAAAAATGGGATAAAGTACACAATCCTTGACGCGTCATGTACCGTACACATTTAAAAAAAATACATATTTTTCCTGAGTGAAAAAATTATAAAATCACTTCTTAAAAACCACACAATCTCCTAAAACGTAAAGTTTTGTGCAATACCATACAAGTTTTTTTTTTTGTTAAATAATTTATATATATATATGTTATATTAAAACATAAACCGAACACCTTTGTGATTGGTACAATATTTCGAAAGATATTTAAAAAAAATACATTGCAAAAACCGTCTACATGAATATAGAAAATAATGCTGCGCAAAACAGAATCTTATTACAATGTGCATACGAGTAATGAAAGTCATTTTAAATCTTTTTGAGCTTGATCCTTGCCTTAAATCATGCTACGGGTATTATGAATTATTAAAATCATAATACAGAAAAATCAGGACTATGACTAGCGGGGAAGTCTAAAATTATTAATATAATTATTCATTTTATGCATAAATTAACATAACAATTAAACACCCTATGTGCAATATACCTAGGCTGTGTCAATCTTAATAATTTTGGAAAACAAAGTAAATTTTGTCAAGATTTTATTTTAAGAAAAGGTTGATTTTGTGTCAAGTAATGTATGATTTCGGTAATAAATAAATCGTATAAAATTTGTTTTTTTTTCTCACTTACATCTAAGGACTGCTAGAGTCAGTGCTCTACTCAAGGCTCGCCTCATGTGTAGCAGGACATGTGGAGCCAGTACAATTAGAGTATCACTGAGCGTTGCTTACGAGTTACAGGGGCAATGAACAATGTTAGAATAAGTTACAATTAAGGGACTGCTGAAGTTAGTGCTGTACTTGAGGCTCGACACATGTGTAGCAGGACATGTGGAGTCAGTAATTTAATGTATCACTGAGTGTTGCTTACGAGTTACAGGGGCAATGAACAATGTTAGAATAAGTTACAATTAAGGGACTGCTGAAGTAAGTGCTGTACTTGAGGCTCGACACATGTGTAGCAGGACATGTGGAGTCAGTAGTAATTTAATGTATCACTGAGCGTTGATATGAGCCACAGTGGCAATTGCAATGTTAGAATAAATTACAATTAAGGGACATCTAAAGTCAGTGCTCCATGTGTGGCTTATGATTTAAGTGTATTGGAATAAAATAAAATTTGGTACTTCAGAGAACGAAGTACCTGTCAGTATGGCCGTGTTAGAATATTGGTATTTTTATAGTAATATACCTTTAAAATAAATTTCATTCAAAAGCTAAATTTATCATTTTTATACTTTGACAGTTATGTCACAATATCATTTTATTATTTCCTGTTTTACAATCTACAGTTTAAAATTTAATAATAGTTAAATAATTGATCTAAATTATGAAGTAATTTAATGGCCATTGGAAAAATCTTTTGTATAACAATTTTAGTAAATTCCATAATCAACCTTACTTCCTGTTGGCGCCATTTTATCCTTATAAAAGGTTGGTCCGCCATTTTTAAAGGTTAGTCTTGGCGAAGCTGTGAGATTGATCGTATCGTTCAATATATATTATTAAAGATAAGTAAACCTATTTTATAAGTAGTGGCTAAATTATTATGTATATATGTCTTATGTGATTTTGATGATTTTTATTATTATAATGTTAAAATGTTAATGATGTTAGTTAATACTTATTTTTAGTAATTTAATTGAATAATTACTTTGTTTTGAATATTTAGAATTCTATTCTGGAATTACATTATAAATAAGTTTATCGAAGTGTTGGTATTTAATGTAAATGGTTTGATTTGCTATACTTATCTCGTACAGATATAAAATACCAATTTATCAAAGAATATTATAATAACTATTTTTATTGTGATTAAATTTGTTATAACACGTACAGTAATTAAAATACCAATTAGTTAATATAGACTATGATAATCAGTATTTCTTTATTTGTATCTTAATTTGCCTATTACCTACATTTGGTTAGTTTTTGATAAAAGGTAATTTTAGTTGATAAATTAGGTTGTGATTTGAAACTATCAGTGTTTACTATTATAATAAGGAAAACTTTTATACAATAAAACTATTTAGCAATGTTTTTATTATTTTTACTTAGTATCCTTTTGGTAGTAGCTATTCTGGTCATTCTGAATTATCTTTAGTTTTTATTCCCTTTCTTTCTCATATTTGACACGCGCGTGACGTCAAAAGCGAGTACGGCACATTAATTAATTTATTTAAGGTATTGAATATTTTTTTTTTTAATTTGAAAAAATTATGGTGTGTTCTGAACACTATAAATAATTTATTCCCGTTGGAAATTTTACTTAAAGTTAATTTTTCAATGAGTTAAACAATTGTTAACTAACGAAATTTTCTCGAACTACCGTCTTAATTGTAAGTGAAAACACATGTTTAAATAATGGTCGTAAAAATTTTTCGCTTCGTAGAGCCTTTCTTACATACATACTTAACAAGATCGTGCCATAAAAGTTAAAAAAATATTTATACTTTGTTTATAACATTTTTTTTACTTTAACAACATTACTTGGATTTTTAAGTTTTTGTTCAAGTAAAAAAATTGTTATATAAAAAAAGTATAAATATTTTTTTAACTTTTATGGCACGATCTTGTTAAGTATGTATGTTTAAGGCGTGACTCCTGTTCGAAACATTACACAGAAAACATAAACAAAAACATCTGTTTTCATACACAAGCTGTCTCCAGCTACAGAAAATGTTTTTGGTCGAAACAAAACATTTTGTCCAGACACGATCTAAGTTCCGACGAGGAAGACGTATTAGCGCTCGCAGTTTTAGTGATTGTAGGTGTAGAATCTAAGGGAAAGAGGGGTTCTGAAAAGGCCACTTTAGGTGTTTCATAAAAGTATTTTTTTCAACTCATAAATATGTGCGCCATTTTACGCATTTCTATTGAAAACTGTCAAAATTGGTGTTTTTTAATTAAGTCAGGCCATATTTTATGAATTTATGAGCGATCACAAAAACAAACACAAAAAACACAACAAGCAAAACTATAACCCTAAAAAACCTATACCTAGGTGTCATGTGAACGATGTGAACACTAGTTTAAGAAATGAAACATTTCTTTCCCTCTCTACCCGCGCAGGAATGTTTTTCGTCCGTCTCTGAAAACAAAAACATTGTCTATTCCTAGACAAATGTGTATAGCCACGCTCCACAGTGGGCCGAAAATCGGCTTTCATAGACATAGAAATGAAATCTCGAAAGTGACAAATTTTTTGATGGATATTGCTTCAGTTTAGTATTACTATGTAGAAAATGAAGTTTGAGATAATTCGGCCCAAAAATGAGGGAGTAATAATTTTTTTACGAAAAACTTGTATGGAGCCAACATGAAAAATTCAATTATTTCAAAAACGGCAAGTTTAACCGTAATATCCTGACAGATGGTTATAGTACTAATTATTCATGATTTTTTGGCATACATCATATTATAACGGTTTTAGCTGCTCTTTTTTTTAAAAAAATCGTCGAAATTTTTGAAAAAAAGTCCCTATATTATTGCACGATTCGATAGTGTTACTATTAAGAAACAATTTCTGGAAAGTAATGGTATACGGCAAACTTGAGGAAAGTGTTGAATTTTAATGAACTCCTTTATATTTTGAACAAATGTATGAACAATTATATAAAATGCTAAAATTAAGCACTTTCCTTAACTTTCTCACATATTATAGTTACTTCCCAGCAATTATTATTTACTAGCAAGACTATCGAATGCTGCAATAATGCAGGTTGACTTTTTTTTCAAAATTATCGGATTCGAATCCCAATCAAGGATGTTGACTTGGTGATAATCTGATAATGCAGTTATATTCGTCGTACACTGTGAAGTGAAGAAAAATTATGTCAGAGTAGTTTCTTCCCAAAAATACTGGATTTATAACTTTTTTTATAGAAAATTTCTATAGAGCCAATGAGATAAATCTAATTATGTTCAAAACGGCGAGATAAATCCTCATATCCTTACACGGTATTATAGTACTATTTATTCGTGATTTTTTGACATAGTTCATGAAAAGTTTCTATTTGCAATTTTTTTTTAATCATCGAAATATTAATTTTGAAAAAAAGTCACCCTGTCTTATTGCACCATTCGATAGTCTTGCTAGTAAAGAACAATTTCTGGAAAGTAATGGTATACGGCAATCTTGAAGAAAGTGTTAAATTTCAATAAACTTCTTTATAATTTGAACAAA
This sequence comes from Glaucopsyche alexis, assembly GCA_905404095.1. NCBI lineage: Eukaryota > Metazoa > Arthropoda > Insecta > Lepidoptera > Lycaenidae > Glaucopsyche > Glaucopsyche alexis. Next base: position 21,257,348 of record FR990045.1, read on the forward strand.
TGTATGAAAAATAATATAAAATGCTAAAATTTAGTTCTTTCCTCAACTTTCTCATATGTAATTACTTCCCAGCAATTATTCTTTACTAGCAAGACTATCGAATGGTGCAATAATACAGGGTGACTTTTTTTTTTTCAAAATTAATATTTCGATGATTACAAAAAATGGCAAATAGAAACGTTTCATGAACTATGTCAAAAAATCACCAATAAATAGTACTATAATACCGTGTAAGGATATGAGGATTTATCTCGCCGTTTTGAAGATAATTGGATTTATCTCATTGGCTCTATAGAAATTTTCTATAAAAAAAGTTATAAATCCAGTATTTTTGGGAAGAAAGTACTCTGACATAATTTTTCTTCACTTCACAGTGTACGACAAATATAACTGCATTATCAGATTATCACCAAGTCAACATCCTTGATTGGGATTCGAATCCGTTAATTTTGAAAAAAAGTCACCCTGTATTATTGCAGCATTCGATAGTCTTGCTAGTAAATAACAATTGCTGGGAAGTAACTATATGTGAGAAAGTTAAGGAAAGTGCTTAATTTTAGTATTTTATATAATTGTTCATACATTTGTTCAAAATATGAAGGAGTTTATTAAAATTCAACACTTTCCTCAAGTTTGCCGTATAACATTACTTTCCAGAAATTGTTCCTTAATAGTAACACTATCGAATCGTGCAATAATATAGGATGACTTTTTTTCAAAAATTTCGACGATTTTAAAAAAAAAAAGCAGCTAAAACCGTTATATGATATATGCCAAAAAAATCATGAATAATTAGAACTAAGTATAACCATCTGTCAGGATATTACGGTTAAACTTGCCGCTTTTGAAATAATTGAATTTTTCATGTTGGCTCCATACAAGTTTTTCGTAAAAAAAATATTACTCACTCATTTTTGGGCCGAATTATCTCAAACTTCATTTTCTACATAGTAATACTAAACTGAAGCAATATCCATCAAAAAATTTGTCACTTTCGAGATTTTATTTCTATGGTTATGAAAACCGATTTTCGACCCACCGTCGCGCCCCAATGTTTCATGTTTTCTGTGTAATGTTTCGAACAGGAGTCACGCCTTAAGAAAGGGTCTACGAAGCGAATTTTTTTTACGACCATTATTTAAATTTTTTTTTACTTTAACCATGAACTATTTTATACGTTCATGACTTTAACAACATTACTTGGATTTTTAAGTTTTTGTTAGTAGAAGGCGGGGGTGTGCGTGGGGGAGGGGAGTTTAGATCTATGAGGTAGCCGCAGTATTAGTATCAGTATTGTACCCGTAGATTATACAGATATACGTATACATTGTATATATATGTTCTGTGTTGGGAAGTGTCTCTCGCGCAAACTATTCAGTTTAGAAAAAATTATATTAGAAACCTCAATATCATTTTTGAAGATCTATCCATAGATGGCCACACGTATGGGTTTGTTGAAAAAAAAAATTTTTTTTGAAAACCCTCAAAATTCAATTGTTTTTGTGTGAAAATCTTGATGCGGTTTACAGAATACATATACTTACCAAGTTTCAACAGTATAGTTCTTATAGTTTCGAAAAAAGTGGCTGTGACATACGGACGGACAGACAGACAGACAAACAGACAGACAGACAAAACAGACATGACGAATCTATAAGGGTTCAGTTTTTTGCCATTTGGCTACGGAGCTCTAAAAATTATGCATCTTCTCTCTGTTACAACAATGGTCAATGTCTAGTGTTTTTGCAACATTTTTCTCTCAGATGACTAGTTTTTAATTTAATAATTTGCACCCCAAGGCCCAGGAAATAATAGATTAGCTTTAATCAGATTCCTTATATTAATAAAAGTAAGACAATCTTGTCATATTCTAGCAAATAAAGATTATGATTATTATGATTAAGTATAATACTGGAGTAGATTGAACTTCTTGAAACATTCTAAGGCTTTTTTATCCCAATCATTGTTGTTTACAGTTCTCGGGCTTGGATGTGGTAAATAATAGACCTAAAAGAGAAACAAAACAAAAATATAGGTACTAACACAGTATGATATGTCCTCAGTTCTACAGTTTTATTATCTGAGGATTATGTATATGAGTATTATATATTATATAAATGTGGAACAGCCATGCTTGGGCACGAAAGGGGCAGGTCGACAGGATAATTACTATTTATTCACAGATACCTGACGTGAAATAGCACTTGCATTGTGTTTCGTGTGAATTTTGTGTTCATCCATGATCCGTGAACTTTAATTTCAGTAACCACTGGGGGCCCAAGGGGGGTTTAGGATTTTAAAGACCAAGAATGCACATTCCTTTAGTGCTGCAAGTGTCGATGGGCGGCGCCCAGCGGTAATCGCTAACCATCAGGCGATCCGTTTGCTTGTTTCCTGTTTGAAGAATCTAAATTGGATAAACAAGGGTATAGGAATCAAAGATAAACACTTTAGTCACTTAAGATTCACTTACAACATTGTACTATTTGCTGAGACAGCAAATGAAAAGCACTCAAATCAGAAAGCAACCAAGTAGGGAAATGAAAACTACGAAAACAAAGATAATAACAAACAAAATTCAAATCAAGATAACAGTGGATGGAAAACAGATGTATAATATATACCTTGGAACCACTTAACAAAACCACTAACAAAGAGGAAATAAACCAAATATTTAGTAAGCATTACCCGAAAAAATACTGATCTCAAAAATATTGTCAGAGGAAATTCTACCTTTAGTCTAATGAAAATAGTTCTAGATAGGTTGCATACTACCCAGCCCTACCCGTACAGATACCAAACCTCGGTCTACCCAATAGATAACCAGATAAATGTCACACATTACACAACATGCCATGGAATAAAGTATTTTTTATCCAATGATACAAAAAAAAAACAGAAATTAGACAATAAACTAAAGTCTAAATTCACTGATGCTATGAAAATTGAAAGGGCAAAGAGAAGGGAATGTTGTGACGAGCAACTGATATTTCACAGTGTGATAGATTTTTTTTTAAAGAATGAAACTTATTTGTCTACAAATTTAAAATTATAACACATACCTGAACAGAACTGGATGGTAAATGTTTTTCTATAGCTTTATGTGCCCGTGTTTCACAAAATTTCCCAATAGCTACTATGATTTTTACTTCATAAAGTTTTATAACATCTATTAGCATGGGATCACAAATATTGTAAATGGGCTGCATTTCAGAGACCTTAAAAAATGAAATTAGTTCTATTTGCGTCTACTAACTTTGCAGTTTTTTTTTTTTTTCATAATAATATATTGAGGGTATTTTCATTATTTAAAAATGTGAATTATTATTACATTACTTTGAAATCCCCTGGTGTAATATTAGAACCATTACTTCTCATCCATTGCTGGTTAAAATAGTTGTAGACAAAACTTGTAGCAAAAAATTTTTCTGGTATACCACACATGTCTTTGATAAGTCCCCAAAACCGTTTTCCACTTATCTAAAAAACAAATTATCACTTCACTCACATAGACTGTAGAGAACATTTCAGGGTTTGTTTCATTATTTGATTTATAATAACCTACTTCTGTTCTACTGCACTCGAAACCCTTAACAGGACGTTCTTTAATTTCATTTAGAGGTTTTCCTACAGGCCCTGATATTCCTAGCCAATCTCTCACAGCGGTAACCTCCCCAAATGGGACCTGTGAGAACACAAATATAATAAATATATAAGTGAATGTTTTTAAAGACTGATTTTACTGGTTTAGTATGACTTACTCCAGTCTGAGACATACCCCATGGCCCTGGGTTCATACCAAAAAACATTATATGTTTCCTGGTGTTACAATATTTTTTTACATAAAGTTCAAACGTAAATCTTGCATATTCAGTAGGATTATATATGCATTTTATAGCAGGTGGCAAATGTAGTTTAGACAAAGATATATTCGCTTTATCAATGATTTTTAGAAATTCATCTACTAACTCAATATCGTTGTCTAATGACGAGCAATTGTGAAAGAATGCGGAAACAGTTTTGTCATCCATTTCATTTAGTTCTGAGCAAGTTTAAATTGAAATTAAGTAGGTAAACAAAATTTAAAAGTTCGACTTATTGCTATTTATAAACCGTGGTAAATTAAGTAGAAAAGTTCATAAAAATGGATTGAACAATTCGAAATTCCGCCCGAGAAGTAAAATAATTATTAGTAGATGTTTTTTGCAATATGAGGCCAAAACTTCTTTTATCAACAAAACAAAATAAAACTTTCGGATGCGATTTATGCTTTTTTAGTTAATTTATAGTATCAACTCAACTAACAAAAGAACCGCTGAAATGACAGAAAATTGTTTTTTTTTTTTTTGATAAATCAAAATACCATACTCCACGAAGTATAGATATCAAGGAGTCCGAACGTAATGTTTAAAATAATGGTCTCAATTAAGGCGTGACTCCTGTTCGAAACATTACACAGAAAACATGAAACAAAAACATTTGTTTTCATACACAAGCTGTCTCCAGCTACAAAAAATGTTTTTGATCGAAACAAAACATTTTGTCCAGACACGATCTAAGTTCCGACGAGGAAGACGTATTAGCGCTCGCAGTTTTAGTGATTGTAGGTGTAGAATCTAGGAGAAAAGAGGGGTTCTGAAAAGGCCACTTTAGGTGTTTCATAAAAGTATTTTTTTAACTCATAAATATGTGCGCCATTTTACGCATTTCTATTGAAAACTGACAAAATTGGTGTTTTTTAATTAAGTCAGCCATATATTATGAGCGATCACAAAAACAAACACAAAAAACACAACAAGCAAAACTATAACCCTAAAAAACCTGTACCTAGCTATCATGTGAACGATGTGAACACTAGGTAAGAAATGAAACATTTCTTCCCCTCTCTACCCGCGCGGGAATGTTTTCCGTCCGTCTCCGAAAACAAAAACATTGTCTATTCCTAGACAAATGTGTATAGCCACGCCCCAATGTTTCGTGTTTTCTGTGTAATGTTTCGAACAGGAGTCACGCCTTTACGGGGACAGATTTTTGCCGGCAGAGCGCGCGACGGTCCGACATGCACTCGTTTGAAATTACGCGGGAAGTTTAAAGTTGCTATTGACAGCTCTGGAAAGATTGAAATCTTATTATTTAAAAGTTTTAGGAAATTCTTAGAAACTGTTCTCGAAAAATAGATACCGTAGAACACGGTAATTGCCTAACGGTAATTTAAAAATAATTGTAATAAATAATAGTATTGGCAACACTCGGTATAATAGTATTGGCAACACTCGGTACTCGTCGGTCTCGCACGCCTAGCGGCAGAAAAGAGAACTAAGATCTGGTCCTATTATTGTGTACATAATTATTATTATAAAGCCTATACCCACGAAGTATAGAATATAACAAGGAGTCCGAACGTAATGTTAAAATAATGGTCTCAATTACGGGGACAGATTTTTGCCGGTAGAGCGCGCGACGGTCCGACATGCACTCGTTTGAAATTACGCGGGAAGTTTAAAGTTGCTATTGACAGCTCTGGAAAGATTGAAATCTTATTATTTAAAAGTTTTAGGAAATTCTTAGAAACTGTTCTCGAAAAATAGATACCGTAGAACACGGTAATTGCCCAACGGTAACTTAAAAATAATTGTAATAAATAATAGTATTGGCAACACTCGGTACTCGTCGGTCTCGCACGCCTAGCGGCAGAAAAGAGAACTAAGATCTGGTCCTATTATTGTGTACATCACGAAGTATAGATAACAAGGAGTCCGAACGTAATGTTAAAATAATGGTCTCAATTACGGGGACAGATTTTTGCCGGTAGAGCGCGCGACGGTCCGACATGCACTCGTTTGAAATTACGCGGGAAGTTTAAAGTTGCTATTGACAGCTCTGGAAAGATTGAAATCTTAACCTGTCAAGCGCCTTGACACTCTTTGACAGCTTATGCAGACAAGCGTCGGGCCTTTTTGCCACCAAAAATTATTTTTCCTTACATTCTCCCGCAATTTTTTTCGCGATTTTTTTTCGCAATTTTAATGTTAATAAGTAAATAAAACCTATGGATAATGTATATATTTAAAAATATAATTAATTTCCTAAGTGATTACGTAATATAGAAACAGATTTATAAATTACAGTTATTAGATTCAGTATAATTAAGTACCTATCCACTTGAAAGTAAACATTTCAAATAACATAAACACTTGCACTGATTGTTTACTTTTGACTTCGTTATTGACACTCAAGTGGGAACATGCCAAATGATACCTCATCACACACATTACGGAGAGGAAGGAGGAGGACGACCTCATTCCCTCATGACAGATGCACGGAGTACCGACCTCTATAAATCATATGACGTTTCCCGTCGTGTTTTTCTTCAAGATTATAATGTTTTAATGTGAATAAAACATATGCATGTTATATATATTTAGAAAGGTGATTAAATTTCCTAATTGATAATATAATTGGAATTAAGAAAAATACTAGTTTAATAAAAGAAATCTTGATCCTAACACAACACACACATAGTAAAATTTGCTTAATTTACGTAGGTGCACACATTATATATAAAATTTTAATTCAAAAATCGATATAAAGTAAGTTACAGTTACCTACTATAAAATTGTCAGTCTAATTTCGATTCCCGCGATTTTTATTTCTCCAAATTATATTGTTATAATTTATGTACTACCTATGCATGTGATATATATTTAAAAAGTAGAATAGATTTCCTAAGTGATGACGTAAATGGAATTTAGAAAAATACTCATTTAATAAATGGAATCTTGATACAAACACATAAACTTCGTCTTTTTTAATATTTTGTTTTAAAACTCAAATAAATATAAAATGTATGTTTCTATACAGTGATTGTTGCTTTATTTACGTAATTGGATATATTATACATAAAAATTTAATACAAAAACAGTTGTACTAACAAGGATTGGAGCAAAACTAATTACAATTACTATGAAAAATATCTGACATAGTACATATTTTGATTGCTCAATAAACTGTAACTGGGACATAATTAAATACATATTTTTATATTTTTATACATTTCAGGATGTTAAATATTACAGTAACTCATTATTTTTTTACAATGTACAATAAGGGAACTCTTTCATTGAACCCTCCGAAACTAGGCCTATTTTGACGGTAATGTCTTACAAAAACAATCATAGTAATAAATTTACTTATTCTTATCCATATATTCTATTCGTAGACTCTAGAATAAATACCGTTCTAATAAAATTTCTACTAAAATGTTCAATTCAAAATGCATTTCACAAGAAAATCATAAACTCACTATGAAATAAAATAGCAATAAAAACGTATATTTTTCATAATAAAAGTTTTAGGAAATTCTTAGAAACTGTTCTCGAAAAATAGATACCGTAGAACACGGTAATTGCCTAACGGTAATTTAAAAATAATTGTAATAAATAATAGTATTGGCAACACTTGGTATAATAGTATTGGCAACACTCGGTACTCGTCGGTCTCGCACGCCTAGCGGCAGAAAAGAGAACTAAGATCTGGTCCTATTATTGTGTACATAATTATTATTAAAAAGCCTATACCGTTCGGACTCCTGGTATCTATGCTTCATGCCATACTCTATGGCTGGGACTATATGCAACGGAATCCGGTAGGCCGTAGAGAATTATGAGCACTGAAAATAGAACTCTGTGCTAATACATTAAAGTTGAAAATGGAAGTTTCGAGTGTCGAGATGTCATATATGACATTAACATTTGACTCGACACTCGGATGTTCGATTTTCAACTCTATTGTATTAGTGCAGAGATCTATTTCAATGCTCCGAATTTTTCACGGCCTTCCGGATTCCGGTGCCGTATAGTCCTGGCCTAAGTCGAGTTTTTGGGCCAATTGGGTGGGAAACTAAAAGCTCGACGTAGATGGCGTTCTCGGCGACTGTACCTTGTTTGCGTTGTGTCAAACTGTGGCTGCGATATTTTTCAAGTTTTCCTTGCGATTTAAAGTAAAACATGTATTCATTGATGACTGTGAGCAAGCTACAAGCTAATCTTCGAAGGAGAAATGCATCAACGACTGGAAAAAAAGCGGATCTGATAGAAAGGTAGATGTATAATCAATTTGAGGTTAAGTGCTTTTGCAATGTTTTTATCGTGAACTTACCAGTTATGAGCCCATGGTTTTTATAGTTTTATGTTCTAAAGTAAAGCTTTTCATTCTAGATTGGAGGCTTACGATCGCAACCAAAACTTTAGTGGCGATTTGGACATTCCAGAAGACCCAATATATTGCAAGTTATCTCCTGAGTCCTGAGATAACTCAATACATAGTTTAGTGTCTATGAGATTATGGAAACTCAATTCGCTCACCTGTGTAATTACTTTTCCCAAAATAATCACTTTCTTTGAAATGCATTGCACACAGTCGCGGTGAAAAGTTTTTGATATGCAAAGCATTTTCCCACAGTTTTTTTCGTTTAGAATCCTTGGAAAATAAATGAATTCCCCTATTTTTACAATTAAAAGCACTACATTGAGGCATTTTCGATATAAAATAGTAAAAAACAGCTCTAAACGCGAATGTTTACAAAAAAACTATACGATTTGACAGTTCTTACATCACAACAGGGTACAGTCGCTCATGCGACATCTAGCGGGAGCAAAAGGCAGTTTTTCTCCTCATTGAGTTAAGACCATATTAAGGTTATGGTCTTAACTCAATTTGCCCAAAAACTCGACTTATTGCACTCTTCGTAAGGACGGCAGTATTAGTACCGGTGCTGGATTTGCTGGAAGCTATGGGCTATAGTTATGGGCCATAGTCCATACTCATTACTCACGGCGCATCCAGCAAATCCAGCACTAGCCGTCATTAGTGTTGTGGCGGACCAATCAGCGCACAGTCCTGAATCGCGCTATCGAAGTTTCTAAGCTCGGAAAGTATATATACGACAGCTGAAATGATTACAAATGGGCTTCGGCCTGACCGAGCATACCATCTCGCTCGGTCGGAGATCTCCCTACCACCACACCCCACATTGGTGACCCTCGACAGAACAGGCAACTTTCTAGACATCAATCATCATCATCACTCCCCACCCCTCCGCACCACGCCAGCCAGCATTCAGCCTCTTCGGGTACTTCGACCACCAGCCTCAACGCACCGCGGCCTGGTCGAACCCTCATCGGGCACTCTCACTACAACGACCGGTCAGCAAGTAGAGCACACACCTCTCCTGGTCAGCACGTAGCATCGGCCCGCACGGCAGCACTCCGACTCACTGGAGCCCGTGCAACAGCAGCACAGTTCCGACTCACTGGTACTTCCTTCACTGGCACTGGCGACTCAAGTAACAAGACTCATTAGAAATGGTTCGACCTCCGGTCTTGGGGGGGAGTGATGTGGCGGACCAATCAGCGCACAGTCCTGAATCGCGGCATCGAAGTTTCTAAGCTCGGAAAGTATATATACGACAGCTGAAATGATTACAAATGGGCTTCGGCCTGACCGAGCATACCATCTCGCTCGGTCGGAGATCTCCCTTTGGGGCCTACCACCACATTCCCACAGTGTCAATAATTTAAAATTTTTGCCTACATATCCGCGACCTTGAGCTTGTAGGCTAGATGATCAGTATGGCCCTTTTCTTTGTTTTTGTAATGACCCTTTACAATACAATAATGTAATAGGCACAATCTTTGATTAATTATTTTGAAAAAGCTTAGATATTAACTATTTTTATTTAATCCGTGCAGGCTACGGCTTCGATTTTAGTCTTAAGGGTAATACAAACTTACCATCCAGCCTGCAAGATCAAGGCCGCGGTTTTGCAGGTAAAATTTTTAAATGATTGACACTATTGACACTAATGACAGTACTTAATAGTACCGGTGCTGGATTTGCTGGATGCGCCCTATAATTCCATGTACATATTCTACTTCCGTGGTTGGACCTCAATACATGACTTGGCAATAGGGTATTTTCCAAGTTTTTAAAAAGTATGTCAAATTGTTCCTAATATTAAAATACATTAGCAGTTATAACCATTCTTTGTGAATTTCTTTCTTTTCGTTGCAAATTAGCCTAAAAGTTTTAATTAATATTATAGGCGCGAAAACGCTATAATGTGTTGTCATGACGTCACATTCTTGTAACATTGTAACTGTCAAGTGTCAAATTACACTGAAAATGCCAAATCCCAGAATACCTACTGTTTACGTTTGTAAATAAATGTTTTAAGCCTATCAAAATGCCTTATATTTGGTGCGTAGTGCCAAAATTCACTAAAACGTCTATTAAAACACCGAGGAAAATCTCTGTAAACATACCAAAGAACACTGAAATGCGGAAAAAGTTGCTATTACTCGCTGACGCATGACGTTAATGATTCTGATGCTGGCTATTCTTTATGGAAATCGGGAGGCCATTAAAAAAAGAAGAAGAAGTACAAGAATATGACGTCACATTCCAATCTCGTGCGTTTTTAGGCTGGGACTATATGCAACGGAATCCGGTAGGCCGTAGAGAATTCTGAGCATTGAAAATAGAAATTATAGGCGCGAAAACGCTATAATGTGTTGTCATGACGTCACATTCTTGTAACATTGTAACTGTCAAGTGTCAAATTACACTGAAAATGCCAAATCCCAGAATACCTACTGTTTACGTTTGTAAATAAATGTTTTAAGCCTATCAAAATGCCTTATATTTGGTGCGTAGTGCCAAAATTCACTAAAACGTCTATTAAAACACCGAGGAAAATCTCTGTAAACATACCAAAGAACACTGAAATGCGGAAAAAGTTGCTATTACTCGCTGACGCATGACGTTAATGATTCTGATGCTGGCTATTCTTTATGGAAATCGGGAGGCCATTAAAAAAAGAAGAAGAAGTACAAGAATATGACGTCACATTCCAATCTCGTGCGTTTTTAGGCTGGGACTATATGCAACGGAATCCGGTAGGCCGTAGAGAATTCTGAGCATTGAAAATAGAACTCTGCGCTAATAGAATAGAGTTGAAAATTGAAGTGTCAGGTGTCGAGCTGTCATAAATGACATTGACGTTTAACTCGACTCTCATGTAGTCGATTTTCAACTCTATTGCATTAGCATAGATTTCTATTTCCAATGATCAGAATTCTCTACGGCCTACCGGATTCCGTTGCATATAGTCCCAGCCTTAGTCACGTGGTCAAACATGAAAAATTCATAATTTTATTTTAGATATTTTATAAAAATCATACATATTTTTGTGTAAAAAGTTGGTTAAATTGGTTTAAATTAATGTTAAGCGATAAAATATCAACAATCTGATGTATATTTTCATCATAGGATTATTCATCATCATAGGACCTATTGGCATAAAGGTCTCGTTACCTAGATCTTCGAAAAAAATTGTTGTCAAACTCAAATTTAATTGATTTACAAAATTCGTGTCAGTGTTGCCAACCGTACGATAATTATCGTATTTGTACGATAATTTGAGGTGTGGTAAAAAAATAATAATTAGGTAGTATCGTACGATAATTTTACTACTACGTACGATATTTTTTGAATTCATAAGATAATTTTGAAAGACATTTTCATTTGATGTATCCGAAATCAATAATGGTTTGCTAAAGAAGTTCCTACTCGTCTTCGGAAGATGGAACCTCGGCACAGGCGAAAAAGTTACGCGAAATCTTAATTACTAACGTAACGTTCAAGCTCGCGGTGCTGGATAGGCGGCTTGTCCACGTGGATGACCCCTATACAGACGCGTATTTAGGTTAGAAATTTTGCGCTGTCTCAGGCTAATTAACATAATATTTTGCCGCCCCGTCAAGCAGAGGCGGACTTTTTTATTATCTTTTTTACAGGTTAACATCTAATTATACTTCAAATCCTATATGAAAGATGATTTTTTAAAGTTATTTTAGAAAAAAAAAATCAACTGCCTAAAACAGAATGTTGATACTAAGTATATAATATTAGGTATACTCTTTAGGTTAAACGCGTTCAAATTGAGAAAGCGAGCAAATGCTTTTTATTATTTTGTCTGTTGAAATCTTTTTAAAATTTAAATCCTGAAAAACTGTTGTTCTTTAGGAAAAAAACAATAAAACCAATAGCCTAAAACAGAAAATGCGAACCTATGGCACGCGTGCCATCGAATCCTCAAACCAATTTTTTTAAAGCATGCGACACAATATATTGGGCACGTCACTGATCACAAAATTTCACAAATTTTAATTATGTACGACGAAAAAAGCGTAAAATAGGCATTATAATTATGACAAACCTAACTTAATAAGGTTTTTTGTCATCTATTTTACAACATCAGAAATTACGCAAATTTTATTTTAATTTGAATTACAATATCATCCTATTTTCAGTCTTTTAGGGTTTAAAGTTTGAACAGATTTTAAAACCTATTTAATAGGAAAAAATTTTGCTCGCTCGCGTTTAACATGAAGAACATATTATTTAGTACCGATATTCTGTTTTAACCGGTTGATTTTATGCTATTTTGCTGAAATTCCCCGTTATTTAGTGTTTTAGTTTAACGTTTGAACAGATTTTAACCTGTAAAATGGCAAAAAATCTTACTCGTGAAAAAAAATTAGGGCCCATTAATGTGCCCAGAGCTTTTAATAGGTTAAAGACCAGTACGTATTTAACAGTAAGTCATTTTATTTTCTTGACCCCCCCCCTTGCAGCTAAAACCTGGCTACGCCCGTGTTCTACAAAAATTAAGATAAACATGAATGTACGATAATTGTACGTTAATTTTGATCCAAAAATCCGATAATTTTGATTGAAAGAGTTGGCAACACTGATTCGTGTACAAATTCGTGTTTTGTGGACAAAATCAGCAAAATAAGTCAAAAAATAATCTTGATTGTTCTATTGTAGAAGTAAATAGTAAAACATTTTCAACGTAAATACTTTGAAATTATAATTGTGCTAATAAAGTGACTAAAACACAACATCTCTTCGAATCCTAATTACATTTTTTGTGAGAATTCACGAAATTCCTACACAAATCACAATTTATTATGGCTGATGATATCGTGTTCGAGTTGTTGCACTCTGAAATAATTAACTATGCACTACATGAAACTAAGAATTCTAAAGACATCACAGTTCAGGTTCAGTACCTTGTTTGTCACTTATTTTGTATTAATATCAGGGCATCTGCTGAAGAATTTAAATTATTTTATGTGGATAATTACATTCTTATTTCTGACAGAATTTATATGACTTATTATAATATTTAAGTTATCTACAATTTGCAGGAAGCTGATTTGTCAATAGTAGAATATATTGGTTTTGCTGCTGGTTACAAAATAATGGAACGTTTAACAAGAGAATGGCCAAGATTTAAAGATGAATTGGATACAATGAAATTTATATGTACTGATTTTTGGACATGTATTTACACAAAACAAATTGACAATTTAAGAACAAACCATCAAGGTGTATATGTGTTACATGATAACGCTTTCAGGTTTTTAACAAATTTCTCTAACAGCCAACAATATTTGGAATGTGCACCAAGAGTAAGTTGATATTTTTTGGTAATTTAGATGTATACCCTAACAGTTAACACAAATGATAAAATATGATGCAACATGAGATATAATAATATGCCACACTAACAAGACAAAGCTCTCTTCAATTGTCTCAGCAAATTATTACTAAATACCCTCAAGTCTAATTATAAATACTTCTAAATGTGTGTCAGCTAATCAGTCAGCCAAAATTATTTTCCAATAAAAAATGTCAAATTGTTTATAATAAGTAATAACAATACATTTGCAATCTGGACCATTCTTTGAGAATTCTTTTTCTTTCTTTGGAAATCAGTATAAAAGTTTATATAGTAGCTAGCTTTTGCTCGCGATTTCGTCCGCATGGAGTTTGGTTTCCATAAAAAGTTTAAACCCCTTTTTCACCCCATTAGGGGGCGAATTTTCAAAAATCCTTTCTTAGTAGATGCCTATGTCATTACAACTATCTTTATGCCAAATTTCAGCAAATCCGTTCAGTAGTTTTGGCTGTGCATTGATAGATGAGTCAGCCAGGTTTGCCTTTTATTTATTTTAATTAATTAGATTAACGGAGCCGCTAAAATGCTAAATGAATATGATAATGTCACACCTGTCAACTGGCTATCAAATCACACAATATGTCAAATCCTAGAATGCTTGGTGTTAAGTTTGGTATAGGTTGCGCAACGGTTTATGAGCGCTCAGTGAAAGTGGAGGGGATCGTTTGCGCATGTGACCAATAGCAAAGAATATATATTACAAACAAACCAATAGCGTGTCGGCAGCCACGTTCGGCATGCGTTCGGCGCATCCACACCTCCCCGCTCAAGCCCGCTACCGCCAAACACACCCAAAAACTAACTTCTGCGCATACCCCCTCTACTTTTGTCGAAAGATCTTAATTCGTTGCGCGACCTGTAATTTTAGTATTTTAAAATGCCTTATATGGTGCTATACTACTACTAGTGATTTTAATATGAAGAGAAATGGTAATATTCTGTATGAAACTTCGACTGCCATTGACATTTTCTTTTATTTTTCAGTTTGTGGCATACACATGCGGTCTAATCAGAGGAGGTTTGGCAAATCTTTGTATCAGTAGTATAGTTACTGCAGAGGTCCAGTCAATGCCATCATGTAAATTTCATATTCAGGTTCAAAGAACATAGTACTCAAAGAGCACAATAAAGATGATAAAATATTGGTATTAATTATGTTATACACTTTTATGTAATATTCTCCTTGATACTTTCTTATTTATCTTGATTTATTGGATTTCTAAATAAAATGTGAAAACCAGTTCACTATTATAATTTAATCAAGATCAATAATGGTAGAAATGTAATTAAATTGAAGTGTTTTGAACTAGCCTTTTCAATTTAATTCCTTGAAAGAAGAAGGGGCGAAACATCTACAAATTAATAATATTAGGTCCATACATATGAAATTGGCGTTTTGTCATACTGGCCACTTTGATCTCAAATATAATATTATCTTCTTCGGGTAGGAATTCCAATTTCAAATTTATAGCTATTTACTCATGCATTTGTGTTTGGAAAACCGTAATTCATTTGTTTTTTCCTATTTTGGGTTTTTTCTTTGCGTCACTCTGTTTACAAAATGAAAAACTTGAAATATCATATTATTTTCGAGTAAGAGTTCCACTGTGGCACCATTGCTGCAGAAACCGCTCGAAGGATTAATGATGTGTATGGTGGCGGTGTATCAAAAGAAAACACAGTGCGTTTTTGGTTACAACGTTTTCGTTATGGAAATTTCAACCTGCAGAACAAGCCCTATGGATGGCCGGAGACCAAAGTTGATAAGGGGCCATCCATGAATTACATCACACGTTAAGGGGGAGGGAGGGGGTCGACGAAGTGTGACAAGGGGGTGGGAGTGTTCCTAAATTTTGTGATGTCGCATTTCAAAATCTTTTTTAAACTAAGTGTTAAGTAATAGCTATGTTATGATATATATTTATTGCCCCAGTGTCGAGGCATACTTGTTTAAACGATCATGTTGCATCAGTTGTCTATATTTTGCATTTTACAAGGCCACTAATCAACTTGATATCCTACTAATATTATAAATGTGAAAGTTTGTGAGGATGGATATCATATGGATGAATGGATGGATGGAAGTTTGTTACTTTTTCACACAAAAACTACTGAACGGATTTTGATGAAATTTGGTATAGTAGTAGTTTAGGCTCTTTATTTACTACTTTTTATACTTGTACCAGAAAAGTAAATTTACTCAGGCGGAACCGCGGGAAACAGCTAGTAATATAATATTTTTCCACACTTGAATATAAATTATATAAATTTAAGTTATCTTATACATTATAATTTATAAATAATATAAGATATTAATTTAAACTGTATGGTTTTAAGGGCTACTACAAAGTGGATAAAATGCATAAAGACTATTTAAATAACCCGCATCAAAATCCGTTGCGTAGTTTTAAAGATCTAAGCATACACTATACTTACATAGGGACAGACAGATAAAGCGACTTGTCTTATACTATGTAGTGATTAATCATTTCATTAGCCATTCAAATTTTATTTAATATTCCAACAAAACTCCAGGGGTACCGCAGTACAAAAATTTCGTGAGCCTCATATATGAGACGTCTAGCGTTTTCGATAGCGCGATGGAGAAGCGCGAGCCGCCCTCGCCGCGCCGCAACACTGTCCCTGCATTTTAAATCTGTAATTTCTTCGAAAATATTCATTTAAGTTACATACCGTAAAGAGCCATATTGATCTATATTAAATGCACAATGTATATAAGGTACTTAATTGCATAAGGATTAAGGATTAATACTGTATTGTAAAATCGCTTCGTAAATAAGCTATTAAATTTAAAGTACCTAAAGGATAAAAAATGGTTATTGTGGGTTATCCCTAAGAGATAGACATATGCCATCGCGTTAGAATTTAGATCATATTCATAGGTACTTACTATATAGCAGACTTTTTTGTAGGCTTTTTTAAAATGAACAAAATTGCTGAGTACATTATTTTGATGTCTCGTAGGGTTCAGGAATCGTTTGCAATGTAAGCGTAAAAAAATATGTTTATTTAGGACATTAGAAACCTCTAAAATTAACTGTCAGGTACACAGTTAATACTATGTTATGATGCATGTTATATACCTAAAAACAAAGATTTCAACTGAAGATAGGCTATCACGTAGGTACATTTAGCAGAAAAAAAAATCATACAAGCTTTCTCATTTTGAAGGCATTTAACATTACCACATACATATAGAACATGTTAGTATTAAAGTTCTGTTTTAGGCTGTTGATTTTTTTCTAAAATAACTTAAAAAAACCATCTTTCAGATAGGGTTGATGGGGCGGCAAAATATGTTAATTGGCCTGGGGCGCAAAATTTCTAAATACGCCTCTGTATATGGGTCATCCACATGGACCAGCCGGCCTATTTCGGGGGGGGGGGGGGGGGGTTTAAACCCCCCCTAATCACCCCCCCCCCATGGCTACGCCCATGCGTAGTATGATTATTAATTTATCCTTTTTCCGTTGTTGAACGTTCCCCTATCCGATCGCGACCCTCGGGGGGCGCGCTATGTAAGTAGGTACTATTATAATTTTTTAAAGTATTATAATTTTATAGTGACGGGCTCGCAAGACTTTACTTAACTATTTGGCTTTTGTGTGGGTCGTGACATATAAATGGTTGAGAAACAATGCCCTATCCTACAAGGCTTGGCTCGCTGCTCGACAGTGAATAAAGTGCTATACTCACAGTCCAGCCTGCAAATCCAGCACCGGTACTAATGGCCGTCACTAGTGTCAATTATATCTAGACACGCGGTAGCGTGTCAAGCCAAGTTCAAGTAACAGAACTGGGGAGTAGCACCGTGTGTAATATTACACGAACCATTTGGAGCCACTTTTGACCCCCTTGTAACTCAAAAACTATTTCACATAAACGTGTCAAATTTGGCTCATATGTACTCCAAATTTCATAAGCACATCTCAAACTGTTATTTAGATATTAACGTCCTAAAATTGACATTTTTATCAGTAACTGACCTATAAATTAAAACTCTAACCCAGTTCCAAAAAGTTCAAATTTGGGATGCAGATATGTTCAACGTTTAATCCGTCGTCTGTGGACCGATTTTAAATTTTTTTCTGTGATGCATAGGGTATAATACAAAATTGGTCCTTTTGACATCAAAGTAGTGACGATGATGGGATACATGAGAAATCGAGAGAAATCGAAATTTATATGGACATATATAGTGATTTCAACTTTTTCTGAAGTAGTCCAAGCATATGCTACCAAAAAGTAAGATTTTGCTTCAAGGTATACCCTGGGTCCAAAAGTACTGAACAGAACTCCTGACTCCTTATAGATACATATTTGGGGATTTCGGCGTTGTTTAAAGAACTGCAAGCATATGCCACTATGTCAATTAGAGTAATCATCATCATCACTACCATCATCACTCCATACATCATCACATTATGATGGTATAAAAGGTACTTCTCATAGTATACCGACACGGATATCTTTGAACATTACTCTGCTGTTTGTGGACCCATTTCCAAAATTATTTTGTCGTTGTAAGGAGTATAATTCGAAATTGGTCCTTTGGTAACTAAAGTGAACACCTGATGATGGGATCCATGAGAAATCGAGGGAACTTCTTGAAATTTATATGTACATATATATTGAGTTTGACTTTTTTTGAAGTAACACAAGCATATGCTACCAGAAAATAAGATTTTGTACCAAGGTATACCGTGGATCCAAAAGCACTGAACAGAACTCCTCAGTCTTTAAAGATACGCGTTTGGAAATTTCAGCATTGTTTAAAGAACTGCAAGGATCTGCCACTATGTAACTTACAGTAATCATCATCATCATCTTATTTTCAATACCTAATGAAAGCTTGGCGCGTCTTCAATTATGCATTCGTTTGTTTATTTTAAACGTTATTAAGATGTATTAATAATAAATTAACAAATATCACTAAAAAGGGTAAAATTATTATTTTTAAACAAAAATTAAACCTACTTCCGAAACGAGAGCCAAGTTCAATATTATGATATAAGTATATGCCTTGGTTGTTGACTTCAACGACAAAAGAAGTGTGATCTAAATGGGTGAGAAGTTCAATGGTCAGTCCTAAAATTTATTTATAACAACATAAAATATCATTTATACTTATAACTAAGGATAATATATTGTAGCTTAAGGTAGGTCTGACTTGGCTAGTTCTCATATACGAATTATTACGGTCGATGGTTATTTTAACCAGCAAGCCAAATTTTCTGAATAATAAAAATAAAAACCAACAAGTAACAGGTGTAGAAATTGCGTAGGTCATAATATTATAATTCATGTATGAAAACTAGCCAAGTCAGACCTTAGGCTCCAATATATTATCCTAAGTTATAAGAAGAAATGATATTTTATGTTGTTATAAATAAATTTCAGGACTGACCATTGAACTTGGCACCCATTTAGATCTCACTTCTTTTGTCGTTGAAGTCAACAACCAAGGCATATACTTATATCATAGAACTTGGCTGTCGTTTCACATTTATGTTTTTGATATAATACATCTTTGTTTTGATATGATTTTTTTACCTGCAAGCCCGCTTGAAAGTCGCCATGGCCGCGGTATTGGATTTGCAGGTTGGACCGTGGCAAGGCGCTCAAGGGACGAGGACTAAGAGCCGGTCCACACGGCGCGTTGCGTCGACGCAGCGCTGTCGCTCCGTCGTTTTACATACTAAAAACTGTACCGTTCACACGGTGCGCTGCGTCGACACAACGCTGTGACGACGCACGAACAACGGACAGCATCCCCGAGACGAAGCGGGAGGGGTAACCACGTTACGTTTACATCGCAACAACGCTGCGTTAACGCAGCACCCGTGTGGCCGGCATTGCGTTAACATGTCTGCGCTGCATCGACGCAACGCGCCGTGTGTACCGGCTCTTAGTCCTCGTCCCTTGAGCGCCTTGCCACGGTCCAACCTGCAAATGCGCGTCGTAGAGAAATATGAGCACTGAAAATAGAACTCTGTGCTAATACAATAGAGTTCAAAATCGAACATCCGAGTCATGAAGCATAGATACCAGGAGTCCGAACGGTATAGGCTTTTTAATAATAATTATGTACACAATAATAGGACCAGATCTTAGTTCTCTTTTCTGCCGCTAGGCGTGCGAGACCGACGAGTACCGAGTGTTGCCAATACTATTATACCGAGTGTTGCCAATACTATTATTTATTACAATTATTTTTTAATTACCGTTAGGCAATTACCGTGTTCTACGTACATCTATTTTTCGAGAACAGTTTCTAAGAATTTCTTAAAACTTTTATATAATAAGATTTCAATCTTTCCAGAGCTGTCAATAGCAACTTTAAACTTCCCGCGTAATTTCAAACGAGTGCATGTCGGACCGTCGCGCGCTCTACCGGCAAAAATCTGTCCCCGTAATTGAGACCATTATTTTAACATTACGTTCGGACTCCTTGTTATCTATACTTCGTGATCCGAGTGTCGAGTCAAATGTCAATGTCATATATGACAGCTCGACACTCGAAACTTCAATTTTCAACTGTATTGTATTAGCACAGAGTTCTATTTTCAGTGCTCATAATTCTCTACGGCCTACCGGATTCCGTTGCATATAGTCCCAGCCTCACGGTCCATCCAGCACCGGTACTAATAGCCGTCATTAGTCATTTACAATAATTTTTGTCTTTAAAGTCCGAGGCCTTGGGACGGCTGGATGCTCAGAATGACTTATGACCATGGGCGTAGCCAGGGGGGTGGTTTAGGGGGTTCAACCCCCCCCCCCCCCCCCCCCCCCCCCCGAAATGGGCCGGCTGGTATATATAATACAGAGATCTGACCAAAATATACAGCAGCGTATTTAGAAATGCGCCCGAGGCCAATTAACATATTTCGCCGCCCCATTAACCCTATCTGAAAGATGATTTTTGAAGTTATTTTAGAAAAATAATCAACAGCCTAAATCAGAACTTTGATACTAGTAGACCCGTAGTCGTTTTATTTTCTTGAACCCCCCCCCCCGAAACTAAAACCTGGCTACGCCCGTGCTTATGACCCTTAACGCGTGTGGCGTGACGGCCATTTTGCTTAATCAAAAGAGAATATTATTATCTCCCGTCCAGACTCAGTGCCGTAAATAGCCTTTTCTGCGCCCTGTGCGAGCTTCTATAACTGCGCCTTAGATCCGGGGCTGGTTCTGCCTGGTCAGGCCATTCTTGCGCCCCCCCCGCCCTATTTACGGCACTGTCCAGACTGCTCACGAAGTAGCCCAAAGAAGTGCTCCGCGAAGTAACCCAAAGTTTGAAAAGCCGAAGCGAAGTGCGTGCGGCCACACTGTCTTATTCGGCCAACCTCGGTCTACTTTGCGAGTAGTCTGGACAAGGCTTTATAAACACGAGTCCTAGCTATTAGACAAAGGGTTCATAGTTTAATTAAGAGGGCAAAAACTAAAAGTACACTTCAGATTCTTGGCGAATACAGTTTTTTTAGTGTTTTTTGTATGAGCAAGAAAGCGTTTGTTCGTTTCATGCACGAAGTATAGATAACAAGGAGTCCGAACGTAATGTTAAAATAATGGTCTCAATTACGGGGACAGATTTTTGCCGGTAGAGCGCGCGACGGTCCGACGTGCACTCGTTTGAAATTACGCGGGAAGTTTAAAGTTGCTATTGACAGCTCTGGAAAGATTGAAATCTTATTATCCTGTCAAGCGTCACTTGCTGCCTTGCAGCAAGTGACAGCATGACTCTCACGCGTCGCTTGCTGCCTGGTGGCAAGGTGGGCACGCCCATAGAATAAATTTCTAATTTATAAGTGGTTTGTTTGTACCACATAATTTATACATTTATGTAATTAATATTAAGTTTTTTATGCATATACGAAGTATTTTCCATAAATCTACTACAAATTACTTCAGAAAATCGAATGAAAAATATACGTTTTTATTGCTATTTTATTTCATAGTGAGTTTATGATTTTCTTGTGAAATGCATTTTGAATTGAACATTTTAGTAGAAATTTTATTAGAACGGTATTTATTCTAGAGTCTACGAATAGAATATATGGATAAGAATAAGTAAATTTATTACTATGATTGTTTTTGTAAGACATTACCGTCAAAATAGGCCTAGTTTCGGAGGGTTCAATGAGGGAGTTCCCTTATTGTACATTGTAAAAAAATAATGAGTTACTGTAATATTTAACATCCTGAAATGTATAAAAATATAAAAATATGTATTTAATTATGTCCCAGTTACAGTTTATTGAGCAATCAAAATATGTACTATATCAGATATTTTTCATAGTAATTGTAATTAGTTTTGCTCCAATCCTTGTTAGTACAACTGTTTTTGTATTAAATTTTTATGTATAATATATCCAATTACGTAAATAAAGCAACAATCACTGTATAGAAACATACATTTTATATTTATTTGAGTTTTAAAACAAAATATTAAAAAAGACGAAGTTTATGTGTTTGTATCAAGATTCCATTTATTAAATGAGTATTTTTCTAAATTCCATTTACGTCATCACTTAGGAAATCTATTCTACTTTTTAAATATATATCACATGCATAGGTAGTACATAAATTATAACAATATAATTTGGAGAAATAAAAATCGCGGGAATCGAAATTAGACTGACAATTTTATAGTAGGTAACTGTAACTTATTTTATATCGGTTTTTGAATTAAAATTTTATATATAATGTGTGCACCTACGTAAATTAAGCAAATTTTACTATATAGAAACATAAATTTGGCCTTAGTTTAGTTTTGCAATAAAAATATAAGAAAAAGTCGTGTGTTGTGTTTGGATCAAGATTTCTTTTATTAAACTAGTATTTTTCTTAATTCCAATTATATTATCAATTAGGAAATTTAATCACCTTTCTAAATATATATAACATGCATATGTTTTATTCACATTAAAACATTATAATCTTGAAGAAAAACACGACGGGAAACGTCATATGATTTATAGAGGTCGGTACTCCGTGCGTCTGTCATGAGGGAATGAGGTCGTCCTCCTCCTTCCTCTCCGTAATGTGTGTGATGAGGTATCATTTGGCATGTTCCCACTTGAGTGTCAATAACGAAGTCAAAAGTAAACAATCAGTGCAAGTGTTTACGTTATTTGAAATGTTTACTTTCAAGTGGATAGGTACTTAATTATACTGAATCTAATAACTGTAATTTATAAATCTGTTTCTATATTACGTAATCACTTAGGAAATTAATTATATTTTTAAATATATACATCATCCATAGGTTTTATTTACTTATTAACATTAAAATTGCGAAAAAAAATCGCGAAAAAAATTGCGGGAGAATGTAAGGAAAATTAATTTTTGGTGGCAAAAAGGCCCGACGCTTGTCTGCATAACCTGTCAAAGAGTGTCAAGGCGCTTGACAGGTTATATAAAAGTTTTAGGAAATTCTTAGAAACTGTTCTCGAAAAATAGATACCGTAGAACACGGTAATTGCCTAACGGTAATTTAAAAATAATTGTAATAAATAATAGTATTGGCAACACTCGGTATAATAGTATTGGCAACACTCGGTACTCGTCGGTCTCGCACGCCTAGCGGCAGAAAAGAGAACTAAGATCTGGTCCTATTATTGTGTACATAATTATTATTAAAAAGCCTATACCGTTCGGACTCCTGGTATCTATGCTTCATGGTTTCATGGCAAAAAAGTGCTTCTCAAAACTGTTTCAGAAAAAAACGCACAGTACTAGTCTATTTGGCTATGGTTTTTGATTGGCGCTCTTTTTCACGCTTCTTTCATTTCGCTTCGCTCTTTCAATTCATAGAAAATGGCTACCGAGGAATTGGTGACTGAGCAATTTCATTTTTTAGGAATAGATTTGCCTAAAGAAGTTATTAAAAAATGTAAGTTCGCTTAATTTTTGCTTGAAACTTACCAACAATTAAGTTTTGATAATAATCTGAACAACACTATTCGCGTATTGTTACTTTTAAAAAGTTTCTAAACGAGATTGATGTTCAAGGTTGTTTTTAATTCAAATTAAAAGTTTAAAACTTTGAAGGTATAAGTTTATGTGAAGAATATGATGTAGACGCGGAAGCGTTTATTGAGCAATGGATGGCATTTAGTTTAACGCATTTAAATGGCGCTCCACCAACTTTAGAAAACTTGGAATTACTTGCAAAGAGGGAATTTTCCAAACAGGCGGCGAGGCCTAAGGTAGCACACAATGTAAAATTGTTACCTAGCACTGAATCCAGTTTGGCCCTTTATGGTTTAAATATCTCGCAAGATATCCAGTATCCTTTTTTATTTAATCCACGTGTATCGCCAATTATAATTCAAGTAACATTTTGTTATTTCACCTTTTTTTGTACTAATAATTTGCTATCATTACAAAATGTACATTATCCTTAAGAGGTAGACCAGAAAATGCTGTGTTGTCCAACTATATTAATGGATCACCTAAGGTAAATTTGTTAAAGTATTTTTTTCAGCTAATATTACTCTTGGTATTGTGACAAACATCAATAATAATTATTGACAAGTTGTAATATAAATTAGTATCAATATCTTAGTGTAATGATAATTTTATTATTTTTAATATGTATTTATTTTATGTACATATACATTGTTGATTTTTATAGTATAATCTTAATTAATCAATTAAGTACTTGTTTCACAATTTAGTGTTTTATGAGTGGTCAGGAGGATTTGAAGAATATTTTAGAATAGAAGAAATTTGTAGCTAGTGTTAAATGGGTGTAAGTCTCGTATCACAGTTTATATCTGTGACTAGATCTACACTCATTGAATACTTGTGAAAAATATCTACATCATGAAGTGCTACAACTGAAGAAACTCAACAATATAATTTTCCATTTTATGTATCATTTTTATGCTGACTTGATGATATTTGTGGGCGAGTTTGTTTCTGGTTTCATGTCTTAATTTATTAAATCATGACTAGATCCATACTCGTCTGCAGCCATCAACTCAATCTTCTATTAAAGTAACTGCTTGTTGAAGTAAATTTTTGTTTAGTTTGTATGTAAGTTAATTTTAGTAAAATTGGATAGTTTCATAATTTCTGCATGATTAAGTGCTCTCTAAAGGACCATGCAAAAAACTGTATGGGCAGTGGCCCCACCCACAATAGATTTCAAACTTATCTCAGTTAATAGCTCTTGCCACGCTGATATTTATTTAGTATGGCGTCATTCACCTCTGGAGTGGGGTTTTGGCACAAACCGTTGCTTAGTTTAAAAGATCTAAGTGGACAGGAAACAGCGACTTAATTTTATACTGTATAAAGTGTTAAGACACAGTATAAAATGAAGCTCAGTTTCCTGCTTGATAAGATCTTATAAACTAAGCAACAGATTTTAATGCAGTTTTCAGCAATGGATAGAGTGGTTCAATAAGAAACTTTTTATGTATGGTACCCATGCAAAGTTGGAGTGTGTCGCTAATATAAACAATTAAAAAAAAAAATCTAATGTCTGGCAAAACCCCACTGATGAGGTGAATGTCACCATACTAAATAATTATCAGCGTGGCAAGAGCTAGTAACTGAGATAGGTTTGAAATCTGTTGAAACCCTGGATGATTTTTTGCATGGTCTTTCAATCTAAATGACTCAGTAACTTAATTCAGTCAAATGAAATAACATTTGGGAAGTGAGGATCCTAATAAGCATCCTAAATCGCAAGAAGTGTGGCTTCCGACCAGTCCTAAGTAGCTTTCCTTTTAGGATCCTAATTAGGAACTCTTGAATTTAATGAGGTAGAATGTGTGCTATATTTATAGTGAGTAGTAAAATAGTTCTTAAACCAAGGTAGCAAGGTCGTCATTAAAAGTCAACATTTTTTGGCAGCCATATTTTGTTTTCTTCTTTTGACAGTAACAAATTTTTACATGTTTTTGACATAAATAAATAAACGAATCCATGTTGAACAGCCTAATGGACCGCTATGTGAAGACTAGTTGACATTTCTAAGAATAAATGTTTCTACTGGTAGCTGTCCAAAGTAGATAATAAATGGTGGTCATGCAAGGTTGTGCTTGATCGTCGATGGAACAAAAGAAACTTTGTCTTCACTTGAAGGTGACACTTAACTGCCCGTCGAGGTCCTGAGACAATCAAATGGTTTGACTCAAACACATAAATTTTGGTTTAAGTCAAACCATTTGAACAGTTTATCAAACATTTACTGGTTTGAAGCTCATTTGATGGAAATATCCATACTAATATTATAAATGCGAAAGTGTGTCTGTCTGTCTGTCTGTCTGTCTGTCTGTCTGTCTGTCTGTTACCTCTTCACGCTTTAACCGCTGAACCGATTTTGATGAAATTTGGTACAGAGATACTTTGAGTCCTGGGAAAGGACATAGGATACTTTTTGTCCCAAAAATTTGCGGTGTTCCCGAGGGATAATGTATTATTATTGTGTGTACTTTGACTGTATTTTACTGCTAAACGGTTGAATTGATTTGAATGAAATTTGGTATGGCAGTGGTTTATGCTTTGGACAAACGCGCAGTCTACTTTTTATCCCAAAAATATACAGTGTGCCCGAGGGATAATGTTTTAATTTGTGTACATCCATACTTCCATATCCATCCATACTATATACTATATACTTATACTATAATATTATAAATGCGAAAGTGTGTCTGTCTGTCTGTCTGTCTGTCTGTCTGTCTGTCTGTTACCTCTTCACGCTTTAACCGCTGAACCGATTTTGATGAAATTTGGTACAGAGATACTTTAAGTTTTGGGAAAGGACATAGGATACTTTTTGTCCCAAAAATTTGCGGTGTTCCCGAGGGATAATGTATTATTATTGTGTGTACTTTGACTGTATTTTACTGCTAAACGGTTGAATTTATTTGAATGAAATTTGGTATGGCAGTGGTTTATGCTTTGGACAAACGCGCAGTCTACTTTTTATCCCAAAAATATACAGTGTGCCCGAGGGATAATGTTTTAATTTGTGTACATCCATACTTCCATATCCATCCATACTAATATTATAAATGCGAAAGTGTGTCTGTCTGTCTGTCTGTTACCTCTTCACGCTTTAACCGCTGAACCGATTTTGATGAAATTTGGTACAGAGATACTTTGAGTCCTGGGAAAGGACATAGGATACTTTTTGTCCCAAAAATTTGCGGTGTTCCCGAGGGATAATGTATTATTATTGTGTGTACTTTGACTGTATTTTACTGCTAAACGGTTGAATTGATTTGAATGAAATTTGGTATGGCAGTGGTTTATGCTTTGGACAAACGCGCAGTCTACTTTTTATCCCAAAAATATACAGTGTGCCCGAGGGATAATGTTTTAATTTGTGTACATCCATACTTCCATATCCATCCATACTATATACTATAATATTATAAATGCGAAAGTGTGTCTGTCTGTCTGTCTGTCTGTCTGTCTGTTACCTCTTCACGCTTTAACCGCTGAACCGATTTTGATGAAATTTGGTACAGAGATACTTTAAGTCCTGGGAAAGGACATAGGATACTTTTTGTCCCAAAAATTTGCGGTGTTCCCGAGGGATAATGTATTATTATTGTGTGTACTTTGACTGTATTTTACTGCTAAACGGTTGAATTTATTTGAATGAAATTTGGTATGGCAGTGGTTTATGCTTTGGACAAACGCGCAGTCTACTTTTTATCCCAAAAATATACAGTGTGCCCGAGGGATAATGTTTTAATTTGTGTACATCCATACTTCCATATCCATCCATACTAATATTATAAATGCGAAAGTGTGTCTGTCTGTCTGTCTGTTACCTCTTCACGCTTTAACCGCTGAACCGATTTTGATGAAATTTGGTACAGAGATACTTTGAGTCCTGGGAAAGGACATAGGATACTTTTTGTCCCAAAAATTTGCGGTGTTCACGAGGGATAATGTATTATTATTGTGTGTACTTTGACTGTCTTTTACTGCTAAACGGTTGAATTGATTTTAATGAAATTTGGTATGGTAGTGGTTTATGCTTTGGACAAACGCGCAGTGTACTTTTTATCCCAAAAAGATAGAGTCTTCCCGAGGGATAATGTATTATTTTGTGTACTTTGACTGTCTTTTACTGCTAAAAGGTTGAATTGATTTGAATGAAATTTTGTATGGTAGTTGTTTACGCTTTGGACAAACGTGCAGTCTGCTTTTTATCCCAAAAAGATATATAATAGTGTTCCCGAGGGATAATGTACTATTGTGTATATTTTTTTAACGTCTTTCATGTCTTTCATAGCTTAAGAGTTTAAACCGTTTAAATGAAATATGGTATGATAGTGCTTCGGACAAACAATTAGTAATTAAATAGAGAACGTAAGATAAGGAAGATACAGATTTAACTTAGAGTACAGTCGGGAGTGGCCAAAAAACCTCATTTCTCGCGGGCGGAGCCGCGGGCAAAAGCTAGTATGTAATATTTCTGTTTTGTTTGACAGTGAAAGTCAAACCTTTTTATTGTCTCGGGGCCCTTTATAAAATGAACTATTTTGCTTTGAAAATTACTAATCTTTTTCAATGTAATTTTGTCGATTCTTCCCTAGAATAGACTCATTTCTAGGGTGCTTCTGCTAAGCCATAAAATATTTATAAGTAATTAAAATTCTACAAATTTAATATGTAACATACAGTGGCGTAGCGTAGTAGGGGCATGGGGGGGTGGCAAAACCTAAGTAAGGGGGCGGCAAATCCTAAGTAAGAGAGCGGCAAAACCCAAGTAAGGGGGCGGCAAAATTGACGTCCGCCCCGGGCGGCAGACACCCACGCTACGCCACTAGTAACATTACAAAAAAATGCATTTAAGTTCTAATAAATAGTAATAATGTACCTATATAGTATTAATCATTTATGAGAAAATGTTTTAAAATTGAATGATTTTGGTTTGTTCAAGAGACCTATCCCTGTTTGAATGTGTTTAATAAATGTTATATTTAAGGTAAAATTGTTTCTGCAGAAAAATGGTTTTATTATTCTTAAAAAAAGGTTTAAATGGCAATACAAAATTCATATTATTATTTATAAGCAAAGAAATGCTTTAGCAGTAAATAAAGTATACAAATTGAAGATATTTGCAGGCTGTCAAGGTGGAAAATGAAGAGCAACAGCTCAAAACTGCTAAAAAAGAACTTTGCCCAGCAATGTATACACCAATGTAAGTACTAAATATGTATATGTCACCATAAAATTATAAATACCGATATTTTGTTATTTAACTGGGATTATAAAATGTTGACAGATTGTGAAGTAAACATTCTGCTTACAATAATTTTAGCTCGTTGTAAAACGGAACACAACACGTGCGCTGATTGGTTGAAACACACAAAAAAAAAAAAACACTCCACAGTGCATGGTTGCATTGTGATTGGTCGCGCCCGCGCCCGTCAATAGCCCGCCTTGCCCCGTTTACTTCGCCCCTCAGCGGACCTTGCACTTGTTTATTATAGTTTACGTAAATTTTTCTGGAAATATACCTTATGATTTCATAAGGTATATTACTTTTACTAATAACTTTTAATAATTACAATTTTTAACTCAGTTACGCTTCTATAGTATTGTTATTCGTAGGGTGGAACAAACATACATTTAAATATACAAACATAGACTGCCAAACTCATTACCCTTCCTTTTGATTTCGCCGAAGTCGGGTAAAAATGAAACCCTATTTCCCTCGGTCATTAACTGCTAGACCGATTAGGTACGATATTTCGCACCTTCGGTGCAACAAAGTCACAACTGCTTATTATTAAATATTACAGGAGAGAACTTTTAAGATTTTTTTCACATTTATTTCATGATTTCTGGATCCCTTTTTATAGTAGGCTAAGTTTTTAGCCTACTATAAAGGTTTAAGCCTACTATAAAAAGTGATCCAGAAATCATGAAATAAATGTGAAAAAAATCTTAAAAGTTCTCTCCTGTAAAGTTTAATAATAAGCAGTTGTGACTTTGTTGCACCGAAGGTGCGATTTTTTTTGTTGTGTTATTAAAGAAATGTATGTGTAATTTTGCCCAGCAGTGGGACATAACAGGCTAGCATAATAATAATAATATTAAAGAAATTGTGTGGAAATAAAAAAAATGGAAAACTTGACCACCATATTATTGATTTTGTTATGTAACCTTAGGTAGGTAAGTAAGTGTAGTGTAGATTGTAGGTGTTGGCAGTAGAAAGTAGGTAGTAACTTGTGGGTGTAGTATGTGTAGAAATTGTAGGTGTATGTAGGTATATATGTACGTATTTATTTATTCCATAGTTAAGACAATATAACAACGTCTGTCAGGGCAGTTTTTTATACTTTACACAAGAAATGCACAATTAGATTTATTTAGCCTGATTTGTTGCCCTTTGGCTCCATAATAATAGGCATGTTGACAAGAAAAGTATCTTTCGTCTACTCAATAGTAGACAACATGATAATAAACAATCTAAAAACCATTTGTGTAAATTTAAAAAGATAACAAAGATGAATATACAATTGAAATTTACAATATGAAAGATCATATTATATATCACATATCGCGGGCTTCAAGCCAGAGGGGCGTATAAACAAAAATTCGATTTTCTTTTATTACCTCAATCTTTCCTAAGTTTATCGATACACTAAAATTATTTACCTATAGTTGGTGGTGACCGGTGATAAACTTAGAAAAGATTGACGTAATAAAAGAAAATCGCATTTTGGTTTATACGCCCCTCTGGCTTGAAGCCCACTTGGTATGTGACGTCACGATGTCTTACCGCCATACATTTGTCATTCAACATTATAAGTCTGTAGGCCTTTACTGTACCAGATTGTGTAACAAATGCAATTATTAAAATAAACATGTCCCCTTTGATGAGGTATATACAAGATAGAGCCTTAGACCGCGCGATTCCGTCGAAAAAATAAGGGCCAACTGTTGGACTCAATCTGCACAGACACATAGACATATTGAATGACATGAATGGATCTAGTATGACAAAGCGGTCACGCACACAAGCTTAGAAAAGCTGACATCTAGTGTAGTATATAATCAAAGCATGTCCCATTCCCCATAAATTGTTTTCCCCAGAACAATATAATAATAAATAGTATATGGGTAGGTCCTCTTAAAGATTAGATAGCTTTATTTTTGGCGACAGGTAAAATAGTACCAATTTTCATTTAAAAGGACTTAGGGACATGATTTTCCTGCTAAGCAAGTTAAATTTTCTAAGTTTAATATTTTGTTGTCAATTATAACATTTAAACAAAAAACCAAAAGGGCATGTTTGGGATATATATACCTACCCTCTGTTAATCTTTTTAAAAATTTATGTACATGTATGTATTGCAGTGATCACTCGGGAACATTCAGCACTAGGACAAATCAACTTACCGTAGTTCACTCATTTGGTGATGATAAATCACTTAATTTATTAGCACAGCCAAATTCTTTCACTAATATATTAGACTTAAATATAAAACAAGTACCAAATGATGATGGTGAAATATACACTAAGGCCATGTAAGTAGAGAACTTTTAATAATTTATATGCCTACTCATTTCATAAGATTTTTTTTGCAAATATTTATAACATGTTTGTGAAAAAAGATGCAAAATTATGAAAATGGTATATTTCGTTCCTTTTATGAAATTCTGCCTATTTCTCCTAGTCTGGGAATAGAATGGTATAAATAGGCTAGGCTAGCGCACTATTTTTTTTTAATTGCGTAAATGAATAAAAATTGTACTCTTAAATATAAGTAACTTCTCAGAAGAAACCGTATATCAATAGTCAATATTTTCAAAAGTACAACGATTTGTATTCAAAATTTCGCAAGTCTCGTAAAAACGCTCCATACTAAAGTCGTGCACACGTGTGACGTCACGTGGGAAAAAGTATATTATTATGTGCGTTTAAGTTTATACTTACCATAATTAATGTTTTCGTATATTATGTAAGTAAACTAGGTACAGTCGAGGTCAGATCCGGTGTACAACTTTTCGACCTTATTGCCAAGTAATAAGGTCGAAAAGTGGTACACCGGATCTGACCTCGACCGTACATCATTATGTATGTTTTGTTTACTAATTTAGCAAAAAAACTTTTTAGATGTAATTAATTAATAAACTACACATAAAATAATATATTGTTTTACATTTACCAAGTAGTAATGCCTCAATATTTCTGAGTATATTAATGAAACTAAATAAATATTTTAGATGTAGTCCGATCCCCTATTATGGTATAAAATAATGGTTATGAATGGTGCTAGTATAGACTTTTAAGACAGTTAAATTTATCGTTACAGGTTTGGATTTGAGCTGTTACATGAAAAAGCCAATATTATTGATAACCATATAAGTTATTTGTCACAATGCATTATGAAAAAAATGGGGTTTACTGAGCAGCTTAGTTCAGTACGACATAAAACACAGGTAATTTTGTTTTTTCTATTGCTCAAAACTAATGTATACTAATATTGTTTATGTCACCGTAAAATTGCAAAAACCGATAGATTGTAATATTACTAGAGATATTTAATAAGTCGACAGATTGTCAAATAAAAATTTCTCCTTTTTTCCTTAAAATGTACGCATTATTTTTCGTTATCATTATAATATAACGCAAAATAACGTGTAAATTGTAAGAAGAAACTTTTATTTGACAATTTGTCGACTTATTACAACATCTCTAGTAATATTACAATCTATCGGTTTTTGCAATTTTACGGTGACATAATATATAATAACTAATATAACTTATAAATAAGTGAATGGTCTAACTTTAACACTAAAACAGGCCACTTTATATATATAAAGGCTAGCGTGTGTTTTCAGACAGAAATCTATGTGGCTGGACGGATTGATTGTGATGCTGATGCAAGGTTAAACCCAAAGAGTGTAATTCTGCAAGGAACATGGGAGGAGTCACTTAGCCAATCAGTTCCTGTTGATTTAGATAGGTAAATGCTTCATGTTTAAGGCGCAAATAGCCCCTAAATCGCTCAGTTTGAGTCCTAACTACTCCGAAAAATGGGAATAAAAAAATTCAAAAAAATATACATTTCACACTTCAATCCTTCATCTTTAATATCATCGTTAATTTTTTTAATACGACGAAGATTAATATTAAATAAATTAAAATTAAGTAGCCCTGTTTTCAGATTTCTTTTTCTATCTACTTACTACCTACTACGGCTATAAAGATGGTTCTTTAACGAAAATGTGAAGAATATATTTATCTAACATTTCATCGTTGGGTTTTTCGAAATACCGTTTTGTTTTCAAAAAATACGTAAATAACTATTATTTTGTGAAAATATTCGTAAGCGGTGCGTGCGCGGGCGCGCGGGACAGTGAGCCGCTGACTTTCGTACGAGGAGGTTGTGTCACTCTCCGCGGTGCCGCTATTTCGCAATCGTTTATTTTACTCTTGAAATAATAGGGAACAACATGCCGTAAAAAAATAAATTATGAAAACCTTAGCGAGCACTCTGCCTGTGATAGAATGAAAATGTTCGATTGTTGAATGTACTTTTTTATTCCTTCAACTTCTTACTTGAAATTATAATAATATATTAATATAATATTATATAGTATATATTATAGTATAATATTTTATTATATATGTACTTGTAAATTTCACAGAAAGTGTATAGTTCTAGGTAATTCTATGACGACCTCTGTGGCTCAGTTGGTTGAGCGTGTCGTTTCTCAAGCCGGGGGTCGCGGGTGCAAATCCCGCCGACGGAACAAAAAGTTTTCTGTGTTCCTGGGTCATGGATGTGTATTAAATATGTGTATAATATAATAGAAATTTTAATTATGTGTACCTATAGTATAAAAGTATTAAATATACTTCCGTTATCTGGTACCCGTAACACAAGTTCTTCGAGAACTTACCACGGGATCAGATTGACGTGGTGTGAAGCGTCCATAGATATATTATATTATTTCTGTTTCAATTGTCTATTTAGTATATCAACGCTTTGAGGTATATAGTATATATGAGGTAAAAATGCCTAAGCGACATTTATTTATTTATTTATTTAACACACATACAACTACCATTACAGACAAAATCCAATTCGATAGCGTAGGAAAGCAAATTCATATTTTATAATATAATACATATTATTATGATATTTCCAGTTTAAATAATAATAATTGATAAAAAATAATAATTAAAGAAATAATAATTAAAGAAAGACACATATGACGCATAAATTTAGTAAACTTTATAGAAGAGTGATTTAACGGTAAAATTTTTAGAAAAAAAAACATTAAAAATCACAAAATACTTAGTCGGATTTAGATGGTTTTAACATACATCTATATATCTATATATCAATAAGATACAACGTGTATCTTATTTTTATAGCAATTTTTGATATTAAAACGAGTCATATAGCTTTCGAATTACAGGCAGTTTATGTCGCTTAGGTAAAAAAGTCCTAATTCGAAAAATAGGTAAAATTATCTAAGCTATCAACGAAAGTTATGTAATAGCAAGTAAAATTGCCTAAATTTTATTTTAAAGGTTTTCAGCAACATGTAAAAATAGATAAGCTATAGATACATTTTCTGTAATAACAGGTAAAAATAACTAATTCCAAACACTTTAAAAAAATTATAGGAGTATTCATCTAAATAACCTAAGAGTTAATAAAATAAAACAAGATAAGTTACATAAATGTAGCTTACATTAAGAATTTTCTACGGCTAAAGTTATCTTAGTAAATTTATTATTCAATGACATTGTAAATTTTTGCTCCTAACTGACAATATTCTCCTTCTTCTTGTTTATAAAAATTAATTGCAGTTTCCTTGTCTGACTAAAACGAGCTAAAACGTTAGCTAATTTTGATCTTGAAATAATAAAAAATATAGAAGTAAAAACTCAAGGCCTAGGATTTCAGCCCATTGCTTTATACTTAAGCTGCGGCCCCATTCCTTGAGTTCTCTCTTGGTAGTGCTGGGAGATATTCCACATACCGATTCTGGGCATGACACCGTGACACAATTGGCCCAAAGCCTCCGTGGCTCAGTGGTGAGCGCAGTGGCGCTTTAGCCGGAGGTCGCGGGTTCGAATCCCGCCAGGGAACAAAAAAGTTTTCTGTGTTCCTGGGTCATGGATGTTTATTAAATATGTGTATAATATAATAAAAATCTTAAATATAAGTATAGTATAAAAAGTATTAAATATATTTCCGTTGTCTGGTACCCGTAACACAAGTTCTTCGGATACTTACCACGGTGGCCCCGTGACTGACGGACGTGGTGTGAAGCGTCCATAAATATTAATAAATATTATATTATTAAAGCCTACCCAGCTCATCCGCGGTTTTGTTGCCGGAGATATTGCCGTTGCCTAGAACCCATACCAGACTGATGCTGTTATCTCGTCCTAGCATGTTTAGCGTTTGAACACAAGCCATAACTAATTTAGATGAAAGAAGAAGGGGCAAATAGTTCCCATCCTTGTAGCACTATAAGACATATATCAAATGAAAGGACTTAAAAAAGGTGCCATTGTTTTGTATGACGAAAATCCTCTAAACCATGGGAGAAAAAAGTAAATGAGGGTTAAAGGTTAAAAAAGTTTTAAAAAATCATTCTATATTATTGCACCGTTTCATAGTGTTGCTACTATGGAATTTTTTTTGAAATGTAATGGTATACACTCAACTATAGAAAAGTTTTATATTTTGATAAACTGCCTCATATTTTGATGAAATGTATGGAATGATAACAAAATACTAAAAATAAGCTCTTTCCTCAATTTTTTCGCACATACCTAATTACTTTCTGGAATTTTTTTCTTACTTGCAACGCTATCGAATGGTGCAATAATACAAAATGTATTTTTTTCCTAATTTGCGGGTTCGAATCCTGGCCTGGAAAAGTGGTTTATGTAAAATCAAATAATTCAGATAAAACAATTACATTAAAATACATATAATTAAACAGCAAAAATAATTTTAAAACGATTAGGTACAGAAAAAAAGTAAAAAAGATATAGTACATGGTGAATTATTCTTCTGGGCGTTGAAAGAGAAGTCAAAAAAAAATTAGCAATAGCAATTTAGCCCTACGGAATATCGAGTCCGACTTGATGAAAACTTAAACTGCATCATTTTTGATAACTCAATTTTCCTAGACAGGATTCGAATTCGACCCATAAATTATGAAAAAAAAAAAATACATCCTGTGTACTGCACCTTTCAATAGTATCGCAAGTAAGAAACAATTTCCATAATGTAAGTATGTGACAAAATTGAAGAAAGAGCTTGTATTAGCATTTTATTATCATTCCATACATTTCTTCAAAATATGGGGCAATTTATGAAAATATAACACTTTTCTGAAGCTTGCTGTATACCATTACTTCCCGAAAATTGTTCCTTATTAGCAACACTATGAAATGGTGCAATAATACAGAATTATTTTTTAAACTTTTTTTCACCTATAACTCTCATTAACTTTTTTCTCCCATGATTTAGAGATTTTTCGTCATACAAAAAAATTACACGCTTTTTAAGTCCTTTGATATATGTCTTGTAGTGCTACAGTAGTGGGGACGGGATCCATACAAAAATGCCCCTTCTTCTTTCTGCTGCTGTCAGTGCCTTCAGCGCAGTGTGATTGTTCTGACAGACTGCGCTGAAAGCATTGACAGTAGCAGAAATATCATCTAAATTATCCTAATCTTCTCTATAAGATTAGGATGTTTTATGGACAAGGACAATCTGTAGGCTCTGTAGTGAACAACTCATCACAGCCTCAAACATGGTTGTAAATTGTCCTAAACAAGTATATAGGGAAGCCTGTAGGTAGCATGCCCCCGTAGAAAGTCCGTCCACCCGGTTGTCTTTCCTGGATCCGTCCGTGTACCAGACTATGTCATTGGAGTGAACATTGATTCCTATCCTCTACTCTCCCTAGACGATAGGAAAACCTGGTGTTGCTTTGAGAAGCTATGCACCTTGATCATATCGTCTGATGGCATGGCCATGATAGGTGTCTTAAGAAGAGACTATTGCATCTGTCCATGAAGGGTGGAAGTCCATTTGGCTTCCTGGCCCTGAAAAACGCTACTACCGCCATACATTTGTCATTAAAAATGTACGGTGATAGCAGCTTTTGATGTAACAAAAGAGATGAACAATATTTGTTATATTCTGATAATTTTTTTATGATAATACATCAACTTGGCAAAATCGCTTTTAAATTTTATCATAGTAACATATTTTGTCGGTAGCGTTAATTCGTTAATCGTTGAAGTTAATTCTTAACCCCAGTTATCGTAATTTTTCCAAGGAATCCACGGAAAACTTTTTATTCTCTTATGGATTCGAACCCGCGCCCTCTGGCTTGAGCACTAAAGCGCTAACCACTGAGCCACAGATATCATCTAAACTGACTCAATTTAAGTCTCTATAACTCCTGAATTTATGAAGTTTTTTGGACCGTTATAGTTTTCGTTCAAAGTTTATTACATGGACTACCATCATGAATTTTCCACATTTTTAGAGCCAGCCGTTTGGCTTTTAGAGGGGGGGACGCATTATTTTAACAAGAAATGCGCTTAAAAGTGGAATATCGCGCAAACGGATACGTACGTACATCAAAATATAATCTCAGAAACCTCTCAATGTTCATAAAATGTCTATGTACCTAATTATATCTCCCCTTTTCGTGTAGGTGTAACCAAAAATTATCTTCATTTATTTTAGCACTATGTCGACGTGATAAATAAACTTATCCATTCAAAGTTTCATATTTCAAGCACCACCGTTTGGATGGACAGACGGACGGGCGGACGGTCGGTCGAACGGAAGGACATGACGAAACTATAAGGATTCCGAGACATGAACTACGGAACCTTAAAAAAGGAATAATAATGAAACCACACTGATTTTAGTGACTGTTGCCAATTTAATTGAAAATAGACCAGCTATAGGAGCTATTTTATTATGTCCAAGTATGTGCGCAAAGTTTACTCCCATAACCTAGTATATTGATATTTTCTACTACCGACAGGACTAACTAGCGAAACATTAGGCGCATAAATATAGAAATATATTTAGCAATGTTTGCGTTCATTTATGTTCCCACACACTAAATTTAATACTTTTAGTTAAATTTTGTCAGTTTTATAAACACTCAGATCATTTAGCTGTTTATTCTTGTCTATAAATTCATATGTATTGGAATTTATTGATACTCAAGCGACATTTTTGATTTCGTATTGTACCTTAGCGACGCAAGATAATATTTTGGGAACAGGAAAAAATTACATTCTTTTTCGTCATTCTCAAACATTTCCATAAGCCGCTAACATGTTTAAAATAATTAATACAAAAGGTTATTTAATGCAAAAACAATACCTTATCTTTAATTGTATTGGACACGTGGTTATGGCTCGTCATGTTCTTAGATAGCAGTTCGTGTCGTTTGTCCGAGTTTAATTTCGTAATCAGTTGAAAATTACAATTATAATTGTTATTTCGTCTTAACTCACACACCCAGTAGAATTTACCATTCATTAGTATGTGAAAAAAAAAGAAGTATGCGTAAATATATTTATGCCTTTTAATATTATGCATAAAATATTATTCTTAATTAATATCATGCGTATAAAAAATTATGCCTTTTATTAAGTATGTCTAACAATTATTATGCTATTAGTAATTAAGCGAAAAAAAAATATGCTAAGTGCCATGAAAGTTATGCCAAATTAATACTATGTGAAACTACTACAAATGAAATTATGCCAAGTAAAATTATGACATATGATTTTATGCCAAAAAATAGGGAACCAAAAAAAAATATCTAACCGACATACTTAAAAACAAAAGTTTTCAAGTAAAAATATCTACATAGCACGAATAGTTATTGTGTCAAATATGTAAAACTATCTTTACGCGAATATTGTTTTATTTCACCATGGGTAAAATTCTACAAGTTGCACTTTCGTAAAATAATGGTATCAAATTAAATGCACTGTAAGGACAATTCACAAATAATTTGTATGGAGAAAATATACAAAGTGTTCACGAAAAGAATTTTTTAAACAAGTAAAAATATTTTTGTGCTAACAAAAAAAAAGTAAAAACATGAAAAATAGACTAAGTAGATTTTTAAAATTCTTCAAAATATCCAAGTGAATTTTTTTATAAATCGCTTCTTTTTGTCGCTTAGTGAACATAACATTCATGATTTTGTATAAATTTCACTATATCTAAGCGACAAAAAAATCGTCGTAGGAAGACGATCATTTCATCATTCATTGATATTTAAACTCATTTTCGGTATTTTTGTCGCTTAGGTATTTTTATCTTTCAAGCGTCGATATGAAACTTCTTTTTTAGGAAAGCGAAAAAACACCTATCGGATATTTTAGTGATTCTGTCAATAGCACTAAGTATTGCATTTTGGTGGGCGTAGAGGTGGAAAATGAAATCAAAAGTGATTGGTTGGAAGCCGCATTGCCTACCAAATAATTTCTAGATTTCGGGAATAACCTCGACCGGCTTCTACAGAAGAAGGAGAAGCGGCTAATACATTCTATGTTTTTTCTTTGCTCATAGACCAGAAATAAATTAATATTTTCAAGTTGCATTTAAATCAATCCTAAAGCCGTATAAAAGGGCCGTTCCTCAGTTTATAATTTGAGTCGCGGCGCGGAGATCGCTAGCGCAGCGGGGTGTATGCGGGTGGCGCGGCGGGAAGTGTTAGGCCACGCCCGAATCTGTGACGTCATCTAGGTATATTTTCGCCTTAACT
The DNA here is from genome assembly GCA_905404095.1 of Glaucopsyche alexis. Taxonomy (NCBI): domain Eukaryota; kingdom Metazoa; phylum Arthropoda; class Insecta; order Lepidoptera; family Lycaenidae; genus Glaucopsyche; species Glaucopsyche alexis. Next base: position 21,296,739 of record FR990045.1, read on the forward strand.
TACTATAACACCTATATTACTAATTTACTACCATGTAGCAGGTGATCTGGCATCACTAGCTATAGGGTTACCATTTAAACATTTTAAAAGTACCAACTGACAAACTGCTTGACAGTTCTAAAAAATCTAGAAAATAAAACATTAGGTACCTACCTACTAACAGTGATAAGTTGATAAATAATAAAGTAGCATATGCTAACCTTTATATTTTATACCTTTATACTTACTCATAATTAATTCAAACTAAAATCTGGACCACAGTAACATGTCTGGGACTAATCCGGATGGAAATAAAATAAATGGATGGGATGGAAACCCATACTATCCATCTGTGTTATGTTATTCTGTCAGCAAGTGCTTTTTTTGTGTCAGTAGCTTATATTTTTTGCCCATTTATATTATATTAGCTATTTCCCGCGGCTCCGCCCGCGTAAATATACCATCGGGTATCCCGCGGGAATACTGTACTTTTCCGGAATAAAAAATATCCTGTCCTTTCTCGGGACTCAAAGTATGTCTATACCGAATTTCATAAAATATTGGTTAGTTAGTAGACAGATAGACAGACAGACACACTTTCGCATTCATAATATTAGTATAGATTCGTCTTCTATTTAACTTTGCAGTCTCAAGCAATACTCGTTATTCCCTGGGCAAGTGGTAGTGATGCGAGGCATTAACCCCCGCGGGGATAAGTTTATCGCTCACGAGGTATACACAGATGCTTCACGGACCATTCCAGATCCAAAAATCGACATGATGAACGTCTTGAATGGTAAAAAATCATCTTAGACCCACTTGCGCCAATCCGGGTTAAAGTTAACCCTGGGTTAAAAATCATGTTATCTCTCTCGTTCTTCGTATTTGTAAAAGAGAAAGCATGATCTTTTAACCCAAGGTTAACTTTAACCCGGATTGGCACAAGTGGGCCTTAATATATTTTTTATATAATTTGAGACCCATAATTAATTTAACATTAATTATTATAATTGAATATTTTTTGTAGGCACATTGTCGCTGGTGATTTCATCTGGCCCTTATACCACAAGTAATAATTTAGCATACGCCCCTCTTAAAGATCTAATAAAGTATATAATCGACTATAAACCGCACGTAGTTTTAATGACTGGCCCATTTCTGGATTGTGAACACTCTAAAGTGAAAGATAACACTATGGCTGAAACCTTTAAATCATTTTTCGACAAACTGTTAGATAGTCTAGGAGAAACAATTAATAGCAGGTAATAATTATTTACTTTCTAAATCTTCTTTCACATAGAAATAATATTTTGATCAACCTAATTCGAAAGAGGAGTTTGTTTATTTGTTTGTTCGCATTAAACGGGCTAAAAGTACTGGTTATACGAGTATTATGTATTTCCCAATTGTATTTTTAAATGTTTTCTTGTTTATTTCAGTCCTCTAACTAAAATATACATTGTATCCAGTTCTAAAGACGCATTCCATGTTAATATTTACCCGACACCGCCATACAGTAGCAGAAAAAAGTATCCAAACATACATTTCTTGTCAGATCCTGCTACTTTAAATATAAATGGAGTGATTGTAAGCATATCGAGCATAGACATACTAATGCATATAAGTCAAGAAGAAATATCATTGTAAGTATATCGTGATTTCAAAACAAACTTATAAATAGTTCTAATGGTCTAAGTATAATTATTTTGTACGAAAAGTTTTAACTTACACAAAGCAAGCTTCTACTTTTTAAGAAATATATTGTCAAGACAGCTGTAAGTAAGGAATGTTTGTATTTTGCTGTTTATTCGTTCCGCGCTCCAATGGCTCTGCGCACTACTCAGAATGGCAAAATAATAAATTGCAGAGGCATGGGCGGCGACAAGCTATCCCGTCTGGCGGGTCACGTGGTGCGGCAGGCGGGGTGGGGCACGCGCGGCGCGGACGCGGCGCTGTGGGCGGCGCACGCGCAGCTGCCGCACACGCCGCACCTCCTGGTGCTGCCCTCCAACTTCAGATACTTCATCAAGGTATATAATTATGTAAAATGGTTTAAAATAATTATATAATGCAAATTATGTGAAAATCTTTTTTCATTTTTACTATAACAATTTGAAGTTGTTACTGCAATGCAACACGATTCGCTTTTCGCAACGTTGTAACAAACTTGAATTCATTGTAGCGGTCAACAGCGCCAAGCGCTTATAGTCGCTATTTTATTTTTTATTATCAGTAAGCTTTCGTTCCCCACGCGAGTTTTTAGTGGTAGTGACAGAAAAAGCAGCACTGTAAATAGAACTCTGCGCTAATGCAATAGAGCTGAAAATCGACGTGTTATATGTCGAGTTGTCAAATCTGACATTTGTCATTTTTCTAAATGGCGATACGGTTTAGAAACATTGCCATTTGCCAGTCTCAAGTTAGAGAGACGGAGGACGAATGTCAGAGACGAAAAATAGATTTTTTCGATTTTGAGCTCTATTGTTATAGAAACTAAGAGTAAGGGACCCATCTGCTCGTTTCACGTTTGCCCCCTATTATTATAATGCACAATAATATACTCTTTCACTATACAACGTTATTACAATTTTTTATTATCTTATACTTTAACAAGCAAATTTTGTAAGTCTTACGAAATTCATCCTATAGTTTCTTCTCCTTTTATTATTTTTTAACTCAGGAAATATATATTTTTTTCAAAATGTGCACGGTTCAGAACCCGTCAAGGATCGTGTACTTTATCCCATATTTTTTTCCTCTTTGTAATTAAACTCTGACTAGGTAGACTAGGTGACGGGAAATGACTTAAGGCCGTGTAGACCCAATTTTACATGACTTTGAATCGATAATAAACAAACAAATAGTATCTTTAAAAAGCCAAAAAAAATACACATTGTTGTTTACTTAATGTTCTTTTACAATTTGTGGTTCAAAACATAATATTGAAAACTTCACTCGATCAAAAATAATTCCGAAGAGGAGGCTAAATTTGAATATTTTTCTTTTTGTTCATGAAGTTCATGATAGTTTTACTTTCAAAAATCATATCTACGAAAAGCTAATAACTTAAAAAAGAATAATTTCTGGTTACATTTTGCATGTTGGTTTAATTATTTTAACAATAAATTAATATTGAAATGCAGCGTGCGTAAGCCGCTAGAGTCGCCCCACAGTCGCCCGCTAGGCGTTGACGAGGACAGACCTATGTCAGTTTTGCCAGCGCACGGCTTACCCGCGTATTTATCGAACAATTCTTTCGTTTCTAACGCAGTGTAGGAAAGTCAGTTTGTTTTGTTTTTTTATTTTTGAACTAAATTATACATATCATACACAATAACATGTTATATTTTATCGTCGCCGCGTCATTGCTTTTGCCAGATGAGACGACCTCTATGGCTCAGTGATTGAGCGTGTTGGTGCTCAAGCCGGGGGTAGCGGGTTTGAATCCCGCCGAAGGAACAAAAAGTTTCCTGTGTTCCCGGGTCATGGATATGTATAATACAATAAAAATCTAAAGGAAAGTCAGTTTGTTTTGTATTTTTTTATGTTTCTTTTTATTTTTGAACTAATTCTATACAGATAAAAAAAATTGAAGTGTCTGTTTGTAACTTCAAATTAACAGCTTTTCATATTTAAAGGAATCTAAAAGTATATTCGGTACTTATAATAAAATACCAATTTTTAAAATTTTTGTCTGTCCGTCTGTCTGTCTGTTTGTTCCGGCTAATCTCTGAAACGGCTGGACCGATTTTCACGGGACTTTCACTAGCAGATAGCTGATATTATAAGGTCTAACATAGGCTACTTTTATTTTAGGGTTCCGTTTAAAAAAATAGGGTTCCGCTTTCGTTAGATCTGCGCAAACGATGTTGCGGGCATCAGCTAGTTATACATATAACCATACACAATAAGATGTTACATTTTATCGTCGCCGCGTCGTTTCTTTTGCCAGATGAGACGACCTCTGTGGCTCAGTGATTGAGCGTGTTAGTGCTCAAGCGGGGGTCGCGGGTTTGAATCCCGCCGAAGGAACAAAAAGTTTCCTGTGTTCCCGGGTCATGGACATATAATACAATAAAAATCTATAGGAAAGTTTTTTTTGTATTTTTTATGCTTCTTTTAATTTTTGAACTAAATCTATATACAGATAAATAAAAATGAAGTGTCTGTTTGTAACTTCAAATTAACAGCTTTTCACATAATGCATCTGAAAGTATATTCGGTACTTACAATTACAATAAAATACCAATTTTTAAAATGTCTGTCCGTCTGTCTGTCTGTCGGTCTGTCTGTCTGTTTGTTCCGGCTAATCTCTGAAACGGCTGGACCGATTTTCGCGGGACTTTCACTGGCAAATAGCTGATGTCATAAGGTCTAATATAGGCTACTTTTATTTTAGGGTTCCGTTTAAAAAATAGGGCTCCGCTTCCGTCAGTTAGGCGCAAACGAAGTACTAATACACAATAACATTATCGTCGCCACGTCGTTGCTTTTGCCAGATGAGACGACCTCTGTGGCTCAGTGGTTGAGCGTGTTGGTGCTCAAGCCGGGGGTCGTGGGTTCGAATCCCGCTGAAGGAACAAAAAAAATTTCTGTGTTCCTGGGTCATGAATGTGTATTAAATATGTGTATAATGCAATAAAAATTTTAAATATTATGTGTATAATATAAAAATTATTAAATATATTTCTGTTGTCTGGTACCCGTAACACAAGTTCTTCGAGAACTTACCACGGGACCAGATTGACTTGGTGTGAAGCGTCCATAGATATATTATTGTGTTGTGTATTATGAGAAAAAAGTAGCTGATGCGTGGAGTAGCCTTAGTACATTATTGAATAAGCCAGTAAACAGTTTTTATGAATTTGTAACATCTACCATCTTCTTTGCCGTACTTTTCGTTTCTTTTTATTTCGATTTCTGTTTTTACAATAATAATAATAAATAACTCCCCACGTCGATTTCGGTGACGGTGGCTGGTTTTATTGTAGCCTAGCCAGTTACACAGGAGTATTTTTATAGTGCCCAAGTGTGTGCGCAGTACACAAAGGCACTCTTTTTTTTACTCTCGTAATCCAGGGGGACGGATAACCGACACGACTGACGAGAGATGAGGCGCAGGTCCGACTTTTTACCTGCCCATCCGACGCATGGATCATCTTTCTTGTCAGACAATCAGGTGATCAGCCTGCATTGTCCTAACCAAACTTGGAAACAACAATATTTGTTGTTCCAGTGCGGGAATCGAAATTAGAACCTACGACCTCCGAGTCGAGAGCTCTAACCACTAGACCACGGAGGCTGTTCTATTTACAATAAAATATAAGGATACGTGCTCAACATCCGTCATGCTTGCCTTTGCAGAACACACCAAGTCACTCGCAAGTAGGGGTTGCAATCCGGATACTTCGAAATTCGAAAAATTCGAAAAATCCGGATTTTCATTTAAAAATCCGGATTTTTCGAGTTTTTCGAATCTTGGTTACTACTATGAAAATTACATATTTTAATTGTAATTAGTATGTACTCTAGACGTACAATATTTGAATAAGGGATATAATTAATCGAGTGAACAAAAAATAAGTTGGTGACTGTACGTGAGCATACTGTATTGCTGAATTTGGCAGCGAATTAATATGTTGGCGACTAAATTACCAAACTGGTGAAATCACTCAAGTGACAAAAAATACAAAAATCGGCAGATAAAAAGTAGCGAAATTTAATCCAATTAGCACCGATGAGTTGGTGACCATTATACCATGTAAGTAGCTAATAAAGATTTGATTGATAAATTAATAGCTGCTAAAAATTCAATTTGCAAGCTACGGAAAATCCCAGTTTTGGATACTATTGGAGGTTTTTTTTTCTTTGGTATGGGTATCGTTTTCAAGGTTTTTGGGGGTGCAGAATAATATGAAAATAAAATCCGTTTTAAAATTCCAAAATGGCGTATATTTTTTTTTTTTTATTAAAAATGGATGTCTTTTTCCATGTTTCATATTATGCTGATTATAAAATTGTCTTCCAATTTCATTTTCCAAAATGGAGACTATCCAATCTTCGTAAAATTAACATGTAGTTTGTAGAGGTACCAGCTATGTAAGCTATAGAAACTTTTCGAAATTCAGGATTTTCAAATTTCTTTTTTTGGCATTCATGAAAAAAATATGCGATTTCCGGGTTAAGGGGGAGGAAATTTTTATTATTTTTCCAGTAATAGTATTATTTTTCCGTTTCTAAAATAGAAGCGATTATAGAAAAAAAATATGGCAATGTTCTACTTTGACACAAACAGTGTATAAAGCTATAGAAATTTTGGAAAATTCAGGATTTTCAAATTTCTTTTTCTTCCATCGTGAAGAAAATATGGTGTTGCGGGGTTCTTAAGGGGAGGAAATTTTCATTATTTTTTCAATAGGATGCACCATTTCCGAGATAGAATCAATTTTATAAAAAAAAATGCTCTACATTGAGATACGAGGGATGTATAAAGCTATGGAAATTTTGGAAAATTCAGGATTTTCAAATTTCTTTTTCTTCCATCATGAAGAAAATATGAGGTTGCGGGGTTACTAAGGAAATTTAAAATGGATGACTTTTTTGTAATCAGCACCCCCAGAAACCAACAAAAGGACAACCATATTATTTTTATAAAATTAAGTATGTCCGCCATATTGGAATTTCAAAATGAATGCCATTTTCGTATCCAGCACCCCCAAAAACCTGGTAATGACACCTATGTTCATTTTGCGAAAAATGAATATCAGTTATTTTTAAATTTCAAAATCAATTTACACAATATCTACACCCCCCTAAAATCGAGGAAAATTAAAAATTGGGAATTTTGTACGCTTCTTTATGTTTATTTTTATGTGCGCTGGTTTTGCTGCTTGTATGTTTTTTGAGTTACCTACATTAGGGAAAATATATGTGCCTATTCTTAAATTAAATGTGTACTCACAAATTGTCGCCAAGATGGTTATTTTTTCGCTAATATAATATATGTCTGCCAGTTTGGAATATTCAGTCGTATTACTTAGTCACCAGATTTGTAAATTTTTATTCCTTACATTCTTTAGCCAACATGGTAATTTAGTATTCAATATTCGGTATTTTCACATCCAAAATTTAATTGTTTTGTCGTGAGTTTAAATCCATGCCTTTGGATAATTTGATATTATTATTTTTTTGTCCTGTTGAAATTGTTGACACATTTTTCCATTTATTCAAGTTATTTGGTAGAATATAGTCAATCCATTAAATGGAGATGCGAGGGATGAAGATCTGCTAAAATATTATGGTCGCTATATATGTATATGTATGGACTGTTTCTAAGATACTTACCATTTTATATTTTTTAGTAGTAGTACAGTTCAGTAATAGGTGATCCAATTTATAAAAACACTGAATATGGTTTCAGTTTTAATTGCACAAGTAGTAAGAAGTATAATAAGCAAATCCAAACTTGTATATTTATATTTATTATTAATTGAATTCGTACTAACGAAAGTCAAAACATATTATTGCAATTTTAATTTCTACAATCATAGAATGCCAAATTAATATGACAGCTTAAAAAGAAATGTAGTGGTTTAACTATATTTAATTATCTTCTAAATAATGAATATCTAAGTCCAAATACCTAAATCTTATCTCTATGATATCAGAATAAATTCTTAAAAAGTTTGGGAAGAAGTTTTGGAGTCGATAATACCTGACTGGTTGGTTTAAGATTAGAGAGAGTTTTTCCGAATGAATGAAAGTAATATATATTTTTTTATTATTAAAATTAATTTGATTGAACTAAACTAACCTAAACTAACGAGTCAGTAGCAAAACTAAATGAAAATCAACGCTCCTGTTTTTGCGTAGAAATAATTATTTTTTAGATAATATTTTAAAGATAAGATATAGGTGCCAAAAATAGCACCAACGATTTGTGTAAACCACTGTTATTTTTTTAAGTAATGTAGTTTTCATCTTATAGCGGAAACTTCAAAGTGCAATAAAGAGTAAGATGTTACTGTTTATTTGTAAGTAAAATGTTAAAATAAAGATCTTACAATAGTTACAGATTTTAAATTGTGCTTAGAATTGTTAATTGTACTTCTGTTAGTTACCGAGGGAATTAAAAGCACAATTTACGTGTTTAATTATTACCCAAATAGGTGGGTGGTTTTTACTTTCAATAACTCAAAAGTGGTCCAATTTCGTCCATACAAAATTATTTGTTCAGCCCCATACTTCAAATGATTTGTCTTCACTCCCCGGATCTCAATTTAAAGGATTTTCAGTTTCCTACGTTTTATTAAACTGTAATAATTTTCCTACGTTAGTACTTTCTCATAGAAATGGAACTTTACGAAAACGGTAGTGGTGAACTGTGGCGTAGATAATTATGTAAAAAAAGCGTTAAAAAGATCACAGGCTATTCCACTTTTTTATAATTCTTTACTGCTGGAACATTTAGTAAATAACAATATATACATACCTTATTCAAAATAAAATACTAACTATAAAACTGAACATTCTAGGATTTCAAACGTAATCAAAAATATTTATAAAAATGAAAAAATAAATATAATTAAGTATATAATTTTGATATAATCTCATTATGTTTTTATTTATTCAGATTTTAATTCTAATACTTACAACTTAAAATAAGAATTTATTTAAATTAAATTATAAAAAAGTAACTGTTTTTTTTTTACTAATGAGTGTAATTTTTGCTACAAAATAGTAGTAAAATAAACATTGAAGTTTTATAAAATATGCAACAAATTAAAAAAAAATGAAAAAATCTGAATTATCCGGATAATCCGGATTTTTGGGAGAAAAAATTAAAAAATCCGGATTTTCAAAAAGTCAAACGTTTGTGGAGGTTTGGATTTTGCGGCAAGTGGCAAACGTGCGGACTCGGCAGTAGGAATACATTTTTTGCAAGTGTCTGCCTAAGTAGGTACCATCAAATCGTCAACACCTATGTACCTGATACAGTATTTTTATCTCACGAAACGACACGTACTTTAGTGACCACACGAGCTAACGATAGGTACTCGTCTCCATGCACACATCGAACACAGCGTGTTTTTATACTTGTAACAGAACACACTGCATAGAAACTGTCAAAATCTATACTTAATATTATAAAGCTGAAGAGTTTGTTTGTTTGTTTGAACGCGCTAATCTCAGGAACTACTGGTACGAATTGAAAAATTCTTTTTGTGTTGGATAGTCCACTTATCGAGGAAGGCTTTAGGCTATATAACATCATGCTAAGCTCAATACGAGCGGAGCACCATTCAAGAATGTTACAAAATCGGGGGTCTTTTTTTCCTTTTGAAAGCTTTCGCTGCGTACGCTGCGGAAACGGTTAAAGTTTCGCTAAAATGATGTATGGCAGAATTGTTCCTCTTTAAAAGTTCTAAAAAAAGTCCGCGACAATATATGTCTATCTTTTAAGGTTGGCTCACTATAACCTTTTTATACTAACCAAATTTGTTCTAAAAGTAAGCATTATTTCTGAAGGTGTTTTCATAAAGATTATATTAATCCTTATCCAAGTAAATACGTTATTCATTACAAGCATTTAATCTAGAAGAAATTTGCCGTTTACATCATTTGATTTCAATAAGTATTTTAGAAGATATCGCAGTAATAAAATAATCATGCGCGCTATAGTACGGCGCGCGGCGCGGGCGGGTAGTCGTGAGGTGAAAGCGCTTCTCCTTCTACGTAAATGAAGTCGCGGGTAAATTTTAGCGATATCCTAAAGTAACTATTCCACGCGGACGAATTCGCGGGGAAAAGCTAGTAATTGAATAAAATTTAAGCATTGTTTACTTAGGTACCTACCTATAATATCTATTCAAATTATGTGTGCTATGTGTTGCATTAAAACAGTTATCTATGAATTTTATTATATTTTTCAATGCAAATAATAAAATAAATTGACCTACTGCCGACACGACTACACTGTAACAATTTGGGTTCATGTAAGTTCACGCCGGCGACGTAGGCGCGCGGCTCGCTTTGCGGCAATTGCGGGCAACTCTTGGAAGCGTTAAATGCCTATTTCGCTTGGTCTACCTGGTCTTAAGTTGGCTATGACCTCGTCTTAACGACTCATCACATAACGCTTCAAGAAGAGGTGGTCTGGTAGTGCCGCCTTTATCGGGTCACGTACGTTTAGAGCAAGTTTCTATTTATATTTGCAGTGCTGTTTTTCCTGTCGCAGCAACAAAAAAAAAAAACTCGTAGGAACGTAGACTTACAATACTTACGTACAATCAGTTTTTTCTAGCAAACACTCAATGGCTGTGTTTGGCGGAAAAAAGCGTTCGGATGCGCTCGTAAGCAAAATGGCGATCGGTAGGCGGTAAAATGCAACAAAATGGCGGATTGGTCAGCCAAGTGTTAGCGCTGTTGAATATAGTAAACGTAAATGGCCAATAACTGTATTTTTTCCAGTGCTTGCTAGCGCTGAGAAAAAAATACAGTTGTCAGCCAGTACACGTTTACTAACTTCAATAACACAATCCGCCATTTTGCTTACGAGAGCGTTTTTTCCGCCAAACACAGCCATTGAGTGTTTGCTAGAAAAAACTGATTGTACGTAAGTATTGTAAGTCTACGTTCCTACGAGTTTTTTTTGTTGCTGCGACAGGAAAAACAGCACTGCAAATATAAATAGAAACTTGCTCTAAACGTACATGAACGGGTTTCCCCTGATTTGTCCTAGTTTAAAGGGCGTCCGGGGAGCGTCCGGACTGGATTTTATTTGCTGTCTGGGTTTTTGTCAGCAGATTTAGGAAGGCGTCATTTTGTTTTGATTTGCAGTAATAATAAATCTTCCCTTCCTTTTTACATCGCCGTAGTCGGGTAAAAACTGTTCTATGTCCGGGTTTCGTACTCCAAAATCCGGGGTTTTGAAGCGTCTTGTCCAGGGGGCGTATTACAACCTCTTAATTCCAGCCAGTTTACGCCATAAAACAAACTGGCTGGCATTTTCGTATTATGACCACCTATTGCCAGCCAGTCAGCAGTCACGTGACACTTGACTTGCTTCTGCATTGAAACTTGAATGGTATTTTCGTATTACGACAATTTATCTGACATTAGCTGGCTTGTCTTTACGTCAAACAAAGCCGTTCAGTTTACGCCACCAAATATTAACTTATACTGACTGGTTTATTTTATAGTGTTCTCTTTTAACATAATATTGGGTTTTAGTAACGTAAAATATCGCTAAAATAATTGCGAATATTTGTTTATTTTTAAGATATAGGTTTTATTCATAGGTTCATAGAAAATAATGATTATTTTACGTGTGACGCCTAACGAGTTACTAATAAGTATTTATATTTCTAGAAATACCTAATGCTTCACACAAGAAGCACCAAAATCAGCAAGCAATTCATTATCCTACTAATCCTACTATAATATTATAATGTAAAAGTTTGTGAGGATGTATGGATGGATGGATGTATGTTCCTATTTCACGCAAAAACTCCTGAACGGATTTTGATGAAATTCGGTATCGTAGTTTATTTAGGCCCTAGGCTACTTATTATCCCGAAAAAGTACAGTGTTCCCGAGGGATACTATATTTACGCGGGCGGAGCCGGGGGCAACAGTTAGATCCTAATAATTTCAATAAACAATTATTATTGAGGTCATAATTTATAAAATAATTTGCACTTTTAAAATCATACGATCCGGTCAGATCAGTGTTACCACACCAGATTATTTAAATTTGCCGCCATTTTTCAGTTTCATAATTTGCTTGCCAGAATCTAGCCGTTCGTTATTAACTCTGTGTTTACTGAAAGCATGCCATAAAAAAACTGATTGTCAAATTTGAGTCTAATTTGACGTTTCCATACGTCACCTTCACGCTCGTTTATCCAGCCAGCGACAACAAAACCGGGATTAATCCAGTCAGAATGAAATGTCGTTGTAATACGAAAAAAGAACCAGCCACTTTAAGGCCGTATATTGAATTGCCTGGAAACTGCCAGGTTTTTTAAAAGATCATAATACGGCCCCAGGTTATCATATGTAAGAGATGGCAACCCTAAACACAGCCAATGTTAGCAATGTTGCGCTTTGACACTTTCTCGACAAAATTCATGCCAAAAAAAGATACCCATTTCTATAAATTGTTACAGAACGTGGAAGGCTGTGTGGTAGTAAATCCAGAACATCTTACGAAAGGCACAGGAGGTGGCACTTTCGCCCGCATGCTTGTATCCACCAATGAAAATTCAACCGTTAATATTGCAGCTCAAATTGTTCGTATTTAATTCAGACAAAGCGGCGATTCCTATCAAGCAGGACTATTATTAAATATGAATGCCTACCATTACACTCTTTTCGAGAGTAATGGTAGGCACAAAATGATTCAATGAGACTGACGGACAAGTACTTTGTGACATGTATGATAAATCCGATAATGGAAGGATGTGCAAAGTTGCTACAGAGAAACTAATAAAAATAAGAAATCCTAAACTTGCGTTTTTATTATTTTAATGTTAAGTTTCACAATACCAGTGGCGAAGGGTTCCTATAATTCCATTCCTATCGGCTTCCCTTGTCACTTTCCTTTTGCAAACCTTCATAGAAACCCCTACCTATTATACAGGCTCCGGCTTCCCTATGAAGGAGAAGCAGCCTTCGCCACTGCACAATACATATTATTCTATTCACGTGATTATATCGGGGCTACCAACCGTCAAATAACTATGATCCATTGAGTTGAGTTGAATGTACTCACGCACTTGGATATTAGAGATATATCTATTCTCCATGCTCAAACCTAAGGTTATGTCGGTCTTTAATGTAGTTTCAATAGGTACCTTCCAGCATCATTATTTATCAGACCCTGGATGCCTGGTATCTCAGATTAGTTCGTAGTTGGTGTAGGACTGTAGGTGGTAGAAGTTGGTAGTAGAGGTAGGTTTTAGGTGTAGGTAGTATGTATTAGAGATGTCACGAATATTCGGCAACTATTCGGTATTCGGCCTATTTGGCCACTTCTTTTGCTATTCGGTATTCGGCCGAATAATACGTACTATTCGGCCGAATACCGAATACCAAATCATATAAAAAATACACGTTATATTACTGAAAATTATATTTATTTCCAAATTTAGTAATTAAAATTGATCAATGGTAAGTTGTGATGGATAAAAACAAGCTTTTCAGCATTTTTTGGTAGCAAACGATTACGCTTTTCATCGTAAATGTTACCAGCCTCAGAAAGTAACCTCTCACTATACACGCTAGTCGTCGCCTGCCGCGGCAACGCAACGAGGAAAACAGGTTGCGAGTTGCGACTTGTCTTAATCCAGCTAACGCGCTCCCGACAAGTATGTATTTCGTGCCGAATATTCGGCGCTTCGGCCGACAGCGTTGCCGAATATTCGGTATTCGGCCAATTCACTATTCGTGGCATCTCTAGTATGTATAGGTTGTAGGTGTAGATTGTAGGTGAGGGTTATAGTTTTAGCGTGTAGGTGTAGTTAGTAGGTGTTGTCGTTGGTATAGAAATAATTGTATATACCTAGTCTTGCCATAAATACTGAAACAAAGAAAAAATATTTACTTTTACAGTGCGTTAGTTTGATACATAAATATAAAACCATTTAAAATTTATTCGAAGTGGTATCCATTGGCTGCAATAGTCCTCTAAACGTTGAGGCCAGTTATCAATAGAATGAGAAGCACGCACTCTTTCCATGGGAAAATTCTTCACTGTCAATCGTACGGATTGTTTTAGGGACTCCAAATTATCATGACGTTTAGAGCAAGCAGTACTCTCTAAAACTGACCATAAATCATAATCCAGCTGATTAAGATCGGGACTAGACGACGGCGAGTCTTCAGCTCTGATGAAGTCCGAAACATTCGTTTCCAACCAAGACTGCGTAGACCGAGCTTTATGACCCGACGCAGTCTTGCTGGAAGGCCATTCTTGGTTATTGAACATGGTATTGTTAAGGGGCTTCACTACCTTCTCAAGAATGGTATCTTGATACACTTGTGCCGATGTTTTGATACCTTTTTCACAAAAGTATGTCTCAGTCACAGGTCACTCCTTCATAGCTAATACCCCACCAAACCATCACTGAAGTCGAATAGTGTCATAGTGCCCACTTTGCACTCTGTCGACTAATTGGGAAGCTTCCTTAGAGCTTTGAGCATAAATACGGTCATTTTGTTTGTTAAAATGTTGCTCAAGTGTAAACATTTTCTCATCCGTAAACGAATACTACGTAGACGGCCAGATCTTTTCCTGTCACAAACATAGGAGGTTTGTACCTCCTAATAGCCCGATATACAAACATTTTACTAATACTAAGGGGCAGCGCAGACGACAGACCGTCCGTGGCGCACTTTTTAGTCTGTGAAAATAGAAACCAAAAAATCCGTGTAATTCGTACCGCGCCGCACAAAAAGTGTGCGAAAAAAATAAAACGTTTGTTTCATCGTGCGCTAACGCACACGGCGCACACTTTAGTCTGCATTCTGTATTTGTTAGGGATGGACGTACCTATGCGATATAATACCATGGCGCCAGAGATCGATATGTAACGATGTTAATATAGGAAATACAAAACAGACCAGCAATAGTAGCTCAAAAAATGTTAAAACAGACATTTCATATAACTTTAAAAATTTATCCGGATGTTGTTTCAGAATTGAATGTTTCATAATCTGGAACTGTCCTTTCAGTAATCTCTCCGAAAGTAGGATGTACCCAAAATTCTCTATTTCTTTTTCTGTACTTCAAGTATAAAATAATACATCCCGAGACCCGATCTCTGCACGATATCCATAGTGTAAACGCCCCTACTGTTCTGCCGACAGAATGATCGAAGGTGTGCGTCGTGTGCTTTAAGTCTATGAAAAATCCGCGAACGACTGTGCGCCATGTAGCTTTCTATGCGCCGCAGACTCGATCGCACAAAAAGTGTGTCGTCTGCGCTGCGCCTTAGCGTATGGAGAGTTTTAAAAATTGCATTTGGCTTCATACCTACTTTGTGTAATGCAATCACAGCAATTCGGTTCTCTTTATCACACCACTCCATTTTAATACAAATATTGTAGGTACAATGTATTGGCGCCAAAATGAGAAAACTCAATGATCAATCATATAAAAATGACAGATTTCAAATTCAAATAGGTAATATTTTGTTTATTTTTAATTGTAACAGTATTTATAGCCAAGCTAAGTATATTATACTTACTTTATAATTAAGACAGGAAAACGTCTGTCGGTTCAGTTAGTCAGTTAAGTATATTATATTTGACTCGAGACTCAAACTTAACGTTTGTAAGCATTTAACTTATATTGTTGAGACAAATATTTTATAGCTAACAAACACTATTCAATAAATAAACATAATTTTATAAAAAAGTTTATTTTTAAACAGAGTAAATAAAATATAGTACAAAAAATCTAAAATTGAAATACAAACAGAAAAATAAAGAAACTATGGAATATGGAATGCATACCATGCGTTTTGTTCACAATGGGTTTTATGCGACGTATATGGGGTCGTTTACGGACAGAGTTTCCCCAGGGGTGGAGCGCAGCGCCATTTGTAGCCCCATGCGCGGCGAAGACCCAGCCGCTTTACGCTTCACTGGGTCGGGTTCTTGACGATAGCTGGAAATATGTTACGCTTAAATATGTTAATATGTAAAAAAAAATGTAAACAAATAAAAAGATCACTTGGTTATTTTAGTTACTAGAAAATAAAAAAAATTACAATGTCATTGTGGGAATAATGGCAGACGCAGAGATCTTCGACCAAACGGGTGGTATGCTCGGGTCTTGCCGAAACCCAACTAGCGCTGAACTGAAATTACTTCGATAGCGCGATTCAGATCTGTGGCGCTGATTGGTTCCCCACATCATTAAATCTTTTCTTATTGAAAAGTGTAATCTAGATCAGCGTTTCCCAACTGCCGGGTCGCGACCCGGTACTGAGCAATCGAAATAAAATACCGGGTCGCAACATTCCCGCCTTGTTTTGAAAACAATACGTGTACGTGTGGACTGAAGGACCTACCTCAATTTCCCCAAAATAAGTAAGTATAGCAAGTTTTAGTATGTCTAAAAAATTGTAGAACAAATCTGGGAATTTGTAAAACGATAATTTAAGAGATACAGCCCTCAGAGTTAGTCCCTCAGTTCACACACCGCTATTTTCCAGATCTCGAAAAGTATGTGGAAAATTATGTTTTTTTTTTTTCACTACAGAATTTTAGAAGAACGTTTGTATTATAATATATAATTAATATATTTTAATATTTGTATGTTGGGTCCCTCAGTTCACACACTGGTGTATAAGAAAAACTCAATTATCTAATAAACGAGAAAAATATCAGAAAGTCGTTATTTTACAAATAACTAACGAGATTGTAAAAATATACCGAAAGATTCATTACTATAATATAATATTCATAGACTAATCATTGGTCTCGCTTGGCGCCAAGCGAGACCAATTATTCATCTATGATAATATTTATAATGTAACGAAAAATAATATGTTAAATTATAGGCAGAATATTCGCGTCTGAAGTCTATCTACATTTTACAATTTCGCTAGTTATATTACAATTTTACGGTGACTTATACAATTTTGTTACGCGTTGACTTTTTTCAATCTGTCACAATATTTACATTTTTTCCATTTTAGAGGTAAAAGAACACTTATAAAGTACAGACTTATAAATTATATAAATTATTATGGGCGAAATTCGACCATAGGACAGCCTCGAGATTTATATAAAGTTAGACTATTTTATATTATTACAAATTTCCAATACTTAGTAGGAACATTTAAATCTGTTACATACCTTTTCAATGTCTCAATGGGTTCAGTTTTAGGACTATGAATACCAGTTTCTGGATCAATAGTAGTAAGGACGCATCTGAAACAAAAAGCGATGCTATTATATTATTACTTACTAAAAAATACTTAAGAGTGGCTCGACCAACACTCCTTAGGCGCGTTAAACATTTTTTGTGATTAGAAATAACCATTGAATTCGCGACACTGTCATCGACCGTGGTGTATGAGGTAGTATCGAGCGGGCGGGTCGCGCGCCGCATGCTTGCCGCTGTCGTGCATAGAGAATCCAATCTTGTTCTCGGGAGGATTCGTTTTCGTGAGATCTCGACCTTTTTTAGCGAGATTGATCTCGGCCGAAATTGCACTCAAGCATAGTTTATTGAACAAATCCGTAAAAAATAATTTTTATTTCATAACATCTATAAATCTTATTTTTATTTTCCTAATTTATTCAAATATTTTAATTATTTGTAAGAATAAATACACAAAATTGCCAATCTCGCAAGATCTCCTAATTGACGACATTTCGCGGTATTGTTATACATAAACTCGCGAGGTCTTGCCTGAGCCCCAATCTCGCGAGATTGCATTCTCTAGCCCAGTGTTTTTCAACCTTTTTCAAGGTGCGACCCCCCTTGTATGAAAAAATATTTCGCGACCCCCCGACCTTTCGCTTTTTTTATCATGTATGTTACAGTGTTACAAATATTCATTCCATACGACGTTTTTATGCGTCTCTATAATTAGGATTCGGATATAAGTACATAATATAGTACGTCAAACACATTACATACAATGATGATCGATTTATGAGTATATCCTTTTGTTAAAATTCTCTTACCTCTCGACCTCCGGCGACCCCCCTACAGAAGCTTCGCGACCCCCCAGGGGGTCGCGACCCACAGGTTGAAAAACACTGCTCTAGCCGTACGCTATTGTTTTCACTTCTGTCGGCACTACAGTGGCGTGGCGTAGTTGGGGGCGCCCTGGGCGGCACTTTTTAGGAGGGGGCAAAATCTTACTCTTATCATATTTATTTATATAGATACCTACCAGTGGTGATGCTTGGGTTTCGCGCATCTATCGATCGAGGTAGAACGTTTCTGAAGAACGTCACCTAATCCACATACTAGCGCAGTCTACACGGGCGTCGGGAGCAAATATAAACTTTATCCTCCATGAAATAATGAAAAACCAATATTTATGACAATTTTTCATTTGTTCTTGAAAAAATAGTTGCTAACAAACTAAATCGTTATAGATATATATCGTTAATTATGGTTGAAGAACGATTTTAGAAACCAATTTTTTTTGAATACCTATTGAACCACTTGACATAGTTTTACCCTTTTTTATTTTTCACAATATGGCGTCCAGAATCGACCATATTATTTTTTTCAATTTTTAGTTTTTTCTTTTATGGCCCCAGTACACAATGGCTTATGATGCATCATGCTTTGCAGTGCACAACTGTAGGCCATGATCACGGTGTTCACACAAAGGCGCATGGCTCATTGCTATACGGCGAAACACGATGGACGTAGAAATAGTTACGGCGACTATTTATTTATATACTGCATTGCATTTTTTGTGTCCCAAATTGCTGGCTCAGTTTGATATAAGTCAATGAACTTTAGTCTCTTCGTTGCTCCACAAAACACTATCTCGGTCAATGGTCGATGACGAACTAAATAAATAATGAGCGATTTTGTGAATACCACAGGCCGCGCTACGCCACGATTTCTTTGAAATGTGCCAAAAAAACGACAACTTTCTGATTGCGCGCCACGATGGCCGCCACTATGTACCATTACCTCCTGTACACAATGGCGATGGCGTGCAGTGGGCCAGCATCGGCCACTGTGTACTGACGTATCATTTATAAAAATCGGAAAACACATTTGGTCTAAACTTTAAATAGAGCCACAAAGGAACAAACATATATACATACATAGTCTGATAAACATGTTACCACTCCTTTGCCCCAGTTCCCAGTCGGGAAAAAACCTAAATAAGGGGGCGGCAAAATTGTCATCCGCCCCGGGCGGCAGACACCCACGCTACGCCACTACGGCACTAACAGCTTGGCCACGGGACATTCGCCGATGCGAAAATTCGCGCAGCGCGAACGGCGGAGCGTCTAGCGACTGAAATATAAACGCATAGCAATATACGTATCAAGCCACGCGCAACGGCAACCGGCGAAGCGGACGGCGAAATGTTCCGAGAGAATCGCGCGGGCGGTTTGCGGCGCGGCGGGCGAGTGAAACAAAAGCATGAATCACTACGGCGCGAGCCACGGAGTTGAGTGGCAGTCGCGGCGAAAAATGAACACCGAGACTTTTATTGCTGAAATACTAGCTAGGCCAGCTATAATCAAAGGTATACTCAAATAATAATAAAATATATAATAATAAAAAAATACTCATTCTGGTATACTCAAAAAAAAACTGGATATATTCTGTATTTCTCGTACTTCTTGTGGAATTCTCCATCTACCTATACCGCGATTCTTATTCAAATTATGTACCCCACAATAGCTTCCAAATATTAGGTCTTGAACCAAAAAAAAATCGATACAGACATTGCGCTACCGGACTTCCTTACTGGTCGCGGCGGCGAACGCGACTTGCCCGTGGCCTGCAAACGGTACCGCACAAATGCCCGCCTCGCCCACCGCTTCGTTGTTCGCATCGCCGATCCCCGTGGCCAGGCCATAACGGAGCGCCACTGTTTTTGTTTGCGTGGTTTGTGCTCGTGAGAATTACAGACCATTTAGTACATATTAAATATTTTTGGCACGTATTCATAAGTTAATATCGATAAAATATAACTTACATACTTAAAAGTAAAACATTTTTAGTTAGTTATGCAAAAATAATTACCTGAAGCATGGTTTTATTATCTCAAAGACATTCTCTCCTATCTTGACATATTTCCAATTATCCTCAGCGTATGGTTCGGAGCCGGTAAGTAGGAAGTTGCCTCGGAAGTTGTGATGAGTAACTGAAGAATCTTTAAGGCGGCCATTCAGGTCTTGTACAGACGCCTCATTTACCAAATTATATGACACCTCATCTGGGAACGCCCCCTGTTGCATAACAAAAAAATACAGAACTGTTCATTGCTACAATTAACAACATAGTTGACCTGACCCTTAGCGCTATTTAAAAAACGATACAATCCGACAAAGTAAATAAGTTACATATTTCTCAAGTTGTATGATAATAGGCTACTTGCGTCATATTTAATTTCATACATTGAAGGACTATTTCATTTAGTACTTGGCTTAGGAAAACGTATCCTAGCGATATCATAAATTAAATACTTAAAGATTGATACATAAAGTTGATTTAAAAATATGTATTTTTGTTTTTTAATTTCTACTGATGAAAACACTTCGAAGGAACTTCCGGAAAGGATGTGACGACACAAACACAATAAACACATAATATGTACCTAGTTGTGAAACGGAACGCGTTTCTGTAAATTAATAGTTCTTGACATCTTATAAAGTCATTATTTTTGTATTTTGTTTTTTCTAACTCCATCCTATATTGAATTAGCTCAAAATGGTTTTCCTGTATTCTTTTCCATATTTGCGTTTCGTTTTACGATATTTTGGAAAATCTAAAGTTTTCCAAAATATCGTGAAACTTAACGCATCCAAAAATGTTTTATTACACACGGTGCTGCTCGTCACTTTCGTTACTTGAACTTGGCTTCGCGTGTCTAGATAATACGGTTTTGGTAGACAGAACATGGAATGCAATAATAAAACCACTACTAATCTTATCAACGTAACTTCTTTAGCTTGTATACTGTAATACAATAACATGAAAGTGTAGATAATAATATATTATTATCAATAAAAATATTATTTATCTACAGTTAAAAATATCTTTGACTTCATTATGTCGTAATTTATGCGCCCTCTGATCTACTAAAGTGTTTCAAAATGCTAAGCTTTATCTCTACAGACATACAACATTAATATCAATAGTTATACTATCATATTTTACTTGCTTCATAAATAAAAATTGTAAGTCGTTGACTTAAGAAATTGAAGTAGTCTATACATAGCATTTTCTCAAAGCAAATATTAAGATTTAAAAGGTTGAGGGTTTGAGGAACTTACTGCATCATTTTTCGTAAACTTATAGACTTTATCAGCATTTGTCAGCCTTAAATCACGGCAATTTTGAGAGGCATAATACGCTAGGCGAAAACTCTCGTTTGGTCTATTCAACAATCTGAAAATATAAACAACAAAATAACTGTTTAGGTACCTACACAATACATCATATAATTTGGGTCACTTCGCCGCAGTAATAAGTATTTTTTTAGTAATCAAACCATGTTTTAACAATTTAAGTAGTGCAAGGACTTTATGCCTTAAAAACATCGATACATCAGCTGTGTGAGTTCAATGACCTACTTTCTATCTTTATATAAGCAGTATATCATTTACCCAAAAAATCAGTACTTAGGGAATTAATTTTACACAAAAATAAATACATAATATTATTACATGTACCTAATATGTAAAATATAAAACAATAAGGTAGGTATTATTAAAATTATTACTTACTTAGAAATCCACTCATTCACTTCCTTGCCACAATCAAAGACAGGTACAGTTACACCCCAAACCTTGGCTTCTTCAACTTTGCCCAGGGCAATTACCTGTTAATAAATATTTTATTTAAATTAAAGGTTTAATTATCAAAAATCTAATAATGCAGTTTTAGTTTTTTCAAAATCGGGTTTGGAACTCCTTTTAGCATTTTTCGCTATTCCTTAGTCTCGGATTTTCATGCCCTATATAGACTAAACAATATTTTATAAATTATGTTCATCTACCCTACTGCAAAAACCGGTCAAGTGCGAGTCGGACTCGCGCACGTAGGGTTCCGTATCATTGACCCAATATTTACATGTTTACTTATTATCTATACTAATATTATAAAGCTGAAGAGTTTGTTTGTTTGTTTGTTTGTTTGTTTGTTTGAACGCGCTAATCTCAGGAACTACTGGTTCGAATTGAAAAATTCTTTTTGTGTTAGATAGTCCATTTATCGAGGAAGGCTTTAGGCTATATAGCATCATGATAAGTTCAATACGAGCGGAGCACCAATCAAGAATGTTTCAAAATCGGGGTTTTTTTTCCCCCTTTTGAGAGCTTTCGCTGCGTACGCTGCGGAAACGGTTAAAGTTTCGCTTAAATGATGTATGACAGAATTGTTCCCCTTTAAAAGTTCTAAAAAAAAGTCCGCGACGGTATATGTCTATCTTTTAAGGTTGGCTCACAATAACCTTTTTATGCTAACCAAATTTGTTCTAAAATTAAGCATTATTTGTGAGGGTGTTTTCATAAAGATGATATTAATCCTTATCCAAGTAAATACGTTATTCATTACAAGCATTTAATCTAGAAGAAATTTGCAGTTTACATCATTTGATTTCAATGAGTATTTTAGAAGATATCGCAGTAATAAAATAGTCCAGCGCGCAATTATGTACGGCGCACGGCGCGGGCGGGCAGTCGTAAGGTGGAAGCGTTTCTCCTTCTAAGTGAATGAAGTCGCGGGTAAATTATAGCGATATCCCAAAGTAAATGTTTCACGCGGACGAAGTCGCGGGCAAAAGCTAGTTTAATTATATTTGGACACAGTTTTTCAAGTAAGCGCATTCTCTGATAACTATCAAAGTTATATAAGCCTAAGTTTTCTTTTAAAGTTCATCACATGGCTAGGTGTTTAATATTTAATATTTTAATTTAATATCCCTAAAACAATAATATTAATGTTACAAGCAACTTACCTCTGCTAAATTCACATAAACTGTTGCCATGTCTTTGTGCTTCAGTGAGAGAATGGAGTTTTTGATTGTAGGGAATACCAGTAGGAGTTCAGGGTAAACCCTTGCTGTTATAAAGTTGTTCTTTCCATCTATTACCATCAGCACTCTGATAAAAATGGTCATACAGATTATTATAGATTTTAGCTTTTATAAGATGAATATATAAATAATTAAATTATCAAAAGCCCGCCTGCAAAAAAAGAAATCCCACCAAAAACATTTCCATGTAAAAAAATTATGCCAAGACGATACCATATGACTAGCACTTTCAAAAAGTTATGAAATCTCATGTAAAACCAAGCTTCTTACCCTACACGCCTTAACTCTACAAGCGTAACTTCACAAACTCTACACCTTAATCAATATATGTGGCCTGGCCATTTCGCTACATTCACTTGGCCGTAAGGAGAAAAATTTATAACCGACTGTTTTTCTATTATACTCTCTTCGTTACTACGAAATGGCCAAGCCACATATAATAACTAAGGTTTAGAGTTTGTGAAGTTACGCTTGTAGAGTTAAGGCATGTAGGGTAAGAAGCTTGGTTTTACATGAGATTTCATAACTTTTTGAAAGTGCTAGTCATATGGTATCGTCTTGGCATAATTTTTTTACATGTGTGAAAAGATCTCTGATAATAATTTATACTAAATAACTGATATAAGTTAGAGAGCTTAATGAACAAAACTATAATTATAACTGTTTATTTAAAACAACAAGTTAACGAGAATATTAAGTTCCGTATTCAGTGTCCAAAGGCAGGAAAAGAGGCCCCTCCCGTCGTGGACAGCCGTTTTATATCATCAGCCGCTGACAAGACGTGTCATCCTTGCTGATGACAATTCTTTCTTCGCGCCTCGACGGAGGTTTGTCCACTTGAAAGGTTGCCAACACATGGAAATGTTTTTGGTGGGATTTCATTTCTTTTTGTAAGTTGTTATATAACAATATTGTTTTCTTCTTTTAGGGTGTATTACTTGCACAACAGAACGCTTTTCTGCCCACTCTCTATCTTTGCCTTTTCTTTGTTGGGTTAGGCACCATTTACAATAAGAAGCAGATCAGGACGATGACTCTTAGTCAATTATATTCGACTATTATAGCTGACTGTTGAAGTCAATATTTATTAGGTGAACGCCTTGCAAATTGGTCACTCCTCTAGAGTGAGTATTACATAAGCTTCCTCACAAGATAACGTAGATGACCCAATATCAAATAAGAGCATTATTCAAACTTAGCCCTTGACTTTCGTGAATGGTGATAGCGTACGCAACACAGATCGGGAACTGTTCGCGAAATATAAGACAGAAATTATCTTACTTATTAGCGAAAGTCATAGACATCTCCCAAAGAATCAGAAATTCAGAATGTTCCCGTTTATATTATGGAATATGGCTAGTATATTTTTAAGATATTTTTATAGATTATCTGTATAATCTATGGAATATGGTCAATGCAGGTCGCAGTGTATAATGTTCGCGAGCCTCTAATACATACGCCTCGTGTTTTCGATAGCGTGATGTAGAAGCAGCTTAGTGTCATCTGTTGTGGCTATCCGAAAACTTTCAAACTATTAGTACCGGATAGTCGTATTCAGATGTCTCTGTTCTATGTCAATTTGTACATGTATGAGTTGTGTATGAGAGTTTTACCCCCCCCCCCCCCCCCCCCCCCGGTAAAATATTTATTCAAATTGTAAGAGTTTAAGACTTAAATAATAATAGAGTAAGTAATATTACACACCGTTAGCGTAATTCACGCGTCGATGCGCTGACATCTAGCGGTAGCAATAAGTACTACTTGAACACACACATTTTATTATATATTTTACACATTATAATTGATTATTGTTTATAAGCTATGTGTGTTTAACCTAGATGGCGCTTTTACTAGATTTTATTTTTTTCTCTACTAGCGCGTTCCACACGGCACTTATTTTGCCCAAAACGCTACGATAATTTTTACCACAAAATGGTGTTTCTTTAGCGAAATAACGTTAATAATGAAAATTTCGAAAATTTCGTTTTTAGCAATTTTTGTGACTAGTGGAACAACAGACAGCTGACGTTAAAAACGTCAAAAAGTGCTAATTTTAACCCAAGTACGGAGCTGGGTAAAAATATGCAAAATGGCGTGATCATTCTTAGCGTTTTTTGACAGATGACAGTTGCGTGTGGAACAGGGGTGAAAACAGTTACGAATGATCATAGTGGTGCTAAAGGAACAGAATGTGAATGAAAATAATGAAAATAACGTTTTGAACGTGCAAATGGAACGAAGCATACATGGATAGTGTCAATATTTTGATGATACAAATTCTAAAAAGTATGTAACTGTAATTTGATAATTAATTAGTTCATTAATAATCGTTTTAATCATAAATCATAATATTATTTGTTTAGTTTTGTATAAAGTTATATCACATAACTTATGTGTTCGTTCGTCTTGATTTAAAATTGAGATCTAACTGGCGTAATATTTAAATAATTATTTCCCGAGTATTCTTTAGTGATTTAAACGGAAAAACATAAAGAAGTACAATAAAATATGTCGATAAAGATTAAAAATACTTATTGTGTTTTTTTTGTTAATAAAGGGTTAGCTATATGGTTATTTTATATAATTTTATTGTTATTATCGGACCCCTAATAATAAAAATAATAACAAAAACAATTTTCAGACCTCTAGCTAAATTTGTGGAAGTCTTATACAAACTTCCATCCTGTATTTTAAGGAGTTGAAGGATAAAGTTTTATGAGACTTAACTTAATAATTATTAACATAAGAAAATAGAATGTTACCATTGATGTTAAATTTTCCGATTATTTCAATATTACGTCAATTACTTTACAATTCAAGCGATGAACGACATTACTTACATAGTTCATAGTAACACGATAGATGGCGCTTTCACAAATAATTAACTTTTAATCCCTAGTTTAAGGGGTTGGTAGATACAAGTTCCAATTTTGACAATTTTTATGTTGGTTGTGTACTAATACAATTTTACGTAACAAATTTCAGCTTTCTAGGACATCCGGAAGTACGATATAATTTTGTTGATCATCAGTGAGTCAGTGACGGAATCAGGGGTTTTTAGATATCAATAAAATCCAAAGTATAAGAACTATGCAATCAAAACTTTACATGTTTAGTAAGTTCGCTACTGGGAACATATCCTGAAAATTTCATTCATCTGGTGTATTCCAAATCTAAGTTATGAGGGTTCAAAAAATCGACGAAACGCTTCGAGACATGGGCGTAGCCAGGGGGGTGGTTTAGGGGGTTCAAACCCCCCCCGAAATGGGCCGGCTGGTATATATAATACAGAGATCTGACCAATATACAGAGGTGTATTTAGAAATTTTGCGCCCGAGGCCAATTAACATATTTTGCCACCCCATTAACCCTATCTGTAAGATGATTTTTGAAGTTATTTTAAAAAAATAATCAACAGCGTAAATTAGACCTTTGATACTACCCCCATAGTAGTCGTTTTATTTTCTTGAACCCCCCCCGAAACTAAAACCTGGCTACGCCCGTGCTTCGAGAAAAGGTGGTTTGGTAGTGCCCTTGCGCTTCGCTGCACGTCTTGGCATGGGGGCACTACCGTGCCCCCAGACGATAAGCACACGCTTAAAATGTCTGGAAAATAATGCCACAAGCTTGATTAATTATTACATAGATACGTTATATCCTTACAAAACTGACAATATTTCTGTGCCACGACACACATTGACATGGGACGCGTGTCAATGTGTCAACGTCGCATAGTAACACAAAACACGCTATTACTCGCGGAGCACACTAACCGAAATTGGCCCGACTCGGGCCAATTCGAGTCTTCATTTTTACGCGTTTATAACATATCTACCTCTTTTTAATATTATATATCTATGGCCACAAGGCATTAAGTCTTCATTTATTTGCAAAAAGTGCAAATATTTAAAAATAAAATAATTAAAAAAACTTAACATTGAGAAAACAAACTAAGTAGGTACTTTATCCTAATTTAACAGACTACACTGTGAACTGAAAGCCTAAGTGAAATAATTTACATTATGATACTTGGTAGTAGATATGAGCGCCGCGCCGGCGCGCCGCCGCCGCCGCCGATTTTGCCACGCCGCCGCCGCCGCGAAAACACATCGGCGCGCCGAGTGAGCGAGAGGGATAGTCATAATAATATGTAATTTCAGTCAGTGACTATGAGCATTCATATTACCCAAGTCATATAATATACCCATTAAGCCATTACTTCTTTTATGCTTTAAACGAGGAGAACATCCACATAAGTCACACCTATCTAATTGAAAGATTTCTGCATAAAAGACAACATGCTTACTAGAAAGGCAGATCTACTGAATTGATATAGCTAGTAGATGGAGCTAGTAGATCGCATTGATAAAGCCATTGAGGATAAGAAGATTGCGCTAAGCGCCTTCCTAGATATTGTTGGCGCGTTCGGTCTCAACATAATCTATTACCCTGATAGCCTAGCTTCAATAATTACTATAGAGTGGATCAAAGCTTCGCTAAACAACATAGTAGCGTCATAAACTATTATGGGCTTGACGCTCAGGAGCAGGTTGACCCAAGGACGCCCACAGGGTGGGGTGTGGTGCTGTCGCTTCTGGAGTATTCCCTAGTAGTGAATGGGCGTTAAATAACTGAACAATAGAAGGTTCTATGCTCAAGGATACGCTGACGACCAAATAATAGCTCCCCATGCCGATTTCGGTGACGGTGGCCGGTTTATTTGAAACCAGCCCAACAGTTATTATTATAGTGCCCTAGTATGTGCGCTGTACACAAGCTGTAGTCGCTGGACTTATGCAATCAGGTGCGAAATTGGTGCAAAAGAGTCAAGCTAACAGTCAACGCTCATAAGACAGTCTTGATACCTAACACCAATAAGAGGAAGTTGAAGGGACTAAAACCCTCGATAATCTTCGAGGGTTTCACGTATGCAAGCGAGGTCAAATATTAGGTCATTACATATAAAATTGACTCTTGTAAAGGAGGAACAAAAAGTTGTTTTTTTTTTAAACATAATATATTTATTTAATCAAAGTAGGTATATACCATTGCTATCTATGCACTTTTGCCATCTCATAGGTAGTTCATTGATTCGGAGAGGAGTCAATAAAATCTTTGAAGGCGCTTTGGACTGCCCCATCGGAGTTAAATTTTTCCCTTGCAAAAAGTTATCCAAACTTATAAAAAATGGTAATCTGTAGAAGCGAGGTCCGGGGAGTACGGTAGATGTCTTTGACATTCCAATTGAAGCTCCTCTAATTTGGTAGCCGTCTGTTGTGCAGTGTGTGATCTAGCGTTGTCCTGAAGCAGCAGTGGCCTAGAGCGAATGACCAATCTGGTAATAGATATCTGCCGTAATGGTCTGGCCAGATTTAAGAAAGCTGTAGTAGACGACACCGGCACTAGTCCACCAAACGCTCACAAGTAACTTTTTTTGAGTCAATTTACGTTTGGGGCAGGCTTTGGCTGGTTCGCCAGGGTTCAGCCATTGCGATAAGCATTTTGGATAATAGTACAGGATCCACTTTTCATCACAGGTAATGATTCGATTTAAAATCCCTGCATTTGTGCCGCTTGAGTAATGTGACGCAGCAGTCGACTTGCGTTTGTCGGTTTGCTGCACTCAATTCATGACATACCCAGCTTTCAAGCTTTTTAACCCTCCCATTTTGCTTCAAATAGATTAAAACAGTTTAATCACTAACTCTGCAGCCTGCAGCTAACTCGGACGTGATTTATGATGGACCCGTTTCCACAATAGCCTTCAGTTCTTTATTATCAACTTTGCTCTCCGGCCGTCCATGGGGCTTCTTCTGCAGGCCGAAATTTCCAGAATGAAAACGTTGAAACCAAAAACACACTTTGTTTTCTTTTGTGACACCGCCGCCATACATATTATTAATCTTTCGAGCCGTTTCTGCAATACAGGTGCCACGATAGAACTCGTGCTCGAAAATAATACGATATTTCAAATTTTCCAATCTGTAAGAGTGACGCAAAGAAAAAACCAAAAGAGAAAAAAAAAACAAATGAATTACAGTTTTCGAAACACAAATGCATAAGTAACTAGCGGTATAAATTTGAAATTGGAATTCCTAACCAAAGAATATATATTTGAGATCAGTGACCAGTACGACAAAACACCAATTTCATAGTTAAGGACCTAATATCTTGGAGTGATCTTAGATATTATGGGACTTACTTGGAATAAGCACATCGAGGACATTATGAAAAATGCTTTACGTGCTCTGTGGTCCTACCTGAGACTTGTCAGCTCTAAATGAGGCCTTCGCTTCGGTATAGTGAAGTGATTGTCAACATATGAGTAATTTGATATGCCATACTACGCAGAAAAAAAGATGTACAGGTCAACTGCATTAAAACATTAAATAGTATACAGAGGCTGGCCTGTCTGATAATCATGGGTGCGCTCTCTTCGGCATCCATCGCTTCACTTGAAGCCCTGATTCACCTGACTCCACTTCCTGTGCTTGTTCATATTATGGAGGCTAAGAAGGTTGTTCTCAGGGTTATGACGGCAGGTAGGATGAAACGTGCCTCCACCCTACTTGGACAACTGCAACTCTTATTGAGAGACCTGTTATGGCCTAGCCATCTGAAGCCATAATGAAGGTGTATAACTTCTAGAAGCTATACCCAGTTTTCATAACTTCTAGGGAGGACTGGGTCCAAATTAATGTTCACCTTAAGGACATCATTTGGTTCACGGACAGATCTAAAAAAGACAACCGGGATGGCGCTGGACTACGGGGGCGTGCCAAATGCCACCTACAAGCAGATATGCTTGTTTGGGAGATTTTGCATCGTGTTTGACGCTGAGTTCTCCTCTGTTATTGGTTGTTCAATAGAGAGCCTACGCAGTCAGTTATATAAACGCTTCGACGTCAGTTCTTTACTACCAAGTACAAACTTCAACCCTTTCAAGGTCACGCCGCTGACGCCGCCGCCGCCGACCCAAAAAAGCCGGCGCGCCGCCGCCGACCTAACACCCATCGGCGCTCATATCTACTTGGTAGCAGGAGCCCGCGAGACTAGTGTTGCCTGGTGTGATTTGATTAGGTTCGGGACAAAAGACAACAGAAAAAAGACTTCAAAATTAAGAAGATTGAGTAGAGAAATATTTAAAATTTAACCCAATTTAAAAGGGGAATTATTTAGAGAGTTAGATTTATTTCATACTTTTTGATTTTTTACTTTGGAAGTCGGTTTAAATTTTTGTTTAAAAATAAAGGTGTTGTATGTTCCGATCAGGTGAAAATCGAGATGCGTTCTCAGAGCCCTGCATATTTTCAAAATTATCTCCTTCATATATTAAGAGCACTTAATTAGCACTAAATAGTACATCATTGATTATAAAGCTGTGTCATCTGGATGAGGCCTTTAGGCATGTACACTGCTAGCTTGATCAAAAAGTAGCAGTTTTTGTATTTTCTGCAAATCTTATAGAGCTAGGGTTGCCATATCTTACATATGACTCCCCGGACAAGACGCGTGAAAACCCCGGATTTTGGAGTACGAAACCCGGACATAGAACAATTTTTACCCGACTACGGCAAAGAAAGGAAGATTTATTAATGCTGTAAATCAAAAAAAAAACTTAGGCCTTAGAAAATAGTTTTTCTGCCTACAAAAACCCGGATAGCAAATAAAATCCGGCCCGGACGCTCCCCGGACGCTCTTTAAACTAGGACAAATCCGGGGAAACCCAGACGGATGGCAACCCTATATAGAGCACAAAATTTGCGAATTTGGCACTAAATTAGCACTAAATTTTGAGCAAAATAACAAGCGATTCTGCTCATTTTGTTATGCAAGCTTTATAGATGTTACCAACCTATGCAGGTTGGTAACATCTATAAAGCTTGCTACCAACCTATGCCCTTGCTAACAACCTTCTTTAAGGTTGTTACTAACCTATGAACCTTCAAACACCTACAACTTGTTGTTTGTTAACGCACACATAAATATTTGACAGTCGAGTGATACTGTTGGCTGAGGACACATATTTAATAGGAAGGAACTATAATGAACAGTTAGTATGATAAATATTACTTGTCTTTTTATTAATTTCTTTGCAATGTTTCCAATTCCTCATGGAGAACTTCCATAATTATTTCAAGATCACAATTTTCCAAATCAGTCCAGCCATTGTGAAGTTCTAGCAAGACAAGTAGGTACCTTCATAAAACAATATTTTATTTATATTACTCAAACTATTATGAAAATATAACTATCCTTACATATTACATACAAGATAAAATTACCTATCCCTTAGCCATCCATCTCTGAGTCCAAGTGTTGTACATTCAGCTGATGTTAAAAATATTGGTGCACAAGATTTGATAGGGTAAATCATCAGTTCCTTTAGGGTACCCACTTTCTTCCATTCAGTGGGTAGTTTGGGTTTCATTAACTGTTTGTAGCATTGGTATGCACAGTAAGCTCCACCCAGGACTCCCACTGTTGTGACGGCTGTTGTGACATATTGAGCTGCAAGTAATTTACAATTAATACATTGAGGCCACCCGAGAGCCCAGAGCCGGCACCTACCTGGCCCAGAGAATGAGCATCGCAATCCAGCTAGGAAATTCTTTGAGCCTTCTAGGTACTCTGCCTGGTGGGGACGACCTAGGAGATTTCTTTTTTTGTAGCATTTTAAGTTTTGGAGTAGTTATTTTTTTTTTAGTACTTACCTACTTTTATAGTTTAGTAAATATTTTAAATAGATTTAAGTTAATTTTAGCTTTTAACAATATTTGTTTCTTATTGTATTGTACATTGTATAATACAATAGGACAAAAATTATCGTAACATTTATAATTTATATTCTACAGTGAACCATAAACTTAACATAAAATTTCCTCATATTGGGTCTTAAAACTTAAAAATTACATCCAGCTTATAACTGTTTCGTTGCGTAAGTGGGTTCATATACTTACATTTAATTATTTATACTTACTTATTAATATTAAATTAAACCATTGGATTAAAACATTGGATAACCGATATATTTAAATCTCAACACACTAATTTGTGCGTAGGTATAATACCTACCTATTACGTTTTTTTTTTAAATAATGGTTTAATTAAATACCTATTTATCTTACAAAACCTTATAAACTAAAATTATTTGCTTACCTTGATATGACATTGTAATGTTATAAATTATAATATTTTGAAGATGTTGACTGGTGTTGACCTTCGTGGTGTTGACGTAAATCGACGTGTGTATGTTAATTGTTAATAATAATTATTAAAATTGTTATTGATAAATCTGCTTATTCATTTGTAAAGGCACGATCATAGAAAAAAGTGGCACGATGCACATTCAAAATGTTTGTAAGTTGTAACCGGACTCTAGAGTGAACCCAAACCAAAATCCAAATGAGCAATAGAAGAACAAAATACAAATAAAGAAAGAAATATTCTCCCACCTCCCTATAGATTTATTAGCGTGTTCCACACGGCACTAATTTTGCCCAAAACGCTACGATAATTTTACCGCAAAATGGTGTTTCTTTAGCGAAATAACGTTATTAATGAAAATTTTGAAAATTTCGTTTTTAGCAATTTTTGTGACTAGTGGAACCAAAGAGTGGAACTGGGAACAACTAACAGCTGATCACAACCCAAAGAGAATGTAAACTGTAAAGCACTACGTATTCAGAGGTGGCACTCCGAATAAAAAAAATAATTTCGAAATTCAAAATTATACCGTAACTTTTTTACGTATTTGTATCTTCTAAAGTGCAAAAGATTCAAGCCTAGAATGAAAAAAAAATTGAAAAAAAAAAACTATACGTAGGTTATTGTTTTCAATTTTATTTTTAGGACCCAATTATTAGGTTAAAAAGGTAAATAAAACAACAAAACAATTACTATAATTCGATCTTTTTTATTTCATTAAAAAAATACAAAAGTAAGGCTACATTCCCACGAGCGTTTTTATATGATCACGACTAATAAACTACACTTTATATAGAACTTTGCACTAATACGACAGCTGAAAATCGTGTACACTTGACACTTCAATTTTCAGCTCTATTGTAGATTAAGTGCAGAGTTCTATTTACAGTGCAGTTTTTCCTGTCGCGTCACGACTCGCGACCACAAAAACACTCTCGTGGATACGAGGGCTAAAGGTAACCAAAAGATAGGCTAAAGGAAAAGGTAAAATTGGTAACCAAAATATTTCAGATTACACCACATAATTATACGACTGCCTGGTTGACTTCAGCGGATATCCTTTGGTGCAAAATAGGTAGGTACACTTTTGTGGGCCTAGCAGGCCATTTGACAGCAGCGTGAAGTGTAACGTTATTTATACGATTCATGAGAATCTCGAAATATTTTCATGTTGTCATAATTATTATTGCGTGCCCTTGAAATTGAAATCCAATACCTGCAAATTATGAAATAGTATTAAAATAAAGTACATAATTATTATTAGGTAAGTATTTACCTATTTAAAGTTTTTACTGTCTGGCAGAAAAAAAACGTAATAATATGTCTGTATTTTTATTAATATAATATTGCGTGCATTAAAAAACATTCGAATCTTATATTATTAATAGATTTAAAACTTAAAATCTTAAATCTTAGCATGTATATTAAAATCACTATATACACAATAAATTTCATCTATTGAAACAAATAATAATAATATCTATAGACGCTTCACACAATCACACCACGTCAATCTGGCGCCGTGCTAAGTATCCGAAGAACTTGTGTTACAGGTAGGTACCAGAAAACAGGAAGTATATTTAATACTTTTATACTATACATATATTTAAGATTTTTGATATACCTATTATACACATATTTAATACACATCCATGACCCAGGAACACAGAAAAACTTTTTGTTCCGTCGGCAGGATTCGAACCTGCGACACCCGGCTTGTGCACCGAAGCGCTAAACCACTGAGCCACAGAGGTCGTCAAACAAATATTATAATCTTGTCTCTTTTAATAAATAAAAAAAATAAAAAATAAAATAAAATAAAAATCTTTTTATTCAGAATAAAAAAACAAGGTTTTGTTTTCCGAACGTCAAACAAAAAAAAAATAGAAGAATTACAATTACCACCGGTTCGGAACCCTAACCCGGCGAGAAGAACCGGCGTAAGAAACTCGCGCGGGTGCCACCTTTTAGTAAAAAGGATAGCCAAAATTGTTCTTTTTAAAAAAAAATACATGTATACAATACAATAACAAAAAACATGTAAACAAAAAAAAAATTACAATATATTACAGTACAAAAGTACATTGTATAACTAGTTAAAACTGAAATTGCCTCATAGGATCATCTTATTCCCAGGGTGTGCTGTCCTCAATGAAATCTTTAACTTTATAATAACCTTTGCCACACAAATGTCTTTTAACTACTTTTTTAAATTTATTTATTGACAAGTTTTTCACATTTTCTGGGAGTTTATTATAGAAGCGTATACACTGACCTTTAAAAGAATTGTTTATTTTACTGAGTCTAGTCACTGGTACAGCCAGCTTGTGCTTATTCCTAGTATTGATGTTATGTTGGTCACATTTTTTATGAAATTCATTACTATATTTTTTTACATACATAACATTATCAAAAATGTATTGTGAGTATACAGTCAGTATCCCTATTTCTTTAAATTTTTCTCTTAGGGAGGCGTATGGGGTCATCTTATAAATAGCTCTAATAGCTCGCTTCTGCATCACAAAGATAGAATTAATGTCGAAATAAAACGAGAAGTTAAAATATTGTTAAATTTTATACAGATAGGTACTTACCGATATTCTTTGAGTTAAAGCATGAAGGTATATAGATAATATAGTGGATAAATATATGAACTAATTTTATATAAATCATTGTTTCCTCATAATAAATATGATTTCGAGTTCACTTCACTAAAAATTACAGTTTTTTGCAAATAACAAAACATGAGTTAACAAATTTTGTAAAAGTTGAAAATAATTTTTCAAATGAATAGAATAGAATTTCGTAGTTTGAAATTTAAAATTAATCTGCTATTTCTGTTTAACCAATAACAGGCGATGTGTGAAAGAGTACACACGATAAAAGAGCGAGCAAGGTATGTGGTTTGCACAGACGATAGTCAGGTATAATTTTGGATTTCGAACGCCAATACTTACGATAGGAAGTTGCGACACCCTGTCACAACCATTGAGGTATATACATGGAGGGGCCCTTACAGTTCTATACATACTAGCGCTTATACAAATATGATGGAAATATGAGACAGACGGTGAAATATCATTTGGTCTCTTTCTATCTAATGCAATAATTTTCATGTTAGAAGAAACAGCAATATTTTTGTTTTTGCTCATTTTAAGGCGTGACTCCTGTTCGAAACATTACACAGAAAACATGAAACAAAAACATTTGTTTTCATACACAAGCTGTCTCCAGCTACAGAAAATGTTTTTGGTCGAAACAAAACATTTTGTCCAGACACGATCTAAGTTCCGACGAGGCAGACGTATTAGCGCTCACAGTTTTAGTGATTGTAGGTGTAGAATCTAGGAGAAAAGAGGGGTTCTGAAAAGGCCACTTTAGGTGTTTCATAAAAGTATTTTTTTCAACTCATAAATATGTGCGCCATTTTACGCATTTCTATTGAAAACTGTCAAAATTGGTGTTTTTTAATTATGTCAGGCCATATATTATGAGCGATCACAAAAACAAACACAAAAAACACAACAAGCAAAACTAAGTACTTATAACCCTAAAAAAACCTGTACCTAGGTGTCATGTGAACGATGTGAACACTAGATAAGAAATGAAACATGCCTTCCCCTCTCTACCCGCGCGGGAATGTTTTCCGTCCGTCTCCGAAAACAAAAACATTGTCTATTCCTAGACAAATGTGTATAGCCACGCCCCAATGTTTCATGTTTTCTGTGTAATGTTTCGAACAGGAGTCACGCCTTTAGAAACATTAGACTTCAAAACTTTGACAAATAACGAAATGTGGAACGATCCGCCATTATTTGCTCATTAACTGTCAATTAACTGTGGTAGGTCTCCTGTCAAAAGGTTGTTTAAGTTTTGTTTATGTTTTGTTTAATTAAAGGCGTGACTCCTGTTCGAAACATTACACAGAAAACACGAAACATTGGGGCGTGGCTATACACATTTGTCTAGGAATAGACAATGTTTTTGTTTTCGGAGACGGAAGACGGAGACGGAAAACATTCCCGCGCGGGTAGAGAGGGGAAGAAATGTTTCATTTCTTACCTAGTGTTCGCATCGTTCACATGACAGCTAGGTACAGGTTTTTTAGGGTTATAGTTTTGCTTGTTGTGTTTTTTGTGTTTGTTTTTGTGATCGCTCATAATATATGGCTGACTTAATTAAAAAACACCAATTTTGTCAGTTTTCAATAGAAATGCGTAAAATGGCGCACATATTTATGAGTTAAAAAAATACTTTTATGAAACACCTAAAGTGGCCTTTTCAGAACCCCTCTTTTCTCCTAGATTCTACACCTACAATCACTAAAACTGCGAGCGCTAATACGTTTTCCTCGTCGGAACTTAGATCGTGTCTGGACAAAATGTTTTGTTTCGATCAAAAACATTTTCTGTAGCTGGAGACAGCTTGTGTATGAAAACAAATGTTTTTGTTTCATGTTTTCTGTGTAATGTTTCGAACAGGAGTCACGCCTTAAGAATTTCCAAGAGATTATAAGGACTTATTCTTTAAAATTTTATTTGAATGTTGTAAAAGTGATAATTAACATGCCTAAACGTTATATTGCAAGGTGCAATGCATTAAAGAGTATAAATCAACGCAAGTTAGTAGCCGGTTTTATGCAATACTATAAACATTTCATGAAATAATTGCGTTGCAATTTGATTTTTTCATTTATTATATTCATATCCACATGTAATTCATTAGAACAGTCCTTTAAATTGCATTTTAAGTCTTGAGATTTATTTACGTAATTGAAAAGTGTTGTACCTAACTACCTACCGTTTGTAATAGTTATCGATAAAGGTGCAAATAATAATTACATCGATAAAAACATAATAATTACATTTGTGTTATGTCTCAAAAAGCAATCTGAATCAATAATACGATGTGGTTTTAAAAATATAAGTTTAATAGCTTTTAATAATATTGTTGTGACCAAAATTATTTGACAAATGATAAAACTAATAATACTTGTTTTTTACATGGATATAGTACCTATGGATAGAAGACTCCGAATTTTGTAATTGCTAAAAAGAACTGTATTACCTTAGTAATAGAGTGTATTTCACAATGCACGTATCATAGAGGCAAATCCGAGCCGAGCGAGATAGCCAGGAGAGAGGCTGTGTGTCTCGTTCTTGCATGTTGCCAACCAGAAAAATGTTGGTATTTATAAAAACTAACTTGAAAAATCTTAGATAAAACGAGTGTACTATATTATTATTTTAACAAATGTTTATAACTATATCATATTCTAATTAAAAAAGTTAGAAATAGTCATATAATACTAAATAAAAATGCAGTTTACATTAAATCCTTTTCCTTCTTTTTTTATTAGATGGTATCATTCGCAAGACAATAGATACGCCATTACACATATTTTATGCTGAACACCGGATAATATTAAATTTGAAAATAGTTTTTATTTCTTACTTCATGTATCTCCGTAACTATGTTTTTATTATTTGTTTGATGATTTAACAGTCAAAATGGTGAAAAAAATGTTGTATATATTCTTGTCGAAGTGAAAGTTCTGCTGGTTGCAATATTTCGTTTATTAGTAACATTAGTAAGTTAATTGTTAATGTTAATCTAGTTATTCTAGTATAAAAGTGTTGACATTATAGCAACTGACGTTATTAAGAGTTATAATTGTACTACGTTTTGTTATAAACTAGTCAGTAGCGATAGCGACTCGCCTAGAATCGTAGTAAGCTGTAAGTACCTAGTTACTGAGAAAAAACGTGTGAAGTCGAGTAATGCCTTTAATGATAATATAATACAGTTTTTATAGATTTTCCAACAATGAAGAAATGCGACAAAAATGGCTCAATCGTGTTTAAGTAAGGCAGAGAATTACATAAAAATCTGTTACATATTAATGCAGCCGTCACTTCAAACCTTCTTGATTTTACACTATTCAATCTAGTCGACTTTTAAAGCCTCAGCTGTATGTCATTCAGTGTTTCACAATTTGTCTCACACAGCTTTGCAGTTTGCCACAGCAGAAAATATTATTGTCACCCTACTAGAAAGGGACACACGGCCTCTCTTCCAACCTCTCGCTCGGCTCGTTTTTTTGCTCACAGTAGTCTGTCCTGTTGTTATACTAGGTCCATTGTTTTTTATAG
This sequence comes from Glaucopsyche alexis, assembly GCA_905404095.1. Classification (NCBI taxonomy): domain Eukaryota; kingdom Metazoa; phylum Arthropoda; class Insecta; order Lepidoptera; family Lycaenidae; genus Glaucopsyche; species Glaucopsyche alexis. The sequence goes on from FR990045.1 coordinate 21,334,843, forward strand.
GTTTCCGAAAAGTGATACAATAAGTAAATTATGGTTGAAAGCTGGAGAAGAAAATATTAATCCCCGGACCCAGTCAAGAGAATAGCATAGCCAGTTTTTGAACAAACTTAATTTTATTTAGAAATGGATAGACTTATTCATTTTAATATAAGTGGATATATTCCTTTGTCTTTTATTTCTATTCCACCTTAGATAGTTCAAAAAGTTTTTAGTTCCATCTGTCGATGCCACAAGGACTAATTATTTGCCAAGCTGTAAAAATGTAACACCTATTAATTGTAACCATATTTTCACCAAATAAAGCATCTTGTCTTTATGTATAAGATTAGGTTACGATGGGACTGACTTACGCTGTACATCAAAAGTCCCTAAATAAAGAATAAAAAAAGCACCATTTCATTTCATATACCAATTTATACAGTTGGCTCAGCTCGTATGAAAATAAATATTTAACCATATTATAACCTCTAAGTACCTAGGAGTTAAAGTATCCTTAAATAATAAAAGATAAACGTGTTGACTTTAATAAAGAAATGGCACTTCTCTTCCATGGTAAATAAAGTTAAGTCTTACTTGATTAATACAGGTATTACATTTTTTTTTTTGAAAAAATGGTCCAGTTAGAACAAATAGAATAAAACTATCCTCAGCAATCAGCATAGAATACTCAGGATGTCGGTTAAAAGATATTAAAATCTATAGTAAAATAAGTTTTTTTACTTACGTATGCATAAATTAAGAATAAAAAAAAGCATAATTTCATGTCATAAACCAATTTATACATTTGGCTCAGATCGTATATATATCCTTAAATATTTATTTGTATACATACAAATAAATGTTTAAGGATCTTTTAACTCCTAGGTCCTTAGAAGTTATAATATTATAACCTATAAGGACCTAGGAGTTAAAAGATCCTTAACTAATAATTATACTTAAGCGTGTTGACTTCAATAAAGAAATGGCACTTCTGTCCCATGGTAAATAAAGGTAAGTCTTACATGATTAATAAAGATATTACAAAAACTTTTTTGAAAGTGGTCCAGTTAGAACAAATAGAATGTATACCTAAATATATCGTCAGCATCGAATACTTTTTTGGATGTCCGTTAAAAGATATTATCGATTAATAAAAGTAGTTAAATGTACAATGTCATTAGTAAAATAAGTTTTTTATTTACGTATACATGTAAGTTAATGTAAAACTTATGAAAATTTAAAATATCGATACTGTCGATACCCATAATTGCAACTCTAGTTCGGCAGCCATTTTTTGCTCATAATCAGCTGATAAATTGGACACGTTTTTGTCATAGGTAGGGCCTGTCCTTTGAATTCTTTAGTCATTAATCACAACTGATTTGAAAACGTCAAAATGTGCTAATTTACCATGAATTTACCATGGATATAGTACCTATGGATAGAAGACTCCGAATTTTGTAATTGCTAAAAAGAACTGTATTACCTTAGTAATAGAGTGTATTTCACAATGCACGTATCATAGAGGCAAATCCGAGCCGAGCGAGATAGCCAGGAGAGAGGCTGTGTGTCTCGTTCTTGCATGTTGCCAACCAGAAAAATGTTCGTATTTATAAAAAGTAACTTGAAAAATCTTAGATAAAACGAGTGTACTATATTATTATTTTAACAAATGTTTATAACTATATCATATTCTAATTAAAAAAGTTAGAAATAGTCATTTAATACTAAATAAAAATGCAGTTTACATTAAATCCTTTTCCTTCTTTTTTTATTAGATGGTATCATTCGCAAGACAATAGATACGCCATTACACATATTTTATGCTGAACACCGGATAATATTAAATTTGAAAATAGTTTTTATTTCTTACTTCATGTATCTCCGTAACTATGTTTTTATTATTTGTTTGATGATTTAACAGTCAAAATGGTGAAAAAAATGTTGTATATATTCTTGTCGAAGTGAAAGTTCTGCTGGTTGCAATATTTCGTTTATTAGTAACATTAGTAAGTTAATTGTTAATGTTAATCTAGTTATTCTAGTATAAAAGTGTTAACATTATAGCAACTGACGTTATTAAGAGTTGTAATTGTACTACGTTTTGTTATAAACTAGTCAGTAGCGATAGCGACTCGCCTAGAATCGTAGTAAGCTGTAAGTACCTAGTTTAACTGAGAAAAAACGTGTGAAGTCGAGTAATGCCTTTAATGATAATATAATACAGTTTTTATAGATTTTCCAACAATGAAGAAATGCGACAAAAATGGCTCAATCGTGTTTAAGTAAGGCAGAGAATTACATAAAAATCTGTTAAATATTAATGCAGCCGTCACTTCAAACCTTCTTGATTTTACACTATTCAATCTAGTCGACTTTTAAAGCCTCAGCTGTATGTCATTCAGTGTTTCACAATTTTTCTCACACAGCTTTGCAGTTTGCCACAGCAGAAAATATTATTGTCACCCTACTAGAAAGGGACACACGGCCTCTCTTCCAACCTCTCGCTCGGCTCGTTTTTTTGCTCACAGTAGTCTGTCCTGTTGTTATACTAGGTCCATTGAATTTACCAATGACCATGGATATAGTACCTATGGATAGAAGACTCCGAATTTTGTAATTGCTAAAAAGAACTGTATTACCTTGGAAATAGAGTGTATTCCACAATGCACGTATCATAGAGGCAAATCCGAGCCGAGCGAGATAGCCAGAAGGGAGGCTGTGTGTCTCGTTCTTGCATGTTGCCAACCAGAAAAATGTTGGTATTTATAAAAAGTAACTTGAAAAATCTTAGATAAAACGAGTGTACTTTATTATTATTTTAAAAATGTTTATAACTATATCATATTCTAATTAAAAAAGTTAGAATAGTCATAATAATACAAATAAAAATGCAGTTTACATTAAATCATTTTCCTTCTTTTTTTATTAGGTGGTATCATTCGCAAGACACGATACGCCATTACACATATTTTATGCTGAACACCGGATAATATTAAAATTGAAAAAAGTTTTTATTTCTTACTTCATGTATCTCCGTAACTATGTTTTTATTATTTATTTGATTATTTAACAGTCAAAATGGTGAAAAAATAATGTGTATATTGTTGTCGAAGTGAAAGTTATGCTGGTTGCAATATTTCGTTTATTAGTAACATTAGTAAGTTAATTGTTAACCTAGAATCGTAGTAAGTACTGAGAAAAAAACGTGTGAAGTCGAGTAAGGCCTTTAATGATAATATAATACAGTTTTTATAGATTTCCCAACAATGAAGAAATACGACAAAAATGGCTCAATAGTGTTTAAGTAAGGCAGAGAATTACATAAAAATCTGTTACATATTAATGCAGCCGTCATGAGCCGTCACTTCAAACCTTCTTGATTTTACACTATTCAATCTAGTCGACTTTTAAAGCCTCAGCTGTATGTCATTCAGTGTTTCACAATTTGTCTCACACAGCTTTGCAGTTTGCCACAGCAGAAAATATTATTGTCACCCTACTAGAAAGGGACACACGGCCTCTCTTCCAACCTCTCGCTCGGCTCGTTTTTTTGCTCACAGTACTCGGTCCTGTTGTTATACTAGGTCCATTCCAATGACCAATCCATTTCGTGGACCAATCGCACAGCTAGTGGCAGAAAAGAGAACTAAGATCTGGTCCTATTATTGTGTACTTAACTACTATGGAAAAGCCTATACCGTTCGGACTCCTGGTATCTATTCTTCGTGCATATTTATTATATAAACTAAAAATGACATTTTACAAGACGGCGATGTTAGTACCGATTTTGTCCACGTGCCAAAAGATCCTTGTACGACTGTAAAAAGACGAAGAAAATGAATTTTTATTTGACATTGACAAATGATTGCAGACTGGCTTGTCACAAGTCACTAGTGGCTTCAACGTGTAAATTTTAATTTTTATACATCAGGATTCAGGCGGAGTAAAAATTAGTTTAGAAGTGCAAAATTATACTTTAATTCGCTAGAAAATATAATAATGTATTAAATATACATTACAACAATACTATAGGTACTTACGTGGATACAAAATCAAAATGGTCTTATTAGAAAATGATGAGGTAAAATTTCTATTGAATGTAATGAGATTGTATTATTTATTGTTAGATGTATGCTTTTATTAATAGCTCAATATTTATTTTAGTTTTTATCGGAGCTTAGCAAATTGTTCCAAAAAGCACGTTCATCAGGATCAGTCACAATGACTATGAAAAGATGTAAGTTAATTCTGTTATTATTATAAACGTGGTAAAAAACTTTAAATCTTGTATGGATTATTAGCTTACTTGGACCTTAAAATCACCTATTTTCCGTTACTTAAGTTATAATATTCTTAATTTTCTTTGCGTACAGATGATGGCAGGACAAAACCAATGCCACGGGATGGCACTGCAGCTATCAAGAATCCAGAGTACAAATGTTTATTGAGGGCTCAATCTGGCAGCAAAAAAATTTCTACTGTTGTTGAACAAAGAGATGTAGAAAAGTTTACTTCAGCATACTCAAATTTACTAAAGACTAGTGTGAATGGCTTAAAACGATTAAAGAAACCTAAAAAGAAAGCAATGGCTACACAATAGTACCGAATGTGTTTTAAGAGACTGAAACCTATTATTTTATATGATACAGTGCACATACACATGAAATGGACTTTGCATAAGATCACTGTGTACAGCTTAGTAGGTACCAGATGTCCATTAAAAGTGCTCTTCTCTTGTATTAAAGATTCGAAGAGTTGGAATCTTGTCTTCCAAGCTGGTGACAGTTGAGCATGTTTTAAACTGTGAGTTATACATGCCTAAAATACAAATTTTATGTCATAAACTTTGTATTATTTATCTTACAAATATCTCTGTATTTACTTAGAAGCAAGTTATATAAAACATTACTTTACATTTTAATTTTACTCATTTTTTCATTTAATGGCAAATAATTTTACTGCTCTTAACACTATACAAATAAGTAAACTTTTTTCATGTCACTTGTACTACCATTTTGTACCAAGTGCCTAATTTGATGCATCTTGCATTACAGAAATAAAGTTTATACTTACCGTTACCTACAAAGTTTTGAAATAAAAGGTAAGTTGAAAAGGTCTATTTATTATCTTAAATATGTTTTTATACTTGGAATTCTAAATATGTAACATGGTAACAGTGCCTGTCACCATCAGGACGCACCCTGCTGCTAAAAAAATAAATAACTCCCCACACCGATCTCGGTGACGGTGGCCGGTTTCATTGAAACCAGGCTAGTTACGCAGAATAATTTTTATAGTGCTCAAGTGTGTGCGCAGAACACAAGAGCACTCTCTCTTCCTTTACTCTCATAATTCAGTGGGACGGATAACCGACACGACTGACAAGAGATCAGGTGCAGGTTCGACTTTTTACATGCCCATCCGACGCATGGATCATCTTTCTTGTCAGATAATCAGGTGATCAGCCTGCATTGTCCTAACCAAACTTGGAAACAACATTTTTTGTTGTTCCAATGCGGGAATCGAACCCACGACCTCCGAGTCGAGAGCCAATGCTCTAACCACTAGACCACGGAGGCTGTTCCTGCTAAAGCTCCTCTAATAAACAGCAACATGCCTTTATACCACAGCTTCTCATCATCATCATGTAAAATAATAAAAATATAATATTTATTATTGAAAAAAAGTTATCAACAACAGATGTAAATTAAACAAATCAAATTGTTTCAACATTGTGTATTATATTTATAAATATAAAATATTTAATGCATTTACTAATGTTACATTTTTTGATACATTTCTATTATCACAAGACATTGCACCATATTTTGAATATATTGATATACAGTGTTAGTATGTATTATAAATTGACAAATATAAAACTAATTACAAGAATATTTCCTGACAAGAGCTAGAGTTTGTATAACGCGTTTCAAATGAGAATAGGAACGTCAATGACCTTTTCTGTCAAATATAACTTGAAAAGTGCGAAGAAAAACTTATGTGCATATAAATATGAATAGACTTGCATCGAATTTAATTATACATGTTAAATAGTAATCAATTATCTAAACATAAATTTAACTATCATAGCAGTCTAAATTCGAAACAATATGGCGCCGACTCGATCCTATTCTCATTTGAATCGCACTATAACATTTAAGTTTTAAATAACAAGTGGAGTAAGGTCATAGGGAGGAGCTCCCCATAATATATCAATACGACTAAGGTTCTTTTTAAAAATATTAAACTTAATATAATGAGATACAATAACAAAGCAAATAAAAATTAAATAACAATTTAAAATAACAATTTGTCATATTACAATGAGATACAAAAGCGAATTTCTTTTAAAGCTTAACAAATACTGCTATTCTAATTAACATAATTAATATTTTTTGAAATCTTCGTTATACACATAATAATTGTTCCACTTGTATTCATCATACAGAATAATAATTACATACATTGTTGCATGAGTATTGTGAAAACTGTGTAGAGTTTAAATATTTTGTTATAAAAATTAAAATTAAAAGTATTACAGTAAAAAAAATCTAACTGAAATTAAATTACGATCTAATTTTATATTAAAGCAGTGTCATAAATCATAACCAATATGCACAGAATACAGAACATACAGAATGAGTGTTCGATCACATTTGTATGCAGCGCACTGTGTCCAAAATCCAAAACCATGGCGAAATACCGCCCTGCCCGCTCTTTTTAATTTTTACTCTTTACACTTACAAAATAAATCGCGTTGTTATATTACGACAATTAGGTATTCAATAAAAATTTATTGAAAAAAAGTTGGGTAAAATATTCCGTTATTCTGTGGCAACATATTATGTGTGGATAGCCATTCCAAATTGGAGTGGTTGTGACGGCCTCACTTTCAAGCGTGTTGACGGCTTCTGGATGATTTTTGTATTCTGTGCCAATATGTTAACTATCTAGAACTTTTTGCTGTCAATCGTTTTAAACATGCATTTCTAACTTGCTCATTTCCTAGCCTCTCAGCTTCTTGTAGCACTCTGCGTAAGTCGTTGATCCGATCGTGTTTTGCTGCCAGTATGTAGGCATTGCTTACATTACGGCAAGCAAGGTAGCAGGATATCTATAAATAAAACAATAAGTTTTTAGCCTGAGGAAATACTTAATTTCACATGCTTTATAGTTTAGAAATGCCACTTATAAATCACTTTGGAGGCCGATTACTCGAAAATAGTCGACTTTATAAAAAAATTATATATGGAACCTTGCCTTTATTTTTTTAATATTTAATATCCAAGACATACAAAAAATATTTTTTTGGTTCACAGTCATCATCAGAAGCCCTACAGGGGCTTATATTCATTTTAAAAGTCCTATTCAACAATACCCCACACAATGGGGTAGAAAGAAAAAAAAATTTTCATCCCCACTTCACATGTACGGAGAGCCACCCCTAGAATATAAAACTATTATTATTGTATGATGCCAAATCCGAGATCTATACACAATCTATGACTATACCCAATTTCATCCATTTATATTCATAATTACAGACGCTAGAACCGTGGACAGACAGACGGACGGACAGAGCGAAACTATAAGGGTTCCTCATGTATTATGGAACCCTAAAATAGGGTTATATATGAAGCATTACCTTGACGGAGCTCCGTGGCCTAGTGGGTAGACCATTTGGTTCGCACACGAGAGAATGCTGGTTCGAATCCCGGGTTGTGGCATGTACCAATGAGACTTTCAGATCTCAAGTACATTATACAGACTCTAACGGTGAAGGAAAACATTGTAAGGAAACCCGCACATGGTTGGCCCCAGACGTATTGACCAGTCATTCCTCTGGACTAGGCTGACTATGTCGTGAGAATGCCGTATGTGCTTGGGCAACCATACAACATTTAAAAACCAACTGTCCCAGGCACTACAGTATTTCAAGAGTGGATACATAGCTTGGAGAATACTATAATAAATCATCCATTAACATATGAAAAGGCCTAAGTTTTTTTTAACCTTGACCGAGATGGAGTGTATGTCCTGCACGAGCAGCTCGGCCTGCTCGTCGTATAGCTGGCCGCGCGCCTCGCACCGCGCCACCACCGCGCACACTCCCGCCTCCAGAACCTGCTCGCTCATCAGGCTGAAACACACAACTTATACTATGGGTCCCAATAGAAATAACAAACGTAAACAAACATAGCGGGATTCGCAGTATATAACACAGTGGATTAAATAGAAAATAAAAACCGACTTTCAAAGTAAAAGTGCACAGAAAAGTATTAAATAATTCTTATTTTCTAAATAATTCCCCTTTTAAACTAACATTTTATTTATCTCTTTTTCAATTTGCCAAAAGAGTTCTATTCAGTGTTATTGGATCTAGGCTGATGTAACACACAAAATGTAACTTTTCGGTAGCATAATATGCTTGTGTTACTTCAACAAAAATCACACACGATTTCCCTATAAATTTCCTTCGATTCCTCATTGATCCCATCATTTACCACTCAGTCACAACTTTTTTGACAACGGGACTAATTACTGATTATAACCCTTAACACAGCAAAAAAGAATTTTAAAAAATTTTCAGGCAGCGGAGTAATCGCCCATCATATAAAAAATATGTATACAGTGGATACAGCAGAACGTATAACCGCCTCCTTTTTGGAAGTCGGTTAAAAATTGAAGAAAATTGTAAGAATTAACAAATTAAATATTCAATAGAGTCACTAATAAGAATAAAATAATTATAAGTCGACCTCTGTGGCTCAGTTGGTTGAGCATGTTGGTGCTCAAGCCGGGGGTCGCGGGTTCAAATCCCGCCGAAGGAACAAAAAGTTTTTCTGTGTTCCTGGGTCATGGATGTGTATTAAATATGTGTATAATATAATAAAAATCTTAAATATGTGTATAATATAAAAGTATTAAATATATTTCCGTTGTCTGGTACCCGTAACACAAGTTCTTCGAGAACTTACCACGAGATCAGATTGACGTGGTGTGAAGCGTCCATAGATATTATATTATTATATTATAAAAAAAAGTCAAAAAAGGAAACTTGAATATAATCACTTTCAAAGTGATAATAATTATTATTAATGTTTGTATGGTTAACAAACACTTACTTGGCAGCAGTTTCCTTTGATTCTCTAATGCATTTCGCTAAAGACTTCACTTCCATAAATCGATCTGTGTTGACAAGATATTTGGCAACATGAGTATAAATGTTCATCGAGTCCAATTTGTGTTCCTTTATTATTCTGAAAAAAAAAAAAAAATTCTGAGTGAACAAAAACACCTAAAGTGCATAATAGTAGTCAGAAAATTGCTACTCACTTGAATGCTAAGTTAAAGCCTGTTTCCACAGACGGTCCGGTCGCCAAAACCACAGCTACAAGTCTTATTTTATCAGTAGTTGATCCGAATAATGTCAAAGGTCTTTGGTTGTCCGGCTTGTTACCAATAATGGGTATTATTTCATTGTACACCTTCTCCGTAAGTCTGCCAGACGCCTCACACTCGGCTAAATACTTCGCCAGTTCCATCTGTCTCGACACCGTTGTTATGAGATTGTCTATGGTAACTTTGTCCAAGTTGAACTGAAGTGATTTCGGATCATTGACCTCTGTAATGTTAACAGTTATAGATAAGAAGACAATAAAATAATATTTAATCAAAACACATGCCAATTGCCAACCCACTTCACACTTAGTTATTTTATATCCTCCTCCTCCTCCTATATAGATAATTTGGTTAAGGTTAACCTAACTCGAAAGTAACCTATGTCCTACAATTTTTTTTTTGCAGTTTACTTGTAGGGTCTACGTACACATCTATACTAATACTAGCTTTGGCCCGCGGCTGCGCCCGCGTAAATAGAGTATCTTAACGGGAATACTGTACTTTTTCGGAATAAAAGTAGCCTGTGTTTTAATCTAGAGCTTAAACTACTACCATACTAAATTTCATCAAAATCCGTTCATTAGTTTTTACGTAAAAGAGTAACAAACATCCATCCATCCATCTATACATCCATCCTCACAAACTTTTACATTTATTTATAATTTTTTTTTAGTAAAAATTTAATTATTTTTTATAAAAAAGAAATATAAACTGACTAGTAGCAGCGGGCACTACGTGCGCAAGGTGTGCCAGCGCGGCGGACAGGTGGTGCGAGCGTGCATGCAGCGCCGCGGCCCCGCCCCCCCGCGGTAGCGCGCGTGCGTACAGCAGCGCGCAGGACGCCGCCGCCCGCGCGTGCTGCGCCGTGCCCACCTAATTAATAAAAAATATGTGTATTTAATGAAAAACACAATTACAAAAAATTACTAGTGTCAAATTACATACAGTGCAACCTTAATATAACGTACCTCAATATAACGACTTCCTCGATTTAACAAATTCTTTGTAATCCCCTTGAATTGTCCATAAGAGTCAATATAAAATATACCTTTACATTGCGAACATTCTTTGCGTACAACCTCTTAATAACGAATTTTCAACTATCAAGAAAAAGTAGTCATACCTCTAATTAACGAATTTTGCCAACCCAAAACCTTTATATAAAGTTTCCACCAATAATATAACTCTTAATCTTATAATGTGATTCATGTCTCGACATGTTTCGACACGCTTTTGTTTGTAATCATTGTTGTTTTGATGGAAAGTAATGTAAACACCTCTGCTCTGCGTCACTATTGTTAAAGATTTAAGTTAAAATGGCTCAGAAACGTAAAAGGTGTTCCTTATCGGTCGCAGAAAAGCGAAACATCATTAATTATGTTGACCAAAATCCCATGACGAAAAAATTAGACAATTTTAAAATTTAAAGATAAGTTTTCAGAAGAAAGTGGTGTGAATGTAAACAGTAAAAGATTAAAATCATGCGAGTTCAAGGACGTAGAGGAATGTGTGTTAAAGTGGTTAATATTGAGGTGAATAAAACTATTCTTTTACCTCTTTATAACGAATTTTAGACCAATCTAACCTCAACATAACAAACCTCAGTTCAACGAATTACTTGATATTACGAATATTTTCTTGTTCCCCTCCGATTTGTTATATCGAGGTTGCACTGTATTTACTAGTTTGTGCTCTATGTTAATCGGAATTGTAAGTTGCCCCTTACTTGGGTCGCATGTTTTGGTCCTCCATTGGAGGCAGACACGTGCCAGATGTCCTGTTTTTTTGCATTTTGATCACACAGTTTTTTTGGCATCGCATTCGTTTGTGTGGTGATCGTTTTTTCGCTAATATAATTATACTATTATCTGTGATACCATGGCAACCGCTATCGGTGTCACAGATAAGAGAGTATATACAGGTCGTGCCAAGAATTAAGATCTTTCGACAAAAGTAGAGGGGGTATGCGCAGAAGTCAGGTTTTGGTTGTGTTTGGCGGTAGCGGGCTCGGGCGGGGAGGTGTGGATGCGCCGAACGCATGCCGAACGTGGCTGCCGACACGCTATTGGTACATTAGTAATATATCTTTGCTATTGGTCACATGCGCGAACGATCCCCTCCACTTTCACTGAGCGGTCATAAACCGTTGCGCGACCTATATCAACTAGTATTAATCTATTTATCTATTACCTGCAACGCGTACAGTGCCTCCAGCCGCCGCCCCGCCTCCAGCGTGCGGCATACGTGCATTATGTACTCCTGCGAACAGTGAATACACATAAATGAAAACAAGGCTGAAATTCAGTGGTCAATTAATAATTTTTATGGCTATGGTAACAACGGTTTGCAATATATTACACACGATTGTATTTTAAAATTTAGTGCTACGCTATATGATATACCACAGAATACAGAAATCATCCAGAAGCGGTCAACAAGCTTAAAAGTGAGGCCGTCACAACTACTCCAAATTGGAATGGTTATCCACACATAATATGTTGCCACAGAATAACGGACTATTTTACCGAACTTTTTTAAATTATTTTTTTATTGAATACCTAATTGTCGTAACATAACAACGCGATTTTTTTTGTAAGTGTAAAGAGTAAAAATTAATAAGAGCGGGCGGGGCGGTATTTCGCCATGGTTTTGGACACAGTGCGCTGCATACAAATGTGATCGAACACTCATTCTAAATGTTCTGTATTCTGTGATAAATACACGCAATATTATTAACAATAATATATACGCACCGACCACATTTCAAGCGTACTGTCCATGTCACTCATTGCTTTCAGCAGGTCGTTAACTTTATCTTTTTTCAAACACTCCATGTAAACTGTGTCGGTGAAGATCTCCTTTTCGACCATGTTGTCGTAGCAGTACTTTATGACCTCGCCGAGGTTGCTGTGCTTCATGTAGAACATAATGTTGGCCACGTGCGACCCATAGTTGGTCAGATAGTAAACGCATTCCTTGTAAAAAAACGCATCGAGTCGCTTTTGTTGGTGGTCCGTTTTCGGTTCGTTGTGGTTGTTGTTCCTGCGTAGAAGGCCGTGTGCGAGGGATTTTTTAGGTTGCACGAATCCGGTTTGAAAATCGGAGTAGTCCCCGTTTTTTATCTTTTTAACGCTCGCCAAAGTGTGCATTATGTTCAACGCGGGTTCCGCAAGAGGTATTCTCTTTTTTCCCGTGTTCATACTTGTCAACTTTTCATTTGTTATCTGTGAAAATTAGGATCATTCAAAATGTATCTTGTAATAACTAATAGTTTGCTTCCGAAAATTTTATATGTGCACGGGGACAAAAAATTTAATTCGGAACTACTTGTAACAAAAATTTTTTTTTTTTAAACGGTTATATTAAAAACCGGCCATAAATGGAACGTTTGTTGTACCCACTTAAATATTTATTTTAGTCTGTCTTTAGTATTTGCTGTTATTATAGCGGAAACAGAAATACATCATCTGTGAAAATTTCAACTGTCTAGCTATCACGGATCATTAAATACAGCCTAGTGACAGACAGACGGATGGAGAGATAGACGAGGACAACGGAGTCTTAGTAATAGGGTCCCGTTTTTACTCTTTGAGTACCTACTGAACCCTAATAAAAAGTAAAGGTTAAACGTGTAATAAAGTAGTTTCATTATTATCCTCTACATACCTTTATAGATTCAGCCTTATCGAGCAGCTGCTGGTTGACGGGGTAGTTCATATCCTCCAACATACTGATTATCTCATTCAGTAGAGGTGGGTTGGAGCGCGAGCGACCGTCTGACTGATTGCTCGACGTCGACGTAGACCTTTCACCCCTTATATTTTGGATCCTGCGGTTCATAAACGGAACTTCCGAAGCCTCCCTTCCGTATTCCACCTCCTCGGAAATGTCCACGCTAACATTCGGAGCATTTTTGAAGCAGTGCGCGAATTTCCTGCGCGCTTCCTTAAAGCAACCGGCCTTGAGGCACGCTTTACCCCACGCGGCCAACACGCTGTGGCGCGGTAGACCAGACTTTGTGGCTATCTCTAGCGCGAGCTCCCATTTCTCTGCTTCTAGTAGAGACCGGACTATTTGACCTGTAATTTAGAAATTACATCATTGAGATGTATATTGGCTTCCAAAGTTGAATGCTCATTAAAATAATCTATACATACAAATAATATTGTCTGTTATAAGTAGACAAATAAGAAGTGTCTGTTTGTAATTTTAAATTAAAAGCTTTTCGCAAAGTGCATTTGAAATTATTTAAGGTATATAAAAAAAAATTGTATATTATGTATGTACATAATATACTAATTTTTTTTTTAACTTTTGTCTGTCTGTCTGTCTGTTTGTTCCGGCTAATCACTGAAACGGGACATTCACTGGCAGCTGAGGATATAAGGTATAACATATATAAATCTTCTTTGGGTTCCGTTTCCGTTAGTTCTACGCAAACGAATTTGCGGGCTCCAGCTAGTGTGAAATAAAACAAATTAAATAAAACTCTTACTGGCTGAGATTATATTATAACTCCCTCACTAATAAAATATTTAAACAGTGGATAAGCAGACTGATATATGCAGACTTGTACCCTCTTACTAATAATCGCTGCATAAGCTTTGAATAGTTATACAGTGTTTTGTCTCCTTCTATCGAATTAAAAATGTCACTTGTGTGACGGGGACAAAACACTGTATAACTATTCAAAGCTTATACAGCAGTGGCGAAGCGTGTATAGAAGCCGATTCCCATCGGCTTCCCTTTTGTGTTGGATACATTTCAGTAACTATGACAAATTAATTCGAAAACTAATTCACTACAGCAATGACTTATTGTACAAGCTATAGCGTGATGTAGGGCCGCGCGAGCGCCATCTATGCAACGGACATCACAATATCACATAACCCGATGAATATCGGCTTTTCGCATTGTATAAAAGACCTTATTTTGTTCGAAATAAAGTTGAAATTTAAATTATGCCGTCCTATTGGACGGCCAGTTCGAATTTTGAAAATCGTAATACGGTGTCTTACCATTTCAGTAATCTCAAACTCAAACTCAAAATTTTTATTTCCATGTAGGTTATAATATAACACTTATAGAATTGTCCTACATGATGCCTACCACCGGTTCGGAAACTAGCCCGGCGAGAAGAACCGGCGTAAGAAACTCGCACGGGGCCACCTTTTAGCAAAAAGATGGGAAAATTGTTCTTTTCAAAAAATATTTTACAATGTTGTAACTTAATCTATATAACATTAGTCATAAGTACATAGAACATACTTAAGTACATAAAAGCAGCCTTGCATGGGGCCATCTTATTCCCAAGGTGTGCAATCGTTAGTGAAATCACTGACTTTATAATAAGCTTTAGCACACAAACGTTCTTTAACAGCTTTTTTAAATTTATTAATGGAAAGATTTTGAACGTTTTCTGGGATTCTATTGTAAAGGCGTATACATTGACCTTTAAAAGATTTACTTACTTTACTAAGTCTGATCACTGGTATTTCTAACTTGTTCCTATTTCTAGTATTCCTACAATGTGTGTCACTTTTCTTTTTAAAATTCGTTAAATTCTTTCTGACATACAACACATTGTCCAAAATGTATTGAGAAGCAACGGTCAGAATACCTATTTCTTTAAATTTTTCTCTCAGAGATTCAAAACATGACATCTTATAAATAGAACGTATAGCTCGCTTCTGTAGCACAAATATTGTATTAATGTCCGCAGCGTTTCCCCAAAGAAGAATGCCATATGACATTATACTATGAAAATAACTAAAATAAACTAGCCGCGCTGTATCCTCATCGGTAATTTCTCTAATTTTTTTGACTGCATATGCTGCAGAACTGAGCTTATCTGCCAGAATTGCAATATGGGGACCCCACTGTAATTTACAATCTAGTGTTATTCCTAGAAATATATGTTTCATTCTATAATAGTCATTATTTCGTTTGCGTTAAGGTTAAATTCAAACTGTAGGCCTAATGGCTCTTATTACGTTTTGGAAATGAATGACAAAGTATTTGTACAATTTTATTGGTCGAAATTATCATTAAATAACCCGCTCGGAGCCCGGTTATGGTCTCTCATTGGTTGAAAATCCCAAGACCCAAACATTAGAAAATTTATTTTGCATTTCATTTTTGCATTTGTGTTGTAATTTCGTTATAAATTATTCGCTAGTTTCTTGTATTATTGTAATTTGTAGTGTATACTGTAGTGTAAAATATTATATTTATATTGTGAAGTTGTGTAGTGTACTTATTTGGATTGTAAATTGCATTATTGTGGTGAGTAGATTCTAGTAGGCATAGTATTTACTATACATTATTGAAACGATCGTGAATTTCTTAAAATGGCGTTAATACATATTGAATGTTGCACAACAGATTATTTGCTTAACGCGGAAACGTCATTTCCAAAGTTAAGTTTTGAGAATAAAAAACATATACCTACTATACTTAATTTAGGCCGTGCTTGCCCTAACATGACTATAGATTATAAACGTAAGGACGGGTTTTTCAAACATTTTCATATATCTTTATATGATAAATTCTCTTGGCTCACAGGTAGCTGTAAAAAGAACAGAATATTTTGTTACCCATGTTTATTATTTTCAGACTCTAGTAGCGTATGGAGTCAAACTGGTTTTTCAGATGTGAATAACATTGCGATTTCTTCCAAAAAACATATTTCTACCGAAAAACACAAAAATCTTCGTAGTTGCGTTTTATTATACGAATTCGGTAAAACTAGAATTGAGCCACTTTTTGGTAATAATTTTCTCGTCCATAACAAAAAAGTTGAAAGAAATAGAAATTTAATGAAACGTTTACTTAATAGACACCGTAGTTTTATTGGGCAAACAAGAACTAGCTTTTCGTGGTCACGACGAAAGGTTAGAGTCTAGTAACCGCGGTAACTACATCGAAACATTACTGTTTTTAAGTAAATAATAGAATCCCACGAAGCAGCCTCTAGGTATGTATTTACTATGTACTTGTTTAATATGCATAAAGACCATAGTGGCTTCCCTCTGCGGAAAAACCACCCTTCGCCACTGTTATACAGCGATTATTAGTAAGGGGGTTAGTGTTTTGGCCTTGTCTTACACGTTGGAAAAGTCGATTGACAGCCAAGGACAAAACATTGCATTGCTTATACACTGTATAAATATTTTATTAGTAAGGGGGTATGCGTATACTGACTGGGGTGTGCGGCTTGGTGCGGCACGAGGTGGTGCGCGTGGTGTCGCACGAGCGCCGCGAGCGCGTCCGCGTGCGCCAGGCAGCGTGCCGCGTGCGCCGCGCCCGCCTCCGCCACCGCACCGCTCGACCTGCGTTTAGCAAACTAATATTATTCCATGTTTTTGAACTATGCAAGACAGATTTACAAACCATACACAATATATGCATAGAACAAAAAATGTACATAAAACATTTTTATATGATACTAGACTGAGAAATAAAAGAAATGGCGAAAATATCGCCAATTTTCGATAAAAAATGAGGAAGACATGAGCGGTTAAGCTTTTTAATCTATATTTTTCTAGCAAAACGAAATTTAATGTGAACTTTTATGCAAGTCGTGTAATGTGACTTCACGCTACTTATCGGATCTCTCTGTCTAATTGACTATTTTAGACGTTGATAATTTAGTTATTATACTATATTGTTTATTAAAAAAGATAGAAATATTTCAACAAATAAAAAACTTGCATATTCCCTAATATATAGTAGTACATGGGACGAATGAAATCATCAGATATCAATTTATTGTAATTTCTGTATAAAACTTAGGCCATCCGATAATGGATGATTTATACAGTATTCTCCGAGCGAATTAATCACTCTAGAAATACTGTAGTGCCTGGGACAGTCGGTTTTTAAATGTCGTATATTTCTGTATATCTAACTTTTAACGTCTAGGTACATATTCTTCATTCGATTACATTTTCAATATGAAGCTTTAGTTTCAATATGAAGCTTTAGTATAACGTCGGCGGCAGCAAAAACTTACGACTTTTGCGTCGGCGTCCGTGCGTACAGCTCCGCGGCTGCGAGCAGCAGCGAGCGGCGCGCGCGCACCAGCAGCCGCGAGTCGCCGCCTTTGGACAACTCGCGCGCCACCTCGTCGCTGCGGTCCAGCAGAAATCTACGAAATATTTTATTGTTTAATTATTTAATGTTCCAAACTTGAAAAATAGAGGACCTATTTCTCAAGTTTTAAATTTGCAGAATAGGGGATCGGACTACATCTAAAATACTTAGTTTCATTAATATACTCAGAAATATTGAGGCATTACTACTTGGTAAATGTAAAAAAATATTTTATGTGTAGTTTACTAATTATCTATAAAAATCTAAAATCTAAAAAGTACATTTTTGCGAAATTGGTAAACAAAACCTACATCATTAGTATACTTACACCATATACAAAAACGTTCATTATGGTAAGTATGAACTTAAACGCACAAATATTGGAGATATTTACAAATTTGTTCCTGCGGCCGTATACTTTATACCTACTTCATACACTTTAACCCAAGAGTACCGTCACTAGTAGCCCGACTTTAGTATGGAGCGTTTTTACGAGACTTGCGAAATTTTGTATACAAATCGCTGTACCTTTGAAAATAATCACTTTTGATATACGGTTTCTACTGAGAAGTTACTTATATTTAAGAGTACTATTAATTTATTCAATTAAAAAAAAGTACGATCCCCTATTACATAAAAAATAACAAAAAGTTTATAGGTTAAAAATAATAATAGCTTAACAATAAATAAAACTTTACCTTGGATAATCTAAATTTGTGGAGTGCATTTTCATGATGGTGAGACATAATGTGACATTAGGTGTGAATTCATAGCTGAACTCGTCTCGGACCGCCTCGTTTTTCTTCGGGTTGATGGAGAGACACCAGTCGAGGCAAGTGGTCCCGCTCGCGGCGGAGTCGGAGTGGCTGCTGCCCATCATGTTCTCTTGGTCAAACTTGGACTTCTTGTTCAAAGTTTGTACGTAACAATCGTCGCACACTCGAAATTTAACACCACTTGGATACGTTGGAACCTGAAAATGTGATTATTCTATTTTAACAGCGTTTTCATTCAATAAGATAAATAGAAAAGGTAATAATATAATCTAGTGCAATATACAAATAAACTAAGGTCTTATCTAAAATCTTATGGATAGAATATATTTAGGATATTATATATTTAGCTTATAAATAATAAAGCTACAATCCGTTTTAAATGAATACCTAAGTATGTATTATTATCAGAAAATTAATTAAGTAAAACAAAATAATTCACCTGCATTCTATTTCTGGAGCAAGCGTGACACACGATGCGTCCGCAGCGGCGGCAGTGGTGTCTGCGGATGATCATGGAGAATATGGATATTTTGCAGAGCATGCATCTGTCCACTGAGTAGTCGTCCACCCACTGCTCCTTACTCGGCACCTGGTCCGGCATCACGAACGGCTTGGACGCCGCTTCGATGTTTATCGAGTCTATGGACTGCAGCAGAGACTCTTCCTGAAGTTTTACTGGGGCGGAGGGGGGGCTTTGATTCTTCAAGTCCAATGCCTTTTCAGCGTAAAATCTCAGCAACGCATCGACAGCGTTTCGAGATATCACCAAGGTGTCGATACATTTAATATTGTAGTAAAGGTTATCGCCGTTGTAATCGTTTTTGAGATTCGGCGATATCCTATTTATGATGTGAGCTAGGACGTCGAGTTTGCTGTTCATGAGAAACTGTTCCAGCATCAGCAGAGGCTTATCTATTATATCCCAAAATAGATGCCTCACGTTCTTCTCGATTTCGGTCATAATTTGGAAGCCTATTTTAATATTTTCGAACGATTTCGACGTTGAAGCGTGGGTTGTAATAAAGTCGATGCAGACTTGTAGTATTTCTATGTTCCTTATTTTGGAGATTTCGTTTTCTATCAGGCTCAGAGTCTGATTTATCGGAAGTCTCAACAAGAGGTCTCTAACGAGCGTCGGTGTGGCTTCATTAGTATATTCAAACATCTGCCGCAGTAGGTTGGATATAATGAGGTTCTTCATATTCTGTGACAAGTTGTGTGCGTCAGCCCATTCTAAGCATAACTTAAACTGAAATAAAAATGTGTTTAGTATAGATGTTTTACAGTCGGTCACGTATAATATGCCTTATTTTAATAAAAGTTGCATAAGTGTACCTGTTGACTGTCCATTAGAGTTTCGATTATTGTCTCTGGACTATCTTCAGATTTTTCTAGAACTTCATACCAATGATTTTCGCCCATGATTGATGATATCTTAAATGTAAACAAATAAATATATAATTATTATGATTACTATTAATAAACTTAAAGTTTAAATTTCGTGTGCCAAGAAGCCGTTCTTTTCATCTAAAGGGTCCCACTCACTAACAGTCCGCC
Source organism: Glaucopsyche alexis (assembly GCA_905404095.1). NCBI lineage: Eukaryota > Metazoa > Arthropoda > Insecta > Lepidoptera > Lycaenidae > Glaucopsyche > Glaucopsyche alexis. The sequence continues at coordinate 21,354,657 of FR990045.1, forward strand.
TGTAGTCTCTGGTCCTATCCAGCGGTCTGCCGTCCTAGGTCAATAGCGCCAACACACTAAAGCGATTTTTGCCTGCCGTCAATGCCCTGCTGCCACTTTTGAGGTCACACACTAGCAGTCAGGAGTCGGCAGTTTTCAACTCGAGGCCATAAGACTGTCCGGCCGACATCTGTCGGCGCAGATCGGAATCGTCAAGCGGTCACACACTATCAGTTCTTAGTCGTCAGTCCAAAACCTTAAAGGAACTGTTAGTGTGTGTGTTAGTTAATGCGATTAACTGACATATTTATAGCGTCCGGCAAACTGTTAGTGAGTGGGGCGCAGATAGAAAGAATATGTTTTGACAGATTGACAAAAGACAACGTGTAACAAAATTGTATCTATCAAATGTATGGTAGTGTGTTAGTGTTTTGTTGCTATTTTTATTAATTATACGTATTTCTAAGCAATATTTTAAAAAACATTAGCTTTTTGCATATTTGCATTTCCTCCACATAAACTTTACTGAGGGTTTTTAAAATAAATACTGCCGTCAGGGGGTAGACCTAACTCACACAAAGCGTCATCTGGTGGCGTAAGTGGTATCAAAAACGGTCAATAAAAAAATTCGACTCTTTCTGTCACCAGGCGGCGCTTGATAGCACGACGGTCCTTGTCGTGTCAGAAAGCTGTCAGATGTCACGAATTTAAAAACCCTCATTGAGCTAAATATCATACTCCTCCATTCTCACAATTCTCTTAAAACTCTACTGAATCTTTTTGATTCACGCATTTATATATAATATATTTTATATATATAAGTTTGGTAGTTTCCTAGAAAATTTCCTGTAGCAAAAGGTTCTCTTAATAAATTGATTTTCCTTACCTGCTCATACAAGGGTATTTTGATTATCCAGTCAGTACACTTTTCGTAAAGCCCTTCTTCGATTTGAGATTGATCTAATGTAAAACGTAAATAGTCTAAGACCTCCAAAGCTCCTTCGGCCGACCAGCACGATAAATTGTTCAGTATCAAGTCTAATTTCAATTCGGGACACTTAAGATATTGGCAATATTTCCAATTGTTACTGACTTTTGGGTTTGTAGCTATTTTAAACAGAATTAAATCTCGAAGGTTCGTTAAATTCGTGCTACATTTAACCTGTCGCTCCGAAAGTGCATCTATAATTTTCAAACATTGAAGAATCTTGCCGGATTCGAGCAGTTTGGGCATGTATTGGAAGAGCTTGTCCAAATCGATAGTAGTGTGTAGCGATGCCAAATATTGATTTCCATTAAAAAGTACTTTCGTACACTCGAACCTCTCCAAATCCATGTACCTGTTCAGGCATTTCGTCCGCGCGTCCACATTTTGTTGCATAGTACTTTCGGAGAGGGTTAAATGTATTTTTTTAATGATGTGAGCCAACACCCAGTTGTGTAACACGACGTACGTCATGCACTGGAGGTCCGGCGTACGCTCTATCGGTGAAAAGTTAGCTGTCGGCTCCACGAATAGTTTTTCCTCTGGATTTTTAAAGTCGTATACTACTTGCAGCAAGTTGTTAAAATTCTCCTCGTTGGCCTCCTTCAAGCTCCCGGCCAACGTGATCGAGGGGCAGAAGTTTAAGATCAGCTTGGGGATCAAATTAACGTTTAACTTTTTACAAATAGGTTCGAGGAACGATACGGGGAGCTCCTTATTGTTTAACATGTTACCGAATATATCATGTAGCTCTGTCTCCAACACGGAAAAGTAAGGTTTTTCAACGGTCGACTCGTTAGTGAGATCCTCTTGCTCAATCTGAGAAACCGCTTTCGTATAGATGTAACATTTTCTGAGATAATGAACTCTAGTTTTCTTATTACCGTGTCGCATGAGCTCCCCGATATTGCACAAATCTTTATCGGAAACGGCTACGACGTTCATGTAGTTCTGATGGTATTTTTGGAAAGTATTTTCGTCCAAGCTGCTCCTTTCATTGGGACCGATGATATCGGCCAAGTCGAGACAGCACTGCCGCAGTTCCCGGGACAGCTGGTTCAGTTTACAAAACTCTTTGTGCCTGATAGGTATCCTGCAGTCGGTTATCAGTTCGCATATATTGTTTACGAAATCAAAGGACTTTTCAGTGTTACCGAATATCTCGAACGCAACGCTGACGAGGTCCTCTACAAAGCGGATGTAGTTTGTCTTCTTTACCGCAGTGACGTCGGTCGCGCTTCGGACTTCCGCCAACTTTCTTTCCACTACGTTTATAAGGCCGTATGTGATCTCTCTGTTGAGTCCGCTGCTCAAGAGTATATCTACTGCGTTTATAAGTGGTGCGTTTTGGTGACTGTACAACTGAAGGTGCGGATGGCGGACCCCGAGCTCCATTATATCGAACGAGTTCGGGGCTCGGTTACAGGTGAGGAATCCCTCCACTAAGCCCATGACCTCCGTGGAAACCACAGACAGATCCGACAATTCTTTACTCGGGTACCGAGACGTGTCTCTGTAGCAGATTATATTTTTTATTTTATTGATCAAATGTCTCAATTGCTCCGTGAACGCAACTTCTGTCGCTATTTCGGAGTCAGATAGATCGAACATCTTAAACAAAAAGAAAAAACTTATTTTAAATATATACGTCAACCTAAATTTGAAAATAAAAAGTATGTATTATAAGATAATATGACCTAGACCAGAGATGGTGAAACTTTTTTTTGATAGAAAAGGTTAATAAGGTCATAGCAAATATATTTTCTTCGTTATTCAGAGGCTTATGTGTTCTAAATAACTGACAGAAACCTGGTTTGTTATAATTTATACAGGTTAAAATCTAACTATACTATAAATCCTATCTGAAAGACTGTGTACTATCAACTCAAAACTCTTCATTTCCTTCAAATAAAACCAGCCAAGTGCGAGTCAGAGTCGCGCACGCGGCACAAAGGGCTCCAGACAAAACGGAAAAAAATCACGTTACGGAGATACAGCTTGGTGGCAGACGGACGGACAGACAGATAGACAGCGAAGTCTCAGTAATAAGGTCCCGTCTAATCTTTGAGTACAGAACCGGCAACCCTAAAAACAGGAACATTTTGCAAAAAATTATCCTAATTCACATTATCACACAAAGTATCAAAATTATTGTGATTTCTGTTGTTGCAAAATAGATAACAAATAATTTAATATGTTAGGTTTGCCTTAAAATACCAAAATATTTTCTAAATTTTTAAACTACGCCACGGTATGCAAATACGAAATAATGTTTTCATAATTATGTATGTGGGCGAATCAACTTTTACGAGGCCAATTTCCTTGTCCCCGATAGAAAAAAATTCTACTATATTTTAGTTTTTTTTGTTTACCAGGATCGTTTTTGATGGATATGAGTTATGACTCGGTGAGTTATAATCGTATTAACTTTCCCCTGTTATAGATATTTAATATTTAAGCCAAATCCTAACAAAAAAAGAAATAAGTACCTATTCGAAAAATACGACTCCTTAAATTACTATTGTAACGCAGACGGGACTTGCAAAGTCCAGTTATTACCGTAATAATGTGGATTTTGTTTAAAAAAACCTCTCATAATGAGCTCCTTAATTGCGGAAAATATCTATATCGATTTCAATGGGCTTTCAAATTTTTATTCCTATGTTATGATAAAAACTAAAAAAAAAATGGTAGGCATCATGTAGGACAATTCTTTAAGTGTTATAATATAACCTATATGGAAATAAAAATTTTGAGTTTGAGTTTGAGTTTGATCTAGACAACGTAGGTACGCAAGAGAATTTCCGACTATGAACAACAAAATGTGGTTAAAACTCACATAAATTTTGCATTCTGATATCGCTGTTGATATTAGAATAAATTAAAATCAATTATCCGTACGCCACCATCAGTAATTTTACAAAATAATACTTATTACTTAATTTTTAAGAAACTTTTTTGAACCTCTTTCAAATTGGCCTCGTAAAAGTTGATTCTCCCATGTAATCAGATATTATAACAAGGCATGTTAACGACATCTGATACGGTGTCAACAACATTCGCTCTGCCGTATGTTCTGTTACTAACACACGGAAATATCATCGATATTGTCGCCTACAGCCTACATTGCTTATCACGTAGGGTTACTAGAGCACGAGATGTATATTTAACAATCAAAATAAGTATATGAATCATTAATATTACTTGTAAATTTTCCTGTGGTTATCGAAATAAAAGAGTCTGCTATCATTCAACTAAAAAGTTCGATAAGTATATTGTATTAAGATAAACCGAATAAGTGCGAGTCGCGCGGCTCACGCACGAAGGTTCCGTACCATTTTAAGAATATTTTACATTACTTATTGTTTCATTTTTTGTTTCAAATTTTTACCAAAAAAATGCGCTTTAAAGTTGAATAGTTCGCAAATGGATACCTAAATAAGAAAATCCGATTTGCAACCTTTTAGTGTTTTAAAGACCTATCTAATAATACCCCAAACTATTGAGTAAACGCAAAACCATCCCCACATATACATATGTGAAAAAAAAAATTTTTTTTGGTATTTTATTTTAACACTTTGTCAGCCGGCTGCTTCATACTTCTAGCACTAGCCATTTGGATCTTGAAAGGTGAGCCAAAGACATCACGAAACTATAAAGGTTCAGAGACGAGAACTACGGATCCCTAAAAACATACCTCCAAAATATGATGTGCTTTTGAAAAGTCATTGTTATAAAGTGCCAAAGCTACCAAGCAATGAGGTTTAGCCAACATTATTGAGATGAAGTCAATTGTATTCTTCTTTGATGTTATAGCTGAAATTATATAAAATCTTTTAAAATAGAGTTGAATAATAGTTGAACAATGAATCATTTTGTTTTCATTTTTAAAACGTATAAATTAAAATATACTTACATTCGTCATTAGCTGATATAGTTGAGGCAAGCATATCATGACCAACCTCAGTTTTACTGTGTGGTTGACGTCTTCTAACTTTTATTTTTTTCTTTAAAACCTTTTGATTGAACTCATGGTCCTCGTCGTCGCTGCTTTCATCGACATCAACATAGTCCATGCAAGATTTGATTTGCAACGAACTTGTGTCAGGCGACAAGGTGGACACAAGTTGCATCTTCCATATTGAATGATTTACAATGTCAACAATCTTTTTTAACCTACAGCTATCTCTATCGTCGAGGTAATTAACTTCATCTTTTTCTTTCAATATTTCCAGACAGATTTTAAGTGTATCCAGAATAATTTGAGTGGTATAAGAATTGCACATAAAACCAGTATTAGAGGTACTACTCTTATTGACTGGTCTGCTTTGCTTCTTGGAATAGAAGTAGGAACATTCTGAATGAGTACCGCATGGAAATTCCTTTGTATGTTCGTAGCAAGCAAAGTACTCATATCTCATAAACAAACAGGCAAACATTGTTTCAATTACCTCTATGCAACATGGCAAAGGTTGAATAGATAAAATGAGACGTTTAAGGTCATCCAATGATGTACTGATCTCTTGTGTATTCTCAAAACCATCACAGGAATTAATTATTGTATCTATTATTTTTGTGATGGCACAATAGCTGTTGTATACAGATATGTTCCAATGTATACAACTGCGGTCAATTACAGAGTCCTGTTGATTGCTTAGAGATATTAAGTCGCAAACAAATTCATTATTTGTAGACAAAAGTCGTGATACCTTGTATCTATCAATTTTAGACAGTCTGCAAACTTGTGATATAACCGTAAGAGCACTTTGGGTTAGTATTTGGTTAAAAAAAGAAGTAGACAATATTTTACAGTTATTTTCTAAACAGAATTTTATTATTGTCAATTCTCTTTTGATTTCGGTCACATAGAACTGTAATTGGGTATCAGTTGTGACATAAGTGTCAAGAATAGAGAATATGTTTGCCAGCTGATTGACTAGAGAAAGCAAATCGTATGTTTCAGGGCAATTGGTCAGATCAATTAATAACATAATCAATATTTGTTTAGTAAAATTGTTGATTTCAAAAGTCACATTCTTCATATTGTGCAACTGTTGCTTATATACATCAGCCGCTTTGAGCAGCCAGTGTGTTTTATCCTGGTAGCATAGTTCTATCATATACTCTGCTGTTAGTTTAAATCGTTTATTTTCATCTTTCTTGCATAGTATATCAGAAGCAGCTTTTAGAATATTCGGTTTCTTGTGCGTCATAAGGCTAATAAGTATTTGTTTTTTGTGTTGCTTAAAAGTATCGTTTTTGAATTCCTGAACAATTTTGTCATAGAAATTATCAACAAATTGATCATCCCACTTTATTAAACAAAGTATTGTTGTTACTTTATCAGAAAAATTATTTGATAATTCATTTTGGAGTACTTCAAAATATATTTGTTGTATTTGTAAAACGTCACTCTCCGACACATTTTGCAATAAATAATTCAGTATTCTAGAAGTTGTTACAGGATTGTTTTTTAAATTTTGTTTAAAGAAATTTAAAGTGGTATCTGATATATTTTTCACAGGGGATAGTCGCTTTCTGTCGTTTTGAATTTGAACAATTTCCTAGAACAAATTAAATAAATTACAAATTGTTGTGCAAGCTACAAGCAATATTCTCAGTTTTAAAATTCAAGTTTAATACATACCTCTACTATATCAAATGATAAATCATCTAAAAGACGAAGAGTGTATTTCAGCTCTTCTTCAATCATTTTGTTAACCAAAAATCTACAACAAAAAAATATTACTGTTTCTTTTAGTATGCATAGACGTAATACGTTAAAGGATTACATACATATTTAATATATTGTGATAAGTGCACTTTTTGCTTAACTAAACAAAAAGACTACTTACGTTACAGGCTACAGGCAACAGCTGATCAAACTACGAAATCACAATAACCGTAGGTAGATAGTATCCATTTATTGAACAAAGAAAACTACTCTCAAGACATCTTTATAAAATATGTTAGCTTTTAATAAAATTATTTATCAAAATACAAACAACTTTACCAACAACAAAAACACCAAAAAGCAAAGCAAAATTTTTGTTTGACATTGACTCTGTCTTTTTTTTTTATATAATTATGGTATCTAATTTGCCAGTGTCAAGTAAAAAAGGCGGGAAATAGAATATTCATTCAAATTTTCATCACCGTATTTCTAAATCGTCAAGTCCAAAGTCTAGTCAAAGTCCAAATAAATAGTCAGTACAGTCAATTCAGTAAAGTGGTAGAAGCTTTACTGAAAGTTCCTAGGGAGTTTTGACGTTCAACAAAATAGCACGCTTTTTGAAATTGTACCATTTGTGCACGTTGTCTGATAAAGTGATGAAGAAAAAAAACGCTATCGTTTGAAAATAGAAATGTCAAACTTGTGTCAAACAAATTGTCGTTTTGTCAATTGACAATTCATTTTATGTACATATATTCGTTCTAACCACGAAGTATAGATAACAAGGAGTCCGAACGTAATGTTAAAATAATGGTCTCAATTACGGGGACAGATTTTTGCCGGTAGAGCGCGCGACGGTCCGACATGCACTCGTTTGAAATTACGCGGGAAGTTTAAAGTTGCTATTGACAGCTCTGGAAAGATTGAAATCTTAATATATAAAAGTTTTAGGAAATTCTTAGAAACTGTTCTCGAAAAATAGATACCGTAGAACACGTTAATTGCCTATCGGTAATTTAAAAATAATTGTAATAAATAATAGTATTGGCAACACTCGGTATAATAGTATTGGCAACACGCGGTACTCGTCGGTCTCGCACGCCTAGCGGCAGAAAAGAGAACTAAGATCTGGTCCTATTATTGTGTACATAATTATTATTAAAAAGCCTATACCGTTCGGACTCCTGGTATCTATGCTTCATGGTTCTAACAATATAAGATTGTGATGTTTTTGTTTTAGGTACTAACACTGTTTGTTTTAAGGCGTGACTCCTGTTCGAAACATTACACAGAAAACATGAAACAAAAACATTTGTTTCCATACACAAGCTGTCTCCAGCTATAGAAAATGTTTTTGGTCGAAACAAAACATTTTGGCTAGACACGATCTAAGTTCCGACGAGGAAGACGTATTAGCGCTCACAGTTTTAGTGATTGTAGGTGTAGAATCTAGGAGAAAAGAGGGGTTCTGAAAAGGCCACTTTAAGTGTTTCATAAAAGTATTTTTTTCAAGTCATAAATATGTGCGCCATTTTACGCATTTCTATTGAAAACTGACAAAATTTGTGTTTTTTAATTAAGTCAGGCCGTATATTATGAGCGATCACAAAAACAAACACAACAAGCAAAACTATAACCCTAAAAAACCTGTACCTAAGTGTCATGTGAACGATGTGAACCGTGAACACTAGTTATGAAATGAAACATTTCTTCCCCTCTCTACCCGCGCGGGAATGTTTTTCGTTCGTCTCCTAAAACAAAAACATTGTCTATTCCTAGACAAATGTGTATAGCCACGCCCCAATGTTTCATGTTTTCTGTGTAATGTTTCGAACAGGAGTCACGCCTTTAGGTGATTCAACAGATGTTTAGTTTTTTTAGGCAACTGTACCCTTGTTGTTTCACCAGACCTACAATTTATAGAGCAAAGTCTACATAAGCACACTCTGACACTGGCAACTCACTGAGACCGCCATAATTAAAGAAGAAGAAGAATTGACAATTCACAAAAATGTTCAATTTATTTGTGAATGCAGCGAGATTTTATGTTACCTACCTACCTATTTATTTTTAATTACCTACCTACCTAATTTGTTTTTTGTAACTATGAGATATAAATCAATTCCTATTATATCTCAAATAAAACTACTTTTCAATAACAACCAAATCCGTTTCTGTAGTAGTTTCTCTGTGCAAAATATTGTATATGAGCGGCTAAAACCAAGATACCCATTTGATATAGCTTCAGTATCATGTTTTTACTCATCAGATAACAGAAAATCCTTTATTAGTTTAGATAAGAAAGCTGAGGCGTTAAAAGATGCATATGAGCATAAAAAGGAACAAATCAAGGATACGGAACAAAAGCTACGTCAGAAGGGTGCTGAATTGGTTCGCGACATAAAACAGCAAAAAGAAATTACAGAACAAAAATTCAAATCAAAAAAAGATTTTCTAATCAAGGACATCTTAGAAACTAAGGCTAAAGTGAAAGAGAAATTAGAGGAAGTGGTTGAGGTTGTACAAAAAAATTGAGGTTACTTAATATTTACAAATAACAAATAGTGAGAGTTGCTATGTTGATGCTGATGATGTTTTCATTTTCAGAGGGAAAACGTTTTTACTGTGCCGAATATATTATGTGTCACAAGGATTGTATTATCACCATACCTCGGATATGTAATATTACAGGACAGTTACAATTTAGCATTAGTATTACTAGTTTGTGCTGGTGTAACAGACCTGGTAAGGTTTTAATTTTGCTGGCCTTGTTTAAAATAATAAATAAAGTTGGTAGTTATTTAAAAAGCAATTTAATGTGCATTTACAGTTGGATGGTTGGATAGCTAGAAAATGGAAAAGTCAGTCTTCAAAGATGGGATCATTTCTTGATCCGATGGCAGACAAGGTTTTAATTGCAACCCTATTTATAAGTTTGACATGGCAAAACTTAATTCCTTTACCATTGACTTTATTGATAGTGGCCCGGGATTCTGCACTAGTTACGGCTGGCTTTGTCATCAGATACATCAGTTTGCCACCTCCAGTAAGTTTAAAGCATTAAAAAATTTAATTACTATTTATTAACATCTTTTATTATGTTACAATCTGTTATGTTAGATGCATTTTAAAAAATATTTTATGTTAAACAATTATTGTTTCTTTTTACAGAAAACAATAAGTCGATATTTTGATGTAACTCATGCAACTGCTCAGCTTGCACCAACATTTATAAGTAAAGTTAACACTGCTGTCCAACTAATACTGGTAATTTGTTTTTAAATTATTCTAGTTTTTTCCTGTGGCTCCACCTGCGTAAATAGGTATAGTACCTCACAGGAATACTGTACTTTTTCGGGATAAAATGTAGCCTATGTTTAAATCCAGAGTCTAAACTACCACTAAACCAAATTTCATTAAAATCCGTTCAGTAGTTTTTGCATGAAAGAGTAACAAACATCCATCCATCCTCACAAACTTTCACATTTATAATAATAGTAGGTTTATTTTTACCTATTTTACATTACAATGATGGTAAACATTTTTATATATTATACTTTGTTATTGCTGTTACAAAGGAAATATTTTTATAACAAATTTTAAGACAAAATATAATATCCAAGACTTGTCTAATATCTAAATTGTCTAGTACATAATAATTATTGTTAATAATAAAAATTATCTGTAATAATTATTACTATTTAGTTTCACACACCATTCATATCATGGTAGAATGTATGGACCTATACCTATGTATAGGTATGATGGACCTGTTCTTATAACGACCTGCATGTAATATTGTGTACTACATTCTGTGAATAGATAATTCAATTGAATTGAATTAATTTCTATTTGAAACTGGTGCATTCTTTACATTTTCAGGTGGGAACAGCATTGGCATCTCCTGTTTTTGGCTATGTGGATCATCCTTCTCTTCAAGTTTTATTTGGCATAACAGCTGCTTCCACTGTTGTATCTGCCTTAAGCTATGTAATAAGTAAAGACACATATAAATTATTAAAGAAAAAATTATGATTCTTAGAGTGTGTGTAAATATAGGCTCAAAATCCTGTCTAATATATGAGTTTATTGAATGGATATCTTATTATACAATGTTGTTGTAGAAAGTGGTTTTATTAAAAAAAAAAAAAAAAAAACAAACAATGAAACAACGGTTTAATACGCATATTATATTACTATAAAAATATGACATAAAGTACAAAATTATAAAAGAATATGACAAACTCAATTAAATTATATTCAATACAGCATACTGATTAATGGACATTGGAATCATCAGGGCGTTCTTAGAGAAATTCACATAAGTAACCGTAACTAAAGTTTGTTAACACATTAAAAAATATTTGGTTAAATTTTAGTCTTCTGGTGGTACTGCAATGTGTTTTTGTATTTTTAGTTAATATGTGGAATGTCTATATTTGATTCCCTTAGTATTAATAAAAATAAGCTGTTAGTAATGTTAAGCTTATCACTGTAGTAGTGACTGGTGTTATTAGTAAAGCATTTAGTTATTTCTGTTTTATAGATCTAAAAACTATTACTTTCTTAACTTACAATTGCTTCTAATCTCTTGGAAGTTGCATAGTCGACTATTTATAATGTAGCGGACCTAGTTAAGGGTGAAATGTTTTCTAAAGGCACACAGATGCTTGACTTGAGAAAAACAATTTTTTTTTGTAAAATTTTTGTTCATTCAGAAGATTTTAATGTGATAGGAACATTTTAATTTTTTCGCTCTTAGTAGTAATTTTTATAGTACATATAGTGAAGAAGACTTTCTTAATCTGCACTTTTAATATCCCCTATAACTTAGAAAGCAATTCATACACACTACATTTTGTATATCTATTGCAGTATTGTATCTATAATAAACTATGGCAGCGATCAGATTATATTACTTAACATAGAATATATAATAAAAATATTTTTAAATTATTACTTAGCAAATTAATATTGTAATTAAGGACATTGGGAATTTTACTATGAATCAATTATCCATGGACACAAAAGATAAAATTAAGTCAGATGCAAGCATTTTTACACCTGGATTACAACAATATAGGTTGTATATCAGTAGGAGGTGGTGTAAATACTGTGACATATTAATAATTACACACCTTGGGAATAAGATGAGGGGTGCAAGGCTGTCTCTATGTACTTGTGTACTTTTGTTATTAAAAATAACAAAAGTACATAGATTTAAGTTTACAATGTAAAACATATATATTTCTCTTAAAAGAATAATTTTCCATATTTTTGCTAAGACATGGAACCCTTGCGAGTGTCTTTAGGGGAGAGTTAGGGTTGAACTGGTGATAGCTTTTTCTGTCGACTTTCCGAAAAGAGCTTGTTCTTTTGGAAATGTTTTTTTTATTTAATTGCAACAAATATTTATAATATTTAATATTATTAACTTAGCTCCACTTCCCATTGATCTGAATAAAAATCATGATAAAAAATAAAATGTGAATGAAAATTTTACACTCTAATGGTATTTTGATTAATGGATTGTTATACCTGGGACTTCTCATGGATTACAAAATATTACAAAAAAAAAACCATACATACTGGTCCTTATTATTTAATTTTGTAATCAAAGAAGGCTATATTCATTTATTGTACCATTAAACTTAAATAATTTTTATTTTACTAATATCTGGCACCATATTAAAGGTCAAAAAATTAGGTACCTTATACCTAACTTCATCTGGCCTTATATTCAGCAATTTTTATTTATAATAATGAATAAAATATTTATGACAGAGGTTTACTATAACACTAGTAATTGTTTTATTATAAAAAAAGAGATGTTACTTTTTTGAAATCAATTGAAATAAATGTAACAATCAGCTTAGGAAACCTATGACATATTTTAGCCTCTGTGTGCACAAAGCCTTGTTAGTAATTACATAATAATAATCAAAAAGCACCTATATTAGGCATTTTGTAATACAATTTGAACAAGAAATTAACAAAAACAATGTCATAATGTTAAAAGACTTAAAGTTATACATTGATAAACAATTACAAAACCAGATAATTAAGATTGCACAAAATATTAAGTATATATAATACTATATAATGTCTCCGAAAATCAACTACGGATACTTCAGGCACATGATCCACTGCTTATGTAAAGACGTTTAGGCAAAAAAATAATTGTCATACTCAAACTAAAAAATCATCTCAGGTATGGGTGACTCCGCAAAACGCAAACTCGCCCATATAACTATTTTTTTTCTAGTATGACAATTATTTTTCTGTTTAAACAACTTTATGCAATAGATCATATGCTCAAAATATGCATAATTAATTTTACCGAACCTTATATATATTTTTTAAACTGGTAACAGAATTTGATTTTAGTAATTTAAATTATTGCTACATATATTAAATTTTTCATAAGCAAGAATAAATTTAAGGAGTATGATCATTTAATGTATAATATTATATTTTATCTTAAATAATACTTGTAATGCTTACTAACCTACTTTATTAATCAGCTCATCACAAATGGCTGTGAGTTCTTCATTATCTTTAATCTTTTGGGCCAGAGACTCTTGCAAGGAGGATGCGTGCACTTCACTTTTCTTAAGCATTGCATTAAGCTTTAATATCTCGGCTTGATGAGTTTTCTTAACAGTATCTAGTTCAGCATTTGCTTTATTCAACTGCTGCATGGCATGCTGTCGGAGTGTTTCATACCTCGCTTCAAGTTTTTGAATGGCATCATTGTTTTCTTCAACTGTTCTTTTTAAAGTCTCCTCATTGCTCTTGTACCCTTGGATAATAACTTTACATCTCTCATACTTAGTGTGAACATCATTAAAAGCATGTTCCATTGATGCCAAGTGTGCAGCTGCTTCATCTCTTTCCCTCAATAATGTAGTTCTTTCCTCGGCCCATCTTTTTCCTTCAGTCTCCCTTTCTCCTATTAGTGAGGATATTGTTCTCTCATACTCCTCCATCACAACACTCATCTGTTTATTATTTTTAACTTTCTCAGCAACACGCTGTGAAAGTGTTTTTTCTTTTTCAGAATACTCTTCATTCTGCTCAGATAATTTTTTAATTTTATTTTCACACTCCTCCAAACGTTCTTTCAATTCTTGATTTAGGTCTCTCAAGCTCTGTGCTTCCTCTTCTTGTGCGGTTAACATTTCCTTGACTGCTCTTAACTGGTCCAACGTATGGGGATCCATGTCGGCCGATCTAGGTATGACTGGTGGAGGAGGAGGTGTCACACCCAAGCTTAAGAGTCTGTCTATTGTTGCAATAGCAGGTGATACAGGATTAACTTTAACAGGAGTTACTTTAGTAGACTGAGTTCGATTGACGGCGGGCGTAACTACTTGCGTTGGTTTGTCTGTATGACTACTGTTTGGTTGAACAGATAATTGTTGCAAAGAGTTTACAATATTTTGCTCTGTACCAGACATGGTACGTAGTGTAGTCTTGTTATTTAACTTTTTAAAATTTGAATTTCTCGGTAAAGTTAAAACACATTATCCTGAAATGGAAAGAACAACATAATTAATAGACCGTCAAGGACGACAAAAATATTAGTCATCACATCCATATGTACCTATATTAATCAATTTAAAATTAATGCAATAAATGGATCATGATAGCCAAATAACTTACTGAGCTTGTAAAAAGCATTAGCAATTACAAAATTGACCAACAATTTGTAAACATCCCACGCAGGGAATTACGAATCTCGCAGTTTTGGGTTTACATATAGTGGCTTCCAATTGTGAAACTTTCTTACAGTATTATTCTGCTCCTAATCACATTCCTTAGGTAACTGTATCATGTCAAATAACTCTTAATCTCATTTGATCTCAATTTATTGGTTTTGTATTAAATAATTACGAAAATTCGATGAAAATTCCGCTGTAAATGGTTGACTGTCAATTGTCAAAACTTGAATTGTCGATGGATGGATGACATCATGGTTTTTTAAAGTTTGGTTCCTTCAAAGTCTACACAAAGCTACTCTGACATTGGCAACTCACTAAGGCCGGCATACTCAAAGGAAGAAGAAGAAAAAGGATCCTAAATAGGTATAATATCTCACTACCTTTAGCACTACCAACAACTTTGACCAACAAGGTATTCAGAGTATTTCAGAGCCCGGCTGAAGTGGGCGTGGGCCCTTTCAAGGTCGACGATTATTACTCTGAACTGAATACCGGCCCCCTCTCTCTCTGTGTACAGTTTGAATGTGAACGCGGATAGGGACGTATCATGGCACCTGTTTTATCTAAACCATTAAAAAAGCAGCGATTCCTGAGGCTTTGATTGCATCCATGAATATTATAGAAGAAAAAAAGAGAAGAAGGATATGAGTAAATTGAAATTAAGAGAAAAAAACTCTAATGTTCGGATACTCAGTGCTCTGGAACCAGTGGAGTTTCAAAATTATTTAAGAATGGGTTCTTAAATTACCTAAAATATATTATTATAACATTAATATTAATAAATATAATAAACATATCAAAACATCACCGATGAGTCCTTTTTCAATTCTTTCGCACAGTTCGAGCGCAAATTTTCTATTTTTCTCTATAAATAAATCTAATCAAAATGGCGGCCGGGTCGCTCTACACTTGAGTCGAATTATACCTATGTACGCAAGCGCTGTCTAGGCTAGTCGCGTGATGACGGAGCTCCCTAACCGCCCTAAGAGTTATTACATTTTTCGATCGCAAGGGCGATTTATAGGGAGTTAGGCTCGCCGGTCGCCCTAATTAGGGACTCTTACTCCCTGAATTCTATAACACCGCTCTAAATAAGAGTCCTGGTCTCTGAATACCGTGTATTGTGTAGTGAGATAAGTATTACTTACTCACCGTCCAGCCTGCAAATCCAAGCGGACTTCTAGGCGAAAATTATAAATGCAATTATTTGACACTATAATAAGGCTATAAGTACCGGTGCTGGATTTACAGCCGACCGTGAGTATGAAGCTTTATAAGTTTTGCCATTATAGGTCTACCAGAATCTGATGGCATTTTAAAAAAAATAAAAAATGTGATTTTCATATGGCAATGTCAAGTATGACCCGTCAAATCAAAGTACGTGATCTGTCAACAGCTGTTAAAATTTTGTGATTATGTTCTTGGAATTTGTTGTTTTTGTGAAAATATCCAAAAAGGCAATTCGATCTCAAGCGAGAAATATTGTTTTCTATGTCTATAGTAAAATACAGAAAGAAGAAGGTGTAAATCGAACTCAGTCTTATAATTTAAAGCTTGTGGTAGAGTTGACCGGTAAGTTAGAGTGAGCCGTTTTGATACTTTTAGTTTTTTTTATATTTTCTTAGGTAATTATTGTGACTTCTTTAAGGGCCCTATACGGCAATCGAGGGTCGGGAATATAAGATAATTATACAGAAAAAGATACTCCACAACCTTGAAAATATCACACGGCTAGTTAATGAATGTTACTAGCCGCTGAAACATTCGAATTTAAGATAATATTTATGGATAAGTGTAAAAAAAAATCTGAATATCACTGAAAACGTGTAAATCGCACTCCCGTATTATAATAACTGAGTCGTAATTATCAAGAATTATTTAACTAATTTTATCAAATAATAAAGTTAAAACTATAAAGAAGTAGATGAAATCTTTATTTCTTAGTAAATATATTCTTATTTTGTGTTAAGAAATCATAAACTTGCCCAATTTTTTCGCTCAAATTCTTCATACAAATTACTATGAACTGGCGAGTTTCCACAAATACATGTGCGAGCGCCCGCTGCGGTCAGTACGCCACGCAACTCCGAGGAGAGAGCACGTCGCTTTACGCCGCATCCACAGATCGCGATCGAACCACAGTATAATTAATAATAGTAGGTACATTTGTTCTGTTGAGCAAGTAAATATTTCTTTTGGAACGAAGTTCCTTATGGCGCGTTGCAAAAGGGAGACGGAAAAAATTAAGACCAAAAGTTGTAACGACACTTTTTGCCATAGTTGTAAGCCGTGCGGTGTGTTTCTCTGTCTCTCTCTCTCTCTCATCATCAATCAACCAAACCCAACAACCCTCCACACCAAAAACCCCACCCCCTATACAATGTAACCCCCCTCCCCGTCTAAAATTTTTTGACCTTACCAATAGTTTTCCCACGAAACCTCCCCCCATCCCCCCACCCCCCAAAAATTCCCCTCGAGGCATATCTCAGTCAACTGGACCCCTAGACCCCTCGAGTCAGGTATCATTGGAATCGCGAGAACGAGCCCTATAATTTGGCTTAATCAAATCCCCTAAATTCCCAACGGGACCCGGGATATACCTCAAAAACCTCAAGAATCCCCCTCCCCCTCTCAAAAATTTTTGACCCCTCCAATAGCTTTCTCACGAAACCTTCCCCCCTCCCCTCCCCCTCCCCCCCACAAAATCCCCTCGAGGCATATCTCAGTCATCTGGACCCCTAGACCCCCCGAGTGAGGTATCATTGGAATCGGGAGAACGAGCCCTATAATTTGGCTCCATTAGATTCCCTAAATACCTCAAAAACGTCAAGACATCCCCCCCTCAAAAATTTTTTTGACCCCTCCAATAGCCTTCTCACGAAACCTTTCGAAAATTGTTTTTGGACTTGTGGAATGGATTTCGATCAGGACTAGTGACTCGACTTAAACTCGCGACAGGTCAACAGGACAGAACAGGACAGGAAAATGCGGTCGGCGTTGTGCACTGAGCATGTGTCGTTCGTTCAATTTCCGCGAACCAGTTTTGAGGTTTTTAGGGCCATTTTGAAATTTAACGTATGGTGAAAACACTATTGAGAAAAAAAGTGTCTCCAGTTAAATGGCCCCACTTTTGAGATTTTTGGGGCCATTTTGAAATATGACGTATAGTGAAAACACTATGGAGAAAAAAGTGTCTCCAGTTAAATGGCCCTACTTTTGAGATTTTTGGGGCCATTTTGAAATTGAAAATACTATGTAGAAAAACGTGTCTCCAGTTAAATGGGCCCACTTTTGAGATTTTTGGGGCCATTTCGAAATTTGACGTATGGTGAAAGGGGCCATTTTGAAATTGAAAATACTGTGGAGGTGTCTCCAGTTAAATGGCCCCACTTTTGAATTTTAGGGCCATTTTGAAATTTGACGTATGGTGAAAACACTATGAAGAAAAAAGTGTCTCCGGTTAAATGGCCCCACTTTTGAGATTTTTGGGGCCATTTTGAAATTTGACTCTCGAAGTCTTTGGGGTATTGGTGACGACTATTGGTCTGGTCAAAAAATGTATGGTGTTGGGTTGGGACACTTCGTCGATGGTACCTGAAGGTTTACCGGTTCTGCTAAGGAGCAGCAGGCTTAGCATGCACATCGCAGAAACATCGGAGAGTCGACAAAATGAGAGATTGAAGAAACATTAATACCATTTGTAGCAAAATAGGTCTTATTGTAAGGCAGCAAGGTCGATGCATTGTCGTTTGGAAACAATCTTTCTTTTCTTCCCGAATTTTCTCTTTCTTTTCTCACAGAAGATTTCCCGACAGCCATTTTAAAACTAGATAATGTGTCTGTTTAGAAATGTTGATTTCTATTGGCAACCTTGTCGCCAAGGATTAAGAACTATTTTGCAACTCACTATTTGGATAAAATATTTCTTCCTTAAATTTATTTCTTCGGATCGCCATGCTAAGCCCGCTGGCTGGTGTTCTTGAAAATTATTATACGAGGTGTGTGCATGCGTGCGGAATTGCGGATTTAAACCGAAACGCGGCACGTTTGTATGCAGATGGTTTACTGTTCTTTATACTGTGGCGCGAGGCTCGATCGTTGTGAGAGTAGCGCTAAAAACCTAAACTTCGCGCGGCGCGTCTCCGAATACGGTCCTTAAATGTGTTTCCAGTACTACTATAAGGTGAATCGTAGCTGATGGCACATCGAATGATGGTTTGTTTTCCATGCCTGGTAAAAGGAGGAGAGGAGGAAAAAAGAAAATCAATATAAGACAGTTTCGATTTATAGTTGATTAAGAATTAAATAACATACATACATATAATCACGCCTTTTTCCGTAAAGGGGTTGGCAGAGACCACTTTTTGCCACTTGCTACGATCCTTGCATACTCGTTTCGCTTCGTTCACTTTCATTCTTACCATCCATTCCTCCTCTTACATTCAACGAAGCGAAGCGGCTCTCCATGATCCGCTTTTCACCTCCGTGAGAAACGAGACGTGATGGGTGGTGAACCCATCACGTCTCGTTAAATCCAAGAATTAAATAAACGAGTTCTATACAGTTCGGAAGGAAATTACAACATTAAAATAAATAAACTGTTGCTAATTTAATTGTAATAAATAAGTATATAAAGTACCTAATTCACGATTGATTTATTTTTCATGAAATATCATTATCATTACATAGTATAAAACAAAGTCCCTTTTTTGTCTGTCCCCTATGTATGCTTAAATCTTTAAAACTACGCAACGGATTTTGATGCCATTTTTTAACAGATCGAGTGATTTAACGGGAAGGTTTTTAGGTATGTAACATGCATAACATAGTAGAGGTACACAAATAATTTTAGAGGTTTCTAAAGTCCTAAAAAATCACATATTTTGCGCTTACATTGAAAATGCTGGCTGAACACTACGAGATAGATCAAAATTATGTACCTACTACAGTTGTATTCATCTTTAAAAAGCCTACAAAAAAGTCCGCGATGGCATATATGTCTATCTCTTAGGGATAACCCACAATAACCATTTTTTTATCCTTTACTTTGATTTTAATTAAATAGCTTATTTACAAAGCGATTTTAAGTAATACAGTATTAATCCTTATCCAATTAAGTACCTTAAATACATTGTGCATTTAAGATAGATAAATACTGCCCTTTACGGCATGTAATTTAAATGAATATTTTCGAAGATATTACAGATTTAAAATGCAGGGATATAGTGTTGCTGCGCGGCGCGGGCGCTCGCGTTTCTACATCGCGCTATCGAAAACGCGGGATGTATACAGTATAAAGAGGTTCACGAATATTTTGAACTGCAGCACAGAATACATAATAGTAACTGCAGTTCTTAATTCTTATGGAATATCCAGAGGTGGTTTGTCAGTTTTGTTGGAATGTCAAATAACTTTACTTACTACATAGTACATAGTATTTATACTATGTACTATGTAGTAAGTAAAGTTTGTTTTAACAAGTCGCTTTATCTGTCTGTCCCTATGTAGGTATAGTATATTGTATGCTTAATCTTGTATGCTTAGATCTTTAAATCTACGCAAATCTTTAAGTATTTAGTCTTTAAGATTATGGTAAAATTTATATTCAAGTGCCATAAATATAATATTATGTAAGTATATTATCAAGTGGTCGCGCATGTCGTGTCGAGGTTATAGGGTCCCATTTTTAACAATTTGCATTGGGCAAACCTAAAAGCATTTTCAATATTGTATCAGAAGTATATTGCTGTAAGAAGGTAGAGGGTTATTCGCAGAAGTAGTTTTTTCTCCAAGAACACTATTCCACGCGGGCGAAGCCGCGGGCGGGCAAAAGCTAGTTTTCTATATTATACACCGAACATTCCTCACACAGTCTTATTATAATTCATGTTCAATAATACTAAAGACATAATTAAAATTTAACCAGTATCAAGATCGTTTAATCCTGTTTCCCCAGTATTGCACACTACAAAATTTTATTTCCCTATTTGCCATGAGATTCTGGTACACCTATAAACTGAAACACACTTTCGGACAAGACTAAAGGTTGCATTTAAAAAGACCGAAAGCTTTGGTTGCTTTTTCGAACGAGTGACTATTTATATATAACTTGAGTATTTAAAGCACTTGATTACGACATGATTAAATAATTTTGCTCACAGCCTACTTTCTTCCATCCATCATGATCGATGTTCCCCTGGAGTTGAGTTTTACTCGGTTGGTTTTTGGCTGCAGTCTAACATGTAGTCTACTACTGTGACTAGTCGCTTATGTAAACTCGGAATTGATCGTCCAGTCTGCCAATCAATGCCGCGATCTTGAAGTGGGCCAAGGAATTTGTAAGTATTATAATAATACTTACAAATTCCTTGAAGTGGGCTTTTAGGAAAAAATAAATTAAATGATTGACAATGACGGCCATTAGTACCAGTGCTGGATTTGCAGGCTCGACGGTGAGTATGGCACTTTAGATACAGCTAGTTGACTGATTTTTGATTGCAAGTATATACTATAAAGCATTGTTTCTTAACCTGTGGTCCGCGGATCCCCAGGGGTCCGTAGTCTCATCTATGGATCATTTAACAAAAATTAACAAAGTCTCGTATTCCGGTGCCGGGTGCATAATCTAGTCCCAGCCTAATTACCACAGCGAACGTGCGCCAGCGGGCGGGTCCGAGACTGACTGAAGCTTAGAGTTAGACTATGTCCAGAAACTGCGTAAGCCTGCGTAAACCTACGCACGTAGAGATTCTTATCTTATCACAACAAAATTTCTGCCGGTCTATCTGTGATGCCAACTTGGGACTTTTTCCCTAAATTTAGGGAGAAAAGTATCTGAAGGGGCTAAGAATCTTATGCTTGTGTTATTTAAATATGCAATTAAACTGCTTGTCGATAAGTAATATACAGCACACTATTTTTTTAACCGACTTCCAAAAAAAGAGGCGGCTATACGTTCGGCAACATATATATATATTTTTATTTTTGTTTGTATGTTATACCATAATCCCGCCGTCTCTAGACCGATTTTCAAAATTCTTTTTTTGATGTAAAGGGTGTAATTTCAAGTTGGTCCCGTTTTGAAAAAAGCGGTGACATGATGATAGGATCAATGTGGAATCGAGGGACTCCTCGAAATTTATATGGACGCATATAATTATTTAGACTTTTCCTGAAGTAACATAAGTATATGCTACTAAAAATAAGATTTTGCACCAATGTATATCCTGAATTCAAAAGCACTGAACAGAACTCCTCAGTCTTAAAAGATACGCGTTTCGAAATTTCGGCATTGTTCAAAGAACTACAAGCATATGCAACTAACTTACAATAATCATCATCATCATCTTATTTACAATACTTAATGGAATCTTAGCGCGTATTCAATAATTATACATTCGATAGTTTATTTTAAAGGTTTTAAGATAATATATTAATAATAATTTAACAAAATATATCACTACAAAGGGCGAAATTATTATTTTTAAATAGAAAATTAAATCGACTTCCAAAGTAAAAATACCCAAAAAAGTATGAAATAAAACTTATTTTCTAAATAATTCCCCCTTTTTATTCGACTAAAATTTTAACAATTTCTCTACTCAATCTTCTTAATTTTGAAGTCGGTACCAACAAATTTGAATGTGAGTTCTATAAAATATATGGGATATTGTTTGGGCTGGTATCGACTTCAAAATTAAGAAGATTGAGTAAAGAAATCGTTAAAATTTAAGTCGAATTTAAAAGGGGACTTATTTAGAAAATAAAGGATATTTAAAAAAAAAAGGTCCAGCCCGCGCCCATTACGCCCGCGTAAGTACAGTAATCCACGGATATGTATTTCGCGATAAAAAGTTGCCTATGTCCTTCGGCCTTCCCCATGGTCTAGTTTATATCTGTGCCAAATTTCATGGTAATCGGTTTAGTAATTTTTACGTGAAAGCGGTTCCTGTAGGATACAGGAACCGTACATTTCCCCGCGATTAAAAGTAGCCTACCTCCTTTCCCATGGTCTAATCTATATCTGTGCCAAATTTCATAATGATAGTTTTAATGTAAAAGTGTTGAGGTTTATTTTTTCTTTTACTATAACTTATTAAATTCGTAATATCTATTGAATGGAATAGCCGATTCGAAAAATTTAAAAAGTAATCTGCATGAATTGAAACAGTCTTGATAACAATATGATTTAATTGGATAATGATCTCAACAGAAGTATGAATAACATGGTCGAATTTTGGTCGGTATTTCTATCAACTTTTAAAATGTAAAAAGTGTTTATTGTGACATAACAATAATAGTTGGACATATTATAATAGTATCGCGAAGTTTTTTGTTGTTATTGATATGTCTTTAATATTGTAGAACATACTTTTAATCTATCATCAATAGTTTCCGCAGCGCATGGTACGAAATATGTTTTATTGCATTTTTTTACACCTTGGGTTACGTTACTAAAGTTTTAGTAAGGATCCCTAATCTTTTCTATCAATAAAGAGGTTCCAGAGGTTCTCAAATAGGGGCCTGAAATTACGGCGAAATGGTTCCAGTAAAGAATGGTACGGCAGTGTTTGCTTCGCGCTCGACTTGGCGGGGGCAATGCCGTGCCCCCAGATCGATTATCCTAGTTTTTATAGTTTTCCCTTTATGTGACCATTAAACCCTAACTCTGTACCAAATTTCAGCTCTCTGAGTCTATGGGAAGTACTAGTTCTATTTTGATGATCATGAGTGAGTGAGTGAGTGAGTGAGTGAGTGAGTTTCATAAATGCGAAACTTTGCTTTCGCTTAACTTCAGAACTAAATGTCCTACAGACTTGAAATTTTGGATTTTAAGTATGTGATTATAGCTTACTGGATGACGAAAATTTCTGCGTTCTGCTCTTATCCAGAGGTTCTCAAATAGGGGCCTGAAAATGCGGCGAAATGGTTCCAGTAAAGGATGGTACGGCAGTGTTTGCTTCGCGCTCGACTTGGCGGGGGCACTGCCGTGCCCCCAGATTTTTGTTGGTTATTTTATAATTATAATCGAATTTAAATAATAACGTTAAATTATCTAAACATTTAATTTAAATAATACATATTCACAATTCGTTCTTAAAATCATACATTAACATTTTGTTTTTCATTGTTGGTGCAAGGCAACTTGCCAAAATGATATTGTTTTTGTTATTGTCCTACGCATTTTGCTCGAAAATGAGCAATCATCGTTTTTTTTTCTACGGAAATGACGGATGTTGGAAAGCATGTGTGGGACTTCCGAAAGATATTAGCAAAGTAGTTTTACTGTATAAAGATCTTTATAGGTATGTTTTTCTAAATAAGTAATACTTACATATTTGGTATGTAACTTTTTTGATTTTAACGGTAAGTACCTATATATTTGATCGTATTATGTAACTTTATGAAGTTTCGATATGGCATAAGTACTTTAATAATTATATTTGAGAGTCTTCGCATGCTAGGTAAAATCCACGGGAACCGTACTATTTGTTTTAGGGAGAAATATTTTTTGAAACTTGGCAACTCGATCTTACTACGCTTTCATTGCACTCCAAAATACAGGGGATGACACTTTTGACTATTTCAAATCGATATCAATTGTGTGTTGAAGGTTTTAATATAAAGTGTCTTCAGAAATAATTGGTTTTGACAAAACATTGACAGCACAAAATTTCGGAACACTCTGTAAAGTAAAATGCCAACAGTGTCAACCGATCTGAATGCTGTGTAACGAATGAACTGAATACTTCTATCTCACTTTGAATCATACAATCGGAGCGAGAAAAACATTTTTCTTTCACTTTGTGTCTCGCGCGTACTCGAGGTAGCTGCGTAATTGCTGCATCTATTGAGTCAGGGGCGGAGCACCTATACGTGTGGTATGGGCATACCCACAACCCCAACAGCCTTGTGAGTGCATACTTTCAAGGTCTATTAATTTATAATCAAAATAGGTTCAGTGGGTAGTAGTATTGGTATTGTTAGCCTTTTGAGTCTTACCTGGTGCTTTTTACCTGCTGGTCATACTTATATTATAGTTAAAATACATATTTATAGTAGTGGATTTAGTGTTAAGCGGACCTTTAGTCAGGTAGATTGAAGAAAACGCAAAATTTGTCACCTCTCCATAAATTTTCGGCCCTTTTTTATTTACTAACCAACAGATTTAAGAAAAAATAATACTTTGTTTGAACCGATAGGAATTACTCCTGCCGATGTTATATAATCTATAATTTGTGTATGTTTCTATACTATATATGCATATATTTTTTATTTAATTAATTTATAATCTTAGTTGATGTTAATTTGTTTAAGGTTTAAGGTATTGAAAGCTTATTTTTTTTTACCAAACAAAATAATTTTTTTGCTAAATAAGCGAAAAATTTTCTCGCCCACTCCGCGCGTTAGATTTTAATTAACATAATATTATAAAGAAAATAATACAACTCTTTTTAAAAATTCTAATAACCATGTTATGAAGGAAATAATAAAATCAAAATTTTCGGGCCACATCTTCTTTTGAGAGCTGGATCCGTGCCTGAATCAACCAAAGCGGTTTAATAGGTCAATTTTGTACGATACGCGCATAGCTAAAATAATACGCACGTAGCTCCTGGACGCAATGTATGGGGCCCTAGTACCTCGACTACGTGCGTAGACCTTGCGTGCGTAAGAATACGCAGTTTCTGGACATAGTCTTAGAGCATCCAATAATTTGGTTTGATTCTCTAAGGACTGAAGTGCAGAGTGAGTGAAGTAAATGGTCTGATTTTTTTTAACGTTTCTTTTTAATAATTGTGGACCGAAAATGATTAAAAAACGCTGCTCTAAGGTATGAACAGTAAGATATCAGAATAAACTGTATATTAAATATAGTTTATTCTGATATCTTACTGTTTTATATATTGGATGGATGCTAGTAACTCTTTCACGCAAAAACTACTGAACGGATTTTGATAAAATTTGAGATGGTAGGTAGTAGTTTAAGCTAGGTTAGGCTAGGCTCTGGCCTCTGGATTAAAACATTGGCTACTTTTTATCACGGAAAAGTCATGGAAAAGTACAGTGTTCCCGCGTGATACTCGATAGTATATTTACGTAGGCGGAGCCGCGTGAGACTGCTAGTAGGTAAATAAATGTAAATAAATATTAAAAAACCACTTATAGACTCAGTAAGTTTTTATTTTTATAAAACTATAATATTAACTGTTACATACCTATTAAGCTACTTGAATTAATTATAACAAACAAACAATAATTAAATTTTGCTAAACTCCGACTATATATTTGTCAGTTTTATACATTTCGTAGGCAAAATCTTCATCGTGTGTCGGATCAAGCTCCAAACCTTAAAAGAAAAAAAAACAAGTAGGTATAGTGGGAGCTTTCGGAGCATAATGTGCAAAACGCAAAATGACTACAATACGCAAGATTTGCAAGCAAGCCCATGTTCATACACTACATTTTTTTTCGTAATCAACTCAGTAAAGTATGCACTAAGAGAATCCGCTCAAAGAGGGTAACCGGTTATAGTGTTAAGTGTAGGACTAATGCAGGATATGGTTAACTAATGATACCGGGCTATTGGGGTCACCAGCCAACTGTGGGAGAGCCACGCTTCGGCAGGAATGGGCCGGCTCGACCGAATAAATACCTCGACCTCACAGAAAACCGGCGTGAAATAACGCTTGCGTTGTGTTTCGCCGAGTGAGTGAGGTTACCGGAGGCCCAAGGGGGGATTGGGGATTTGAAGGACCAGGAACGCAAGTCGCTACACCAGAGGAGTTACAAGTACCTACAACTCCTCTGGTGTTGCGAGTGTCCATGGGCGGCGGTAATCGCTTAAAAAAAAAGGTATAATTACGCATTGTGAATATAACCTGCCCGGTTATTCACAATGCATACTTTCTATTTAATTATTATTATTTGTTCTGTGCTACACATACTCCCTACGAGCACGAGGCTCTCGTGAAGTTGTGTAATATTTAATCGGCCGGCCTAAGTGGTGTATTCATCTAGGATTCTTTTATCGCCCCGCCCGGCCCGCGCGCCCTCCGTATTAATTCACCCCCGCAGACTTTTTGGGCCATATTCCGTTTCAGCCTGGTGACGTCCACTGCAGGACATAGGCCTCCCCCATAAATTTCCAGTGCGACCGGTCGCTCGCGGCCTGTATCCACCGACTCCCTGCGACTTTTCTCAGGTCATCTGTCCACCTGGTGGAAGGCCGCCCTACGCTTCGGCGTCCAGTTCGTGGTCTCCACTCAAGAACCTTTCGGCCCCAGCGGGCATCGGTTCTACAGGCTATATGTCCAGCCCATTGCCACTTTAACTTGCTAATGCGCTGGGCTATGTCGGTAACTTCAGTTCTGCTACGGATTTCCTCATTTCTGATTCTATCACGTAGAGAGACTCCGAGCATAGCCCTCTCCATAGCTCTTTGAGCGACACGAAGCTTTTGAATAAGTCCCATTGTGAATGACCACGTTTCACGGTAACACACACTGCTCGAAAACTTTTGTCTTCAGGCACTGAGGGATTTTTGACGAGATGTTTCTGAGTTTCCCGAACGCTGCCCAGCCAAGCTGGATTCGACGGTTGATCTCTTTTTCGAAGTTGGACCTACCTAACTGGACTTTGTGCCCCTAGGTATGTATAGTCGTCAACAACTTCGAGCGTAGAATTTCCAACGGTCACTTGGGTGGGTACAACATGGGCATTAAACATAATTTTTGTCTTATCCATGATCATACTAAGTCCCACCTGTTGTGAAACTCTACAGAGGTCTTCTAGCATAGTGTTAAGGTCTTCCAGAGTTTCTGTCATAACCACGATGTCATCGGCAAATCGAAGGTGAGTGATGTAGTTGCCATTTATATTGATCCCAAGTCCTTGTCAGTCCAGGAGTTTGAACGCATCCTCCAATGCAGCGGAAAACAGTTTCGGAGAGATGATGTCTCCCTGTCTGACGCCGCGCTGCAATGCAATGGGATCGCCTTTGTGCTATGCTCCTGTACTCGCACCGACATGGTGGCTTTACTATATAAACACTTCAACACTTCGATGTACCGGTAGTCGATTCGGCATCTCTGAAGAGACTGTAACACCGCCCAGGTCTCAATCGAATCAAAGGCTTTCTCATAGTCCACAAACGCCAAGCAGGTTTTCTGTATAACCTGCCGTAGCGTATGTATGTTGTCTATGGTACTAAAGCCTCTTCGGAAACGGGCTTGTTCGGGCCATATTAATATTTTTAAGTTTTTATTATATTTGTCAAATAATTTTAAACAACTACTAATTTGATACAATAGATAATAAGCCTTAGCTTAGCCTAGAGGCTATAGCAATAAATTATCTTTTGTATATTAAACTAGAGTTTAGCCTCTAGCCTTTGAATTAGTTAATATGTCGTAGAAATATCGTTTAAAGGACATCATTCACGTTTCATACATTTTTGGACCAAAAAATGAAAGTGCCGGCCAGAAAGAAAAAAATATATATTCGGATAGAATACACAATTCCTAACATTTTTTACTATGACGTCCAATCTGTGCGCCCAATGGTTACGTCGTAATAAAATAATTTAAAAATAATCCTTTTGTGATAAAAAGGTTGGAGTGTCACTATTAAAAGCATGGATATCTTACGTTATGATATAATACTTGATAGTAAAACACAGTGGTAAGGTTGATAAATAGTATTGGAAAAAAATATTTAGTCATAAAATAAAAATAAAAAATATGTATCAAGTACTAGCTGTCCCGGTGAACTTCGTGTCACTTTAAAACCTTCCCTGGACTTCTACGAATATTTTGAGACTAAAATCAGCCCAACCAGTTCAGCCGTTTTCGAGTTTTAGCGCGACTAACACATTTGAAAATCCACTTTTATATATAAGAAGAAGACTAACTGTCCCGGTGAACTATATGATACAACAACCAAAGATATACAAAAAAAAAATTGGAAATGCCTGGAAAAGATTCTGGTCCTTTAAAGAAATAGTAAAATGCATAAGTATAAACATGAGCACCAAAAGAAAACTATTTAATACATGGATTCCACCCATTCTAACATAAGGGTGCCAAACTTGGGCACTAACAAAAGCTCATACAAGTATGCTGGAAGTTGGGCCGAAGGCTATGGAGAGGAGTATGTTTGGAAAGAAAAGGATAGACAAAATAAAAAACAAGGAGTTGAGAAAAATGACACGTGTAACTGATGTAACATATAAAACTAAAAAATTGATATGAAACAACAAACAATCAAAACATGTCCGGCCCGGACATGTTTTGATTTTGATAGGGCCAGACAAATGGACAAAAATAATAACATCTTTGTATCCCAGAAGGGCTAAAAGAAAAGAGGGCAGATCTCTAAAAAGATGGGAAGATGAAATGGTACAAATGGCTGGCAAAATGTGGACTAGTGTATGTGGAGTGGCATGTCAGAGATGTGAGTGGAAGCTGTTGGGGGAGGCCATTGCCAAGAGGCACTCAGAAGCAGAGACCGCGCAACGGAAAAATCAATTATTGATTTGAATATTTTGTAATGTATATAAAATAAATGTATTGTTCTTCTGAATAAAGGCTAATAACAATAATAAGTTAATGACGTACAATTAAACATTTTCTAGTCTTACAAATACGTCATCTAAACTTATTGCGGGTGGGCTGAGGTAAGGGTCATGTCTAGCATAACCCATGTACCAGACTATGCACATAGTATGGGAGCAACATCCGATGGTTCTCATTCCTATATGGCATGTGCAATAGTAATGTTTTATTGCTCGACGCCCGGTTGCTGTTCTATCCAGAGCAATATACACATAGTATGTTTTAGATCGGATGTGTCGGGATTGTATTCGCCCTCGAATCAACCACAAGTCCTCTCCCTCCAATTCCCTTACAAGCTCTAGAGGAATTCCACCACTTAGCTCAATGCTAAAAACTCCATCTGGTTGAACATGCTCTCCATAGTAACTTCTCGCTTGTCTCAGCTGATATATACCGAGGCTAAATAATATTAATTCTTCTTCGGTCAGCGTCGGAAAGTCATTAAACTCAGCCATATCTGCAGACATGGGCTGGAACTGTGCTCTCATTCTGTTCAAGTTACGTCTGGCGACAAGATCTGCCAGTGTATTGGGCATGTTTATCCTTTCCCGGATTATTTGTAAAAAATCAGAAGCATGGACATTATCTACTATCAACACGTGATAAGCATTTATTAATGCTGCTGCGATTCTAAAATATTCAAACATATAGTGCAATGTTATATTAATATGAACGTTTCTCAACAGGCGGAAATCTCGTTTAAATCGGCCATTTACTACTTCCACAACCCAACGGCAAATAGTAACAAGGCGTGACTTGTTTGCTTGTTCCGTGGTTAGTTGCGTCGCTCCAGGATGCTTTGTCTCCGGCATTTTCACAGTGTAACCATTTCCTTCAAGAATGGGAACTGCATCTCTGAACCCACGGTCCAAAATAAATACGTCCCCGCTTTGGTAGAACCATTGGAATAATCCATCGCCATGATCACTTTCATTTTCAGCAATATTCTGCATTATCTGCGCATCTGAAGAAGTAGCAGCGTGTGGACCTGAAACTTCTATTATGTGACCGTCGCAGCAGACAAATAAAAATGGTTTTACTAAGTTCCGGAACTTGTGACTACTATAAGATTTTCGTTGAAAAAAGTAGTTTGAGCTTTTTTGGATGTAGATGTATGTGCCGTCCACAATTGTAATAGCTTTTCTTTCTTCGGGAGGACTTTCAATATTTCCAAAAAGACTTTCTGGGATAAGAAGATTCCTACGTGTGACATCTTCCCGAGTCATATGGTCAAACCCCAAATGCATTGGAACAAAGTCTCGCAAAAGTGCTTCTCGGCCAGTCTCAAGCATTCGCCCGAATGTGGATTCGCTCGTTTTAAATATCGTTGCGAGCCTAGCATTTGAGTCTCCAGTTCGGATCTTTGCAAGTAAAGCTGCTAAAATTGTTTTTTTGTTTCTTTTTTGATTTAAGCTCGGAGTGTTGGCCAATAAATCAGAGAATTGTTCAGCAGTAAGACCAGTCCAATCGTGGAACTCTTTGTTATTGATCAATTCATAATGCTCAAAATCTAAAACTTCTGTTTTAATGTGGTTTATTAACAACCTTAGCGCACTAACGATCTGTGCAGAATTAAAATCTTGAATTAAATTGTCTTGCATAGCAAGTAAATGCCATTCATTTTGCTCGAGGTGTTCGCTGCAAACACGACTGTTTTCTGATATGAATACACTGTATCGGCAAAGAACACGTAGAATAATGTTTTCTGGTATTCTGTCTCTTGTTGAGTCTACACAGTGTTGAAATACACAAGAGTTTGCCGTATTACTAGTTCGTACAAATCCAGGTAAAACTGTAGAATGAGGCACAGCGTCAACTTCTTCGTCTGCAACATCAGGTTCTTCGTTGTCAGGTTCTTCCTGCACTTCACGTTGACTTCGGAGATATTGCCGCTCGGCCCTTTGCCAACAAGGTCGGCATATATGCGATTATGTACCTAAATAAGTTTTAATATAATATTTTTTTATATTATAATGTCACTCCAATCTTTTTTTAACAACAAAGAATTAATAAAAAAATATTTTATTTTTTATGTTATTACGACGTAACCGTTGTGCGCACAGATTGGACGTCATAGTAAAAAATGATAGAAATTGTGTATTCTATCCGAATATCGTAGTTTTTTTTTCTGGCCGGCACTTTCATTTTTTGGTCCAAAATGAATGATGTCCTTTGAATTATTAAAAATATACTTTATAATAAAACTCACCAACATATTCTATTTCGAGATTAAAAACACCATTGATTTTGTCCCCACAAGATATACCGAAATGAGTTACTTTATCTAGTCGTATTCTGCTTTGTTTATCTTGCACACGTCCTTTTGATCCTAGTATAAATTTTGAGAATGGAATCTGAAACAAATTAAGTTTTGTGATATTATGTGATTCTTACTTACTTAATTCATTATGCAAGCAGATTAGGTAATGGGAACACCGTATATTATCTCTGTAAACTGTTGATATACACGTTAGTCGTTAAGTATTGGCGGTGAGCAGATTCCCTAGCGGAAAGTCGCAGAATTAACATATGACTGATAAAATTACGGTTAGACGTACGATTTTAAATGATTTTGAAAATAATTTGTAATTCTTGAAGAATATAAAATAAACTTGCTATAAATTTAATTTTAAAATGATTACAAACGTTATTGTAGGCGACGCACTACGATTAGGTTTCACCTAGGCATAAGTTATTGTTATTTCTTATTAGAATTAAGTTGTTTATATGCCCTTTTGTTTAGAATATATGATTTCGTGTTTATGTAACAGAAAGAATAAAGTCGTACCGCTCGCGCTGGGACGTTCAAATTTCTAATGCTTTGCCCGCCACCTCGGGAACAATAGTCGCACAACCGCACGCACTAGTGACACACGTTTGAACGCTCCACCGGCACATAACTATCCAAAACCGTAGTTTTATTCAGACCCCTATAGTTATTAAAAACTGACTATTGTGTTCCTCAATGTTATAATTATTATCATATTATAAAAGATACTTATAAGCTGCTCATTGCTGTACACTGTAGTCTGTAAGGCCACCTTTTTGTACATTTCTTATCTGTTGTTATATGTGTGTGTTTTTTTTTTGTGTGCAAATAAAGTGTTTTTTATTCTATTCTAAAAGTTTTCATATTTTTCCTACAGTAGGTAGGAAATACGTCTATGAGGTAGGTATAGTACTACGAAAATGTTCCTTCTGGTTTGATGTATCCAGATTACAATTAACATTCCACTTCACGTGGATAATAAAATACACCAGAAGTTTATACCGCTACGCCTTAACACCTAACTTCTTCAGATTTTTGTTCTTTTACACCAACACACAGTAGCATTCCACTTTTAAAATTCTGTTCACCCTCATGAAGTGGTATTTTAGTATTTTTTACCACTTCGTAGATGTCCAACAATGAAATCGTGGCGCACTTTTAAAGAATTATTTCAAAATAAAAATAAAATCTAATCTTTTTACTATTTAACTATACAACCATTGAGAAATATGAGAAATATCAGTCAGAAATATAGTTCCGAAATCCGCCACTATTTGCTCGCCACAAATATCTTTACTGTGGGTAGGTAATATTGTTATATAGCTGTGCTTCAGTACGAAAAATATAACACGGCCTCACAGAAAATCGGCATAAATGTATGTTTCATGGATTTCTTGAGACCGCGGGAACACATTTGTAACACCTGGACCAGAGGCTCTGGTGTTGCGGATGTACCTACATGGGTGGCGGTAATTACTTACCATCAGGCAATCCGCCGACTCGTCGATTTAGCTTGCCACTGCTGGATTAGACTGATTACGAAGGGTAGTGTAGATAACCATATATTACGTAGAAGAAGAAGTTAGATTTGAGTTAGTAATAGATCTTACCTTAGCAATTTGCCAATAGGGCCCGCCCCTCGTGTAAAGTACATAATGATAGATATCGTTCCATGTTATATCGTAGTAGCCTTCACACGACAGGTTGAGCAAATACGATCTTCCATCACCCCGCACTTTTAACACCAAAGTGTTATACAAATGCCAATTGTAGGTGGATTCCCTTTTAAAGGATTTCTAAAAACAAAACAAAAAAAAAGGTGTGTTAAAGGTACAGTCAAAAGCGTTGGGAATTAGGATACGGGATATTGGGGATACGGGATATTGGCGCACCACGGAGTTGCTATTGCTATAAGCAATAGCAACTCCGTATACCCCAGGTATGTATCGTTATCATGTATTTTTAAATAATGTGTAAGTATACAACGCCAAACGAATAAAATTATTAGTACCTTATGTGTATGATTAGTATACAGAACAAGTCATAAGAAATTTGGTATCTTTGAACCTACTGCAGCTGCGTACAAATATTTCAGCAGTTGCTAGGGTAAGTACATACGTTTCAACTTTCAGCAGTCCTAACTAGTAGGTATAAAACTGCGTACCTAACTAACGACTTGGCTACAAGGGACAGATGTGTTTACAGTCTATAAGTACGGTTTAGAAAAAAAAATGACTAAATTAAGAGAAATTAAGTACGAGTTGGTATGAGTTATGACTATTGAATATTTTTATTTACTTACCCTGACTCTCTTGGAACGTATAGCACAATATCCTGCTTTCTTTATCCGCCCATCCTTTGGAACTCTGGTATCGAGATAACCATGAAAAAGCGCACGCCCCGCAGGGCTCATATTAAAACCGCATGAGCTATACCCCTGATTGTGGTCACTATCGCAAGTTGTGACAAAGTTGTCTAGAACTTTAGGCTCATTAAAACACCATATGATATCCGTTTCACCTGAAAAATAAATTTTGCACCAAGTTAGTAGTGGTACTTCTCATCTTGTGTTTTACGATCTCTGTGGCTCAGTGGTTGAGCTCGTCCGAGCTCAAGACGGAGGTCGCGGGTTCGAATCCCGACAAAGAAACAAATAAGGTTCCTGGGTCATGGATGTGTATTAAATAGATGTGTACTATATTAAAATAAAAATCTTAAATATGTGTGTAGTACTTACATATAAAAATTATTAAATTAAATATATTTCCACTGTCTACAACTCGTAACACAAGTTCTACGAGAACTTAGTACGGGACCAGATTGACGTGGTATGAAAGCGTCCATAGAAATTATTATTATTATTGTGTTGTCCATGCGCGGTGGTAATCGCTAGCCAACGCCATGCCCAGCCTGCTCACATAGATGACTGGTGTCAATCCTTTTTTGTTATAATATGATATTTTATTCTTTGTATAAAATTCTCGTGTCACTGCTTTTGCGAGAACTATTTTGTAGGTGTATTCAATGAGTATGAGCTGT
The DNA here is from genome assembly GCA_905404095.1 of Glaucopsyche alexis. Taxonomy (NCBI): domain Eukaryota; kingdom Metazoa; phylum Arthropoda; class Insecta; order Lepidoptera; family Lycaenidae; genus Glaucopsyche; species Glaucopsyche alexis. Next base: position 21,388,942 of record FR990045.1, read on the forward strand.
ACGATTTTTTTCTTCTTAGTGATAAGGGTGGCGCACACCAATTTTTTTTAAATTTTATAGATAGGTTAGTTTGTAGGTGTTGGTAGTAGGTGTAGAAACTGTAGGTGTATATATAGGAAATTTTAATTATTCTAGTTCATAGTTCTTAAGCTGTACCATTCGTTTGACAGAATGACATCTTTTGGGTACAGCTAGTAACTATAATATAAATATACATTGTTTGTTTACCTATTGCAAGTAATTTTCATATTTACTAAATACACATTATTGGGGTTAAAATATTAAACAATGTTAACCTCTTTTATATTTTTAATATCACAAAAGTTGTATAATTACCAAATCACCATAAAACTAAATATTACAACATAATCTTGACCACAACGAAATTATTACAAACTAAAATTTAAAATGTATATTGTACAAACAGAAATCCAAAAGCACCATAAAAAGCCTGTTACCATTTTTACGATAAAGTCATTGAAAAAAATATGTACTAAAGTTTAAGAACATACAACACAAAGATAGTTTAAAGTTTAATTTATAACAGAAACAAAAAAAGGAATTTACAAAATTAAAGAGTTAACCCAAATAAAAAGGTAAAATTAATATAAAAAGTGCTACTCATTGTTAAAATTAAATGCAAATCTTTTACTTTTAAACTATTAATGAAATTAATAAAAGTAATGATTTCTCAGGCACACACCTGCTCTAAAAATTACAAAAAGCTAATTAACACATGTCAAACGCTTGCGCATAAGGTCCTTGTAACTTTTAATTTATATGGTCATCAATAACAATATTTTATTATTGTGTAACATGTCATGTAACATAATTATAAAATATCCTTTAGGGTACTCCATTTATTAACTGATCACAAATCCTCGTCAGTTCCTCATTATCTCTTGTTTTTTGAGCTAATGACTCTTGAAGGGATGATATTGAAACTTCATGTTTCTTTATTGTAGCATTCAGCTTCATAATCTCTACATTGTGACTCTTATTCAAGTTATCTAACGTCTCATTTGCCTTCTCCAAGTTTTCCGTTGTGACCTTTTTAAGATTGTTATACAAATCATCATATTTTTTCATTCCAATCTCATATTCTGCAATGTTTTTCTCTAATATTTTCTCTCGCTCTTTGGCTTCAATAATAAAACTTTTACATTTCTCATACTTAGTCAACAAATCGTTAAATGAGCTCTCCATGCTTGAAAGATGTTTTAGGGCTTCATCTTTCTCCATAGTTAAATTATTTATAGTTTCTTGAGCAATTAATTTCTCTTTTTGTTGATCTGATATCAGAATAGATATAGTTTTTTCATATTCTTCCATTACAATGCACATCTGTTTATTGCTAATTATCTTATCCTTGATTTGCTGCAGTAAATTACTCTCTCTAACTTGAAAATTTTCTTTTTCGTCTGCTAGTTTTTTAATTTTTGTTTCATATTCCTCTTTTGATCGATCAAAGTTGTGTTGAACTTCTTGTAACGAAGACTTAAGTGCTCGGTTCTCCTGTCTCAATAGAAGTACTTCTTGATCTTGATTTTGCAGTATAATTCTGAGTGATTGAAGTCTATCAACTTCTTGAGAGCTAAATGTTTTATTTCTAGGACTTCTGGGAGCTGCAGTGGGTGGAGTATTGCCGGATATACTAATTAACCTATCAGTTGTTACCTGTGTAGGTGTTAATATTGCTGAAACACTGCGCATGAGTGTGGGTGTCGGTTTTGAGGAAGCTGCCTGTTTTTGAATGTCATTAGTAACAACAGGAGGAACTACCTGCGTTGGTTTATCCTTTCCACACTTAGAGAGTACAGACCCATTTGACACGGAATGCTTTGGTGTTTCAGATGTGTTGTCAGTAAAAGCTGAAGTTGAACTACCAGTCTCATAGCCAACATCACACTCCAGTGAATCAGCTTGTACATCATTTTGAGCTGGATTTTGGTATAACTTTTGGTTTGCATATAAAGGATCGAATTTAACAAATAGACTCTCTTTGCCTCTGTCCACGAAGTGTTGATTACGATTAGAACCAGCACATTTCGCCAAATAATCCAAACTAGTTCCATCAATAAGTATATCATCATATACAGGAATTTCTTGCATAGTTACATCACAAATACTATCAAATTCCATTCCTGTAAGGAAATCACTAGTCATATCCGAGTTTTCAAAATAGTTTTTAGGCTTTTTAGGTGACAATGCCATAAGGTCGTCCACTGATGATACGGGTGTTATAAAGCTTTCATCAGATCCAGTCGTACTGCCATGCGAAGAAAAGATATTATCATTGTTGGACATTTTATATCGGTGGTTACTCTCACTCCAGTGGTTTAAATGTTAATGAACATCACAAAAATATTTCCGTACCTATATTATTAATATTACTATTACTTAACATGCGTATCACAACTTCTTACTAAAGTTATTTTCAGAAGAATGTATTTTCAATAAATACTTCAATAGCAATCTTGAAAGCGGTTCTCAATTTAGGGACCGGTTTTTGTTACAAACGCACAACACAAAGGCCAACGGACATTTTTAAAATTTGACATCTGTCACTTGCCAAATCACAAGCTTTGTTTTTTTTTTAACCAAGAGAGGCGGTAAAATATGAAAGTTTAATCCTTTAAAACGAGACAATCTTGACTTCTTGTACATGGGTATATTTATGTTTTAATCTGTTTTTCGAACACTGATGCATATTTTTCTGGAAACCGCACAATATTTTTAAATAATTATTATCTTTTTCTCTCGTCGTTCATTATTTTGGAATTTTCGATGCCATTGTCAGCCGGGTAATTTGTGTGTTGTTTACGAATTGGTTCGATCTCGGGTTCGAATCCCAGTCAGACGAATTTAAATTTTAATTAAATTGCTATTCTTATTATATTTTTTTTTTATAATTTTTAATTTATTTATTATTATTTTATCTTAAAGTTATTTTCCTGGTATGGAATAGATCTCTTAAGGTTTAGAAATGCCAGGACCAACCAACTATTAAACACTTTGGAGACCAATTACTTGAAAATGGTTGACTTTGTAAAATATGTTTATTTAAAAATACCTATTTGTTGATTGGACAATAACTTTTGTAGTAATTTGAAGAAAACCTATTGCGCATTGATAAAAATTACGGAACCATTAATAGACATGTCCTGACGTGTGTCAGGTTATTTTACATATTTTTATAACTACTAATATTATAAAAAAGAGTTATAGTATGTTTCTTTGAGAGTTTGCTACTTTGTGAGGTTATAAGAGATCTAGATCTACTAAACGAATATTTAAAATGATTTTGCAACTAGTAAGCCGCATAATTTGTGAGTGTCAAAACTCACATGCTATATACTAACCCAAAAAATTAAGAATCTTTTCAGTTGTACTTGGATTTGTAAAAGAAAAAATGGTTGAACAAAAACATTTTTGACAAACTATTTTCCTTTTACTGCACATATTTTGGACAAATGGTTAAAGGCATAAGGTTGTGTTAAGTGTTTACTCACATAGGCAGCTCTGGGCAAGCAGACTTTGATAAAATCTAAATTTTCAAAACATAATATTGTAATATGCAATTTCAACTTTTTTCATATAATTATTATATCCAAATTGATATAACACTCCTTTTGGCAGTCAGAAATAAATCATAGCAGCATCAGTACTAATTGAACCGCACTCATAATTTCAGCACAAGTAAAAAGTTTATACTCCCAACAAAGTGGGCACAGGACTATAAATAAATATAAATGAATCCTACTAATATTATAAATGAAAGTTTGTGAGAATGGATGGATGGATGGATGTTTGTTACTCTTTCATGCAAAAACTTCTGAATGGATTTTGATGAAATCTAGTATGGTAGTAGTTTAGGGTCTAGATTAAAACATAGGCTACTTTTTATCTGAAAAAGTATATATTCGTATATAAGTAGTATATTCCAGTGGGATACCAGATAATATATTTACGCAGGTGGAGCCGCAGCAAAAAGCTAGTAATATTATGTATTTAATTTCATATTAGTTTTATAACCTACCAAAGATAATATTATGTTAAAACTCGAATATCTCACCTGGACGAGCAATAGTCAATGGGTCGGTTTTGGCATACTCTTTGATTTCTTCAGTAAACAGTTTAATTTCTGATTTAAGTTCTTTAAAGCCTTCTTTGACACTCTGTACTAATCCCAGTTTTTTGGTAGTGTTATATCCACCTTTTCTATCTCTTTCCCAGAATAAATATCGTTCTGTTGTATTATGTACTGCATACTTAGGCACATTCAGAAAATTTTTTTTGCCCTTGCATATTTGTGAATATTGCCTAAAGTTCATAAATAAATGCAACTGCTTACTCTTAAGCAATACCATTATAACAAAATTGTATTTTTTTGAAAGTAACTATTCAATATCACATAAAATATTATATTAGCACCAACTTATATTAAAATTATAACAAGCATTTTAAATACCACAGTAAGCATGTGACTTATTGTAATATTTATTTGAGTATTCACAGATCTATTCTTATTTTATTATGTAAGTATGTTTATTAAATAATCTTATTAAAATTTATAAATAATCAGTTTTAACGTAACCTCAACTGTGTTAATTAATATAATTTGTAGGTAGGTACCATAATTGTACTATCAGCTGTATTCTGACAACGACAAGTGACAACTGACAACTCAAATTTAAATATATATTTTTTTATTTATTTAAGGCGTCGGCTTATAACTATTTGCTAGTGTCAAGTAAAAATAACGGGAAATATATAGAAAATTCTTTCAAATTTTCATCACCATATTTCTAAATCGTCAAGTCCAAATTGTAGTCAAAGTCCAAATAAATGGTCGGGGTAGTCAATGAGTCAAGTCAGTCAAGAGATTCAGTAAAATGGTTTACGCTTTACTGAAATTTCCTAGGGACTTTTGGCGGGAAACCCATTACCCAATTTAGCAAGCATTTTGTAATTGTATCACTTGCGTAGCACCTTTACACGTCAACGAATTACTATAAATGGTTATTACTATATTTTACCAATATTACATTAAAAACCGAAATAATACAAATTTAGCAAAAAACACGGTATACATAACATGATGCTGATTGACATTCTCGGCAAAACTCCAATTATATGTTTTTAGCGCTAGAGAATGCGGTATTGGCGGTGAGCAGATTTCCTAGCGGAAGGTCACAGAACTAACGTATGACGGATAAAAGTACTAAGCTGCTCATTGCTGTACACTGTAAGGCCGCCTTTTTGTAAATTTCCTATCTGTTGTTGTGTGTGTGCAAATAAAGTGTTTTCTGTTATATTCTATGTTTTCATATTTTTCCTACCTTAAGTAGGTGACGTAGGTCAAATACGTCTATAGGGTAGGTACAGTACTACGAAAATATTCCTTTTGGGTTAGATGTATCCAGATAGCATTCTACATCATGTGGATAATAAAATACCCCAGAAGTTTGTACAGCTAAGCCTTAACGCCTTAATAGCGCGATTCAGGATTGTGCGCTGATTGGTCCGCCACAACACTTCCCCATAAGACCGGAGGTCGAATTTTGAGTCTTCTGCTTGAGTCGCAAGTGCCAGAGAGTTCCAGTGAGTCGGAACTGTGCTGCTGCTGCACGGGCTCCAGTGAGTTGAAGTGCTGCCGTGTGTGCCGATCAGGGGTGGTCGACTTTATATGAATGACCTTGGACCAAAAAGGGGGCAGTTCGGTGCGACAACAATGGTTATATTTCAATATATCGCTCTCTGTCTTACATGGTTAATATTACATAAAAGTTACTTAAAAACCACAACAGATGACACTATGCCGCGGATCGTCCTGTCTCCCGTTGCGCGCGCGTCTGCAGTTGCTCCGTAGCCTCTACGTCGTAGCTCTGCCTACGTGCCGCTACGTGTCGACCCCGTTCTAGTGCAGTGCCTACAAACTCCGGATAGCGATCGTCAATTCACATCCTACTTCGTTAGAATAGGCTGTGCATTGACGCCTTGCTGGGGAGTTGCCCTGCCCTTGGCCTCCCGCTGGGATTTTATCCCAGTGTAGGGTCACGGAGAGACAGCCCCCCTAAGTGTGTGTGCCGTCTGTGTACGTACACTTAGTGTTTCTTTAGACCGCGTTTACGTGAGTACTTTTCTTCCTGTTTGTATACGTGCAATTGTTCCGTTCTCGTGTGACTTTTGTGTATATGTTGATTGCTGTGCCAATTGACAATGACTGTGTGTGACCCGCGGCTACCCAGCCGCGCCTACCGCATCGATTTTCGCGCCGACTTCGAGACGACGTACAGCCCGGCCTCATCGAGGTCCAGCTCGCGTTCGACCCCGGTCCGCGCGCATCACCGCCTGAACACCGAGCCTAGCTTGTGCGGAGAGGACACCGCCCGCCCCGGGCCGTCTTCGGCATTCACGCGGGGGTGTACTGTTACCCCCCCTGCCCCAATGCCCTCCGACGGTGGCCCGAGGCGAGTCCGGGCTCCCTCCCCGTACAGCCGAACAGTGCCCGGCCTCTCCGAAGCGCACACCGCGCCGTTCTGCGCGGGTAAGCGACTCTCGCTGCCCCGACGCACACCCTGGACAACTTAATGTCCAACCAGTGGACACCCACAACAACACCGCGAGCTCAGCTCGCCCCCTGCCGGCCTCTAAGCCGCGCCACCACCGCACCGCAAAGGCTACTGCTACCTGCTGAGGTATTTACGTACCGTCCTCCAACGTTCCCGCCGCCACTTATTTACATGCCTCCCCCTGCGACCGTCTACGCCAATAGCAAGACATACGCCGAGGTGAGTGCGCCTACCACCGTTCCAGTAAACACTACTGACTAGGGATGGGCGTTGAATGAACGAACTGTTTTATTAAACTGTTTATTTATCATGAACGGGTAAACTAGTTTAGCGCCTACTGATAAACTAGTCTATGCGTGAACGGTTGCCATAAGCCGGAACGGTGCGTGCGACAGAGACCGTTCGTCGCGACGCGACGACACGATCGACGGACGGGCGCGGGGCACGACGACTCGGCACGAGCAATACGTCTATCTCTGTTCTTTACAGTAATGAACCTGCCTGCGTGCCAGTCCTAAGCCTGGAAAAAGTATGAAGGGAAGTTCATTTCCACCGCTCACAGATTAAACCGTCTCGTCGTTCGTCGTCATCACTAGTCGCGTCGATCAGCAAACGACAACAAGTTTGTCAAAACAGTTAATGCTGAAAGTCGTTCATTCAACAAAACTACTTTGTTTGTCATAGTTTATTGCTTTCAGTATTCGTCGAACACGTAAACTAGTCGAAAAAAAAACTGTTTTTTCAACTAGTTTACGATGAACGATAAACGGTCTCGTTTCGTTGATCGAAAAAGCGTCGACGACCCATCACTACTACTGACCCGGCGTTGTCGAGATCCTCTCCGACGCAGCCTACCTCGCCTACGACGCCGCCCCCGGCATCACCTAGCTACCCGCCCCTGGTCGTCGAGAAGATAGATGATTGGGTGCGCCACTTCCGACGCCTAAAGGAAATTTTGGGGCATACACCTAATGCTATCTCAGGCGGTTCCAGGATTCGCTTCACGCCCCGAAGCGAATTTGAATTCCGGACCGTCAAGCGCTACCTAACTAACCTGGAGAAGGACGGACACGCCTCCTGGTTCTCGTACTCTCTCCCCCAGGAGCGAGCAATCAAGGTGGGTATTAGGGGACTACCTGCCTTGACCAATACCGACCACATCAAGGAGGGCCTCGCTGAGCTGGGATTCGTAGCGGAGTACGTCTCCTCAGTGTCAGCGAAATCCGAGCCCTCCGGCTGCATTTATTTCGCCCGGATTAAAAGGGCCCCGGACGTCGTACCCGGCATTTTTCAGATCACGGAGTTCCTGAACATGCCGGGCGTAAGGATCGAAGCCTGGCGGAGCAATAACGGCCTCGCCTAATGCCACCGATGCCTGAAATTCCGGCACTCAAGCCAAAACTGCCATCAAAAGGTAGCTTGTGCCTATTGTGCCGGGGAACATCACGCGCGGGATTGCCCCCGTCCCTCCTCCGAAGAACCCACCTGCGCAAATTGCAGGGGGGCCCACCCAGGTAACCAGGCACTGCCCTGTGTACCGCAGGCTGGCGCAAAACCGCCACACAGGTAACGGCCGCGCCATCGACTCTCGATGGGGGGTGTCGAAATAAAATATACGAAGTCATTAAAAATACTAGGGCTCACTATTGACAGTGGCCTTACGTTCAACGAGCACGTAGGAGAAGTCTGTAAAAAAGCTATCACAAGGTATAAACAGCTAGCCAGAGCAGCAAGAGTAGGATGGGGGCTTAACCCCCAGGTACTTAGAATTATATATACTGCAGTTATAGAACCGACTGTCTTGTATGCATCAGCAGCGTGGGCACCCACCGTGGAAAAGATGGGGGTCCAAAAAAGGCTTAACACCGTCCAACGGGGTTTTGCCCAAAAGATCTGCAGAGCATATCGAACCGTCTCCCTGAACTCTGCGATGCTGTTGGCTGGGATACTCCCTCTTGATCTCAGAATCCTCGAAGCTTCGAGGCTTTACGAGATCAAGAAGGGAGTACCACACCCGGCGTTGAGAGACAGGGAGGTGGAGCGAATGGCTCCAGCGATTGAGGACCCACATCCGGCAGAGCAGGAAGAGCTGAGGTTCGGGTTGGTAGACGAGGACTCGTATGCAGACGTGGTTAACAGCCACGTCCATAGGATCTATACGGACGGTAGCAAGATTGAGGGTCGAGTCGGAGCCGCACTCTCCGTATGGGAGGGTGAGGCCGAGACGAAGGCCGTCAAGCTTGCTCTGCCGCCGTATTGCACCGTCTACCAGGCCGAGCTTCTAGCGCTCCAGAGAGCAGTAAGTATAGCCTGCAAGAGTGGAATGGCGAAGGTCGGTATCTTTAGCGATTCCAGATCGGCTCTTCAGGCAGTCACCCTTAGTTCCCCTCATCCCCTGGCAGTGCAAACAAGGGCGGCCCTCCGAAAAACTGCATTGCAGAGGCGGGAGGTCTCCTTGTTTTGGATAAAGGCGCACGCAGGGTTGAGAGGGAATGAGAGGGTTGACGAATTAGCCAAGGAGGCCGCGCTGCGATTGAAAAGGAAACCTGACTACGATCTGTGTCCTGTTTCATTCGTCAAGCGTATCTTAAGAGAGGATACTATTGAGGAATGGGACAGGAGATACGAAGTGGGAGGGACGGCCGGAGTCACGAAGCTCTTTTTCCCAAGCGCTGCTGCTGCATACAAGATAGTCAAAAAGATAGACATTACACACCACACCACACAGATACTGACCGGACACGGTGGATTCGCCTTCTACTTGAACAGATTCAAGCTGAAGGAGGATCCGTCGTGTCTGTGTCAGCCGGGAGTTGAGGAGACGGTTCCTCACCTGTTGCTGGAGTGCCCAATTTTTGCTAGCAATAGATATGATATTGAGCAGAAATTGGGCACGTCCGTGACGGGTGAGAATCTGCCTTCCATCCTGGGGGGAAAGAAGCGCGATCTTTTCCTAGCCTTTTGCAGGAAGATCGTGGGTGTAGTCTGTAAGAAAAATAGTGATATTGTCTGTGATAATAGTTAGGTTCTGTTAGCTGTGATATTAGGATAGTCTCTGTATTGTGCCGTTGTTTTATTATTTTTGACATTTTATTGTATATTATTATTGGAAATATTATTACTGGAATTATTATTTTGGAATTATTATTTGGAATTAATATTGTATTGAAAATTACTTTTTGACATTATTATAAATTGATATTATTATTTCATTGGAATTATTTTATTGGCATTTGTACAAGAATGTATAAAATTGAATTGTCAAAAATTAGATATTGTTAAAAATGGAAAATTTGCTATTTATTGGCATTGTATAAAAATTATCAAAGTGTACATTATAAATCGAAACTGTTAAAAGGAAAAAACTTAGAATAAAAATATAACACTGTATAGAAAATAATAATCTATAGAAAAATATGTAAAAGAAAACAAACAGCCCTGATAAAGTTAGGGGGACGAAATTAAAAAAAAAAAAAAAAAAAAAAAAAAAAAAAAAAAAAAAAAAAAAAAACGGCCGCGCCACCCCGCCCTGTGACACTCGAGACTCGCCTCCCTCTCCGGAGCTAGAGGCACCACCGCCACCCCCGCCTACCGCCACTTCGTTGATGGCGGAGGCAAATGACCACTGTCCCCGGCGCTCGCCTATTCCGGCGCCTGACCTCCCTGCACCGCAGCCTAGGAAGAAGAAAACAAAGAGGAGGAATGGCACAGTATCCCCTACGGCCGGCCCCCTCCTTCCGCTGCCGCCTCCGAGTTCGAGCTTGAGCCGACGCTCGCTCCACTCGAAATTGTTACACAGGTAACACCACCGACACGGCGCTCTCCGCGCCCCTCTCGCACTCCCAGCGCCTCCTCTTCGGCCGTCACGGCTGTTGAAGTTGTAGCCGCCCCGGAGCCGTCTACTGACACGGCTGCCCCGCAGCGTGTGCCACCTCCTGCCCCTCCGTCACCCCAGGTGTGTGACCAAGAGGCCCCCCAAACAATTGCAGAACTCCTGCGGACCCTTTTCTCCCTGGCAACGAACTTTTATCACAAAATTCGAGCCGGGGAGCAAATTTCCACCGCCCTTATGCAGGCCCTTCTTGAAGGCGCCCCTGTTTTTGCTGCCCTTGTAGCGCTATGGATCCCCAGGCCCTAATACCGGACCCGCGGATAGATATCTCCGGCATCCAGAGGCTCCTATCAGAGGAGCTGTATGTGACTGCCGGAGATCTACAACGCGTATCCCGGACTAGGGACATGCGCGTGCTACGCGCACCGTCCCCTCCGCGCTCTCGGAGCGTCGCAAAATTAATTTTTATCTGTTCGCAGGAAATCTATTTTTTAAAATCGTGCGAGCGGAAGCGATGCGCCCGGTCGTTTCTGACCCGCTGCCGTCGCATGCCCGCCGCACGAAACAACTATAGTGCACCCACACGCCACCTGCTGGGGACATCGCAGCTCAATGATGCCGGCGCACCCGTGCACTGTGCGCCAAATAACGCACCGCTGAATCGCTGCCCTCCCCCTCTCTCCTTTCCCCGCGCTCACCAAATGCAGCGCTCCCCCCCCGGTACGTATGCCGGGGCAAGGGAATCCTTCCCTTTCATCCTTTTTTACCAGGTCGGTTGTGTCCGCGGTAGATAAAAGTGGCGTGCGGGGAGTGGACCCATACACGCTTCCTGGTCCACGGACCAGGACCCCAATCGTCGCCGGAGTCCCCCGTTGGTCTTGGCCGACCTCGGCCGTCGCTTTTATTAACACCTAATCACCTCGGGTTTCCCCTGCGTTCTGTCGCGGGGGGTCCTCCCTAAAACCAGGCTTAATGCGCCCAGTATTCGTACTGGGCGCAAATTTTCGGATCTCCTCATGTAGAGGGGCAAAGCTCCTGGTCATGATTCCCCGCTCAAGGCCCCTTTCAAAGGGCCCGGCGCGTGACGACGTAAGCGAAAACTATGCCGCTTCTAGATCGCGCTATCGAAAACACACGTATATTTATACGGGCTCACGAACATTTTGTAACGTAGTCACAGAACACTATTAGTCGCGGAGAAGGTCGACTTAGGGATGCTCGATGTTGCAAAAACATCGATGTTGGCATCGATAATGACATCGATAGCTTATCATCGATGTTCGATGTTTATCGACTTTGAGTATCCAACCATACGGAGATGGCATTGTCAGGCGTTCCCCGCTGCCAAAGGTTAGACCCTCCGGTCGTGAGGGTTGTATAAAACTAGTTGCTGCGCGTTTTTGACGTATTCGGAAAATTACAGCGAGGCGGAACGAACCGGAGCAAAAAATGCCGACTTGCTGTATTTTTTCCTGCAAAAACAGATCGGAAATATCAAATAAACAAAAGGATGGTGTTACTTTCCATGTGTATGTATTATTTTGCCTTAATATTAACAATAATTGCGATAAATTAGCAGAAATCCAAAAATTTTACTCGATGAATAAATGTTGCTACTAAATCGTACAACATCCAAATTTAGGGTAATATGTAAATTCTCTCTATTTTAAAAACTTCTATTTCATATTCGTTCTTGTTTTTACTATTTTATAATGAAGAAACATGACTAATTAATTAGTACACTATTTACAATTTTGTTTTTATTCATGATATAATTTCACGAAACACATTCAAAATTTGCAAATTATTATAAAATAATTATCCAATTGTAATAATAAACTTTTGTTCATATTAATTATTATTTATTACAATAAAATATGTGCGGATAAATTTATCCTGAAATTATGCATTTTTAATTTATAAACAGGCCACACTTCATAAAAACTGAGGGTTGTGACAACGTAAAAGAAATATCGATATCGACTTTATCAGTATGTTATTCTGACCATTATTTTTTTAGATTTCCTAAAAATAGGATGATTAGGAATGTCTGGATCCAAGCTTGCGCTAATAATTTTTCTTGGTCTCCCAAACGTACGAGTACAATTTGTTCGGTGCATTTTGAAGTTTCATGTTTTAAAACAGTGCGCCTTGCCAGCTTTGAAATTATTAAAGGTGAATTTTATTATTAACTAGTTTTTGCCTGTGAATTTGTAATTTGTAAACCAGTATTTGAACTACTTATGGTGAACATTGGTAAACATTGAGGTGGAGCAGAACTATTATAAATGCAAAAAAAACGTATTTAGGGTGGACCCTAGTTATCTAAACGATTCCGCATTTTTACTTAGCTCTACCTTTTTAATCGACAAAAAACCGAAGGAGATTCTCAAGTCTTTTTTGGTAATATATTTTTTTTTTATTTAATAATATAATATATTTTAAATATATATGGATGCTTCACGTCATGTCAATCTGGTCTCGTGGTAAGTTCTCTTGAAGAACTTGTGTTACGGGTACCAGACAACGGAAATATATTTAATACTATACACATACTTAAGATTTTTATTTTATTCTTCACACATTTAATACACACCCATGACCTAGGAATACAGAAAAACTTTATTTACTTCGGCGGGATTCGAACACGCTCAATCACTGAACCACAAAGGTCGTCTCATTATTATTGTAAAGATTTTACTTCTAAATTCATCATATTGTCACTAAATGGTAGACCTGGTGGTAAAATTCATGAGGAATCCACGGACTCCTTTTTTACAACAACAAATAAAAAGCGTGAAGCGTGCTAGATAATGGGTTTCAAAACGTATGAGGCTAGTTCTTGAAGCTATTATCTAGCTATTATCTATTTTACTTTAGTTATTACGGCTGCTCCACCCGCGTAAATATACTATCGGTTATCCCGCGGGAATACTCTACTTTTCCCATATAAAAAGTAGTCTATGTTTTAATGCAGAGCCTAAACTACTACCATACCAAATTTCATCAAAATCCGTTCAGTAGTTTTTGCATGAAAGAGTAACAAGCATCCATCTATACATCCAACCATCTATCCATCCATCCATCTTCACAAATTTTCACATTTTATACTATTACTAGGATAGGATGTGAAAGTTAGTGAGGATGGATAGATGGTGAATGTATGGATGGATGGACGTATGGATGTTCTTTAATATTGTAAAACATACTTTTAAATTAAATTAAATTTCATTTATTTCGGGTGACATAGGCCCATATTATAAATACCTTACAGATTAACATACATATTATATACTTCAAAACCACACTTTGTCACGTGTTGACGGCGACGTGATCCGCGCTTCGTTCTGGAGTCTCCTCCGGAACCTCCGGTAGACCACACCCGTCGGCCAGAACTCCTCCACCTCGAAGGTCGACGAAAGATGCGTCGGCACTCTCACCACAAAGGAACTGAAATTGACCTTGTGGCGAGACTCCAATCGTTCGACCCTCAAAGCGATGGACGTCTTCTGGCGGATGTAGTCCACGACGTCCTCGACCTGCATAGACCAGTTCAGGCGGGATACGTACAACGGTGTCGCGGGTACCTCGCACCGCAGACGCAGTTCCGTTACGTAAGGTGCGGTGCCGGTGACTTTGTAAAAAGGTAATTTATGAAGAATTCATTTTTAAAATACCTATAAACTATACAACATTCCATTTATATAAATTCATAATTATACATGCTAGAAAGACGGACAGACAGACGGATGGTCAGGGCAAATTTATTAGGGTTTCTTGAGTATTACGGAATGATACAAATTAGTTGTACGCACCAGCCGCTCCGCAACTAAGATATTCGCAACACTGCTAAAATGCTAAAATTCTTCTTCACGCTGGATGACGCTTCCATTTTTGCATGTTTCAACATTTTAATACTTATTTACTTTATGATACTGAGCGAAACTGTAAATTAAATATTGTAGTTAATTTATAATAGATATAATTTTTAAAATTTACTTTTGCCACACATAATTATTACTAGCCGAACTCATCGATAGTAAAACATCGATAGTGTCAAGCAGTCAGGTGCAGTCGTCCCCCCCGCAGAAAGTGGCGAGACTTTTTCGCATAGAAATTAGCTGTCATTTCGTCTCCGTATAGTTGGATAGGTACTCAAAGTTTATCGAGCCCTAAACATCGATGTCAGGCAACATCGATGTTTTTTTGCAAACGTCTTCACGGCCGTCCGTCATCAATACATCTATACTACTAATATTATAAATGGGAAAGTGTGTTTGTCCGTCTTTCACGCCAAAGCTACTGAACCGATTTAAATGAGGTACAAAGGACATAGGCTACTTTTTATCGCAGGGAAATGTACGGTTCCCATGGGATACTTTATTTACAGTTTCATGTAAAAATTACTAAACCGATCATCATGAAATTTGGCACACATATAAAGTAGAACATGGAGAAAGACATAAGCTACTTTTTATCGCGGGACATATTATAAGGTTCCCGTGGGTTACTGTCTGTGATGGCGTTGATATCATAATAGTGGTTAAATATTTTACCGCAAGTTTTTTCAACTGGGTTTCTGATTATGTGTGTCCGTGACATCGATGTTACGATGTTTTGAATAATGCAATATCGATGTTAAAACATCGATGTTTTATCGTCTAACATCGATGATCATCGAGCATCCCTAGTTAACGTTAAATTTCTCTTTAGAGTTAAATTTTACATTCCAACAAAACCGAGCAACCACCTCCACGCATAAATCATAACTACTACGTCACATTTTTTTTTTCGAAAGGGTCTACGCTAGCGTCGGGTTAAGACCGCTCTAGCTTAATCGGGCTATAACTAGCCTGGTGGCTAGTTGGTTTGATTAGAGTTTAATGGGAGGGTTGGCCCTCCCTAACTTCACCCGGGTGAAGTTCAGATCGGTTGTTGGGGACAGCTACGGGTAAGCTATTTTTAGGACGGGAGGGACTCGGGTCCCCCCCGCTAAGGGGTCCGACCCCTTCCTCACTCTCAGATGAGTGAGGTTGCTCGCGCGCGGTAGCAAAAACTAGCGGCGGAGTTATCCCGATAGAGGAGCTCGTGTTGTTAATGATTTCGGAACTGAGAGGGCCGTCCCTCTCCCCTTCCGCGTACGGTCGGGATGACTCGCGCGCGTAAGTCCTAATGTCGATGAGGTTCGCGGTATTGGTAGAGCTCTCTATAACAATATCGCGGTCGCGGACACTATTTTGTAGTGACACTAAGCTACTGGGATGCGAGCTCGAGCTCGGGCTCGGGCTCGGTCCCGTGTTTGGGTCGGTCTGTACGTTGGTACTTGTGTCAGTGTTTGATATGGGTCCTCGGGGTAGGCGCCGGCGTCGACCCCGGTGCTTTACTAACAAACCGGGTGCGTGTGATTTGTGTTTACGTAACTGTACATAGTACGTTACGTATTTTGTGATCGGGTCTATAGGATCGGCTAAGATATGCTTAGGCCGTTTGAAGGGGTATCTAAATGTCATTGCGTCATGTTCGGAGTCCTGGGCCTTTCGAATGAGAGGATTTGGGTGAACTTTGCTTCTATCAAAGAATCTCTCTACGAGTTCTTTGATATACGCTTTAATCGTGACTAATTCGCAGTCTCTATGCAAGTCGATGTTTCGCATGTACCAGGGGGCACCTGTTGCCATGCGCAGAAACCGGTTTTGGACTTTTTGCAATCGGTCCATCTGGCTATCACTTATTTGTGCGAAAGAGACGCACGCATAGGTGAGTATTGTTCTAATACAAACCTTGTACAAGGTAAGCTTTTGTCTTAGGGACATTTTGCTTCGCGAATTTAATAGCGGATATAATTTGTAGAGTACAAATTTCGCTTTTCGTATCGTATCGGAGATGTGATTCGTGAAAGTCATCGACTTGTTTAGTACTACGCCTAGATATTTGACTTTATTAGTCTCTGGGATGATATTACCGTGCAGGCTAATAGGACTCATATTCCTACGGGCACCATAATGTATGGTTTGGGACAGCTTTCTGTCAAATTGAATGGCGTAACTTTTGTCGGGGTTAACTTCTATTCTCCATTTGGAGAACCACTCACCGAGATCGGTGACTGACTCCTGGAGTTTTTTAGAAGCGTAGGAGGGAACCCTATGCGCGAAATAGAGGGCTGTATCATCCGCGAACATGGCTAGTTGCACCTTAGCGTGTTTTGGGATGTCATAAGTGTACAGGTTGTATAGGGAGGGCGAGAGGACCGAGCCCTGCGGGACTCCCGGCTCCATATATCTTGGCGATGACAGTGCACCTTCCACGCGGAAATGAAATTTACGGTCTTTTAAATAATTACTTATTAACAGTACCAAACTATCGGGTATGCCCATTTGATAAAGTTTGTATAACAGTCCGTTATGCCAAATTTTATCAAAAGCTTTTGCAATATCAAAGAAAACGGCGCATGTCATCTTCCTGTCATTCTTATTAGAGATTATATACTCCGTTAGGCGGTGTACCTGAGCGGGACAGCTGTGCATTTTGCGGAAGGCAAACTGCTCGTCTGGGAAGAGTTTTTTGTCGGTAATGACGTCATTGAGGCGCCTTAGAATAACTCTTTCATAGACTTTTCCGAGGGAGCTAATTAGACTGATCGGTCTGTAGCTACCAGGTGCCCTCCGGTGTTTCCTGGTTTATGGATACCTATAACAATAGCTACTTTCCAAAAGTCTGGGAATGAACATCCTACTAAGAGGGCGTTAAAGATGTTCACGAGGAGTTGAATTAGTTCGGACGGTAACATTTTAAGTGTTTTGTTAGAAATACCGTCGAGACCTGGGGCCTTTCTGGCATTTAAACACTTAATAATGTCTTGGACTTCCTCCGAGTCCACCGGCCTCACCCTATCGTCATCAGGTGGCCTCGAAAGTCGTCTTTCGACCTCACTATTCACTAAGCTAAGGTGTAAGGTGGGATCAATCGGGAGGGTACTCGGCCGGCACTGCTGTTCTAAGTTATCGGCTAGACATTCAGCCTTGTCGATATCTTCTAATGCAGGAGGTCGATT
Source organism: Glaucopsyche alexis (assembly GCA_905404095.1). Classification (NCBI taxonomy): domain Eukaryota; kingdom Metazoa; phylum Arthropoda; class Insecta; order Lepidoptera; family Lycaenidae; genus Glaucopsyche; species Glaucopsyche alexis. Next base: position 21,406,400 of record FR990045.1, read on the forward strand.
TATTCTATCTAATGGAGGCATGTCGCTCTCCGTATTACTTTTGAGGGCCCTCGCGAGCGGCCAGTAGGCCACGTGTGACGGCTCTAAATCACTGAGAAGTCGATCCCAACTCTCGGCTTTGTATTTTTTGATTTTAAATTTAACTTCCCTTTCGTAATGGCGGAGGGCTTTTCTCCACTTTTCCGACGGGTAGCGATCATAGGTGCGTTTGGCCGCGTTTCGGAGTCTGAAGGACTCCTTTATGTCCTCTGGGAGGGGCCAGCGAACTTTGGGGTTCGTTGACACATCCCTAGATGAATTTTCTATGGTCGCTACCAAGTGTTCGGTCAAGTGGGAGGCGGCCTCTATGGCGACCTCTTTACTATCTATTATATCGGGAATCTTATCGAGGTGACTCGATTGAAGGACTTTAATGTTCTCCGCCAGGGATTTATAGTCTATGATCCTTCTAGTACTGGAATAATTTGGGTTAAAATTACCAAGTGTAATCATAACCGGTCTATGGTCCGAGTTAAGCTCGTGGAGCAAAGACTTCTACGTGGTTATATACTCAAAGTCGTGGAGAGTCTCAATAGAGATATTGAGAGAAACATTTTTGATTAAAGCTATATCTATAGTACTAGGATCGCTTATGACACCGTTGATGTGTTGGTTTGTGTCATATCGAGTGGGGTCATTAGGGGCTAAAATCGCAAAATTAAAGGAATCTATTAACCTTTAAAGTCAAAGTCAAAATTTTTTATTCAATGTTGGTATTTTTATACACTTATTGAACGTCGGTATACATGATGCCTACCACCGGTTCGGGAACTAGCCCGGCGAGAAGAACCGGCGTAAGAAACTCGCGCGGGGCCATCTTTTACCAAAAAGATGGAAAATTGTTCTTTAAAAAAAAATGTATAACAATGTTATGACTAAAACTATATAACTAGAATACAATAGTATATGGAAGTAGCCTTGCAGGGGGCCACCTCATTCCCAAGGTGTGCTATTATTCATGAAATCATTAAGTTTATAATAAGCTTTACTACACAAACGTTCTTTGATTACTTTTTTAAATTTATTGGTTGAAAAATGTTGAACGTTTTCTGGGATCCTATTGTATATGCGTATACATTGGCCTTTAAACGAATTCTTTACTTTACTAAGTCTAGTCACTGGTACATCAAGCTTATTCTTATTTCGAGTATTTCTATTGTGGTTGTCACTTTTTTTTTTGAATAGGCTTAAATTTTTTTTAACATATAGTACATTTGATAGAATATACTGAGAAGCTACAGTTAAGATCCCAGTTTCCTTAAACTTATCTCTTAATGAAGTGTTGGGGGCCAGCTTGTAGATTGCCCGAACAGCTCGCTTCTGCAGCACAAAGATAGTATTTATATCTGCAGCATTGCCCCATAGCAGAATGCCATAGGACATTATACTGTGGAAGTAACTAAAATACACAAGCCTTGCTGTGTTTTCGTCTGCAAAATGTCTTATTTTACTTACTGCAAATACTGCTGAACTAAGTCTGTCGGCCAATCCAGCAATATGCCCTCATATTGCTGGATTGGCCGACAGAAGTTTCGCGTCTAATGTAATACCTAAAAAGACGGCTGTATCTACTAGTTCCATACCTTCCCCATTTAATAGCACATTGGTTTTAGTTTGCCTTACATTCGGCAACGTGAACTTTATACATTTAGTTTTTTTGCTATTTAACAAAAGATTATTGACACTAAACCAGTGTACTATTTTTAGAAGAGCATTATTTACTTCGTCATAACACGAGTTTTGGCGATTAATATTAAAAGTAAGTGACGTATCATCGGCAAATAATACTATTCCGTTTTTTTCATTAATAAGGTATGGTAGGTCATTTATATAAATCAGAAAAAGAAAGGGTCCTAAAATTTACCCTTGTGGGACCCCTATCTCAATTTTAGTACCTGTGGATCTTTTTCCATTTATCTCAACTCTCTGAATCCTATTTGATAAATAAGATTTTAGGAGAACGAGTGCTGGACCCCTTACTCCATAGTGGCACAATTTCCTGATCAATGTTGAGTGTTGCACACAATCAAATGCCTTAGAGAGATCGCAAAAGACTCCCAGAGCATCATGCGATCTCTCCCAAGCATCAAAAATATAACTAATTAGATCGACGCCTGCATCTGTTGTAGAGCGTCCCTTTGTAAATCCAAATTGTTTGTTATGTAAAATTTTATTTATATTGAAGTGTGCTAGCAACTGATTAAGTATTATTTTTTCATAAATTTTACTTAGTGTTGGTAAAATAGATATAGGTCGGAAGTTAGATGGATCCGACTTACTACCAGACTTAAACAGAACTTTGTAGTATAAGGCCGTTTGTATTATTATAAACATTACCCCACTCGCGGTGTTTACAATTTAAGTCGCCTGCAATTAGGACGGCGTTACCTAAGTCGAAAAGCGATTGTAAATCGCTAGAAAGTAATTTTTTAGTACCTGAAAGGTACGCGCTTACTATAACAATGGGCTCATGGCCGGACATACTTAAGTGACAGATGGAACACTCCATTGTTTCTAGGGTCGGTACTTTTAAAGGAATACAATGGAGGGATTTTTTGTAATAAATAATAGTACCTCCGAGTTGGGATCGAGTTCTATCATTTCTTATAATTTTGTAATTTGCTATTTTTGGGCTCCTCATACTAGGTTTTAAGAACGTCTCCTGCACTAGAAGAATATCTACATTATGCCTGATGACGAAATCGCGGATTTCGTCAATGTTATTTCGGATGCCGTTCGTATTGAACGACACAACGCGTAATGAGTGCGGCTTTATCCTTCCCGAAGGCTCCATTAGTTACCGGCGGGGGATGCCTTGAAATGGAGAAAATCGGTGACGAACGATAGTTCCTCAGCGAATTTCGAAGTCGGAGGGGGCGTGACCTTTGGCGCCTGTGGCGCGGAGGGCGAGGCCTTTTTAGGGAAAGCGGGGAAAGCCGCTTGAGAAGGGGGCTGGGTGGGTTTGGCCCTCGCCGATTTAGTGGGTAGGGGAGCAGGGACGAATCTCTGCTTTGGCGGGGCACCTCTAGTTTGAGGTGCAATGCGCCTTTTTACTTTGGGTGCTTTTTTGCACCCTCTGTAATTGGCTGGGTGGCCCTGCGTCTTACAGAGGACACAGCTGGGAGGCTCGACCTCCTCAGCTGGGCTCTTGCGAGTGCAATCAGAGGTGCCGTGGTCGCCCAGGCACTTGACACAGCGTGGCCGTGCTTGGCAGTTTCGCGCCGAGTGCCCGTAAAGTTGGCATCGGTGGCACTGGCCAGGGATGCCCCTTTTACGGGGAGGCTCGACGCGAATGCCGGTGATATGGCAGACGGCTCGGATATTGAAAATATCCTTGCCCTCTGGTGTCAGGGGGAGCGTTACCAGTACCATATTGTACTGGTGTTTTTTAATTGGATGGTACATCCTGTGTACCTCCGTGGCAGGGTACCCTTGGGACTGAATGTCCAAGAGTACTTCTGATGTAGACAGACACTTGTCTACACCCGTGATAACGACGCGCAACATGCGCTCGTCTTCTAAGGCATAGGTGTGGTAACCTATGCTATGATTGCGTAGAAACGCAGTGAGGAGGCGGTGGTCCTCCGAAGTCTTAGTCTGGACTTTTATTCCTATAGGAGTGATAGTAACTGCGGAAGTAGGGCGAAGCTTATGTTCGCTTAGTGCCGCACTTACTATGCTCCACTTTTCTTTTTCCTGTACAATTACAGGAGGTGGAAGTTTGGGTGTCGGGGTGGCCTGAGGGGCCTGAGAGGCCGGGAGGGCCTGAGAGGCCGGGAGGGCCTGAGAGGTCGGGAGGGCCTGAGAGGTGTTAGACACCTGAGATAGTGGCGGGGCCTGGGAGGCCAGAGGGGCCTGTGTAGGGCTATTAGCCTGCAGGGTTTTCCTGACTTTTGGGGCCTTTTTAGGGGCCGGCTTAGTGGGGGAGGAGACCGGAGAGGAAGTGCCCTCTGGGCATTTCCTCTTCTTAGTCTTATTATATTTGACTGTAGTGAATTCGCCTTCACTACGGTCAGAGTCTTGCTCCGAGCAAGACATGTCGGAATGGTCATTTCCGGAGGCGGCTCCGGAAATGACGGGTATTTCTTCCGCTAAAGGGCGGGTATCTATATCCGGAGAGGCCGGAGAGTCGGCGTCGTGGTTGCGCAGAAAGCGGTCCCACTTAGTCGCGGCGTCGGGGAACTCATGGCTCAGGAAAACCAGGAATTTCTTAATTAAAGCTTCCGCCATAATTAAGAAATTTATCCCGGTTGGGGAATTCTGCTCTCTAATAATGAATGGTTGGGGGTACAGCCCCTCCCGGCGTCCGGGAGGGGAGGTGTGTAGGGAGGAAACCCGCCTCGTGTAGTGTGCCTAACCGTGTCACGGTACTTACAGTTCCTCCGGGAGGCTGGAACGCAATCCAAAAAAGGGCACTAGCACTGGCACTAGCAGTGAGCAGAAGGCTCACGCTAAAAAACCGAAGGGACGATGCGACCGGTCGCACGCTCGTCCTGCGCGGCGGGCGCTGCGCGACGGGGTGCGAGCAGAGGGCTCGCACCAAAAAAGTGACGGACGATGCGAGCGGTCGCAACGATCGTCCTACAGGGGGCGCGACGGTCGCGGCGCGGCGCGAGACACGGTACGGCACGGTAAGGGCGGTGCGGCCGTTATAGCAGGCCGGTATAGCCGATAAGGGCAGCTAGATCTTCTTTCTTCTTCTCTTGAGCCTTGACTCTTGAAGCTTGAATCTTGAGGTTTCACCCTCTTGAATCTTGCTCTTCAAGTCTTGACTCTTGAGACTTCTGACTTCTTTCTTCGAGATGGTGTTACTTCCGCGAGCGGTTAACACTCGCGAGAGCGGAACGGGGGGCTGCCCGCGCGAGAGCGGGAGAGCACTACACGCGCGAGCGAGACGGAACAACACGGATAGCGCACTCACTGGGAGCGAGAAACACGTGCTCGTCGGACGGAGGCCGAGAGCAGAATGCACACGTCACAAAATGTTCGTGAGCCCTTATATACATACGTCTAGTGTTTTCGATAGCGCGATCTAGAAGCGGGATAGTGTCATCTGTTGTGGTTTTTAAGTAACTTTTATGTAATATTAACCATGTAAGACAGAGAGCGATATATTGAAATATAACCATTCTTGTCGCACCGAACTGCCCCCTTTTTGGTCCAAGGTCATTCATACAAAGTCGACCACCCCTGAACGTAGTAGTTATGATTTATTCGTGGAGGTGGTTGCTCGGTTTTGTTAGAATGTAAAATTTAACTCTAAAGAGAAATTTAACGTTAACTTAAACTTTAATTACGTGTCTTCAATTTCCCGCCATATTCATATAATCAAATATATAGTCCTCCTTTGTTGGAAGGCGGTTAAAAGTTTGAGGGGGCAGCTCACTAGAGGCGCTATTTGGTCCCAATTTTTTTGTATGATGTCGACCTTCTTCTCCACGAGTATTATGTGTTCTGTGGTGCCGATTCTACGTGCTTACCAGGAGAGGTGCTTCGTGCTCTGCTTGCTAACCAATCATTGTAGCTACATGTGACGACCAGGAGCTTGTAGTGATGGAGAAAGTCAGCGCCGAGTATTGATTTCTTGACATCGGTTACGATGAATGACCAACGAAACAGTCGTCTGAGTCCCAGATCTAGTAGTAGATTCTTCTCGCCGTATGTGTGAATAGGCGTATTGTTAGCGGCGTAGACTTTGTAGACTTTGCAGGTGTTCGGTGTAGACTTCGACTTTTGTATTCTTGAGGCGGCGAGGAGTTAGATTTCAGCGTCAGTGTTGACAAGAAAACGTTGTAAAGTGTTGCGATGACACATAGGTGGTTGCTCGCAAACGAAACACCGACGTCCACCACGGTCGGTGTTAGTTAAAGTTTTCCGGGTTTTGGTTGCGTCTTGCACACGGCGCGGCAATAAACATTGCCTCGCTTGATTCCCAAATTTGTAATGGCTTTTTTACCCAAAACATCTTCACACATTTTACAATAAAAAAAAATCTGCCAGGTTTAGAACCGCCAGACCGGCGGTTTTATATCAAACTTTTACGCCCCTAGCGATCTGCATTGGTCCAATGCTTGTTCTCGATGACCTCTATTTTCGACGACGAGCTCTAGCTTTATCATGCTAAGCAGAGGCGGCTTTATCTATAGTGCAGGATGTGCGGCGCACACGGGCACTGGGTCTAAGGGGGCTAATGCGCAGGCCCGCCACTAGCTGTTGCGTCGCCCGCGTGCAATACCGATTATGCCGCCCTACGATTACTTAATTACTCTGAGTTTTGTCAAAAAAGGTAATTTATGTTTTCTCATTATGGTGGGAAAAAGAAAAACAACTTAATGAAGATAAAACATTTATTTCAAAAATTATGTAGCTACGGTACTCAAGGGCGTAGCCAGATTTTAGTTTAGAGGCCCTTACATTACACACATTAGAATATATTTTTTTTTTCGTTTTTACCTGTGTATTTCTGAAAAATACAAATATTTATAGTCTAAAACTAAACGTCGGTACAAAATTTTATAATATTATGTTCTTTAAGCCAAAAACGAGCGAGCGAATCCATCGAGCAATTTTTTTCATATTTTACAGGTTAAAACATTCAAATCTGTTCAAATGTTAAACTAAAATATAACATAGTGTTCTTTATGTTAAACGCGAGCGAGCAAAGCGAACGAGCAAAATTTTTTTTTCCTATTTAGTAGGTTAAATCTGTTCAAACTTTGTATTCATTTTCATTTCATCATTAGAATAATATGCGCCCATTTTTTTTTCGTTTTTACCTCTTTAAGTTTTAAACCCTGAAAGTCTGTGAAATTCCAAAAATACAGATATCAATAGCCTAAAACTGAACGTCGATACTATTTTTTATATTAATATATTCTGTAAGCCAAAGCGAGCGAGCAAAATTTTTTTTCCCATTTTACAGGTTTAAATCTATTCAAACATTAAACTTAAACACTGAATAACGGTGAACTTCGCAAAAATATCATAAAATCAACCGGTTAAAACAGAACTTCGCTAATAAATAATATAATATGTTCTTTATGTTAAACAAATTTTCTTCCTATTTAAAAGGTTAAATTTGTTCAAATTTTGATCCCTAAAAGACTGTGAAAATAAGATAATTTTGTAATTTAAAATAAAGTAAAATTTGTGCAATTTCTGATGTTGCAAAATAGATGACAAATAACGTATTACGTTAGGTTTGTCATATTATAATACCTATTTCACACTTTTTTTCGTAGTACAATAATTACAGATTTTGTGATCAGTGACGTACCCAAAATATTACTATAGGTTCGAGGATTAGATGGCACGCGTGCCATAGGTTCGCGATCCCTGTTTTAGCCTATTGATTTTATTGTTTTTTTCTAAAGTACAACATTCTTTCAGGGCTTAAAGTATAAAAATATTTTAACAAGTAAAAGAGTAAAAAACATTTTCTCGCTTTCTCAGTATGAACGCATTTAACATAAACACATACAAATATAGAACAAGTTAGTATCAAAGTTCTGGTTTAGGCTGTTGATTTTTTTAGAGTTTCTTACGCCGGTTCTTCTCGGCGGATTAGGATTGAACCGATGGTAGCTTTTTCTTTTGACTTTCCGAAAATAGCTTGTTAAGTTTTATTTGGAAATATACTTTTTTTTCATTTCATTCCTTAAATAAATTTAAAAAATCATCTTTCAGATAGGGTTAATGGGGTGGCAAAATATGTTAATTGGCCAGGGGCGCAAAATTTCTAAATACGCCTCTGTATATGGGTCATGCGTATGGACCAGCTGGCCCATTTCTGGTAGAGTGGTTTGAACCCCCAACCCCCATGGCTACGCCCATGTAGCTACTTATTAATTATGTTTACTGATAATAATACTTAAAACTATATACTTAGGTACTTAAATATTTAGCTATCTACAAATTTTAACTCTTTATAAAAAATGAATACACACAACATTTGCCCCGGGCGGCACTTTTAAGGGGGCTGCAAAATCTCACTCTTCTATATATACACCTACTTAACTTTAGTGTAAAGTATTGCTTGAGTTTTGCGATGAAGTAGCCTAGCCTAAGCCTGTGTTAGCTAATAAAATTGTACCTATTATATTAGAAAACAACGCTAGTTTTCATTTTTCGTAGTGCAATCTATTGGGCGAGGTAGAACGTTGTAGTTTGCTTATTATTTTCTTAAGATGGGGTGGGTATTATGACAATGACTGGAATTAGGTAGTACATGATGAGTCGCTCGATTTGCCGCCCCCTGGGCGTGCCGCCCTTGTGCGGTGCACGCTTTGCACGCCCGCTTACGGCGGCCCTGCTAATGCGACACCTCCAAAGATACGTCGCTCGCGGCACCGGCGCTCTCAATGACCCTGCGCCCGTGTTACGGCCGATGCCGGGCGCGTAGTAGCAAAGAAAGGCGCGCCACCACAAGCTGCGACTTGACCTACTTGTGGCGTGGAACAAAACGCAACGCACACCGTTAAGAAGAAGGAAAGGAAGGCTGTCAAGTACTTTGACAGCGGTTTTTTCTCTCGCTCTCTGGCACAGCTTTTCACACAAAGGGCATTTCAGCAATCCTTCAGCTCGCCTGCAGCATGTCCACATTGACATAATAGGTCCCTTGCCCCCTTGCAAAGGCTACAACTACTGCCTCACAGCCATTGACCGATTCACCCGCTGGCCAGAGGTTTGGCCGATGGTCGGAACCATGGCGGAAGAAGTAGCAAACATATGCAGCCTTAATGCAGGGCTGGATAGCTCGCTTCGGCGTTCCCGTAACCATTACCACCGACCAGGGGCGACAATTCGAATTCGACCTTTTCAATCGCCTCTTACACCTCTGCGCTATGAAACGTACAAGGACCACCACTGCTGAGCTCAATACGAGCGGAGCACCAATTAAGAATGTTACAAAATCGTTTTTTTTCCTTTTCAGCGCTTTCGCTGCGTACGCTGCGGAAACTGTTAAAGTTTCACTAAAATTATGTATTGACAGAATTGTTCCCCTTTAAAAGTCCGCGGCTGTAAATTGTATATCTTTTAAGGTTGGCTCACTATAACCTTTTATGGTAACCAAATTTTTTCTTAAAGTAAGCATTATACTTTGTGAAGGTGTTTTCATAAATATGATATTAATCCTTATCCAAGTTAAAACGTCATTCGTTACAAGCATTTAGACTCTGTCCAGAAAGTGCGTAAGCCTGCGTAAACCTACGCACGTAGAGATTCTTATCTTATCGTTTCTTTTTTACGAAATTTTGTACGATACGCGCATAGCTAAAATAATACGCACGTAGCTTCTGGACGCAATGTATGGGGCCCTAGTACCTCGACTACGTGCGTAGACCTTACGTGCGTAAGAATACGCAGTTTCTGGACATAGTCTTAATTTAGAAGAAATTTGCCGTTTACATCATTTGATATCAATGAGTATTTTAGATAGAGTATCGCAGTAATAAAATAATCAATCGCGCAATAATAATGTACGCGCGCGGCGGGCAGTCGAGAGGGGGAAGCGCTTCTCCTTCTACGTAAATGAAGTCGCCGGTAAATAGCGATATCCCAAAGTAACTGTTCCACGCGGACGAAGCGGGCAAAAGCTAGTATTATTTATTTATATGTAAATATTTCGCATAATATAAAGTAAGAAAATAATATCATACAGTCTCAGTGCATCAGTGAATCCGTGTTAACTCAGTCACAAAATATAATGATTGTCACAATGACGCGGACGTGTCGTTATACTCATTATAAATTTTGTTTAGGTTCGACGATTGTTTATACTTATATTTTGTCCACATTTGCTTTTGCGTCGCACATGCCATCGCCGAATCATCATGTAAGTTTTATTCTGTTTTCCGACTACGTCGAAGCCAAAGAAAGGGTAATCCTTTTTGCAAACCTATGTTTGTGTATGTACGTATGCATGTTTGTTCCACCGTAACGCCTTTACTACTGGACCGATTTTAAAAAGGAGGTGTCAATAGATTCGTAATGATAGCTCGGGTAACATATTATACGTAATTTGCGTACCTAGTGAGGACTTGAGGAGACTTGGATAACTAAATCCAAAGCATGAAAAACCGTTGCAGGACCGTTATTAACGTCATGGGTGGTTTTACTGACTAGGTACTGATTTTTCACATATCTGTTAAAAACAGAATATTTTTTTCTTATTTTTCACTTTTTCTTGAGAATCACATTCATTGTTATTTTTAACATTATTTAACGTTTCTTTACTTACTTGAATAAAAAAAATGTTTAAAAAAAAAATTGTTTACCAAAAAAAAAATTAGTTTTATTTTATTCTGGAGTGCAGTCTGATAAATGGGTTTTATAAAAATACATACAGGATGTATGTTATTTTTAATAAATTTTGGTAAATTTAGTAAATCCAAAATATCCCTAGATAGTGTTGATGTGTTGAAAATATCACCTTGATTGTTATATTTTCCAGGAAGATCCAATTGTAACTGTTAAGGAAGGCAAGCTCAGAGGTTCAATAGCTCAAGCAATACAAGGGTTTTCATATTACAGTTTTAAAGGAATACCGTATGCTCAACCTCCTGTAGGAAATTTGAGATTCAAGGTAAATCTATTATTAAAATACTTATTATATTCTTGTGTTAATTCCTGAAACGAAAGAAATTGATGATGTCCCCTCTTTTTAATATTATACAGGAATACTTTTTCATCGGTACAATAAATTTTACCACGTCATTGTTATCGATAATAGAGTACATTTCTCAAATAAAAAAAAATATTTTTTTTTCATTTCAATTATTTTATCCTATAACCAATCTAATACCGCATGTGCGCACTAACTACAAGGCGTCAACGGGTGCGGTATGAGGTAGGGGGCGGCGAGGTGGGGTAAGCGATCGGCCGGGCGGCGCACGAGTTGGCAACAAAGCATCGATAGATGCGTAACGTATCCACATTTTGTATTAGTTTAGCGGATAAGTTCGGGGATTGATAATTTTGTTTTTTTTGTTCCAAAGGGGTAGTAACAAAAATCGCTAGTATTTTTTATTTTTGACAACTATTACGTATGTTGATTTATTGTACTGGTGAAAAAATAACCCTGTATAGGTATGTGCTGTCCAAATAATTTCGAAGCACCAAAAAACTCCATGAAGGTTTTACAGTATTGACTACCGAGTGAGACACATTGCAATTTGCATCATAGAAGATTTAGTTAAAATAGGAAGATTCCCGCGGTCAACTATGTAGGTATCCGAAAAATCAAGTGAATGGAAATAATTGATGATAGTGAAAACAGTACCTAAACATTAGTTTGAGGTCATAATGTTATCGTGACTCGTGTCTGTGGGTAATCGGTAATCCCAAGCTAAGATTGTTGTAATATGAGACGGTAATAAGGTAAATGGTTATAAAATACAACGGAAAACCCGACTGACACCTCGAACATGTATTGAATAGAGAATTTAGTACCTACACATATTAACTTAGGACAACTTAATATGTCATGTATGTTTACGTACGTATTTAAATATGTAAGTAAGTAGGTACCTATTCCACTAAAGGTGAAGCTAAGATATTTATCTTAGCTTTTATGCTTTTACAAGAATAGTAGTAAGTAGGTATATTTTGTTTCTTTTTGCGCACATTGTTAACTATCCGTAGGTATACTTAATACATACAAAAGTTACTTTGGCTGTCAATTATAGCGCAATCTCACATCACAGCAAATATAAACTGTTTGAACGGATTTTGATTAAAGGTCTAATAGTTCCAAATTGGTCTAATATCTATAAATAATAATAATATTTAGATTTGACAATAATTGTATGGTTCCCGAAATCCCGCGTGATAACGATTTTAGCGTAGTTTTAACACGAAATTACTTAGACAAAATTAATTACGATTTTGCATTTTTACAGCAATTAATTACGCAACCTGCACAACCTGCAGGTTGCGGGCAAAATCGAGTAGGTAGGTTATAAATAATTCTGGCGTCGGGATGCAACATACTTACTAGCTAATTCTGCCTTACTTCAAACATTTCCACGGTGTAGTTAAGAAAGAATGATCAAAATAGTAAAAAAAAAATTGAGTTTCAATTTTTAACTTAGTTAGCTAACCGTGTCACGTAAAGATTCCTGCGTAGGAGAAAAGTGGACTACCAATTACCATATTATTTGTTTTGTGGCTTCTGCCCACCCCCTAGTATGGAGCCTTTGGTGGTCTCTGCGGCCTGTACCCCAACAAGGAATAAGTGTTATGTAGTACCTATTGTACCTAAAATAATTGATGTAGTTTAAGATTGCGTATAGATTTTACTTAAGTAGGCATGGCATTAAAAAAAAATTAATAGGTAGGTAGGTATATGTGAAGTAGGAATGATATTTTTTTATTGGTTAACCACATCGTGTGGGATATTTTCGAATGGGTATTTTCTAATAACGGCGAGGTTTAATACGTGATTTTTTTCGAAAGCTAACCATTTTCGAGTAATCGGCCTTCTGATGTAGATTACAAGTTGGTGTCCATCCAATTTCCATGTAAAAGAGGAAAGAGGTATAAACTTGTAACTTTCCATGCTAATGTATCATATTATACTCTTGAGGAAAATTAGTTTTACTTCAGAAGCAATTTGAAAAAAAAAAAAGCCTATTTCGCATTGATACGTATGGAATCTTTCTACATATAAGTCGTGTCCTGACACCCTCTTGTTTAGGTAGGATATTTACTTAGTTATTAATAATTTTAATTAAATAGCTCTAATACATATTTTACCCTAATATATCATTTGGACTGTTTTAAGGCACCTCAAACACCACAACCCTGGCAGGGCATTCGAGACGCAACTCAACACGGCTCTATATGCGCGCAGTTCAACGTTACCTTCCAAGGATCTGAAGACTGTCTTTTTCTCAATATCTATACGAAATCATTAAGACGAAACGCTAAGCTTCCAGTTATGGTATTCATCCATGGTGGATCTTATTACGAGGGATCCGGAGACAGTGACACATTCGGACCAGACTTTTTAATACAGCATGACATCATTTTGGTAACCATTAATTATAGACTCGAACTACTAGGATTCTTATCTCTAAATACACCAGAAGTTCCAGGAAATGCTGGCATGAAAGATCAAGTAGCTGCACTTAGATGGATCCGAGATAACATTAAGCAGTTTGGCGGAGATAAGAACAGTGTAACAATATTTGGTGAAAGTTCAGGGGCGTCATCAGTTATGTATCACATGTTATCTCCAATGTCCAAAGGTTTGTTTCATAAAGTTATAGCAGAGAGTGGCACTTGTATTCATGATTGGGCAATAGCTAGAGGTGCCGTCGAAAGAGCTTTTAGAGTCAGTGACGCTTTAGGAAGAAAAATAAGCAGTAAGAAAGAGTTACTTGATTATTTTCGTAGTTTGGATGCCCCGAGCCTCACAAATCTGACTTTCCGAACGCTCACGCCGGATGAAGAATATAGAGGTCTCCCGGAACAATTTATTCCTGGGGTTGAAACTAAGTTTGAGGGCGTGGAAGCCTTCATTGACGAGAACCCTATCTCATTACTAGTTAAAGGAAAGGTTAACAAGGTACCTTTAATGTTAGGATACAATTCAGGCGAAGGGCTTATAATTGTTGATTATCATATTACAAGACTGGACGTTTATAATCGTCAACCGTCGTACTACGTGCCAAGGGAATTAGCAGAAGTTATATCTGAACAAAAGTTGAACGAATTTGGCGAAAGAATCAAAACGTTTTACGTGGGCAATAGAAATATAACAAAGGATGATAAAAATATTATTAGTAATATGCAAACGGATATGCATTTTTCCTATAACACTCATAGATTCGCTTACTTGTATGGTGAACTAGCGGAAGTTTATTTGTATAGATTTAATTATGACACTGATTTAAATATCATAAAAATTGCTCTTGGTCTAAGAGATTTAGATGGCGTAAGTCACGCTGATGAATTATTCTATCTTTTCTATAATTATTTGAGCAGACCACCCTACGAAACTCAAAGGAAGATACAGGATATTGTTTTTAAAGTCACAAAAATGTGGACAGATTTCGCAAAATACGGGTAAGTAAGCATTTAATTATTATAATGGGAGATTTTCTTTAGTCCCTAAATAATATGTAACTCAAAAGTCTCAAAATAATAATATGTAACTTCATAATATTGTTAACCTATCTAAATAGTTAGGTATAGTTAATTGTTTATAAAGTACTTATTACATTTATATGAGCTTTTACCTGCGGCTATATAATTAATAGTAGATTATGCACCAAGGGTATAAAGCAGTGTCTTACGTCACGGGCAGCGAAGCGAGGGAGTTATGTAGAGTCCTGAGTGAAGCGAGGGGTTCAAGCTGCCCAAGACGAAGACAGGCTTTATCCCAGACATACTCTACTTTTCATACCTACTGCGAGGCAATAAAAACCCAGGGCTACAAAAATAAAACATTTATTTTGTTAAAAATTAATATTGATATTTAGTCTAGGCAACAAGTGCCTTTTTGGTCAACTTTTTTCAGCAGTCTCCGAAAATTATGGTTGAGGTATCATTCGATTCGGAATGGCATCTAGATGATTTTTGAAAAAAATGAAGTTCCGCTTGCAAAAATTGCAAAAGTTATTAAAAATTACCTAAAAACAAAAAAGGGGGTTTAGTTTTTTGCAAATTTTTCAAAAACTAATAAAAATTTTTCAAATTTGAAAAAAAATTAAAAAAGAGGAGGATATTTTCTATATTATTTTCATTGATCTATTCTGTAGGCGCCTGATTTTTTTCAATTTTTAATTTTCATATTTAATAAGTTTAAATGAATAAAATATATCATTAAAGGTCCGAAGGGGGCGTGGGTTGCGAAAGCCGGAGTAACCGTTTTCGGGCGTATTTTCAACCCTCTGGGAAAAATTAAATATTTGTCCTACAATTCCGGGAGTTAGAACTTCTTTTAGAAAATATCCTTTTCTTTTTTAATCTTTTTTCAAATTTGAAAAATTTTTATTAGTTTTTGAGAAATTTGCAAAAAACTAAACCCCCTTTTTTGTTTTTAGTTAATTGTTAATAAATTTTGCAATTTTTGCAAGCGGAACTTCATTTTTTTCAAAAATCATCTAGATGCCATTCCGAATCGAATGATACCTCAATCATAATTTTCGGAGACTGCTGAAAAAAGTTGACCAAGAAGGCACTTGTTGCCTAGGCTAATTGGACACATTTGTCCAGTTATGGAGGGACAGAGTAATATTTTTATTAGGAACATATTTTATGGAAGTTGTGGTGGAGTTTATTTGAGCAGTACTTAAAAGATTCAGGAACTTGTGACTGACGATTTTGACACGTGAGAATGTTAAAATTATAGGTGGCCAGTTCGATTTTCGAATAAACTCTCAGCAATACCATATTATTATTGAAAAACTCTATGATAGATACGTAGGTATATCTATGAGTTTTCATAAGAATTCTAACGTTCCAAATTCAAATCACTTTAATCCCTTGGGAGTTTCATACAACATTATCTCCCTTGGGAGTCAATGACATGCTTTACGTTGAGATTGCGTGATATATAATCGGACATTGTCGAGCAGGTGGTATGAAAAATTATTATTAAATCAGCTGTGTGAAGTCAATGACTTCAATGCTAGTCATTATACTAAAGAGTGCATTGTGATATTGTTTTGTATATTTATTTTTTCGCGTTTAACTTAAAGAGTGCATTGTGATATTGTTTTGTATATTTATTTTTTCGCGTTTTTTTTCTGCCTAAAATTATTACAGGAAATCATTTGACCATAGATTCTGCAGTTCGCAAAACATTCCAATTTTATGATGTTATTTTTAGGCGCCCTGTTTCACGTGGCTGCTCGGAAATGTCTTGGTCGCCATACACAAAAGCCAGAAAAGAGTACTTTAACATAGGAGAGGAATCTTCACTTGGTTACTACGCTGATAAAAAAAGAATGCAGTTTTGGGATAAATTATATGCTGAATCAAATGTTCCACATATGGGAAACTTGTAATTTAAATAGCGGAATGAACATTTGCTTTTCAGCTACTAGTACATTTTATGATGAATTATCAATAAATTTTGAATGTAAGTACTCAAAAAATATTTTATTTCAAAAATCATGTCCAAATCCAGCACTTGAGCCACAGATGCCACACTCACCTTGCCTGTCGGTTACCTATAAGTCTGCTTCCTTGATGGAAAATTGTAGTGTATGTGCGCCGCGTATGCGACGCATGTGTGCGTGCAGTGTCGGATAGTTAGTCCACAATAAACGGTTGCGCTAGCTGTACGTGTATCATTTTACAAACACCTCAGTGGCTAACGAGGATTGCATCAGCGTGCATAATTAAACTTTTACCACAATTTTCGGTCAACATGACGATTGGGAAGTTGTTAGAATTTAGTGTGCGTTCCGGGAATTGGACATTGTATGTGGAACGAGCGGAAATGTATTTCAAAGTGAACGAAATTAAAGAAGAGCTATGGCTACCCACATTAATCGCGGCGATGGGCGATGAAGCTTATGAATTGCTAAGTAATTTAACGAGCCCCTCGAAACCCAGTGATAAAACGTATGCTATAGTTACACAATTGATGAAAGACCATTTACAACCCAAACCTTCGTTTATGGCGGAACGATATCGTTTTAGACAAAGGAGGCAAGAATCGGGCGAGAGCATACCTCAATATATTTCGGAGTTAAAAAAATTAGCGAGGTACTGTGAATTTAAGACGGTATTAGAAGAAAATCTTCGTGATCAGCTAGTGTGTGGACTCAGCAGCGAGACAATCAGGCAACGTGTTTTCACGGAGGAAAACCTAGAATATGTCAAGGCCGTTAAAATCGCATGTGCCATGGAGGCGGCGGAACGAGACGCGGCAGCTGTGGAGCGCGCCGAGACCGCATCGACCAGCACCCGTGTTGGTGGTCCGGATTTACATCATGCCGGGATTATGCGACGCGGGCGCGGCTCCGCATCCCGAGGCGGCGCGCGCTCTCAGAAGTCACGGGGACCAAACTCCAGCGGCAGCGGTGGCGGAAACAAGTTGGATCCTTGCGCCGCCTGTGGCAGTTCTGATCATCGGGCTGAGGATTGTCAATACAATCGGTACATCTGCGGCAAATGTAGACAACGAGGTCACCTACGTAAGGTATGCCCGGAGCGTGGGGGCGGAGCGCAAGCGCGGCGCGCGAGCAATGGCGGCGGCCGCCTGCTGGCGCACGTGGAGGCCAGAGACCCGGCCGGCATGGGGCGCATCTCAGACCTGTCGGGCGACGAGACACCGCCCGAGGATGAAGAGTTGGAGATTGAGGAAGATCTGTATCAACTCTGTCTAAATGGTTATAAGCCGGTAAGCTTATCAATTAAAATTGATGGAATTAGCATACCTATGGAGGTAGATACCGGTTCATTAGTGTCCTGTATAAGTAAAAAAATGTATGATAAGTATTTTAATACTAGAGTGTTAGAGGAATCGAATTTAGTATTCAAATTTTATAATGGTGCTAAGGTTAGGCCGCTAGGAGTTATTAAACCATCTGTAAGCTATGGAAGGGAATCTAAATCTTTGGAACTTTTTGTTATCGAAGGCGGTACTACATCTTTGTTAGGAAGGCAATGGCTTTCCGAATTAAAAATTAAAATACCTACGTTATTTAGAAATGTGGTTGAGACAGAAAATAAAAATTATGTTAATCAAAAATTAATGTCGTTGCTTTCCAGGTATAAAGAATTGTTCACGGAGGGACTGGGACGGTTCAAGGGAGGGGCGGCGCGGCTGCGGGTGCGCGAAGGAGCAACTCCGGTGTTTTGCCGCGCTCGACCCGTACCGTACGCGCTACGGAATCGCGTCGATGACGAGCTGGATGCAATGCTGCGCACTGGCGTCATCGAGCCGGTTGACAGCGCGGACTGGGCCACTCCACTAGTACCGGTGCGTAAGGCTGATGGGGGACTTCGTATCTGCGCGGACTATAAGGTGACGTTAAATCCTGTTTTGCTGATCGATAGGTACCCTTTACCCCGCATCGACGATTTGTTAGTTAAACTTAATGGCGCCAAGGTTTTGTCAAAGATTGATCTGTCCCAAGCGTACAATCAAATTGAGCTAGATGATCCGGATAATTTAACAGTAATTAACACTCATAGGGGTCTATTTAAGTATAAGAGATTGGTTTATGGACTATCGTCGAGTCCAGGTATTTTCCAGAGGATAATGTCGAACCTCCTTAATGACATTCCTAACGTACAGGTATTTTTGGACGACATTATAATAGGTACAACAACGATGACAAGTCATTTAGAAACTTTAGAAAAATTATTCGATAGATTACATAACAACGGGATTAAATTAAAAAAAAATAAGTGTTTCTTTATGACAAATGAAGTTAAGTATTTGGGGTATATTATCTCCGCAGAGGGAATCAAGGCAGACCCACAGAAAGTAGAAGGAATAGTAAACATCCCCTCCCCGCGTAATGTCACTGAGTTAAGGTCATTTTTAGGAACAATTAACTTTTACGCCAAATTTGTGTGTAACTTAAGCACCATTTTAGCGCCTTTGTATAATTTACTTAAAAAAGGTATTATTTGGAAATGGGATTACGAATGCGAGTTAGCGTGTAAAAAGGTTAAATCGATTTTAACGAGTGTAGATGTCTTAGCTCATTACGATCCGGAAAAGCCATTGTTTCTAACGTGTGATGCTAGCGCGCGGGGTCTCGGAGGAGTACTAACACAGCTGGAAGAAGGGAAGGGCGCGGGTGCGGGGGGCGGTATAAGCCTACGCGAGCGACCGGTTATCTATGTATCGCGCGCGCTCACCTCTGCTGAAAGAAATTATTCACAGATTGAACGGGAGGCGCTAGCGATTGTTTTTAGCATGGAAAAATTACATCAATATCTTTACGGTAGGAAATTTACGTTGAGAACCGATCATAAACCGCTGGTGGCCATTTTAGGACCCAAACAGGGAATTCCATCGATGGCGGCGAGTCGATTACAACGATGGGCCATTAAGTTGTCAGCGTACACATACGATATTGAATTTGTAGGTTCAAAAGATAATGGTGCGGACGGCTTATCGCGTTTGCCGGCGCGCTCGTCACATAAACAATGTACTAAGATACCGGAACAAACTTTCTTACATTTTGCCCAGAATGCGATGTTAATGGATTATCAGGAAATTAGGAAACAAACTATACGGGATCCCTTGCTGGGCCGGGTCTTATCTTACCTTAGAGACGAATGGCCGTCTGATGAAATCATAACTTCGCTGAAACCATTTTACAATCGGAAAAATGAATTATATGAAGAATTGGGGTGCGTTATGTGGGGTCATAGAGTAGTAGTGCCGGGGACCTGTAGGTCAAAAGTATTAACCGAGTTACACGAATCGCACATGGGCATCGTAAAGACCAAATCGTTCGCTCGTAGTTACGTGTGGTGGCCTGGCATCGACGAAGCGATCGAGACAATGTGCCGTACGTGCACGACTTGCTCAGCCGAGGCGGACGCGCCACCGCGACACGTACCATGTCCATGGCCTTGGCCCGATAAACCATGGGCTCGTGTTCATCTTGATTTTCTGGGACCGATTACCGGTAGAATTTTCTTGGTTATGGTAGATGCCAGGACCAAGTGGATAGAAGTAAGTCAGGTACCGAGTACGGCGGCGGCCCACACTATAAACAGGTTAAGTGAAGTCTTTTCGCGTTTTGGTTTACCGAAACAAGTAGTTTCTGACAACGGCCCGCCTTTCACAAGTTGTGAGTTTTCTCAATTTTTAAAATCAAATGGAGTAGAACATTTATTTTCTGCACCATATCATCCGGCTTCAAACGGAGCTGCAGAAAATGCAGTTAGAACGGTAAAAAGAGTAATTAAAAAGGCATTTAGAGAAAAATTGGACGTAACATTGTTTTTGAACAATTTTCTATTGTATTATCGTAACACTGAACACTGCACAACGGGCGAAACGCCGGCGTTATTAATGTGCGGCCGGAAGCTACGAACCAAGCTGGATCTGTTGAGACCAGACAGGAGCACTAAGGTTAGGAATGCCCAACAAAAGCAACAGCAGACATGTAGTGCTAGCGGGGCACGTGACCTGCGTCCCGGGGAAGAGATTTGGCTTCGCCAGTACAGGGGAGGTGATAGGTGGGTGCAGGGAAAAGTGGCAGAAAAGATAGGTGCTACAGACTATAGGGTAGTCGATGCGATAGGTAGGGAGTCACACAAACATATCGATCAGCTTAAACAAAGGAAACGTAGTTCACTCATTAGTCCGTCGAGTCCTCCCCGTAGTAAGGGGGAAGTAGAGGTGGACGATGGAGAGCCCAGCCCGAGCCGGTTAGATAGGCATGCATCAGAGTTAGTCACGGTGGAGGATAAAGATGAGTCGCAGGAGCTGTTCAAAGACTGTGAGGATCCAAGTACACCGGAAGTAATTGAATCGCCGCGTCTGCCTACTCTTGAGCCGACCCAGTCCCGTCCCATGCGCCGATGTAGGCTAAATAAACCTAAATATAATTTATAATTTACTAGCATTAAGGTACTGTCTTGTATGGTTCAGTGTATTAAATTTAATTAGAATTAAGTCTTAAATATTATGTCATAGATAATGTTACCTAAACTGTACTTCTACAAAATATCTGGTGTAATTAATATGTAACTACACAATTCAGTTTATTTATTTTGGGTTATTTTTAGTGTTAATTATAGAATAAGGGTGGAGGATTGTAGTGTATGTGCGCCGCGTATGCGACGCATGTGTGCGTGCAGTGTCGGATAGTTAGTCCACAATAAACGGTTGCGCTAGCTGTACGTGTATCATTTTACAAACACCACCTTTTTTAGTTTTTTTAAATATAGTTTAAAAAAACTAAAAAAAAACACGCTTTTAAAGAATATCGAACTAAGAGTTGAAAATAATTTTAATTTTTTTAAAAATAAACTTAAAACAGTACTTACATAGTATATAAAAATACTGGTATAATTGAGGGAAAAGCGTGGGGCGCTTTGTGCCATAATTTTCGTATATCGAGCGACCCACGCTTTTCCCTCAATTATACTAGTATTTTTTATATACTACTGTTTTAAGTTTATTTTTTTAAATTTTAAAATTATTTTAAACTTTTTAGTTTGATATTCTTTAAAAGCGTGTTTTTTTAGTTTTTTTAAACTATATTTATTTTCAACTTTTTAGTTATTTTATACATTCATCATTGATGTAAAAGGCAATTTAGGTGTAGATATACTAGACTGTTGTAAGATAGAGGTCCATTTAATAAAGCATATAATTAGGAGAGAGTTGGCGGTGTAACGCGTAGAATAATACTACAAACGGTTGCTTGGCGACCGCATTGTATGAAAAAGGCGGCCTTACAGACTACAGTGTAAATCATTTAGCAGCTTACCTATATCTTTTAAATTATAATAATTATAGCATTGAGGAAATTAAACTTATATTTATTTACTGTGCAACTTGATTTTTTTATCAATGATAGACGCATTAAAGATCAATCTTTCAGTGCCAGTCACAAGTCGCACTTTTGAGTTTTTTGGGAGAAAAAAATAAAAACAAAAATCTGAATAATTATTATTTTTAAACAAAAAAATAAACCGACTTCCAAAGTAAAAATACACAAAAAAGTATGAAATAAAACTTAATCTCTAAATAATTCCTCTTTCAAATTCGGCTAAAATTTTTACTATTTCTCTACTCAATCTTCTTAATTTTGAAATCGGTACCAGCCCAAACAATATCCTACAATATTTTATAGAACTTACGTTCATAATCCTCTCGGGCGTCGGACTGTTAAAATTTCAAAAGCCGGATGGTGTCAGCGGGTCCGGCGTCCGGCACTGAAGGCGTTCGCGCGGTTTCTCCGGTTCCGGTTTTTCAAGATTATATTATTAATCAATTGATTTTAAAACTATTCCATGTTATATATATTTAGAAAATAGAATAAATCTATACTAATATTATAAAGCTGAAGAGTTTGTTTGTTTGTTTGTTTGTTTGAACGCGCTAATCTCAGGAACTACTGGTACGAATTGAAAAAATATTTTTGTGTTGGATAGTCCACTTATCGAGGAAGGCTTTAGGCTATATAGCATCATGCTAAACTCAATACGAGCGGAGCACCAATCAAGAATGTTACAAAATCGGGGGTATTTTTTTCCTTTTGAGAGCTTTCGCTACGTACGCTGCGGAAACGGTTAAAGTTTCGCTAAAATGATGTATGGCAGAATTGTTCCCCTTTAAAAGTTCTAAAAAAAGTCCGCGACAGTATATGCCTATCTTTTAAGGTTGGCTCACTATAATCTTTTTATACTTACCAAATTTGTTCTAAAAGTAAGCATTATTTGTGAAGGTGTTTTCAAAAAGATTATATTAATCCTTATCCAAGTAAATACGTTATTCATTACAAGCATTTAATCTAGAAGAAATTTGCCGTTAACATCATTTGATTTCAATGAGTATTTTAGAAGATATCGCAGTAATAAAATAATCAAGCGCGCTATAGTAAGGCGCGCGGCGGGCAGTCGTGAGGGGGAAGCGCTTCTTCTACGTAAATGAAGTCGCGGGTAAATTTTAGCGATATCCCAAAGTAACTATTCCACGCGGACGAAGTCGCGGGGAAAAGCTAGTTCCTTATATAACTATCTACTTTAAATTATTTACAGACTAAAAGAAAGAAAGAAATAAAAAACTAAAAAAGATAAAACTAAAGTACAAGATATGCTATAAAAATAAGAAAACCTCTAGGTCGTCCCCATCAGGCAGAGTGCCTATCAGGCTCAAAGAATTCCCTCGCTGGATGGCTATGCTAAATCTTTGAGCCAGATAGGTGCCGGCTTTGGGGTCTCGGGTGGCCTCTACGAGTTTTTTCGAAATTTCTCCGAAAAGTTTGTGTGCCCCCGGACCCCATGTACCTAGGGTTTCAACCCCAAACGGTTCAAATATGAGATCCCTACTAAGGTTCTCATACTTTCGCCGCTTGAGGTTTTCTGCCTGATTTGCGGCCGCACCTGCAGTACTTGAGGTGCCCTGGACATGGGACGGAGCGAGTGTATCGACGCAAGTAGCGTCCCATACAAGAGCCCGTCCCAGTCTCCAAGGGACCAGGGTCATTCCGTCTGGTCTCTTGCCATCGTCGCGCGACAGTCCAGAGGGTTCCAGCACAGCTGGTACTCCGGCAGTGACAAGCGCCCGACGAATGAGGTCGTTGAGGCAGTGATGACGGGAGATGCGACTGGCGCTTCGTGGACAGGACAGACCGTGGTGTCCGAGGCTGTCTACATTTGTACCACAAACGCAAAGATGGGGGACGACGTGGGGGACGCCAAGACGCAGGGAAGTGGCTAATCGAAATGTTGTTCGATCCAGCAATGTGCCCGTATTGGGTGACGGTAGCGCTTGTAGCCAAAGGCCCGCCTCCCATTTCTCCACAGCTAAGAGGCGAGCCTGCTCCGTAGGACTGGACGATGTGTTAAGGAGATTGTTCCGTACCAGTCTACAGAGAGGCTCGTCCCAGAGCCTTTGGGAAAAGGTATTGGCGGGCAATTCGTTACAACCACTAGCTACGCTCCAGGCGTCCTTGGCCTCGTCCAGAAATGGAACTGCATTAGTGTAGGATGGGTGCTCAAGTATTTTAGAGATAAGTATACGGTTTGCGTGGACTGAGGACAAGAAGGCCGGAAGGGATACGTCCGAGGGTTTTCGGACACCTAGGCCACCGAACCTTACTGGAAGTGTTGCCTGAGTCCATGAGCGGTCGTCGAAGTTTATGTTCAAAATAGCGGAAAGCGTATGTCTTATGGTGTCATCCAACTGTTTGAGAAGTTGAGGGAACTTCCACAGTTGACAACACCGCAAGACATACGTAAATTTAGGTACAAAAAGGCAATAACGTGTTAAGGTGAAGGCCATGTGACAGTTAATTTGAAGAAGGCGATCTAAAGTTTCACTGAAATTTTGTAATTTATTATTTATGAAGGCCGGGAGAGACTCGTCTAAAATAGGTGAACCTAAGAGAAAGAGCGAATCCTTTTCGATGACAGACAGTTGTGGAGCTATTTCTTTGAAGCTAGATATAATTGCATTTCTATCCCCACAACTATCTGGCACAAAAAGTTCACACTTCCCTAGGTTCAGCTCTAGGCCGATTTTTTTGAACTCATGAATCAGCGTACGAAAGTCGGTTAATACAGTAGCTGCATCGCTTCCAAGAGTCCCATCATCCAAATACCAAACATTAAAATTAGAATTTAGAAGCTCGATGGCCGGGTGTATGGCAAGACTAAAAATTGCTGGACCTAGAGGGTCGCCCTGTTGGCAGCCAACTTCAGATCGGATGAGGTGATTTTTGATTCCTTATATGATGATGTAACTGGAATTTAAAAAAAACTTAACGAATAAAAGCAATCATGATGTGAACACAAAAGAATTGTTTTTTTTTTCCCAATTCTTAGTTTTTAAACTCAATAAAAAACATATTTAATTTGATTTTGCGTTAATTACATTCTGTGGATATATTGTTCATATTATTTAATAATAAAACAGGCCAATGTAAAAAAAAAACCATGACCCCCCTTGAGCGTTACGCGGTATTATACGCCAGAAGGCACCCGCGCTTGTTTTTTCGATTTTTATTATTGAGTTGTTAGTAAAACCTTGGCACATTATACATTTTTAGAAATTAGAAGAATCGTTCTACACAATGAAAAAAAAAATTAAAAGAAATATAAACTACATAATGCAAAATATCAAACATGATTTCACTGGAAAATAATTTTTTAATGTTGGCTTTTGAAGCTAAATTATGGCGAAAATTTATATCACACGCATACGAAAGTTTTTATTTAATTAAATAAATACGTGTTCAAATAACGATATATATAAAAAAATTCGTGATTTGTGCACAAAATTAACCAAACATCAATGATTAGTGGAGTGGAGTGAAATTGGTGTCAAATTTCTTTACTCTGAGACAAACAATTATTTATTTTATTATTGAGTACAACAGCAAAGACAAAAAACTATAACAGCTTTGTTTTATCCCTGTACTAAGTAAATAAATTTCAATCACAGATAAAAATCCAGATATTTACAAATGAGAATAAACAGAAAATATAGCAATAAAAATGGGCAAATGTACCGGCCGACGCCCAACGGGGTGGTTTTTATTTGTATTTATGTGCCGCGCGACGCCCTGGCGGATTTGCTGGTACCGACTTCAAAATTAATAAGACTGAGTAGAGAAATAGTAAAAATTTTAGCCGAATTTGAAAGGGGAATTATTTAGAGATTAAGTTTTATTTCATACTTTTTTGTGTATTTTTACTTTGGAAGTCGGTTTAATTTTTTGTTTAAAAATAATGATTTCACCCTTTTTAGTGATATATTTTGTTAAGTTATTATTAATACGTCTTAAGAACGTCTAAACTAAACGATCGAATGTATAATTGAATACGCGCCAAGCTTCCATTAGGTATTGTTATTAAGATGATGATGATGATTACTGTAAGTTATAAAGTGGCATATGCTTGCAGTTCTTTAAACAATGCCGAAATTTCCAAACGCATATGTTTAAAGACTGAGGAGTTCTATACAGTGCTTTTGGATCCAGGGTATACCTTGGTACAATATCTTATTTTTTGGTAGCATATGCTTGTGTTACTTCAGTAAAAGTCAAAATCACTATATTATGTGTGGATTTTGAGTGAACACTGTGCGACGGCAGCGCGGCTGGTGGCTGAAAATGAACTAATAATTTCTACAAAGAAGAAGGGGCAAACCGTCCCCACCCTTGTAGCACTGCAAGACATATATCAAATGAAAGGGCTTAAAAAGTGTATAATTTTATTGTATGACGTCAAATCTCTAAACCATGGGAGAAAAAAGTTAATGAATAAAGGTTAAAAAAAAGTTGAAAAAATCATCCTGTATTATTGCACCATTTTATAGTGTTGCTAATAAGGAACAATTTTTGGAAAGTAATGGTGTACAGCAAACGTCATAAAAGTGGTATATTTTTATAAACTGCCTCATATTTTGAAGAAATGTATGGAATAATAATAAAATGCTAAAAAAAGCTATTTCCTTAATTTTTTCGCACATAATTACTTTCTAGAAATTGTTTCTTACTTACGACGCTATCGAATGGTGCAATAATGCAGATTGTATTTTTTTCCTAATCTGCGGGTTCGAATCCTGGCCTGGAAAATTGGTTTATGTAAAATCTAATGATGCAGATAAAACAATTACATTAAAATACATATAATTAAAGCAAAAATTATTTTAAACGCACGCAAATTATTTTTTTATGCACTGAAAAAAAGTTAAAAGAAACATATTATATGGTGAACTATTCTTCTGGGCGTTGTAAGAGAAGTCTAAAACAAATTAGGAATAGCAATTTAGCCCTATGGAGCGTCGAGTCCGACTTGATGAAAACTTAAACTGCATCATTAGATTTTTAATAACTCAATTTTCCTAGCCAGGATTCGAACCCATAGATTTAAAAAAAAAAATCAGCCTGTATATTGCACCATTCGATAGTATCGCAAGTAAGAAACAATTTCCAGAAAGTAATTATGTGCGAAAAAATTAAGGAACTAGCTTTTTTTTAGCATTTTATGATTATTCCATACATTTCTTCAAAATATGAGGCAGTTTATCAAAATATACCACTTTTATGACGTTTGCTGTATACCATTACTTTCCAAAAAATGTTCCTTAATAGCAACACTATAAAATGGTGCAATAATACAGGGTGTATTTTTCTACTTTTTTTTAACCTTTAACCCTCATTAACTTTTTTCTCCCATGGTTTAGAGATTTTTCGTCATACAATAAAATTACGCACTTTTTATGCCCATTCATTTGATATATGTCTTGTAGTGCTACAGTAGTGGGGACGGGCTCCATACAAAAATGCCCCTTCTTCTTTTCAGGGACAGGCGGAAATGCTTCAACACGTGTAGCAATCGTTCTCCTGTTCTCTATGCCGATGAAAGCCGAACGCCATAATAAAAAAAAATACTTGTCAAGTGTCAATGTCAACTGTCCATTTTCTCTAGGATTTTCAAAATTTCAAATAAAATTTTCAAATTAAGAGTCGAAATGAAAAAGCTAATCATGAATTATACTAGAAAAACACAAATTTTAATAAACAGTTAATTTATGACACAGCAGCCACTTATGTATGTTCCCCAAGTACAACATTCGTATTGTTTATCGAGCCCATAATTTACATCTAACTTTCACTTTTTTGCTTTCTGACCAATAGCTTGTGGCTCTAGCGTGGATTTTTAATCCAATCGACCAATACTCTATTTCTACGTTAGCGGATATGATAGTACTTTGTCTTTACAATAGTTTGTATGTCGTCAGTCGAGTGTTGCGAGTTGCCACGATTTACGTATAGAACATAATAATTAGTCGACAAAAAGCTTCAAACACGCACTTTAGTTCAATTATGATAAGGCTTCTTTAAGCGAAGGTGTATTAACTGCAAGTTGATTTTAATACATCACATACTTTACCCCATTATCACAATGGGTATGGATACATCATACCATGAGGTACGTCCACTAAATGATAATAATTACATATGAAGTATGGTCAGAATATCAAATGTTATATTTTATTCCTGCTTCTGTCCATTCTGAAATATTTAATTTTACTAGTCACACTCTAATCTTAATCTTATGCTTAAACCATAACTTGTTTCTGAAGTAATGTTACTATTACTTTAAAGAAGAGCTATTCTTGGGACTTATGTATGAGCAATAACACACAATTCCTTTTAGGACGGCAACTCGGAATATCTATATAGTCCAGGAATACTACAGAAATTAAATTTCGATAAAAGTCCTGCAACCTTCAAACCCAAAATATCAGCAGCAAACCCTGGAGAGAGCTGGATGGTAGTCCGTCCTTTACAGAGGTCTGACTTTGACAAAGGGTTCCTACAATTATTGGGGCAATTGACAAGCACAGGAAACATAAGCCGAAAACAGTTTGATGGTAATTGTAACTTAATTTTATTATATTGTAGTACTTTGTTTTTTGTTATAACCATTTTGTCAGTCTTGTATGTTGTAGAAATTTTGTTGTTAAATATAATTTCTTGAAATTACTTGAAATAAAAAGAAAAAAAAAAGAATTTATTGTGAGAAGCAAATTAATGTTGCAAATATTTCTGTACATTTGATATTCTTGTTTAAAAAATTACAGAAATATGATAACATAATACATATTATGTAATATAATACAACATTTTATATTTTCACTAATAAAATTCTCTAGCATTTGAGATAAAAACAAGTTATTAAAGGAATGTAAAGATCCAGAGACCAGTTTAATATTTCAAACCAGTTTAACATTCTTGTTTCTTGTTTTGTAGCCCCAGAGTGACATTTATACTTCCCTGTTATTATAAAGCACATTCACGGTCACAAGCTGTATAGATAAGATTGTATATGCACAATATTGAATTGAATCCTTTTCTAAATGTTTTGAGCTTTCCTTTATTTTGTATGCAATTTTCAATATCTTTAAATCAATTTAAACTATGTTTTGTTTCTGTATATTGAGAGGTTCCAATTTTTATTTGTCTATATATTATGTTACAACTTACAGGCAATGTATGTAATTTATCATAGTATACTATGATAAATTACATACATTGCCTGTAAGTTGTAACATAATATATAGATTATACTATAGTATACAATTCTTATTTCTTAGGCATTGTATAAAATGCCCAAAATCGCCCATTGCAGGCATTACAATTAGTGATGTGCCGGATCGTTAAAAATGTATATCCGCGGATACGGATCTGAATACGGATATTTTGTGTCAAGATCCGCGGATACGGATACGGATACGGATCTTTACTTTCTAACGCAGTCGGTGTTGGTGCGCGCGGCTCACACATGTTTCGACTTGCATTGCACGGCGGTTCTTTCTTTTGTTTTGTTTATGTCACCGTAAAATTGTAAAAACCGATAGATTGTTAGTAGGAATACTAGAGATTTTGTAATATAAA
This sequence comes from Glaucopsyche alexis, assembly GCA_905404095.1. Taxonomy (NCBI): domain Eukaryota; kingdom Metazoa; phylum Arthropoda; class Insecta; order Lepidoptera; family Lycaenidae; genus Glaucopsyche; species Glaucopsyche alexis. The sequence goes on from FR990045.1 coordinate 21,435,508, forward strand.
AATTTTCTTCTTACAATTTACACGTTATTTTGCGTTATATTGAAATATTTTTTATTAGTTAAACGGCAAGTGCCCCGCGCCGCCATATTTGTTTTCTTTTTTATTAGGGTTCCGTAATACTTTTGGAGAGCTCCGTGGCCTAGTGGGTAGACCGTTTGGTTCGCACTCGAGAGAGTGCAGGTTCAAATCCCAGGTTGTGGCGTGTACCAATGAGACTTTTTCAGATCTCAAGTACATCATACGGACGCTCTTACGGTGAAGGAAAACATCGTGAGGAAACCTGCACATAGTTGGCCCCAGACGTATTGACTAGTTCATTCCTCTGGACTAGGCTGACTATGTTGTGAGAATGCCGTATGTGCTTGGGCAACCATACGACATTTAAAAAACCAACTGTCCCAGGCACTGCAGTATTTCAAGAGTGGTTACTTCGCTCGGAGAATACTGTATAAATCATCCATTAACGGATGTAAAGGCCTAAGTAATACTTTTGCTCTGTCCGTCTGTCTGTCTGTCTGTCTGTCCGCGCCTCTAGCTCCTGTAATTATGAATATAAATTGATGAAATTTGGTGCAGTTATAGATTGTGTTTAGATCACGGTTTAGGGATCATAGAAAAATAATAATTTTATATTTTAGGGGTGGCTCTCCATACATGTGAAGTGGGGATGAAAAATATTTTTTCACTCTACCCCATCGTGTGGGGTATCGTAGAATAGGTCTTTTAAATAAAGGCAAGGTTTCATACGTTACTTTTTTATAAAGTTGACCATTTTCGAGTAATCGGCCTCCAAAGTAGTTCGTAAGTTGGTCCCCCCCCTAGCATTTTTAAACTATAGGAGATAGAAACTTGAAAATTTCCATGCTCATAGATCATGCTAAAAACTCTTTAGGAAAATTATTTTGAACCAAATCGGACAGTCAATTTTGGAGTAATTAAAAAAAAAGCATATTACTCGTTTATAGTTACGGAACCCTCCTTAGACATGTCCTGACATGCTCTTGGTTAGGTTTTTATTATAATAATTATAACGAAAAATAATGCGTGCAATTGTATGGAGAAATTTTTATTTGACAATCTGTCAACATATTATAATATCTCTAGTAATATTACAATCTATCGGTTTTTACATTTTTACGGTGACATTTATAGTTTAGTGTGACACTGGACAGCATACATGACGTTTGTTTGGTATTGGTACATGAGTTTTAAAAAATGTCTACAAAGAAGTTTAGTAGCGTAATTTGGAATTATTTTGTGTTAGTAAATGATGAATGTGCAAAGTGTAAAATTTGTGATGGAAAGTATTCCTGTAAGGGTAAAGGCAAAACTTTAAAAAATAATTTACAACGAAACATCCTTTAAGGATATTATCTGTATTATTGAATTTAATAGTTTTTTATTGCTAGTTGCTACCTTTATCAGTAATCACCTATTTAAAGAATTCGTCTATAATTTTAAAATTAATAAGGTAAATAGATCCGTAAAAGATCCGCCAAACAGTAACGGATACGGACACGGATACGGATCTTTCTTCTGCCTCGGATATCCGCGGATACGGATACGGATACGGATATCCGGCACATCACTAATTACAATTTACGTTAGACACATTTCTAGGTAATCTGTACAATGCCTGGATCAATCCAATCTATACAATGGAAGAATTTTTGTTTTCGAGTATGACAATTATTTTACTGCCTAATTTTAAACGTCTCTAAATAAGCAGTAAATCATATGCCCAAAATATCTTTAATTGATTTTATTACTGAACCTTCTACTATAAATAAGTTCTAATATTATTTTAAAAAATAACTATTTTTTTTAACTACCAGAAGGATTACATAACATGGTACCATATTATTGCTTTACAGAGAGGTTTACACAGATGAAAAGTTCTGGTGGTTACTATGTGACTGTGATAGAGGACAAGCGTTATTCTAAAATAATTGGCGCGGCGACACTCACAGTGGAACAGAAATTCATTCACAACTGCTCCCTGGTGAGTTTTCTCTTTCAGTATTCACAGCATTTAATATTTAGGTTCCGTAATCAAAACTTTTAAATTTATTGCCTTTACCCGGGAGGGTTATTTTTTCGAGTGTATGTATGTATGTCTATTTTTTTGGCATCAATAAAACCTAAAGTTTAGGCTCCCTGAACAGTTTGATTAGATTTTAGCTGACTTTATTGTGACTCAGAATTTGGAGGTTGAAGGAAAATGAGGTTTCTTTATTTTTTATTTAATTTATGGAACAGATTGTACCTAATGTATTGTGCGTCCACCGCAGTCGCGTCGGTCAGCATTCAGCAAACATCTAATTAATTTCTAAGTTTGTACTGATTTCTTTTTCAGCGCGGTCGGTTAGAAGATGTTGTCGTGAATGATACTTATCGTGGAAAACAACTAGGAAAGCTGTAAGTTTTAAGAAAAAAAAAGACTACAAGTCTAAATTTTAAACTATAAAACAAAAAAAGCAGTTCTGTTAAAAAAAAGACAACCATACATCTACAGAATATAACATACTAGAGTCTGGAGAATGATTTGAACATATAAGGTTCGGTAAAATCAATTATGGATATTTTGGGCATAATTTGTACTGCTTACGTAAACGTATGTTGCAAAAAATAATTGTCAGACTCAAAAAAAATTTTTTTTCTTTATATGAGCAAGTTTGCGTTTTGTGGAGAATCATCCATGAGATGATTTTTTACTTTAATGATGGATGATCTACTAATCTCATGGATGATTCTCCACAAAACGCAAACTCGCCCATATAAAGAAAAAAATTTTTTTCGAGTCTGCCAAATATTTGTTTTGCCTAAACGTCTTTACACAAGCAGTGAATCATGTGCCCGAAGTATCCGTAATTGATTTTCGGAGACATTGTAATATATTTCATTAAATTTCAGGATTGTAGTCACAGTGTCATTGTTGGCCCAAGAGCTCGGGTGCTACAAAATGTCTTTAGACTGCAAGGATAAGCTGATCAAGTTCTACGAAACTCTAGGCTACAAGCTCGAGCCGGGAAACTCTAATGCTATGAACATGAGGTGAGATTTTTTGGTTAAAATTTCAAAGTAGGTACATATTACTCTACAAAGTATTTTAAAATATGGAATCTAATTCATATAGCTGGTTGACTTTGTAATAATTTATTCATATTTTAACTGTCATGTCTTTGACAATAATAATTGTATTGTGAATGCATGTGCATAGTACATTACGATACGCGTGACCTAAGTTGCCTGTAACTGCACGGCGTGGAGTTAGCGCCCGAGCGGAGCGAGGGTGCTAAACGCCGTGCAGTAATAGACAACTTAGGCCACAAAAACCCGCACTTTACGCACGAAGCGTGCGTAAAGTGCCGGTTTAGGTCACGCCGTGCTATAATATTTATTACAAATAAATAATTTGTGAGAACACTCTACCTGCTAATGAATTAGATTCCCTGTTAGTTCACCTGTTTAGGCGCGACACTGTCAGAAAGTAGAAACATATAATTTCGATTAGTAGGATTGATCGCCATTAGAGTAATAATTTTTAATATGTGAATAACGTGTTAACTATTTGTTTTACAGATTCGAGGAGCCATCCTGACAATTAGCCGCTGGGACATCCGACCTGCGCTCTAAATTGTAAGTTATCATACACAGCCGAGCCGTTTTCACAGCATTTTCCTACTTTACCCTCAGATAAAATAAAAAACCTTTAACCACATATAGATACTGCATACTGCTCGCATATATGTCTTACTGTTTTAACTTGTACACCTTTTTTATTATTGTACTTTGTAGAGTGTTCAATCAATCAAAAGTCATTTGTGTTTATGTAACAATTAACACCGAGTAGGAATAAAAGCTTCTAAAATACTTTAAGAAGTGACTTATTACCTACTAGGCTGGTCAGTCTCTTGTGTAAACTTTTTGCTAATATTCTGATGAAAATGTGTGATTAATACTGCTAAGGTTTTTTAATTGTGAATTCTGCTTGGTTGTTTATGTTTTTACAATTGCAGGGTCAATTTTTGTATCCATCAAAATTGTAATGTCACTAAACTGTGACCTTAGTCTTTTGATGGGGTGAATTATTGATAAAGGGTGTCTTAGCACATAATAGCTAGTAGCTAATAGTAGCTATAAAACATGTGAAATCTGCTTTGCCTTTGTGACTTATGTTTTTGTTGCTAATTTTTAGTTCAGGTTTATGCTTGATATTCATGTATAAATTGTAAAAAAATGTACTTAATGTGTTGTTTATTTTTATTACTAACATTTTTTATTAAACAATTGCTATATCATTTCTTGTTTCATTTCGTCACATTATGTTTTAATTTTTTTCTGAGTATATAAAAAATCTAAAAGGGGCCATCCATAAATTACGTCACACGTTAGGGGAGGGAAGGGGGTCGACGAAGTGTGACGTTGTGTGACAAAATGTTGGGAGAAGTCCTACATTTCGTGACGTCACATTTCAAAATCTATTTTAATCTAAGTGTTAAGTATTATCTATGATAATATGATATATTATATTGCCCCAGTGTCAGGACTCGAGGCATACTCGTTTAAGCGATCATCGGCATCTGTGGTCTATATTTTGCATCATACAGGGCCAATAATCAACTCGAGCAATTACATAAGAAACAACAAGAATATTCGTCCTCAAAGAATTGCTGCTAGAATTGTCAGAGAAATTCTTTGTTTGGATAATGACGATGATGCTGTATAGTTAGATGAAAAAGATGTTGAGACAACTAATGTGTCCGAGAACGAAGAGGATGCTATGCCAGTTATAAATAATAATTTAATGGGGTCTCACAAATGTGACTAGCTGTGACAAGGGTGGGTTCAAGAATAAAATCATGAACATAGATGTAGATAGATAGCTGAGAATCATGAAATTCTTGTGACGTAATTCATAAATGGCTCCATATTACTCAATTTGAAATATGTATAAAAATGTTTTAAAAATTTCCTTCAAATCATTGGTTAATCATATTATCATTTAAAGTATTATTAATGTATGTAAATCTTTAATATACATTTCTTTAAAGCGCAAAATTGTTTCAGGTACATACAAAATTAAAATATTTAGAAAATCTTATGCAGTACCATGTAAAAGTACAGGTTCCAATAAATATTTTTGTGTGAATTGTGTGATTCTATAATAACCTGAATAACATAATGCACTTTTCGTACATAGTGCAATCACAACTCACTAGAGGATTCGATCCCGGGATCCTGGTCATATTTTAGTCCCGAAATTTTCGGGATCAAATTCAATGAATCCCGGGATTGATAGATTTTTTAAATGAGACAATAAATTTAAATAAATAAAAAAAAATTAAAAGAAAATCATTAAATCCACAATGTAAACATATAAATAAACTAATTTTTCTAAAATCAATAAGCAAGAAATGAATATTTTTGAGGCTAGTTCCACTCGAGGTTATAATTTGGAGAAAACTTATAAAAATTTATTGACGATTCCAACTTCCATCGAATCTGAACGCACTCTTTCAGCCTAGTAAACTAAAAGATAAAAAAAAAATGATTTTGATGTCTTTCTGTTAATACTTTCCATTACTAATTATAATCCCGGGATTATCCCGGGATGCCTAGATTAACCTGTAAATAATCCCGAAATCCTAGGATTGAAACAAAAATTGACGGAGTTCGAATCCTCTACAACTCACACAACTCACAAGTGGCCATATTAAGCTTGACGTGTAAATATTCTGGAGCTAAGCAGGAATACAAAACAATTGTTCAGCCATTTCTTAGGAATGTCTAAGGAACTTATTAAGTCTGATAACAGGGAATCCAATTTCTTAAGAATATAATATTATAGTATTCTCTTAATTCATTTGTATTATTTATTGACGACATGCAGTCTCAGTCAGTTTGATATTATATTTAATACTAACAAATTATGTCACCGGTTAACTTAACGGTTAGAACAAACCAATTATTTTTACAAATTAAAAGTATGGTGTACATTTTAAATATCAAAATTATGGTTACGCAAATTCCACCCTAAGCTTTTTGAAAATAAAACAGTTACGTATTAAAATTTTATATTTAATTTACAAATAACATACATTGGAAAATATAGTATGGATAAATTATAGCTATTATTTATAAATTAAGTTAAATAAAATCTTTATTTAAAATTCACATTCCATACCGAAGCCATACTTGTTGGTCCATCATCAATCTTACCAAGTCACTTCTACAGACAGAGTAATTTTGGATGATAATGATAATAATATCATAGAAAAAATTATAATACACTTGCATACATAATACAAATACACTATTTTATGGAATTACTCTTTTGTATTTTTAATAATATACTTTATGAGTTTTGTTTAAACAACAGAAAATATAAACAAAATAAAATAGCATTGGATATTTACATAATTAGTAAAATAGCTATATTAATTACCTAAACTTAAATATATAATACTTTAGTCCTCAATTTACATAGTAGTATTTATATCATAAAAATTTGAAAGTAAAAAATTTAATGGACGCTAATATCCCCAATGGTGTGCGTCCACGAGAGATAAAACTATCGCCACGATATTTTTGTTTCATATTTATCTCATTCATACATCTCTAGGGACTTCATAAGACAAACCAAACAAGCCAGGATTGTCTCCCGTAGAAAGTCTTATACGACTGTTTCAGAAATGATATTAGTTTAAACTTTAAACCCCACAAAACAGTTGAAATCTGACCAAAATACGTGTAATAATATATTATAATAAGAATATTATAACACGTATTTTATAACGCTGATCTTGTGATCAGCTCTAAAGCCAAAATAATAGGAAATTTGCCTAAGACAAACCATTCAACCATTTGTCCGTGGGAGAGCCATGCTTCGGCACGAATGGGCCGGCTCGACCGGAGAAATACCACGGCCTCACAGAAAACCGGCGTGAAACAGCACTTACGCTGTGTTTCGCCGAGTGAGTGAGTTTACCGGAGGCCCAATCCCCCTACCCCCCTATGATGCCGCAGTTGAAAACTAATTTGTTACCCCAGGAGGGTACCAACTGCGTTGGAGAATCCCTCTCTGGACGTCCACGCTCAGGCGCCCCTGGACCTGAGCGTGGACGTCTAGGCTGCCCCTCGTATTCTGGGGGGGGCAAAACTGCGCTCCAATCTGCACGGGGCAAGAGCAAACGTGCTAAGGCACCCCCTGAGATATTGAAAGTGGACTTCTGCAATATCAGGGGACTACATTCAAACCTCAATGCCGTCCATTACCATCTTGAGACAGCAAAGCCGGCGTTGCTCTTCTTAACCGAGACGCAGATATCGTCTCCGGCTGACACATCATACCTTTCCCACCCTGGGTATAATCTTGAGCACTCTTTTCTGCCTAAAGCTGGAGTGTGTGTGTACGTCAGAGATGATATCAGCTCTCGCCGCCTCAGCAATCTTGAAGTTAGGGACCTTTCAATCTTATGGCTCCGCATAGAGTGCGACGACCATCCCCGCGTCTATGCGTGCCTCTATAGGTCCCATAGCGGTGATCCCGAAATAGACCGACTCTTTGAGCATCTGCAAATGGCTACAGACTTCATGCAGCGGCAGATCCCATCCGCAGAGATCATACTACTTGGCGATTTTAATGCCCACCACGCCGACTGGCTCAATTCCAGTAAAACTGATCATGCGGGGAGATCTGCCTGCGACTTTGCCCTTGCATATGACCTTACACAACTGGTTACTGCGCCTACGCGAATTCCAGATGTGGATGGTCAGATTCCTTCCCTGTTGGACCTTCTGCTGACGTCACATCCGGACGGCTACCAAGTATCCGTGGCCGCACCACTTGGCTCATCGGATCATTGCCTTGTCCGCAGTTCTGTGCAACTCACGAGCGCGTTGCGACAGCGTGTTGCTAAATACCGTCGTGTGTGGCACTACAAGTTAGCAGATTGGGATGGGATGCGGTCATTTTTTGCTTCCTACCCCTGGAGGCAGGCGTGCTTCTCGCCGGATGATCCTGACGCCGCTGCCAACTCTGTTGCCAACGTGGTGCTACAAGGAATGGAACTTTTCATTCCGTCCTCTGTGGTCCCTACTGGCAGCAGATTCCGTCCCTGGTTTGCTTCATCTTCCAAAAAAGCTTCTCGCCGGAAGCAGGAAGCTTACCAAACCTGGGCTAATGCAGTGTCAGCACAGGATTTAAACACCAGCAAACTTAAAAAGGAGTACAACCTTGCCTCTAGGTCCTTCAAAAGAGAGATCGCTTGGGCGAAGAAACAGCACATCAGTAGAATTGGCGAGAGACTCGAGCGTCTCCCTTCGGGAACCCGTGCATTCTGGTCTCTCGCCAAAGCTATCGAAGGGAATTTCTGTAAGCCATCTCTTCCATCCCTACACGTAGGAAATGGCTCGTTGGCCCATGACGCAAAAGAGAAAGCTGAACTTCTTGGCAAGCTCTTTGCGTCCAACTCGACCCTGGATGACGGGGGGCAGGAACCGCCGACTATACCGCGATGCAAGAGCATCATGTCGGATATTCGGTTCCATCAGCGCTCAGTGCGAGTTGCTCTCCGTTCCCTTGATACCCAAAAGTCGAGTGGGCCTGACGGAATCCCTCCTATAGTGTTGAAAGTGTGTGCTCCAGAGTTGGCACCGGTCTTAACGCGTCTTTTTCGGCTCTCCTACTCCTATGGCACAGTCCCAGCATCTTGGAAGACAGCTTTGGTGCACCCGATCCCTAAAAAAGGCGATCGCTCCAATCCTTCCAACTACAGACCAATCGCTATAACCTCTCTCTTCTCGAAGATAATGGAGTCCATTATTAATAGACAGCTCCTTCGATACTTAGACGGTCAGCAGTTACTAAGCGACAAACAGTACGGGTTCCGTAAAGGTCGCTCGGCTGGTGATCTGCTGACGTACCTAACTCATCGTTGGGCACAGGCGATCGAGTCTAAGGGAGAGGCATTGGCTGTAAGTTTGGACACAGCGAAAGCCTTTGATCGGGTTTGGCACAAAGCGCTTCTTTCGAAGCTTCCTTCCTATGGGCTCCCCGAGAAATTATGCAAGTGGGTCACGAGTTTCTTAGCAGACCGAAGCATAAGGGTCGTAGTCGACGGTGAATGCTCAGATACTCTGTCTGTTGATGCTGGTGTCCCACAAGGCTGTGTGCTATCACCTACCTTGTTCATACTGCATATCAATGATATGTTACAAACCAATGGCATTCATTGCTATGCAGATGACAGCACGGGTGATGCCTTATATACCGGCCACGCGAATATCTCTCGGCAAAATGTCATTGAGAGTCGAAACAAACTTGTCTCTCAAATTGAAAATTCATTAGAGAAGGTCTCTGAATGGGGTAGACTTAACTTAGTCCAATTCAACCCCTCTAAGACACAAGTTTGCGCGTTCACCGCTAAAAAGTTACCAATGGTCGTATGTCCTCGTTTTGAAAGCATACCCATAACTGTCTCCTCCAACATTGGAATACTTGGTGTTAACATATCGAGCGAGGTCCAGTTCCGATATCATCTGGAGGGCAAGGCCAAGTTAGCCTCCAAGAAGCTTGGTGTTCTGAACAGGTCAAAGCAGTATTTCAGTCCGATCCAACGCCTACAACTCTATAAGGCGCAGGTTCGGCCTCACATGGAATACTGTTCTCATCTCCGGGCAGGGGCGCCAAAGTACCAGCTTCTCCCTCTGGATCGTATTCAACGTAGGGCCGCTCGAATTGTCGACTGCCATAGTGTTTCAAACAGGCTTGACTCCTTAGAGCTACGTAGAGATGTAGCATCGCTCTGCATCCTCTATCGGTTATATTACGGGGAGTGCTCCGAGGAATTGTTCGGACTTATACCTGCTGCAACTTTTCGCCACCGTTCCATGCGACAAAATATTTATCATCCTCATCACCTTGATGAGTGGCAGTCCTCCACCGTGCGCTTTACCCGAAGCTTTCTGCCGCGTACTGTAAAACTCTGGAATGAACTGTCGCCAGCAGTATTTCCGGACCAGTACGACCTGCAAACCTTCAAGAAGGGAGCGTATTCCCTCCTAAAAGGCCGGCAACGCACTTGCAACTTCTCTGATGTTGCGGGTGTCCATGGGCGACGGTAATCGCTTTCCATCAGGTGATCCGTTTGCTCGTTTGCCCCCTTGTTTTATAAAAAAAAAAAAAAAAAATCTCTCTTAATCAGATATACTCACTGTTTAATTCAATACCACCTAAGGATATGTGGATGTTAGAAGTATGTTGACTTATTTCTTGTGGTTCACAGCCACGAGACCTTACATGTACGCAATATAGAAATATTTTGTACAACAATTTCGGCATAAATATATCTACGAACGTGGAAACGTTTTTTTTTAAATGTAAGTACAATTTATTTATTACGTCATTTTATAAATTTTTGTAAACAAAAACTGCATAAACTGCAAAAACCGCTGTCAGTTCTCGTGACTGTAAAAATATGTTGACGGGACCTGGTTATCTATTTATTTTAATTAGAAATTATTAATTAATCAGCTTATTTCACAGTGCAATATCTATTGAAGGTACTCGAAAGTTAAAATATGAAATATTATGACAGTTGAAAATGATGAAATAGCTTAAATGTTGGGCCCTTATAGAATTAGGTACGTATCAGTAGATTAACATAGGACATTGTTTCTCAAACTTTGTTATGTTGCGACCCACGAAAAAGCCAAAAAGTTAAGTAAAAAGTCTTGCGATCCCGTCACGATTTTTTCAACGTTCGTTCGTTTCAGATTTGTTAGAAAAACGAATCTTTTGTACCTATATGTAGTTTGTATTTATTGTTTTTCAATAGACTGCAATAAAAACAAACTCGACCCCCCAAGGGTCGCGACCCACTGGTTGAGAAACGATGACATAGGAAATACACACACAATAAATTCAGATTTCTCAAACATTGAATTATTGTTTTAGTTATGAATTTAATTCCTACTTACTTCCAAATATCAATATTGTATTTTATCATCTTTCAAAATAATGTTCAAAACCCATTGGTTAAACAGAAGGAGTTGTTTTACAGTTTACTTATTTATTCAAAACATTTAAAATATTTCATACAATTGCGTCTTGATTTTTCCCAACTAATAACTTGAAAATAATATATATTAAATTCATAACTACGACTCGAAGGGGAAATATAATTGCACTCTGTTCTCACAACACCCAAAAGCCTTATTGTTAACGATCAGAAATCCACGTACAAAATCACGACACGAAACCACTAGTTACGTCAAGCGAGAGGACAGAAAGTGACCTTGTTCACTTATGGATCTTTTTTTTAACAGATAAGTCATCTTTCTTAAAGTTATTTTTAGTTATAAACTATAATAACTTCTTTTAGTCAAAGGATAATTTTATACAAATTGCTATAATTTGGTTTTATAGATAATAATTGTTAATGTTATGTGAGCTACCTCTTCGGAAAAATCGTAACCAAAAAAATCTTTTGATAGCCCATCGCTGTGTGTCGATTAACTGTTCTCAAAAAACCTAAAAAAAAAAGTCAAGTGTACACAGTCGGTGATTCTACCAATATACGACTAGTGCACTCCAAAACTTGAAGACTTTCGCTTAAAGATCTCTACTGGTAGTAATAAATAAGACGAACCTGCCACACTGCACCTCCGCTTGCCGACTAGGGTGCATTATTCATAATAAGAAACTTCAACATAGTCGTATGAGGGGTCTATCTAAAATGGTGGCGGGGCGGCGGCGATCTTGGTGCCCAGCTTCATGGGCCCCTGCCCGCGCGCGTTTCGCCGCGCCTCCATCTCGCGTTGCCGCTGCAACTTCCGCTCCTCGCGTTTTCTTCTCATCTCGTCCATTTTTGACGCGTTGTTTTCTGTAATAAGAGTAAATTGATAATCATGTTATCACATCACTTTAAAGTTTCTTTTCTTTTTTTTTTGCGAAAAAATAAATATTATAGAAATTTTCGTTCAGATCGAGGCGCTAAAGAATACAGAAATTTTCGTTATTTTCGTTCACATTCCATTTAATTCTGCAAAATATTATTATTTTTAAACAAAAAAATTAAACCGACTTCTAAAGTAAAAATACACAAAAAAGTATGAAATAAAACTTATTTTATAAATAATTCCCCTTTTAAATTTGTCTATTTCTCTACTTATTGTTCTTAATGTTGAAGTCGTTACCAGCCCAAACGATATCTTACAATATTTAATAAAATTACGTTCATGTTTGCTGGTACCGACTTCAAAATTAAGAAGATTAAGTAGAGAAATAGACAAATTTAAAAGGGGAATTATTTATAAAATAAGTTTTATTTCATACTTTTTTGTGTATTTTTACTTTGGAAGTCGGTTTAATTTTTTTGTTTAAAAATAATAATTTCACCCTTTTTAGTGATATATCTTGTTCAAGTTATTATGTATTAATACGTCTTAAAAACGTCTAAAATAAACGATCGAATGTATAACTGAATACTCGCCAAGCTTCCATTAGGTTGTTATTAAGATGATGATGACGATGATTACTGTAAGTTACAAAGTGGCATATGCTTGCAGTTCTTTAAATAATTCCAAAATTTCCTAACGCATATCTTTAAAGACTGAGGAGTTCTGTTAAGTTCTTTTGGATCCCGGGTACACCTTGGTACAAAATCTTATTGTCTCGTAGCATATTATGTTTGTGTTACTTCAGAAAAATTCAAAATTACTATAATATGTGTCCATATAAATTTCGAGGAGTTCCCTCGATTCCTCATGGATCGCATCATCAGGTCACCAATTTTCTGGAAATGAGACCAACTTCGGACTATACCTTTTACATCAAAAAAAGAATTTTGAAAATCGGCCAACAGACGGCGGAGTTATCCGCGAACATACAAAAAAAAAAAAACAAAATATATACAGCCGAACGTATAACCGCCTCCTTTTTTGGAAGTCGGTTAAAAACCTGCATTAATACAATTACAATCAAGTCCCGACACGCTTACACTCTCAAAAAGTGTTTTTATGAACGTTAAACCAACGTGAAACGCGCTCTGATTGGTCGAAACGGCATAAAATCCGTTCACGGTAACATGTCACTACATTTACAAAACTAATGAAGTAAAATGAAAGTCTACTTAAATACGAGAATTGAGGTTCTGGGCCTTCAACCAAGATGCCATCGCTAATTATGATGAAGAAGTTAGAAAATAAAACGTATGGTATTGACTTTTGACGTGCTTTGGAATGATGTCAAATTTGAGTAAGAAACGAAAATTTAGTTCTTAATAAACTACTGAAACAGAGTAAACGTGAGAGAGAAGACGTCACTCTTTCGTTCTAAATTCAAACCTGTCTCACCATTTCTTTGGTGTCGCACTATTCGGATCGACTTTGTCGGTGACGTCACAAGGTTCACAGAAGACGTCGTCTCTTTCTTTCCTTTTAAATTCAAACCTGTCTCACCGTCGGCGTTCTCCTCGATGGGCTCGAACTCGCCGTCCTCCCAGCCGCCGAGCGAGTCGGCGCTGTTCTGGTGCGCGGCGGGGCGGTGTTCGAGACGCACGTACGTGGCGCGCGCGCTGTTCGCGCCGCCCGCCTCGCCGCCCGCCGCGCCCTCCCACGTGTTGTTCCACGTCTCCGACGGACTCGCCAGTTCGGCTTCCGCGCTCTATACATATTCATTTATTCATGTCATTTAACTGCAAAGATACTATTGATTTTAAAAAATACCTTATTAGTAATTGATAACAACAATAATATGATTTAAATATAATAATCACCGTCAGGTTCACTACTCTTAGATTTAAGATGTAACAATCATCTATATCTATACTAATATAATAAAGAGGAAAAGTTTGTTTGTTTGTTTGCATTGAATAGGCTCCGAAAGTACTGGACCGATTTGGATGAAATTTGGCACAGATGTAGAGTAGACTACGGGGAAGGACATAGGGTACTTTTTATCGCGGAAGAATGTACGGTTTCTGTGAAATTCACTTTTGCGCGTACGAAGACGCGAGCAACATCTAGTAATATATAAAAGTCAAAGCTGATTGACTGATGTATCAACGCACAGGCCAAACACTTAAGGTTAGAAATTTAAAATTTCGCACACGTATTCCTCATATTATGACGCAGGCATCCACTAAGGAAGGATTATTCAAAATTCAACCCCCAAGGGGGTAAAATAGGGGATGAAAGTTTGAAGGGCGTAGCCGCGGGCCATGGATGCTAGTTAGACAATAATTACCGGTTGCTCCTGCAGCGTGCCCCACTCGTCGTTGTCCCAGTCGTCCTCGCACAGGGCGCCCAGCGCCGGCGCCGCGGGCCCGCTGCCGCTGCTCGGCGACTTCGCGCTCGCACCCGTCGTGCCTACAAATCACCAAGTATCACCAAGGGGAGGAAGACATCGGAAGAGGGGGTATAAGGAGACATCACGTGTATTAATTTTCGAATCTAGTCTATGCATACCGAAATTATTATCGGTTGTAGATTCGTAGTGTTGTTTAAATACTTACAAGACAAATGACTCGTATAGTTTTTAATTGCTTATATTATTCGATTAAATTGTTTTTTAAGTTAAAGTTTTTCTTCAAACATGACCTGTTTACTATGTAAAAAAATACACGTGATCTTAGGTGGGGGAGGGGGGGGGGGGGTAGTATAAAACCTCACCACGTATCACCAGAGGTAGGGGAGGGGTCTAAAAAGTTGTTAAAACATCACGTGATTAATGGACGGCCCCTTAGTAAAGTTGTAAATATATATTTTAACTAGTCTATGCAGGGGTGCATGTTCATCAGCATTTGTACGACACATAGTCGTTGCAAATTTCTAGTTATATAACTGTTGCTCATGAATCAATCAAATGTACCAATGATTCAATTTAAAAAAAAAATATAAAAAAATGCAAAAAAATCTGCTAGGTAATACTTGAATGGCCCCATACCTGCGCTGGAGTCGATCTCGCCCCAGGCGGCCATGTCCCAGTGCTCGGGGTCGTAGTCGCTGGCGGACTCGCTGTGCTCCAGCGACGTCATCGACGTCACCGACGACGTCGTCGTCGACATGCTGCTCGACGACGGTTGCTCTTAAATGCCACAATTAATAAATAGATAATAATAATATATTTATTTACATTTGCACCATAGATCTCAATATGATGAAGTTAACTACACGTACCTACTGTTTTTAGTTACTGGTCTACTGAGAATGGCAGCACCAAAGTATTTTTTTAATGGCATGAACCAGGAAACGAACAGACAGATCGCTTGTTGGTAAGCAATTATCGCCGCCCATGGACACTCGCAACACTAGAGGAGTTATACTTGTACTTGTCGCGACTTGCGTTCCCGGTTCTTAAAATCCCGAATCCCGGTAACCTCACTAACTCGGCGAAGCACAACGCAAGCTTTATTTCACGCTGGTTTTCTGTGAGGTCGTGGTTTTTATCCGGTCGAGCCGGCCCATTCATGCCGAAGCGTGGCTCTCAGTACTTAACATGGGTTTGAGGGGCGAATTAGGCTGTCAGTCTTGTAAACCAATATGTAACTCGTACTGATCCAGACGTATTGACCAGTAATTCCTCTGGACTAGGCTGACTATGTTGTGAGAATGCAGTATGTGCTTGGGCAACCATACGACATTTAAAAACCAACTGTCCCAGTCACCACTGTATTTAAAGAGTGGTTACTTCGCTCGGAGAACACTGTATAAATCATCCATTAACGGATGAAAACGCCTAAGTTTACTCACCCAGAGAGCCGGGCTTGGAGAGCGCGGACTTGGCGGAGGAGCAGCGCGCGGTGTCGGAGTGCGAGCGGTAGAACTTGGCGGTGACGGCCGTGACCGCCCAGCCCGCCCACGTCGCCGCCGCGTTGCTCAGCGACGGCGTCGCCGTGTGCACGTCCGCCTCTGTACACCGCGCGTCACGAATGTTGATCATAGATAAAGCACAGAGTAAACAAACCGATGGTCGATTCATAGACAAAGTTATAGAGTAACTGTATTATTCAAATTTTTTTTTTTTATAACTTATTTGTTTGTGAGTTCTGAATTTATACATACAGTAAAGATATATTTATTATTGAATTCCGTTCGACAGTAATAATAGTTATATAAGATAGAAGATGATTTTAATTTAAAAGCTCTTACCCATTCCTTCTTTAAGGCTTGGGTCTTCGGAAACCTTTTCTAATTTGCCAAGGAAACCTTTAATAGTTCTAAATGCCGCATCTCGAACCTGGGAAAGAGAACAGTCGATTTAAAATAAATTTGGCACACACTATTCAAATATATTGTAACTAGCCGATGCCTGCGGCTCCGCCCGCGTAAGTACAGTAACCCACGGGAAACTAAATGTCCCGCGATAAAAAGTAGCCTATATCCTTCCCCATGGTCTACTTTATATCTGTGCCAAATTTCATGATAATCGGTTTAAGTTTTTACGTGAAACTGTAAAGAAAGATACGCACGGGTACCGTACATTTCCCCGCGATAAAAAGTAGCCTATGTCCATTCTCAGACTCTAGACTATCTGTGTACCAAATTTCATTTAAATTGGTTCAGTAGTATTGGCGTGAAAGACGGACAAACAGACACACACACTTTCCCATTTATAAGTATGGATGATGCGCGAGCACGCCTAAAGAGTGTGCGGACAAATTCACTCTTAATATACGGTCTTAGAGTTCAATGTTGTACCTGTTTCTCGGGGTCGTTGGTGAGGGGGCAGAGCGCGGGCAGCACGCGGTTAGCAACCTCGGCGAGCAGGAAGTACTGCTGCGTGGCGGCGAGCGCGAGCACGCCAGCTTGACGCGCGGGCGGGAAGGCGTCGCGCGTGGCGCGCACGAACGCCGACACCAGCACCTTCTGCCGGATCTGCGGGTGCAGGTGCGCCGCTATCTTGCCGAGACAGACTGTTGTGTTCGTCCTGCAATTAATTATGCTTGATGCGTCAATGCACGACATCATAATGTAAGATGGTGATAGCGCAGCGCGTCATCCACATTCCTCTTCGTCTCCTGTTCGTCGTTTGCAACGAATTAATGGGGTATATCATTAAATCTATGGAAAACGACGCAGCGTCGAGGTTGCGACGACGCAACGCAATGCACTGTACATTATATTTTTTTCAAATAGACAGTAAATCAATAAGAAACTGAATTTTGTTGATTGACACAGACAAATTGTTAGTTTATGATTGTCAATATAAAAATAATAATTATCTTTTGTTCTAATTGGAAGCGTCTATGGCGGAATGTGATCATGACGTCATAGTCATAGTGGGAGCATTGCAGTTTCATACTTATTGCGAAACAAAATTGCCGAAATAACATTCGATTTCAAGTTGTTCTCGACCATGATGCAACTTCAAATAGCTGAAAAGTTGAAGTTTGTGATGAATTATTTGGTTTACCTTATTCCCCCTTGATCATCTTTTGACTGCAGCCGCGCGAAATGTCGAAGGACCTCGACGTTAATGTTGTTGTAATTCAGCTTCGGCGCTAGATGAATTATCGATTTTACAGTTTGTTCTCTAATAACCGCATTTGTGTCTAAGAACCCGTGCACTACTTGCGGAAATATTTGGTCATTCACCTGGAAATTAAAATAAATATATCAAACATAAATAACCGAACCAAAAGCATATCTAAGGAGGGTTCCGTGACTATCAACGCACAAATCGCAATAGGCAGAAGCAGGGCAGAGCGAAATTAAAAGGCCTATTACACTAAACGGTATTCAGGAACCATTATGGCTGGTTTACATGGGCTTAGTAACTAATGATTAGTACTTGTCACCAACACTAAGTTTCAATGTGTAAACATGCTGCTTAGTGCTTAGTATTAGTGTTTGTGAATAGTGTAAGTGAATAGAAATCGATCCTATTTACTAAGCAAAGAGTAACAGGGCGCTGGTAATGCTAAAACTGGCACTGTGCAGTGTAATAATCGACGCTGTTGAAAGGGGCCACGCCCTCCCTGACTACCGGACCCTGAATACCGTGTAGACTGTAGTGTAATAGGCACATAAGGGTTCGGAACCTTAAAACTGTGATGGACATAACTATGTACCTACTTACTTTATTAAAGTTAATAGTTATCAATTGAAGAAATGAAAACAATTTTTAATTAATTAAATAATCATTGTAGTAACAACCTTTTTTTTTGTAAAGTCATTACACTGACGTTATTACTTATGGAAATATAATATGTTTTTGGCTAATATATAACTATTACAAAATTTGAAGCATTATCCTCAAGTACTACATAATAAAAAACATTTTAAAATGAGGAGGAAAAGGAAATGTTATCTTTGTTGTGTGACCCTGTGAACTTCATATCAATGTAACAATAGATATTATGTGGTTTATTTAATTAAAAAAGTTACTTTTACAAAGAAGCTACTGCCAAAAACTCAGAAATGACACCTTCAAGTTATCCATTTTAATTACAAATTTAATTTGGAGCCTTTTTTGCATAGCCATCCATTTCAAATTTTTAAAGGCTAACAAGATAAATCTATAAATAAATAGTAGATACTATTTTTACGGAAACTATTTTTATGGATTTGTTCGCAGTTTATTTTATTATAGTTAATTCTGATATTTTGAAACTTTTGCATCAATAATCGTAAAATAAAATCGGATAAAATCCGTAAAAGTAATTTTATTTGCAATGAGTAATTACTGGCCTATATTATATATATTATTATGTCACCGTAAAATTGTAAAAACCGTTAGATTGTAATATTACTAGAGATATTATAGAAAGTCGACAGATTGTCAAAGAAACATTTCTCCTTACAATTGTACGCATTATTTTGCGTTATATTACGTGCCGATTGGTTAAACGGTATGTGCCCCGCGCCGCCATATTTGTACAATCTGTCGACTTTTTTAAATATCTCTAGTAATATTACAATCTATCGGTTTTTACAATTTTATGGTGACATATATATAGAATCAGAAACATCGACCTGAGAGCTAAGACCAAGATAACAGATATCCTTTGCCGTATAGACAGACAGAAATGGAGATGGACTGGTCATATGCTCAGAAGCAACACAAATAGATGGAGCAAGCAGGTTACCCTGGTATCTGAGAGATGGCTTCAGAAGCAGGGGGCGTCAAGCTCGGCTCAGAAGCAACACAAATAGACGGAGCAAGCAGGTTACCCTTTGGTATCCGAGAGATGGCCACAGAAGCAGGGGGCGTCAAATCCGCAGATGGGAGGACCACCTCAAACTTACAGCTGGACCTTACTGGACGCGAGTGGCCACAGACCGCTTACAATGGAAAGAATCGGAGGAGGCCTATGCCAAGAGGCACACCGAACTGAGGGACATAATTGAAACCAACAAAGGTAGCAAATCAGTTTGGAACAAAAGGCATAATGAGTAGGGGTATAATGAATAAATGAATGAATTATTGGCTTAAACATAAGAAATCAATACTCACAGTAGAGTTGTGCAGATGCATGATGAACTGGTCGAGCTGCTGCAGTAACCGCGACCGGGTCGTCCGGTCATTGGATGCAAACAGCTTAACCACACATGGCACTATGTGCTTCTGGTATTCCGCATCCTCTAATAACTTACCTAACTGAAAGTTAGTAAAAAGAAGTTAATAATAAAAATACTTATGGTCCATCCACATATTACGTCACAGTGCAAGGGGGAGAGGTCACACTAAATATATGTGTGTGTGTGTACATGTTAAGTACAGGTACAGGAATACTAAAAAGCCTGACATGGAGGTCGGGGCTTTGTTCAAAAAGTCGAAATTTTGCGTGACGTAATATGTGGATGGCCACTTTTGGAGAAAATGTTGCATTTTCCACAATATTTATTATCCAAACTAGCTGATGCCCGCAACTTCGTTTGCGCAGAACTAACGGAAGCGGAACCCTATTTTTAAACGGAACCCTAAAATAAAAGTAGCCTATATTAGACCTTATAACATCAGCTATCTGCTAGTGAAAGTCCCGCGAAAATCGGTCCATCCGTTCCAGAGATTAGCCGGAACAAACAGACAGACAGACAGACAGACGGACAGACAAAAATTAAAAAAATTGGTATTTTATTGTTAGTATCGAATATACTTTCATATGCATTAAGTGAAAAGCTGTTAATTTGAAGTTACAAACAGACACTTCAATTTTATTTATCTGTATAGATAATTTTACATTAATTATTATTTGTAATGTAATGTAAAATTATTTGGATAAACCACTACATAAGACCAAAAATAATGCAAATAAAAAACATTACATTATATAATAATGTTATATTTTACAACAATATAGTTTTGCATACCTTAAACATAGGTGCTAAAACAGCAGACCCTGCATCTCCATAGTGAAAAGCAGTCAACAACTGTGGTAATATCTTATGAACACACACAGACTCGGGGAAATTGTCTAAAAAACTGCTTAGTGTTGAAAAGAATTTTCCTTTCTCTATTTTATCTTTAATTTGAATTTCTTCTAAGAACAACATTGTATCAATCAAGTCGTTTTTAAAGTAACCTCCCATTTTGCGACATCTAAAATATACCATTTTTTGTTTATTACAGGCCATTATGCAATAATAGAATATTCGTAAATAAAAATCAAAAAGACATAAATCATGCATTTAAAATCAGTGGTGTGGTATGTCATGAAAATAAGAAAAATGTTACCATGTTTGACAATTTATGTAAAAGTATATTAAATACTACTTACTGTGTCACAAATTGTATTTTTTTAGTAATTATTATTAAATATCATAAATAGTAAAAAGTATGTTTCCACAATCTTAATTACAAGTAAAATCTTATCAACATTAAAAAAAATCAAATATTCAAACAGATAGTTCAACTTAATTATGAGTGCTGCACTATGCTGCGTGCACTTGTCGTTATACAAATTAAATTTGTGTGCCAGAGACGCTATCCACTACCCGTACGCGTTGCTATGTGAGGGTAACGTATTATATGTTACCCTCACATAGCGTCACGAGCATAAATTAGTTGAACCATCTATACCTCGTTATGATATCAGCTGGGTTGGTTCTAGAAGCGGGATTTGCACTGACAAGCTCACAGTACAGTGTGCACAGTTGTTTGGGTATGTTGTCTACTGCTTTCAGTGCCGGTTGGTTCTTTAGGGGCCCATTAAACACTTCCCAAATAAGGCAGCCTAAGCCCCACATGTCAGATGAGCTAAAACATTTCATATTTGTTTGTCTAAATAATTATATCATTATAAATTACATTAGAAAATTAGGATTTTACAAAGGCTAATTAAATTTTAAAACAGTAATGAACAATCATATAAAAAAAATATTTTATATGTCCAGCACAGTATGACAACTATAGAAATGGTTTCTTTATATGGAAGAATTGACAAAATGTCAGATTTATGGTGTAGGAAGTTTCGTTTGCTGCTATACATATTATATGCAACAGCTGAAATGACTACAGGGGTCTTTGGGTCTACCGAGCATACCGCCCACTTAGTCAGAGATGACTCTTTGGTAAAGGAAATCTGTCATATTGTCCATACAATCTGTCAGTATTAATATTTTTGTGTAGATAAAACTCATTTAATGGTGGTCATGCTATGCATTTATATTTACATACTTTTTACTTTACAAGTATATAAAGACAAACAATTAAGAAGTTCACTCACCATTTTGTAACAGACTTAAGTTTGCTTGGATCTTTTTTCTCTGGTGGATCATATATTTCAAGGGCTGGTAAAATTTTTATAGGTATAGGTCCTGTTGTCTCATGACCATGTGCAGTCAAGAATTCAAAGCCACCCAATTTCCATTCTCCAGCCAAAGTTACAAACACAGAATACAAGCAAACATTGTTATGTTTCATGTTTCCATCATTATTGAAAAAAGAAAGGGCTCTCTGAAATTTTATATTTAAGTTTACTTCTTAGCACAAAATAAATATACATTTTTTTTGTGTACCTATACAATAAAACATTTGCTTAAAAAACTTTACATAAAAAATATCAAATAGAACTACACTTACAGTTATTTGAAAAATACCCCATGATATAAACAGATCCTTCTGCTGACCGCTGAGTTTCATATTTTCTATGTGATTCGCTAAAGGTTCTACATACTCTGTAGCTACATATAAACATTTTTCAGTTTCACAGCTATCTAAGTAATGTAAAAGGCTAGGATGTCGCATAGTTTTTAGTTTCTTCAAGGAGGCCTTAGCGATATCGAAAAGAGTTTCTGAATTCTTATTTACATCAAAAAGGAATATAGACACTTCATCCTGTGTACTTCTTTTCTTGCCTTTATGTAGGGACCATACACTTTTATCCTCTAGGCCTCGCACAGGGTCACCAACCTCATAGGGAAAATCCTTTGTAGGATCTCGTGAAAAGAAAGACCACATATTGAACGACGTGTAGTAGTTATTCTTATTTACTAAGTCCATACACAATATTATTTATTTCACTTGTAAAAAGTGGTCCGCGAAATGTCATAATATTTGCACAAATTTTTCTACTCCAAATAATTACCTATACACCTTTAATATTAAATATAAGATAATAAGAAGCAGGCTGCAGGCTCATGAAATGTTTATAATTTTAGTATAGAAACGACATGTAGAAATTATGACAATCGCAGCCGTATTTGAATTTTTTTTTTTAATAAGATTTAATGGCCTGGTAACAAGACCTTTAAGCCAAGTCTTATATTTTTGAGGTATTTCTTATTTGTCTTATTTCTAAATAGTCAAGTCCAAAGTCTAGTCAAAGTCCTAATAAATAGTCACGGTAGTCAATCAGTCAAGTCAGTCGATTCAGTAAAGTGGTAGACGCTTTACTGAAACTTCCTAGGGAGTTTTGGCGGGAAACCCAATTTAGCACGCATTTTGTAGTTGCTATATCACTTCTCCACATTAGTGCACGTCACGAATAACTAATTGTTAATATTCCACCAATATTACACATTAAAAACCGCAATAACACGAATTTAGAAAAATAACACAGAAACACAACATTGCTGATTGACATTCCCGGGCCCCGGCAAAACTCCGTATTTGAATTTGAGCCGTACCAAAGAAATCTCCTATTTCTTTAATAGAACTAAAACAAAAATCGAAGCCGTAGGCAGCTATTTGTCTCACAAAACATCAAAGGCAAAACCAATAAGAGTGAAAGAGAAAGCCATCTCTATGTCTATACGTTTTTTTCCAAGGTTGCTCCAATTTGGAGTCCAAATTGGAGTCCAATTTTAGACGTTGGAATTACGACTTTATTGCCTTAACAATAAGTGACATTTTGAATTAGTAGCAGTAGATGTGGCCTGAAATTAGCCACTGACAGCTAAGTCATTTGTTTACGTGTGCATTATGATACAAGAAGAAGAAGAAGCAAATCATGAATTTATAGTGTGTTATTTGGTAAAAATCTTAGTTTATAATAAAAAGTCTTATTAGAAAACAAAGCTGTGCTCAAGTTAATATGGCCCGTTTGGTGGAGGGCTATAAATCACACTCTGCGAGGAAAGAAAATCGTGAAGAAGTGTTAACTTTTCACCAGTATGTTGCGAATTGTTTCAGGTTATATAAATACAAGCAATTACACTGAAGTTATTATATTCTTGTAGATAAATGTGTTTATTGTCCATTATATGCGGATTTCAACAATATATAATAGAAATTTTGTATCAATTTCAGAGGTTGTGTATTTACATAGTGATGTTTTGGATATCGATAAACCTTCGAAAGAGAAAATATGTTAATCTGAAATAAAAATGTTTTGCCTACTTTATATTTACCAAACACCATACAATTATACAAATTAGTAAGATCAAAAATATAAACTAAGTGATAATATATAATATAAAATAGTGTTGTGTATTTATTATTAATTATAATTATTAATTAATAATTCCTGTATATTATAATGGAGTTACGGTTGTACATCATCACAAAAACATGTCACAAATTTTTAAATTTAACTTTGCTTTTTGGTTTTGCAGGGAATTAGGTGGCCTTTTGCAAGGATACTTCTATGTACTTTTTTAATTGACCAGAAAACGGGCAGACTGATCGCCAGATGGAGAGCGATTATCGCCACCTATACATACTCGCCATACCATAATAGGAGGAGTCACAAGTACGATCCCGGTCTTAAAATCCGCAACTACTACTTGAGTACCCGGAGGCCGTGGTATTTATCTGGTCCAGGTGGACCGTTCGTGCCAAAGCATGGCTCTCCCACGTAAACGGACTGCTGTGCTCTGTTTTCTCCACATATTTAGCTCCATGCTGACAATCTGAGAGCTTTTGGTGTTATCGTAACGTGTAAGATAATAAATGATGTCCAATTGTTAACAAATAATAAATATATCTATTAAAATTTCTTATTTTTATTTATCATTCCACGTAGGTACCCCAACTCAAGGGAGAAATGCATAAAGACATAAAAAGTCTATACGTCTACTGTTTATATATTTACCAGCTGTATCCAAGGGAAAAGTATCCTATGTTTTAATCCAGAGCTTAAACTACTGCCATACCAAATTTCATTGAAATCTGGTCAATAGTTTTTGCGTGAAGGAGTAACAAACATCCATCCATACATCCAGCCATCTTCACGAACTTTCATGTTTAAAATAGTAGTAGGATATAGAACTGACAAGTCGATCGGACGATAGCCTGCATAGTGTGTGGGTGTATAGTTTAAGAGACTAGCTTCCCCAACATACTTCTGTTTTTTGTAGACAATACTGCATAGATTCGTTTTTGATCGACTGATAATAATTTATAAATCACAAAGGTGCATAGATCATTACGCATAAATCTTCCACTTTAATCATTCTATCTATTGGCTGCAAACTGCATTTAAATCCATTTAATAGTTTAAAAGATCTAAGCAACCATAAAGCGGAATTAAAGACTTCATTTTATGCTATGAAAAGATTAACATTTTCATCATCATTTTGATTTTTATCGACACAAAATGCCGACTAGGGACTTCACTGGCGGACGGGAATATATTTACATATGAAGTTGCTGATAAATACGAGCAATGCAACTTGTAACCAACTTCAGACAGCTGATCTGTCTGAAGTTGGTTACATATGTTCAAAACCTGCGGGGCTATTACCTAATATTATGACAATCGGGATGGGCTTCATTTTGACGTTCGAACTTTTTAAAACACAATTTAAAAAGTGAAAATGTCAAAAAAGACAAGCCTACTGTCATGTCAAACTAAATAGTCCGCCATTTTGTCCTTCATAGAACGAATGAAACGCTCTTTCGACCAATTAAATCGTGTGACGTAGTGCTTTTGACATAGTTCATGAAGCGTTATGACATAGTTCATGAAATGAGAACTGTCAAACAAAACAGGGGCCTAAGTCTTTGGGCCTATTGTAATCCCGGCTTCGACACTTCCAAAAAGAAGACGGATAAGGCACAGATTATTAATAAATTTGTTCTTGTTAGTACACGTATGAGGCTATGACACCTTGATCGCAAATACAAATTTGAATTCGAAATCGCCAATAACCGCTCTTGACTCTCGTTGTTTTCTGTCATATGTATTAAAATATATTGTGAGTCTTACGTTTTTCGAGTTTTATCCGCTTTTGCTAATAAACTTCCGAGAAGTGTTATTTAACTTTGATCGGTCGTGTATATACAAAATATTACGTGTAAGTCTGTCTGTGCTTAGATTTTAAGCTTGTTTTTTTACTATGCAAGGGAATCTAATCACAAGCATTATTAGCTATAATTCATCATCATACACTCGTTTCCTGCTTACAAATGTCGAGGCTATCTTATTTTTTTTAAATTTCATTGTTATTACTAATAAAAATATTTACACAGTGGATAAGCTATACAATGATTTGTCCTAGTCTTATGCATTGGAAAAGTCACTTTTGGGTTTGTTGCAGTCGGTTAAAAGTAGTTAAATAGAGAAGTTTGTGTATTTTTTTAAAAACATATAATATAAGTTTTATGTCAGTGTTGCTTTTTGTTATATTGTTGCTACAGATTCTAAAACTTTTATCAGTATTATGCACTACTCCCCAGTCAAAGCTGGTAAAATAGTTAATGCTTGTGTCGTCCTCCATAACCTAATCAATGACTCGCGTATTTCCATCGATGATAATGAGTTGAGTGGGGACAGCAATCTTCAGCCGGCACAGCCTGTAAGAGAGCAGAACATGATGGAGGGCGTCAAGTTTTGGTTGAAAGGTTGTAGACTTTGAGTATATAACTACTAGAGAGAGTTTTAGCCAGCAAACGCGTGTCCTTTTTCTGCTTGTGTGCATTGCATTAGTGTACGTGCAGGGATGTAACGTATATCGATATAATGTCGATAAACTACTCGACTTTTTTGTGGTACCTATCGACGTTTGTAGATATTTTTGTAATTCTGAATTTTTATTTTATAAACACATTTTAAGTTTTATGTCATCAGTTTATAATGTGTAAAACTCATTAAGTACCTTTTTAATTTAAGATATAGGTATTTGAAATTAACAAGATTTTATTAGATGTTTAAAAAATATTGTGTTCTTATAAGGTTTGTTTGTTTGCATGGGCTCCGAAAGTACTTGACCGATTTTGATGAAATTTTGCACATATATAGAAAAGACCACATAGGCTACTTTTTTGCGGCACGGCATTTCTTTTAGCGCGCACGATGGCGCGGGCAACATCTAGTTTTTATCATAAAAGCGTTTTCCCATTATCCGACACGATATCGGTAAAGAATGCTGATAGCCGATACACAATAGCCAAAGGCGAGTAAAATGTATGAAATAATTAGTAGCATAATTCTTTCACACTATTCAGTCAATTGCGTATTTTAATTATAAAATAAGTATTATGAGAAAACGTTTTATTAATAACTATTTACATTAAATAAAATTACTCCCTATATCTACCAATTGAAAGCTTACAATTCCTAACAATTCTGCACTATTGTAATAGAAATAGACCGTTCATAAATATTTTTAGCCGACTTTAAAAAAAAAGGAGGTTCTGTGTTCGGCTGTATATAATATGTCACCATAAAATTTTAAAAACCGTTAGATTGTAATATTACTAGAGATATTATATTATGTCGACAGATTGTCAAATAAAAATTTCTCCTTACAATAATTGTAAGCATTATTTTTAGTTTTAATTATTATTATGAAAAAAAAAAAAACAAATATGGCGGCGCGGGGCACTTGCCATTTAACCAATCGGCACGGTAAATATTACAATGTAACGAAAAATAAAGTGTAAAATTGTAAGAAGTAATTTTTATTTGACAATCTGTCGACATTTTATAATATCTCTAGTAATATTACAATCTAACGGTTTTTAAAATTTTATGGTGATATCTACACTAATATTATAAAGAGGAAAACTTTATTTGTATGTTTGTTTGGTTGTAATGAATAGGCTCAAAAAGTACTGGACCGATTTCAAAAATTCTTAGTAATACCGACCCGATAATATATCCCGACGGACATACTATCAGGAATCTGGAAGGCCGGTGAAAATTTAGAGCATTGAAAATATAACTCTGGATTGATACAATAGAACTGAAAATCGAACACACGAGTCTCATGTCAAATCTGACAACACAAAAATTTTGCGTTCGATTTCCTCTCTTTGTATTGTATTTGCATTTTTGATTAGCATCTAAATAGTAAATACATTGAGAGATTAGCTGAGTCAGTCAGATTACTCACTTGCTTGGGGGCCTAGCAGGAACAATTGTCAATTGCGTAAGCGTTACGTTATCGAAAGAGATTTGTATAAAAATTATGACAGCGCTCATACAATTGACATTCGATAACATTGCATTTACGCACCTGTCAATTGTTCCTGCTAGGCCCATATTTACAGGAATAAAAGTGCTTTTCTATCCGATATCAAACCGATAATGTGAAAGACCTATGTGTTTCATATATTTTACTTGCCCTTGCATGGCTATTGAATATCGATTACTGTATCGGCATTAGATACCGATATCGTATTCGATCTGGATCGGATAATGGAAAAATGCTCTTTATGCATTTTAATTGGAAACTAAATAAAAAAAATATGTTTAAGAAAGTTTAATTATATTATTGTAAGTCTTCTTAATTGTCCGGTAAAACAGAAATATCTTCCCCGTATCAATACCGTCACACCAAGCTGTCTCACTGGTGGAACACACTCTTCTAATTTTCGCATCTAACTGCTTCAATCTATTTGCCTCTTCTTCCGGAGCATTTCCGAGACCTAATAAAACCGTTTAGTAAAAGTTTATTATCTTTATCGATAAACTCCTGTGTCAGTAGGGTACATCACTCAAAATACGCAGAAAAACAAAGCTTTTATTTTGCACAAATTATTACTCATTACGTGATATTCATCATTAAAGCGTGATATAGTACGAAAAAGGGTTCGTTAAATTTAATGATTATCTGTTTATATTATAAAAATACTCATTATTTAGTTCACAAAACATTGTTAAAACATTACGTGTAAAATGATAATTCCAAGTATTTGACACCTTCTGTCGTCATTCTTGAGGCACAATATGCAGCGGCGCAACACATATTAGATGTTTTAAAATTAATATCTTCTTTACACATTTATTTTCATTTATAAAATACAAAAATACACAGAGCTACTGCTCTGCAATGGCCTACTGAGCTGGCCATAACATGACACGAAACACGTGTTTATACACCGATAATATAAGCTCTTTCATTCGCTCGTATTGATACATCGTTAGTAAGACAGAGCAACAGAAAACAATAGTACCAACTTTCAAAAACTATGACTCCGTCTTTAGAAGTCTTTGGTTGTAGAGGAATCGACAGCATTAAAAAAGCAACAATAAGGCAAGGTTCATGTAAGGTCATAGACGTAGAAAATAAGGCAGACACCGCTTCGGTAATATGAATAGTGAAGCAATCAAAGCAAGCTGGCCGTATCTTAGCGACACGTGCCGCACGCGCACATTCACAGCAAAGTAAGACGACAGGCTGCCAATACGCCAATGGCAATTATCCTTAATCTCACACAAACGTAAGTCGCCGTCATTTTTGTGCTTCACTCAATGCTTAGCTCACCTTCCGTCCGCCTTTTATATATATGATAAGGTATGGTATGGTAGAGTAGATACAGGTAGGTATGTGAGACAATCTATTCCATTAGATAAAACTCAGTACCTAGAATATAAAATCAGGTTAGCAGTGTTCAATATTTACTGTGTATGAAAAACATTAATAAAATTTTATAAAATCAGTAAGAAGTTGTTTTATTGTACATGTTATTGTAAAAAAAAACAAAACATAGGCCTTTGCATCCGTTAATGGATGATATAGATTACTTCGCTCGGAGAATACTGTCTATAATATAGACAGTATTCTCCGAGCGAAGTAACCACTCTTGAAATACTGTAGTCCCTGGGACAGTTGGTTTTTTAAATGCCATATGGTTGCCTAAGCACATACGGCGTTCTCACAACATAGTCAGCCTAGTCCAGAGGAATGAACTGGTCAATACGTCTGGGGCCAACTATGTGCAAATTTCCTCACGATGTTTCCCTTCACCGTTAGAGCGTCCGTATAATGTACTTGAGATCTGAAAAAATGTTATTATATTACTTAATTAATTTGTTAATATATTAATTAACTAGCTACTCTGTCTGTTGATGCTGGTGTCCCACAAGGCTGTGTGCTATCACCTACCCTGTTCATACTGCATATCAATGATATGTTACAAACCAATGGCATTCATTGCTATGCAGATGACAGCACGGGTGATGCCTTATATACCGGCCACGCGAACATCTCTCGGCAAAATGTCATTGAGAGTCGAAACAAACTTGTCTCTCAAATTGAAAATTCATTGGAGAAGGTCTCTGAATGGGGTAGACTTAACTTAGTCCAATTCAACCCCTCTAAGACACAAGTTTGCGCGTTCACCGCTAAAAAGTTACCAATGGTCGTATGTCCTCGTTTTGAAAGCATACCCATAACTGTCTCCTCCAACATTGCAATACTTGGTATTAACATATCGAGCGAGGTCCAGTTCCGATATCATCTGGAGGGCAAGGCCAAGTTAGCCTCCAAGAAGCTTGGTGTTCTGAACAGGTCAAAGCAGTATTTCAGTCCGGTCCAACGCCTACAACTCTATAAGGCGCAGGTTCGGCCTCACATGGAATACTGTTCTCATCTCTGGGCAGGGGCACCAAAGTACCAGCTTCTCCCTCTGGATCGTATCCAACGTAGGGCCGCTCGAATTGTCGACTGCCATAGTTTTTCAAATAGGCTTGACTCCTTAGAGCTACGTAGAGATGTAGCATCGCTCTGCGTCCTCTATCGGTTATATTACGGGGAGTGCTCCGAGGAACTGTTCGGACTTATACCTGCTGCAACTTTTCGCCACCGTTCCATGCGACAAAATATTTATCATCCTCATCACCTTGATGAGTGGCAGTCCTCCACCGTGCGCTTTACCCGAAGCTTTCTGCCGCGCACTGTAAAACTCTGGAATGAACTGTCGCCAGCAGTATTTCCGGACCACTACGACCTGCAAACCTTCAAGAAGGGAGCGTATTCCCTCCTAAAAGGCCGGCAACGCACTTGCAACTTCTCTGATGTTGCGGGTGTCCATGGGCGACGGTAATCGCTTTCCATCAGGTGATCCGTTTGCTCGTTTGCCCCCTTGTTAAAAAAAAAAAAAGCTGTTGCCTGCGACTTCGTCCGCGTCAATTTCTGTTATCATGATCGCGATTAAGAAGTTTTTAAAAGAATATATTTTAAAGGTCTAACAAGTCTGCAAGCACTACCTCCCCCTCGCCCGCAAAAATTTACCAGTCAACCTTCTTTTCGCCCTCTTTTAAAGTAAGGATTTTGCAGATGTAACTTTGTCTACATAGCCTCAGAGCAACTAGCAAATTTAAAGCAATATATATAGCATGCCCAACTAAAACGACTCCCGTTACAACGCCTTTACAGTTTACCGTGTATTAAGTATATTGTGGTGTCTGAATATACGGATTTTGAATTGTGATTATACTCAAGTGTTTTCTTTTAAATAAATATTTAGACAATCTCCTTCACCTCTTGTACCACTTGCCCATACTTGTACACGTCAATGAATTCTAATGGTTAATATTCTACCAATATTACACATTAGGAACCAAATTATAATAACACAAATTTTCGAGGAAATATAAGAACAACAACGTCGCTTAATATTTCTGGCAAAACTCCAATTTATGTTTATAAATTTAAAAAAATAAATTTTGAAGTGAAATGACAATAGGTAAAATTGCGTTTGAATGTTCCAAATGGACTTTTTAGAAAATTATATAAATTGATTTAAATATTAAATTATAACATCGGCGGTGTTTCAAAGTATAAAAATCAGTTCATTTGAAATGCTCTTTTTAGGTCCTTAATAGTTTTTATAATTAAATAATAGTATAAAATTTTATATTTATATTTTTATAAATTACGTGGTGCTTTAATACACACAACAAAACGCAAATTTCAATACAATTATTATAGTTCACTCAGGAGCCATTTTAAAAAGAAGAAGAAGAAGACCAAGAAGCAGTTCATGAAGTTCAACGAAGTTAGGTAATCAGCCCGCTGTAACCGTCTACAAAAAACGAAACTAACGAACAACTAGATATCTCTTTCTTTCTCATTGGCATGTGTCATATAGGGGGATAAGGTACGATATATAATTTTTCTCTTGCTAATAGCCTTTACTCTTTATACTCTATGAGCCGTACCATAGATGATAGAGATTTTGGCAGCGAACCAACAGCATGGACCAATGGATCTAGTACCTATGGATAGAAAACTCCGAATTTTGTAATTGCTAAAAAGAACTGTATTGCCTTGGTGATAGAGTGTATTTCACAATGCACGTATCATAGAGGCAAATCCGAGCCGAGCGAGATAGCGTTCTCGCATGTTGCCAACCAGAAAAATGTTGGTATTTATAAAAAGTAACTTAAAAAATCTTAAATAAAACTAGTGTACAGGTCGCGCAACGAATTAAGATCTTTCGACAAAAGTAGAGGGGGTATGCGCAGAAGTCAGTTTTTGGGTGTGTTTGGCGGTAGCGGGCTCGGGCGGGGGGGAGGTGTGGATGCGCCGAACGCATGCCGAACGTGGCTGCCGACACGCTATTGGTACGTTAGTAATATATATTCTTTGCTATTAGTCACATGCGCGAACGATCCCCTCCACTTTCACTGAGCGCTCATAAGCCGTTGCGCGACGTAATACTTTATTATTATTTTAACAAATGTTTATTACTATATTATATTCTAATTAAAAAAGTCAGTTATAGTCATTTAATACTAAATAAAAATGCAGTTTATATTAAAT
Source organism: Glaucopsyche alexis (assembly GCA_905404095.1). Classification (NCBI taxonomy): domain Eukaryota; kingdom Metazoa; phylum Arthropoda; class Insecta; order Lepidoptera; family Lycaenidae; genus Glaucopsyche; species Glaucopsyche alexis. The sequence goes on from FR990045.1 coordinate 21,467,890, forward strand.
CCTCTTTCTTCTGTTATCTGTGGTATCATTCGCAAGATAAATATTTTTTATTACCTACTTACTTCCTCTATCTCCGTTACTATGTTTTTATTATTTATTTGATGATTTAACAGTCAAAATGGTGAAAAAAAGTAAAAGTTATGCTGGTTGCAATATTTTATATTAAATGTAATGTTATTCTATTTAATCTAGTATAAAATTGTTAACGTTACATAAAGCAACTGACGTTATTAAAATTATATTTTTTTATAAATTTTGTTTTGTTATAAACTAGTGAGTAGCGACTAGCGACTCGCCTAGAATCGTAGTAACAGTAAAGAGAAAAACGTGTGTAGTCGAGTATGTAAGGCCTATAATGATAATATAATATTATTGGTAAATCTATAAAAACTGTATAATATTATTAATAGTTACATACAGTTTTTATAGATTTCTCAACAATGAAGAAATGCGACAAAAATGGCTCAATAGTGTTTAAGTAAGGCAGAGAATTACATAAAAATATGTTACATATTAATGCAGCCGTCACTTCAAACCTTCATGATTTTACACTATTCAATTTCGTCGACTTTTAAAAGCTGTATGTCATTAAGTATTTCACAATTTGTCTCACACAGCTTTGCAGTTAGTCCACACAGCAGAAAATATTATTGTCACCCTACTAGAAAGGGACACACGGTCTCTCTTCCGACCTCTCGCTCGGCTCGTTTTTTTTGCTCACAGTACTCGGTCCTGTTGTTATTCCTAGGTCCATGCTATATCACCATAAAAAAATGACTGTCAGTTGTCAAATGCAGCTGTCAAAACTCAAAAGTCAAAAGCAAAACTCAAATTGCGAGGAATGCATAATAAAATTTCCACATTTTCATTTTCACGTTAGAAATAAACTATATAATAATAGTTTATTAAATTTACCAATAAATTGAAAGTCTTTAAATAACTAGATCTAGTGCCTATAAAAATTCAAAATGTCTAAATCTATGGCTCGTCTTAAATCAATGAAGAAAGTTTCGGAGAAAATTGACCATTCTTCAAAGCTGCGAACACATATACCTGCAGGAATGGCTGCAGCCGGTCCACCTCTAGGGCCTATGTTAGGACAGGTAAATTCATTATATTGCTGTCCAATATGTCATTATACAGTTCAGATCACGCCACTAGAAATTTTATTTAGGAATCCCACAAAATAATCTGTATTTTTTTGTTTCAGCGTAATATAAACATATCAGCCTTCTGTAAAGATTTTAATGAACGTACATCCAATATTAAGCCTGGTGTACCCTTACCAACAAGAGTGAAGGTTAATTCTGATAGATCATATGAGCTCACAATTCATCAACCACCTGTTTCATACTTCTTAAAGCAGGCCGCTGGTGCTACTCGCGGTGCAATGGAACCAGGTTAGATTCTTAGAACATAATGTTTATAAGCAGGGCCGAGCCGCCCCTATGTGCGATGTGTGCGGCGCACACAGGCGCGAAGACGATGGGGGCGCCGCGGGCGGCTAAAACATGAAGATTCGTAAAAATAAGAGGCGCTTCATAGGTTTCGCACACAGGCGCTGCCGGGGGTCGGCACGGCCCTGTTTATAAGGGCTTGAATACATATTTTGACACTAAGTACAGTCATATGTTTGTAAAATGTAGTTTAAGGCAAGGCAGTTAAATAACTTTATTTGAGTGTGTATGAATAATGTCACAAGCTTTATTATACTTTAATTAAATAGAAAAAAAAAAACTTTAAAAATCTAAATATAAAACTTGTTTTGGAATAATAAATTAAAGATTGTGTTAATTGCAGTCAGAGAGTTTTGTGGAAAAATAACACTTAAGCATATCTATGAAATAGCTGTTATAAAATCACAAGATCCACCTCTACAGCATAAAGATTTGAAAGAAATTTGTACGATGCTCCTAGCATCCGCCCGAACTTGTGGCATAGAAGTTGTGAAGGAACTGGATGCTAAGGTAAATATAATAATTACTAACTTGTATAATTTTAAATTAGCTAATAAGGTTTAAAAGTGGTATACCAAACTTGTTGGTGACTGTACTGAATGAATATTGAATAGCTATTTGAATGTAAAACCTAGATATTATAATGATTACACTAGTCGGCATCAAAATTGGGGCAAAACAATGTATGTCATCATAAAATTGTAAAAACCATTACTTTTTAACTCTTGTAATATTACAATCCAATGGTTTGTACAATTTTACGGTGACAACATGGAATTTATATATATTGACAAGTTAAATCACAGTGGTGACAATCACAATGGGTGACAGGATAAGAAATAGTGAGATAAGGAAACGTTGTGGTCTGAAAGAAGATGTAGTGACAAAAATTGAGAAAGGTATGCTGAGATGGTTTGGCCATGTCAACAATGTTCTTCATTCATTCTCTCAAGAGAATGAATGAAGAACGATTGACGAAAAAAGTGTATAATGCGAGTGTGAATGGAAGTGTTGGAAGGGGTAGACCTAGGCGGACGTTCCAAGACCAAATCTTGAAAAAAGGCCAGGTCAAGAGTACCCTAAACCGAAGAGCATGTATGAAGGGAATAATGAAAGTGGATGAAGCAAAACAAGTATGCAAGGATCGTAGCAAGTGGAAAGAAGTGGTGTGTGCGTGTGGTTTGAGGGACCTAGCTGAATATCCCCAAAATAAGTATAGCAAGTTTTAGTAGAAGTCTAAAAAAAATTGTAGAACAAATCTGGGAATTTGTAAAAAGATAGTTTAAAAGATATAGCCCTTAGAGTGTGGTCCCTCAGTTCACACACCGCTATTTTCCAGATCTCGAAAAGTATGTGGAAAATTATGGTTTTTTCACTACAGAATTTTAGTAGAACTTTTGTAAAAGTTTTTACAAATTTATCAAATACATTAGAAATAAAAAAGCTACAACCACCGAAGTGTGGTCCCTCAGTTCACACAAAAATGACATACTCATTTCTCGATATATTACTGACTTTTTTAATTATTTTTCTGCGTAGAGTTTTAGTAGAAAATTTGTAGAATTTGTAGACAAAATTTCAGCAAAATCTATCGGCGCATTTGGAAGATATATACCATTATGTTGGGTCCCTCAGTTCACACACTTGTGTTTAAGAAAAACTCAAATAACTAATAAACGAGAAAACTAACAGAAAGTCTACTATACTTAAATTTTAGTAGAAGTTTTTTTCTCTTGGATTAGCACATAAAATATTTAATTTCTTGCTTCCTAGCTGAGATAATGTCAATTTTTTGATTGTATGAAAATGCAGAGTAGGTTACCACACAAGAGGCAAAATGAGGACAAGTCCTAATATTATTGTGTATGTTATACCTTATTAAATTTACGTTTTGCTCGCGGTTTCGCACCTTTTCACTATTTTAGGGGTTCATAGTACTACAAACAACCCATATACTTACCAATTATTAACTATGTACCTATTTGTGGTTTCGCTCTGCCCGCCTTTTTCTCTGTCCGTTCTTGCTAACTTCTTATATGTAATTACATATGTATTATATGATTAAAAAACTGGCCAAGTGCGCGTCAGGCTCGCGCACAAACGGTTCCGTACAAAACGGCAAAAAAAATCACGTTTGTTGTATCGGTGCCCTCGTCCTCGTCTCGTCGTCGTCTCGCCCCCAGCACCAAAGATTACTCAATGTAATATTATGACTGCACCTAATATTTTTGTTATATTAGCTTTTGCTCGCGGCTTCGCCCGCGTGGAATAGTGTTCTTGGAGAAAAAACTACTTCGGCGAATAACTCTCTAAGTCTCTACTTACAGCAATATACTTCTGATACAATACTGAAAATGTTTTTAGGTTTACCCAATGCAAATGGTTAAAAATTGGACCCTTCCGAGTTTCGCCTCGACACGATATGAGCGACCGCTTGATATATACATAATATTATATTTGTCGCGCTTGAATATACATTCGTTGCGTCATGCTTTCGTTGTTGGACATCTACGAAGTGGTAAAAAATACTAAGACCACTCGTGAACTGTATTTTAAAAGTGGAATGCTATCGTGTGTTGGCGTCCATAAAAAAAAATGCACACAAAAAAAAAGCACACACACTTAAGAATAACATTATGTACACCGTACATCCCACTAATTAACTTTTTCCTTTTCATAAAAGCTTGACATTAATTTGAAGACCTAAGATTTCTATATTTTTTTTTTATAGAAAATAGGTAGGTATAATAAAAATATGAAATTTCATCTATGAGGGTTCCGTACCCAAAGGGACCCAAAATATTATTAAGACTTCGCTCTCTGTCCGTCCGTCTGTCTGTCAACAGGCTGTATCTCAGGAACCGCGATAGCTAGACAATTGAAATTTTTACAAATTATGTATTTCTGTTGCCGCTATAACAACAAATATTAAAAACAAAATAAAATAAATATTTAACGAGGGCTCCAATACAACAAACGTGATTTTTTTTTGCCGTTTTGTACGGAACCGTTTGTGCGCGAGCCTGACTCGCACTTGGCCAGTTTTTTATTCATATAATACATATGTAATTACATATAAGGAGTTAGCAAGAACGGACAGAGAAAAGGGCGGGCAGAGCGAAACCACAAATAGGTACATAGTTAATAATTGGTAAGTATATGGGTTGTTTGTAGTACTATGAACCCCTAAAATAGTGAAAAGGTGCGAAACCGCGAGCAAAACGTAAATTTAATAAGATATAACATACACAATAATATTAGGACTTGTCCTCATTTTGCCTCTTGTGTGGTAACCTACTCCGCATTTTCATACAATCAAAAAATTTACATTATCTCAGCTAGGAAGCAAGAAATTAAATATTTTATGTGCTAATCCAAGAGAAAAAAACTTCTACTAAAATTTAAGTATAGTAGACTTTCTGTTAGTTTTCTCGTTTATTAGTTATTTGAGTTTTTCTTAAACACAAGTGTGTGAACTGAGGGACCCAACATAATGGTATATATCTTCCAAATGCGCCGATAGATTTTGCTGAAATTTTGTCTACAAATTCTACAAATTTTCTACTAAAACTCTACGCAGAAAAATAATTAAAAAAGTCAGTAATATATCGAGAAATGAGTATGTCATTTTTGTGTGAACTGAGGGACCACACGTCGGTGGTTGTAGCTTTTTTATTTCTAATGCTATGTATTTGATAAATTTGTAAAAACTTTTACAAAAGTTCTACTAAAATTCTGTAGTGAAAAAACCATAATTTTCCACATACTTTTCGAGATCTGGAAAATAGCGGTGTGTGAACTGAGGGACCACACTCTAAGGGCTATATCTTTTAAACTATCTTTTTACAAATTCCCAGATTTGTTCTACAATTTTTTTTAGACTTCTACTAAAACTTGCTATACTTATTTTGGGGATATTCAGCTAGGTCCCTCAAACCACACGCACACGAAGTGGTCTCTGCCTACCCCTACGGGAAACAGGCGTGATTATATGTATGTATGTATGTAATCCAAATATGCAACTGGAATTTATTTAGCATGACTAGTTTTGCTGCTACATTTGATGCATTTTTAGTACATTTCTTGCATTAGCATTTTTTCCCAGTAAACATTGTATGTTGAGCATGGTGAGAGGTTTTAGCTAGGCACTCCAAACATGGTAACAAGATAGAACACCTAGTGGTCCATATAAATGTTAGCTGATTTCTGCTAGAAAGTCCATTGCGAAACAACATAATACAAAACTACACTTTCTAAATCTTATTAGCATTTTAATTCATCTAAAATTATATATTTAATATCATACTTTATATGTTTGTACTTTTTTATAGCAATACTAATATTAAATATTAATATGTAAAATTTCATAAAATTTAAAAAGAAGCTAAATAATTAGATGTAATAGAATCATTCTGTAAACAGGTTTGGATTCAGCACACCAAAGTACACTAAAATCACAGAACAAAGTTCTTGCTCCCAGACTTTTAAATTTTTTTCCTGACCGTTGTTATTTTATGAATATCATTAATAACTTTCAAACAAATGCATATTTTCAGGAATATGGTGAATTTCTTGAGGAGAGAAAGAAAGTTGTGGAAGAACAGAAGAAGGTACTACAAGAAAAACGAGAGGCAAAGATGTTAAGGACAGCATAGTATTTAAATTATATGGATTTAATTCATATTGTGAAAGAACTACTAGGACTATGTTGTAAATGCATGTGTTTCACAGTAGAGTTGTTTATACTATTAAACTAGATGTATAATAATTTGTTGATAGTATGTAGTAAGTAAAAGGTAATGTTATGAATAAAACAAATTGTAAATAAAGTAATTTTATTTTTGACAAGTTTCCTATAATAATGTCAACACAAAAATATAATCATTAATCCATCTAAATATTCATAATATACAGTGTTTACCGCAGTATAAAATTTCTAGTATCCATACATCTATAGAATCATTACTTATAGTGAGGTACCCACTGTCAATTATTTATTCTTTTTAAAGCTTACCTTATTCATCAGTCTACATTTTGTACTAGATAACCAAAGAAAACTAACAACTACCATTTGTTAAAACAATCCCTATATTTCCAATTTTGTTTACCCCAATTGGCTAAAAATTAATAATAGAAATTAAAATGTATTAAGCTCATTATTTTTCATAGTAGTTTGAATAACAATTATTTGCTTTAGGGTTAGAAGAACAACGAAGTTACAAAATACATTAAGTATCACATCAAGCAGTCTGTTATGTAGTAGAAAGGTTGAGAAAAGTTTAAGTTTGTTAAAATATTTTATATTATATAAAAATAATACTATACAACTTATTTATATTCTTCTAAATTCTAAGCACTAACAATTTGACACTACATGAGAATATAATAGTGTTAATTTGTCATATGGACGTAGAAAAATAGGCGGACGGGTGAGGTAAGCATTGAGTGAAGCACAACAATGGCGGCGACTTACGTTTGTGTGAGATTACGGATAATTGCCATTGGCGTATTGGCTGCAGATCGTCTACCTTTGCTGTGAATGTGTGCGTGCGGCACGTGTCGCTACGATACGACTGGCTTACTTTGATTGCTTCACTATTTACTGAAGCGGTGTCTGCCTTTTTTTCTATATCTATGATTTGTTATAAATTTTAGGAATAACTTAATCATTTAGCATCAAGAAATAAAGCTTTACAGTGCATTTATTACAAAAAAAAAGAAAACTAATATAAAAAAAACTAATATTACTGTAAATAATCGCACCTTCGGTTCAACAAATTCACAACAGCTCATTATTAAATTTTACAGGAGAGAACTTTTAAGATCTTGTTCACATTTATTTCATGATTTCTGGATCACTTTTTATAGTAGGCTAAGTTTTTAGCCTACTATAAAAAGTGATCAAGAAATCATGAAATAAATGTGAAAAAAATCTTAAAAGTTCTCTCCTGTAAAATTTAATAATGAGCTGTTGTGACTTTGTTGCACCAAAGGTGCGTGTTAATGAAATAAATTTGACTTACATTTGACATAAAAACATTTTGTACTCAAATATATATTTCATGTGATAACAATGTAACACATAATAACATCATAATATTGTGTTACCAATGTAACACATCATAACCTGCATTTTTTAAAGTTATTTCTATAATCCATATATAAACCACTTACCTCTATTGTTACTTCTAGTATTTACAAAATCTTCTAGTAACAGCGAAACGAGATTTTATCGAGGAATGTTAGGTATCGCTTAAAAAAATAGAAATACCTATCTTATATTATATACAAACTATCATTAAAGTATTGAGAAAGTATTAACATTTCATTTATAATTTTGGTAGTCACAGACTACTTGAATGAGTTGAACTATTGTGTTAAACAAAATGCAGGTGTATGTATTATAAAGGGTTTGGTAAAATCAATTACGGATACTTTGCGCATATGAACTACTGTTATGTAAAGACTAGGCAGAAAAAAAATTGTCATACTCGAAAAAAAAAATTCTTTTTATAGGCGAGTTTGCGTTTTGCGGAGGGTTACCCATACATGTGATGATTTCTTTACTTGCCCGCAAACTGGGTGAGTTTGCGGGCATATAAAGATTTTTTTTCTAGTATGACAATTACTTTTCTGCTTAAACGTCTTTACATAAGCAATAGATTATATGGCCAAAATATACATAATCGATTTTACGGAACATTATATAAGGTCTCCGAAAATCAACTACGGATACTTCGGGCACATGATCCACTGCTTATGTAAAGACGTTTAGGCAAAAAAATAATTGTCATACTCAAAGTAAAAAATCATCTCTTGTATGGGTGACTCTCCGCAGAACGCAAACTCGCCCATATAAAGAAAAAAAAATTTTCGAGTATGACAATTATTTTTCTGCTTAAACGTCTTTACATAAGTTGCAGATTATATGCCCTAAATATCCGTAGTTGATTTTACCAAATCTTATATAATATTTTCTAAACCACCAAAATTAACATCATATATATTACAGCCTCAACTTTCTTAACACTCACTTATAATATTAATATGTGTACCTAATACTCATTCTCTTGGTATTTTACTAGTGATAAAATTGATATTTTTTATGTTATAATATTAATGTTTCAGACAATTTTATAATTCCTTGCAATTTTGTTTAACCTGGGTTAGATTAATTTGCCACTCAGCAGGAATTATTTACTATCCAGAATAAAAAATCTAAAGTTTTAAAAGTATGTAGTTTCTTAAGTTTAAAAAGTACTAAATATTTTTTGACATTAAGTTCTTTTAATTGTTACTTATTGTTAAATGGCAAAGCTCAATAATTATATTTTGTAAATTAATATATTGCGAGATAATTTGTTTTAAAGAATAGTCTCACTCTGGCTAATAATTGCTTGTGTATTAGCATCAACAGGTGTTCGGTGTTGGCGTGGATCGCTTCAGTTTGGGCGACGTGGGGAGCACTTCGGGCAGCTCTGTGACGTCATGTATGGTGACATCAGGCAGATCGGACTCCATCTCGTCGTTGTGGAGCGGGATCCACACGGTTCCGCCCAGCTCCGCCTCCTTTCCTCCCTGCAAATTAAAAAAACACAACTGAAAGATTATTACTGAAAGAAAACGTTACATATCGCATTATTGAATCGCACGTTATATTATGTATAAGTATAGCAAACTAGAAAATATAATGTGATGGACATCTTTTCGCAAAGCGATTTTATAGTATTAACTTTCTTTTTTTTTATGATATACAGAAAATTAAATAAAATTAGCATTGTTCATGAAGCTTGTAATTAATAGAATAGTCAAAAAATGTTTCAGCCAACACCTTGATGAATTTACAAATCAATTATCTTATTATAATATGTCATATCACCTTTATATCAGTTTCCAATTTGTCTCCAACCATAATACACGTTCTGGGTTCAACTTGCAGGAGCTTGCAGGCTTCCAGAAAGATGTTCTGGTCCGGTTTCTCCCACGGCAGGTCCCCGGAGACCAGCACGCAGTCGAAGTATTTACGGAGTCCTAAACGTTCGATCTTCTGCCACTGAGCACGCGAAGGCCCGTTCGTGATCAGACCGAGAAGGTAATCCTCCCTGTCACATTTACGGAGACTCTTTTTGTTATGGCAAGTAATGTACAATGCTGATATATAGTTCAGCATATGCAACACAAGAAATGCCTTTGCAGTGTTCCTTTGAAGAGTTTTTATACTTGTTAAAAAGGAAAAATTTTAATCAAGAACTCTTAACACGCAAAAGCACTTAGCAAAACAGGACATATAACTTAAAATGATCGTTATAAATTATATGTAAAAAACTTATATCTAATTAGTGAAATGTTGGTATATTGTTAATTTTCTAATTTCATATGTGCTTATAGTTTTTTTTTACTTTGTAATGTATCTGGAAGAAAAACCCAACATGACACTATGTTATCCTTTTAACCATGGAGATTGTTCGGTCGAAAGCTTCTTGGAACGACACGCTAAGGGGAAAAACGGATGATTACGGACAAAACCCACGGCAATGACGTAAACGTATATTCGTCACTACATGATTTATAATATGCGTATTTTAATTTAACTGTAATTCTTTAATTTTAACAAGTATTTTTACCGCCATGCGCGAGCTCAATTGTGCATACGCCCACATGGCGCTTTACGCAACGTGCACAGTGCACACGCACGTCGCAATGCGGACAAAACTTTTGGGAGTTGACAATAGCTCTTCAGAAACGAACGAGTCTGCAGGTTACATTAATTTGGACTAAAACTATCTCCATAGTTAGTATGTAATTTTTTGAGGCAACGGGTATTACCTTCTCGTCGACTCCCTCACATATTTAACATATACAATTCAAACCTAAGTGTGGGGCACGCTGCGCCCAGAGTTTTGTCACTCGTTGAGCAACAACTGAACTGTTGAAAAACAAGTCATTTATTAGCAACATGCGCACAAAGCCAGCCGAATACATTTGTGGAAATAGCCCTACCGGCAACTCCGTTTCTAGTGAGATCATTCGCACGTTTGCCAGATACTTCCACAAAAAAATTCAAGCTGACTTCTCGACTGACATATTCAAATCAGTATCTATAGCACATTACACAGTATTATGTGGCATGCGAATTAGACGGAGGCATGAGATGATGATCGACGTGATGAGGCCGATAAGTTCATGTGAATGAATTCTGTGAACGAGTAACACGATATCTATACCACATAACACCATGCCAAAACTACAACACAAAGTAGGCTTATGATTTGAGCGAGCGAACTGTTCTCTACTGATTGTACAGCCCAGAGCCCTTCAACTATAAAAGAACTTTGTGTATGAAATTATTTATAGCAATTAAAGGCAACGTCTCTGTATCATTAAAATTGTTTTATACATTAGTTTGACTTGAAAATTAAACAAAGAATTTGCCTTCGTGAGAAATAAATAACATTTTTAAGAAATATTTTAAAATATGCACTAAATAAAATCTGTATTTCGGCATAGTATAAAATATTTCGAATTTAATAACAAAATCATACATACCTAAGTGTTTCTAAAAGATGTATAACATCTGGCGTCAAAGCTAAACATTGGAATCTCAGTTTTATCCATTCAATTGAAATGTTTTCTGAAAGAAGGCACAAAATATTCTTAGGTGTACAAACATAATTAATAAATGAAATTACTGAACTAAAAAAAATAATTATGACCAAATTCTTTGAGTTCTCCGCTGACATCATTAAAATTAGTTCGCATCGGCGTAAAGCTAATAATAGAGAAGTTGAGAACACATTCGAAAGTCACGAACTGGAAGCTGGCACCGACCAACCCGCGTTGTATTTTATTCATCGTTTACGTTATTAACAATATTGATGTCTCAGACATTATTCTGTTGCACAAGTGACTACACTGTACACATCAGATTGACCAAACTTCTAACTCTACAAGCCTAACTTCACAAACTCTACATCTTAGTCAAGTTAGGCTTGGCCGTTTCGTTCCTACAAGAATAGTATAACAGAAAAACAGTCCGGAAATTTAACTTACGAGCAAGCGAATGTAAGTATAGACTAGTAAAATTGGATAGTCAGAAGCTTGGTTTAACATGAGACCTGATAGCTTTTAAACAGTGCGAGTCATATGGATATCGTCTTGGCATCACTTTGCAAAATTTATTTGGTGTGATCGGTTTATCGGTCCGTTTGTGAGTTACAATGCAACAGCCAGACCTCTCGTTTTGCGTCGGGGGTTAAAAATAGAGTCAGAATTGTAAACACTAAATACCAGTCGATTTACTTGCTTGCACTGAGTAACAATTACAGCATACATAACAGAAAAACTTTAGAGTATTTACATTTAGCGCTTGTGACCATACTTACTTCACTTGTTTACAAATTCTAACATATTTATGTAACTGTGTATGTAATTACTAATTACTATTATTGACTGAACCACCAGACTTTATTTTAGAAGATTTATGTCTAAAATTACACATTACTTTGAGTATTGGTTCAGTTCTTACATTATTTGATAATAATCTTTTAACGTGACGCAAATTCGGATAACAATGACCCACATTTTAGCTACGCAGTAGGTGACCTACGTAGCTGTAAATCTACACTAATATTATAAAGAGGAAAACTTTGTTTGTATGTTTGTTTGTTTGTTTGTTTGTTTGTTTGTTTGTTTGTAATGAATAGGCTCAAAAAGTACTGGACCGATTTCAAAAATTCTTTCACCATTCGAAAGCTACATTATCCACGAGTAACATAGGCTAAATTTTATTTTGGAAAAAATAGGGTTCCGTAAGATATTTGGGGGTTTCGGACGCAAGGTGTAAAAAATCAACCAGAAAAGTTACTTATTTTGCGTACGCTGCCTAAACTATAAGAGATAGAACCATAAAATGTTCTAATTAATTGTAGATCTTACAAATATCTACAAAAAAGTCCGCGACACACTATACCTATCTATGTCGAGTGAGGCACAACAACCATTTTTTTATTTAGAAATCTTGAATTTTTTTTGGACTATATTTAAACGCGTTTATTTTACTCATGCTATTAATCCTTATCAAAATAAATTATTTCATCACTAAGAACAGTTTATGTAGATAATATTTGGTCTTTGAATGATTAAAATTGGACGTTTGGTTTTGAAGTTATGGCGAAATTAAAATTTCTCCTGCACGGCCCGTTGCGAAGTGGGTGTCACCAAGGCGGGGGCGGGGTAATTTTTTTTTGTTTTGTGTTCGTTGTAACTATGGCAAAGAATATATATTACTAACGTAACTATGGTGGATAGATACTTGAATACCTATTTATTTAGTGTTTGTTGTATTGTTAGTCTTGAAGAGTATAGGTATTTCATACGATAAAAGTATACCACCTACTTATTTCATTGTGTTTTAGTAGGTACCTATATTAATTTGTTTCTGTTTGTTTTGAACTTTTGACTAAATTTCGCCTGTTTGGTAGAGGTTTAAAGACATTCTGTAGTATTAGTATCAGTACCTACTGTACCCGTGCGAAGCCGGGGCGGGTCGCTAGTTGTAATATAAAAGCGATAGGTATAAAAATTGCGCAGAATATTATGACCACGATAATGGCAACTGGCTTTATGGGCAAGTGGCCAAATGCTGATTATTATTGTTGTAAAATGTAAAAATATTATGTTTATTCGTCGTTCATAGTTTAATTCTCGGCAACTCCGATTTATACTTGTGGACGTATTTACTTGTAAGAGTTAAGACTGATAGCACAGCCTATGGAACTTACAGTCGTCCAACGGACACGTCTAGACAGAGCAATCGTGCGGGGCGTGCGGGGTGAGAGAGGGGCGGTAGCGAGCCCAAGCTGCCATACACTCGCTTGGGACACGTCAGCAAGGGTTGACGCTTTTTAATTTGATTGTTTTAAGTGGTTTGCGACAGTCTTTCGTTTGAGTTGTATGTAGGTACTTATTTACAATGGTCAATTATATGAACAGCTAAAGAAGATTAATTTTAATACAAAACCATGCGCCTGTTTCCCGTCAGAATTTTTAATAAAATTGTATCTACGTATGAGAATTTACTACATCGTCAAATTCAACAATCGCAATCTAAAAACTAGTAAATCCAAATGTCGAAAATACCTTTCAGTTTCGCATTTGTAGCTTTTGCAGGGTTCGTAAATATCCGATATCTACACTAATATTATAAAGAGGAAAACTTTGTTTGTATGTTTGTTTGTTTGGTTGTAATGACTAGGCTCAAAAAGTACTGGACCGATTTCAAAAATTCTTTCACCATTCGAAAGCTACATTATCCACGAGTAACATAGGCTAAATTTTATTTTGGAAAAAAATAGGGGTCCGTAAGATATTTGGGGTTTTTGGACACAAGGTGTAAAAAATCAACCAGAAAAGTTACTTATTTTGCGTACGCTGCCTAAACTATAAAGTATAGAACCATAAAATGTTCTAATTAATTGTAGATCTTTCAATATCTATAAAATAGTCCGCGACACACTATACCTATCTATGTCGAGTGAAGCACAACAACAATTTTTTTATTTAGAAATCTTGATTTTTTTTGGACTACATTTAAACGCGCTTATTTTACTCATGCTATTAATCCTTATCAAAATAAATTATTTTATCACTAAGTACAGTTTATGTAGATAATATTTGGTCTTTGAATGATTAAAATTGGACGTTTGGTTTTGAAGTTATGGCGAAATTAAAATATTACGATCTCTGCTCCACGGCCCGTTGCGAAGTAGGCGTCACCAAGGCGGGGGTGTGCGTGCGGGAGGGGAGTTTAGATCTATGAGGTAGCCGCAGTATTAGTATCAGTATTGTACCCATAGATTATACAGATATATACATTGTACCCGTGCGAAGCCGGGGCGGGTCGCTAGTTTATAATAAATATCAAAATATCGGATATCTTTGATATATATCCGATATTTTTGATTTTTTAATATTTTTGATATTTTCAAAATTACATACAAATTTCATACTCTGATATATTTTTTTCGTAATAGTTGAATCGAAATAATTTGTATGTCTGACAATTTGAAGATGGGGAAGTAAAATTAAACTCATTTATTTATTATTGATATTCAAAGTTTTCAAATAAATTAAAAATCAACGATAGATACTTTTGAGTATCAATTTAAGTCTTAAGTCCTTAAAATGACATTTGTTTATAACCAGAAGAAAAAAAAAATGTATTAATTTTATCAGTCGAATTAATTTGACACATGGTATAAATGGTATAACAATAGTATAATCACAAACAAGGAATTTTCTTCCGTTAAACAGGGGGTCACGTGGGTGTCATAAGCCTAAGTTACAAGCCGCGTCGACGGCTATGATTAGTTAATGTCGTGTCAAATAGCAAGTTTTTGATGACCTAGGCTTGTGAAACTCTCGGAAAATAAGACCTGTGTTGATGTAAATTAAATATAAATATCAATTTTGATATATATCAAGCATTTATTACGTGGTAGAGCCATGCTTCGTCACGAATGGGCCGGCTCGACCGGAGAAATACCACGGGCTCACAGAAAACCGGCGTGAAACAGCGTTTGTGCTGTGTTTCGCCGAGTGAGTGAGTTTACCGGAGGCCCAATCCCCTACCCTATTCCCTTCCCTACCCTCCCCTATTACCCTATTCCCTCTTAAAAGGCCGGCAACGCACTTGCAGCTCTTCTGATGCTGCGAGTGTCCATGGGCGACGGAAGTTGCTTTCCATCAGGTGACCCGTTTGCTCGTTTGCCCCCATATTTCATAAAAAAATAAAAAATAAATATCAATTGATATATATTATCATGATATATATCCGATATATATCAATTGATATATATGTATATGTTACAGCCAAAGTAATAAATCCGGATATTATATAAACTATCCAGCCATTATTTATAATGTCTACTCAATTTAGACAAAGTGATAAATGACACAGAATTAATCACATTGACTGGCAATTTTATATAATATCTTCGAAGAATTGGATAAAGTAATAAAAAAGTAGGTACAGGTAAAGATTATAAAATTGTATTTCAATCTGCCTTTATATAATAATAATAATTATAATGTTTATTATAATTATTATAATAACATTGTCATAGATACAATTTTATTGTGATTTATATAAAGTAATTTAACTTTATGAAATATTTTTTTTATAATAATTTTACCCTTTTAGGGTTCCGTAATACTTAAGTAACCCTTATAGTTTCGCTCTGTCCGTCTGTCTGTCTGTCTGTCTGTCCGCGTCTCTAGCTCCTGTAATTATGAATATAAATTGATGAAATTTTGTGCAGTTATAGATTGTGTATAGATCACAGTTTCGGGATCATAAAAAAATAATAATTTTATATTTTAGGGGTGGCTCTCCATACATGTGAAGTGGGGATGAAAAATATTTTTTCACTCTACCCCATCGTGTGGGGTATCGTAGAATAGGTCTTTTAAAATAAAGGCAAGGTTTCATACGTTACTTTTTTATAAAGTTGACCATTTTCGAGTAATCGGCCTCCAAACTAGTTTGTAAGTTGGTCCCCCCCCTAGCATTTTTAAAGTATAGGAGATAGAAACTTGCAAATTTTCATGCTGATAGATCATGCTAAAAACTCTTTAGGAAAATTATTGTGATCCAAATCGGACAGTAACTTTTGGAGTAATTAAAAAAAAAGCATATTACGCATTTATAGTTACGGAACCCTCCTTACACATGTCCTGACATGCTCTTGGTAAGGTTTTAGTGATATATGTTAAATTATTAACTAACGTTTTAAATAAACATGCTCTTGGTAAGGTTTTAGTGATATATGTTAAATTATTAACTAACGTTTTAAATAAACAATCGAATATATAATTATTGAATACGCGCCAAGCTTCCATTAGGTATTGTATAGTTGTAAAAATAAGATGACGATGATGATTACTGTAAGTTACATAGTGGCATATTATGCTTGCAGTTCTTTGAACTCAGTTCTTAAGTTTGAGTTTGAGTTTGAATGCCGAAATTTTCAAACGCGTAAATTTAAAGACTGAGGAGTTCTGATCAAAGCTTATGTGATCATCAGGTCACCACTTTAGTGAAAAGACATGCAGAACTTCCGCGGAAGCGGAAGCAGAAGCAGAGTTCTGTTGCATCACTAAGTTGAATCGTGTTTATTACTTTAGCTAACTTTGGCCCGCTATTATGAATAATATCCGGACAAAGTGATTAATTTATCACATTATCTAGACAATATAGTTATTATATATAATGACCAGTCATTATGTATAATAGCTATTTAATCACATTGACTGTAACATATATATCATGCGAACCCTGAGCTTCTGTATACGCATTTGTATTTTTTATAGTAAAACTCTTCATTAATACTTCTATATATTTTTTTTTTGATTTATTCCTAGTACTCTACATACACATACTACGAATACACAAAATGTAGAACAGATTATAATAAAACACATTATTGTGACAACCCTGCAGCAATGACGAATACCTACACAAAAGCGGCATTTCGCGCGACTTCAAACGCGTTGTCCCACTGTATCTATCTTTATTACGTTGTGCTGATAGTAACATGGAAGCACAGAATAAATAATAGTACCTAGAGGTACAGAAGAACCACTCCGACAAATGGTTAGAAGAAATAGGGACTCTTTCTGCGATGCGATAAGGTTCAATTCAGCTAACACAACGCTTGATTACCTACGATTATATTTACCTAGAAGTTGCGTCTCTTTCTATCGCGTAATTCTTATCCTTTCTAATGACATTAGGGTTGTCTCATTTTAGAAAATTATTAACCGACTTCCAAAGAAGGAGGCGGTTATACGTATTATATATATTTTTTCTTAATATTTAATTACAACTTTTTTTACCTACTTTCTAGTACCTACCTACTGTACTTTACTGAACAAATTGCTTTCCAAATAAACCTAAGGTAGGTGTTAATAGTACTGTAATAATTTGACGACCTCTGTGGCTCAGTTGGTTGAGCGTGTTGGTGCTCAAGCCGGGGGTCGCGGGTTCAAATCCCGCCGAAGGAACAAAGAGTTTTTCTGTGTTCCTGGGTCATGGGTGTGTATTAAATATATGTATAATATAATAAAAATCTTAAATAAGTGTTAAATATATTTCCGTTGTCTGGTACCCGTAACACAAGTTCTTCGAGAACTTACCACGGGATCAGATTGACGTGGTGTGAAGCGTCCATAGATATTATTATTATTATTATAATAAATTTGCGCATACCTATAAGTATATACATACTTATGCGTAAACGTAAGCATTTTTTTATACCTTCACGGCCTGATATTACTCGAAGAAGTTGAATCACGCCGCCTTATTTTTATTTACTACTAGGTACTACTAGTAGGTACTACTATAGGTACTTTTGTCAATAAATGATTCTTCAAATCGTATCACATCGGAATAACATAAGACGCGAACAGATAGTTCAAGTGGACTGTGGAGCCAACACCTAAACACTAAATATTGGTTATCAAGTAATTGCAGTAGCAGTAGTAGCTCAAACTATATTTTTAAATATTGTTATACATTATGTTATATGGTATTATAGTTATAGCTGGCCGGGTGATTTTTACCTAACTTACACAGTACCTATCGTAATATTATATGCACAGATTGTAAGGTATTAAATCCAATCCATAAAACATTGCGACGAACAAATCTCACGCATACGTCGCTCACTGCTCGCGCGCGAGTCCCTCGTAATTGGCCCGTTTAAGGAGGCCGCCGCACGTACTTCCATTTTTAATACCTACACGGGGAGTGGGACAGGCCTGATGGAAGTTAAAATGATTCTGTTGTTATGTAGGTACTAGCCGTAGGCATCACAATTTTATAGACCTAGTGCGTACTATAAGGCCGCTGCCACGAGTTTTGCGGGCAGCGGGGCGGCAGCGTTGGCGGCGCGGGCAACACAGACTCGTTCTCGAAACCAGCAGGCATCGCGCGGATCGCGCGGCACTAGAACGGCGTAGTGTTGTGTTCGTAGTTGTGTCGTCTAGATATTTGTTTTTATTCACAAAAGAAATGCCTAAATAACGTCGAAAATATATTTTTGATTCAAGCTTGAGCGTAGCTTTGACCAAAAAAAAGTAGCGAAGAAAAGACAGACATTACTTTAAATTTTAATACTAAGTATGTATACGGTTGGGTAAAATCAACTACGGATATTTTGGGTATAATATGATCTACTGCTCATATAAAGACATTGAGGCAAAAAATATTGTCATACGCAAAGTAAAAAAAAAATCTTTTCATGTATGGGTGAATCTCTGCTCAACGCAAACTCGCCAATAGAATGGAGGATTTTTTTAAGAGTACAACAATTATTTCTCTGCCTAAACGTCTATACATATTATGTACGGTCGAGGTCAGATCCGGTGTACCACTTTTCGACCTTATTGCCAAGTAATAAGGTCGTACATAAGCAGTAGATCATAATTATGCCCAAAATGTCCCTAAATTTTTTTACCGAAACCTTATAATATAAGGTTTGGTAAAACCAATTACGGATACTTTTATGTAAAGACGTTTAAGCAAAAAATAATTGTCATACTAAAAAAAAATTTTTTTTTCTTTATATGGGCGAGTTTGTGTTTTTGCGGAGAGTCACCCGAGATTATAATATTTTAGTTAAAGTATGACAATTATTTTTCTGCCTAAACTTCTTTACTTTAGCAGTGGATAATGTGCCTGAAGTATCCGTAATTGATTTTTGGAGACCTTATAATATAATATATTCATGAATACTTACTGGCAATGTGTCTATAATTCTTCGGTAAGCAGTTGCGCCACAAGTGCGCGGGCCACTCGTCAATCGAATAAGTGTCATCATCAGGTCGGGCTCTAAACGCACACAAGAAGTTCCTGCCACTGCTCGCTGCTACGTCATGAGGAATTCCATACTCACGTTCCATAATTTCAACAAGCTGTAGAACAATTTACATTCTATTATAAAAAAAGTTATGGAATGTTGACCTTCGGCTTCAAAGCCATTGGCACCCATTGGTTAATGTGCCACTATCCTACTAATATTATAACCCCCTTACTAATAAACACTGTATAAGCTTTGAATAGTTACACAGTGTTTTGTCTCCTTCTATCGAATTAAACATGTCACTTGTGTGAACAAAACACTGTATAACTATTCAAATCTTATACAGCGTTTATTAGTAAGGGGGTAAATGTGAAAGTTTGTGAGGATGTATGAATGGATGGATGTTTGTTCCTCTTTCACGCAAAAACTACTGAACAGATTTTGATGAAATTCGGTATGGTAGTAGTTTGGGCCCTGGATTAAAACATAGGCTACTCTTTATCCCGAAAAAGTACAGTGTTCCCGAGGGATACTATATTTACGCGGGCGGAGCCGCGGGCAACAGCTAGTCATCTTCATATGGCGTTAACTAGACACCAGTCTTTAGCAATTGACACACGAGAGTATCTTATGCGTCTGTAGCTGAATGTAATGCGGAAGTCGGTTAAGGAGTCCAGAAATAGTAGAGTTCAGTGCACCCTGCACAATATACTGAGCTCTGGTACACTGACCTGTTCCTTGGCACTAGTACCGTGATGCTTGTCACTCAACTAATTGAAATATCTATTTTAGAATAGACTTTGAAATAAGAAGACTGGAAGTACTGAATTATAATATTGTTATGTTCATCTTTGGGAGTTAGTTACTACAAAAAGATTGTACATAACATATAAATTGTTTCTTAAATTTTTAGATAAAGTTCTTGAACAATTATATTGTACCTAACTATATTATTAATAATAATTATTAACATGAAACATAATATTATCATCTATATTCTATACTATAACTGAGTATATCTATATTTGTCTGAGGATAATATAAAAAAATTAATATCTCTACATATTATTTCGTGTGCAAAATATTCTTGATTTTTATATTGATATTATGATATTGCTAAACTACTCACAATAACAGTAATTTAGCAATATCATAATATCAATATTTTTGGGCTAACTTTATAAAAATATTAATTTAAAAATATGGTTAATAGTTAATTAATAATTTCAGAAGTTAACGAATTAAAGAACACAATTATTCATGAAAAGCATGTAATTTGCTAATGCATTTATTAAACTTAAAAAAAGTATTACAAAATAATTATTTATAGAACTGTAATAACAATATCCATAATTACTTATTGTTACATATTATGTACAAAGTGTTGCAATTTATTAAATTTAATACATTAAGTACATGCTTAGGTAAAAAAATAATAGCTTTGTAGCTTTTGACAATATCAAAACATTTAGTCACCAAACAATTTCTTTCCAAGATCCATCAATCTATGGTTTCGGCACATTTTTAAAGCTCCTCCTTTTTTGAGAACAGCCTTGGCACTTTCATTAGAATCTACTAATCTGCAGAGGAAGTCTTCAAAAGCGGATTTCACATTGGGAGCCAACGTGCCAACTTTGACCTTTACTAACATTTCAGCGATACCTTCAGCCCAGCCACTCTCAATGGCAAACTCAGATATCCAAGGCACCATCGTCAACACTCCACTCAATGTCTGCATGCCGAGGAACCACAGGTCTGCTATTTCATTCCAATGCTCTTTGTAAGTCATGGACACCACTAGGGCATTGGGGTCATTCGACTCGTCTACATTATAAGCATCCCAAAGGAATCTTATAGTAGATTGAATATATCTGCATATTGAGAAATCATTCTTTTTTACCTTATTCGCTTGCTGCTTGAGCAAAAGAAGTCCTAACACAGCAAGATGACCATGAAGCACAAGATTTTCAGGTATTTGTTTTAGTTCAGGTAAGTTATTAAAAACAAATTTCAGGAGAGTATTAAACAAAAGGCTATTTTCAACCACTTTTGGCTCGAGTACTGTTAGGTTCATAAATATGTTACACAGACTAACCATTGCAGCTCTCGAGTCTTTCATGTCTTCGAGTAATTGAGGATCTAATTCTGGTTCAGGATGTATTCTAGGTTTGTTTCTCTCAGATTTGGGTATAAGTGGTTTCTTATAATGCACAATTGACCAGTGGAAGTTCATAGCTTCATAGAGAATATCTTCTTGTTTCAAATTCAAGATAATAGATCTCGCTTTATCTTCAACAACAAGGTGACATAGAGCTGGGAACATCAATCGAAGCAAATCAATTTGTCCCATAAGTGCCACTTCTATTTCCATAGGTTCACCTTCGGATTGATTTTTTTGAGCCAACTTTCTTGAACGATGAGCATGGAAAGAGTCATTTGCAAGAGAAAACATAAATGGTAATAAAGCATAAACTTGTTCTCTCATTGCTGTAGTCTCCTGTGCCAGCCAAGCCACTAACACTCTTACCATGGCACAAACGAACACTTTCTCTGCATCAGGAAGTTTGTCTCTGTTTTTGTCATTTGAAACCTTAGTTAAGATAGACACAATGGCATTGAATGCGCCTTTAAGGCTAGTGTACACAGATTGTTTTTCTTTTTGTTCCAAGTCCAGCTGGTCTGTACTCATGTAGTTTATTGATGTCTCTAGGACAATAAAACAAGCTGTAACAAGTTCAGCATTAGCAAAAGCTTGTTTAAAACTCCTATCTTCTAATTGCATTCTTATTTCAATCGCACATAATTGCAAAAGTAAAAGGAAGAACTTCTTTGGATTTTCCTCATCATTGAAAGTCCACTCAATTCCCAGCAGCTCTATTATGTTAGCAGCGAGTTTGAGGGCAGGATCTCTTTGGTTTTTCCCAATTTTGCTAGTAAGAATGTCATGGAGAGCTTTGTAAATACTCTGTGGCCATGTTTCCTCCGCTGCACCTGGTACAACTGATGATTTGTTGCAGCTGTATAGTAAAGCATTTAAGATTGTAGCTAATTCAAATTTTCTTTCTGACTGATCTGTAGCAAAGTCCAATGCAATTTTATTCACAAGGGCATGGAAAGGTGTTGCATCATTACCCCATGCTGCAGGGCCGTACCTACTAACTAGCTTCACGAGGATGTTGAGTGCTTCATCTGTCTGAAAACTCTGGTGTGAATATATTTCTGACATTTTGGTGATAGCTCCAACTTCAATGAGTGCCTTTTGTCCGGCTTCTTGCTCAGCGATGCATTGCAAACATGTGTAAGCTTCACTTATTATTATTAGGTTATCGTCATAGTCATCATTGTCCGAGGTTTGTACAATCTCTAGGAAAACTGGTATGTTTGCCAGCATTTCCGGGTGTATTGCCAGTTCTGGCTCGTTGCAGAAAGTTGTGAGGATAGAAAGTGCAACTGATTTGTAAACAGACGGAGGACAATCATCTTGAACATTGTTACCAGTGAGAAGTTTCTTCAAAAACTTGAAACCGATTGCTTCAAATAGGGCTCTCTTGGCAGCAGAATTACAGTCCTTGCTCTTTACTAGTTTGGTTACCATGAACAATGCAGCGAATTTTTCCGTGTCGCTTTTGGCCGCATTGAGTATGAGTATGCATTTTTTTATTGGCTCAGATATATCACCCATTGTGAAAACACTATCGATGCGCACACAGAACGCAGTAGATCGCACACCACTGAGTGAAAATAACAGTGAATCTAGAGAACACTGCCTACATCATGTTTATAATTAGATCGGGTTCTCTTCCAAAATATCTAAATCTGGACGTCGAGCTCACGTTCTCCACTGTAAGAACACTATTAATATCACACTGGAAAGTGAACGTATAACACGAAAATGCAACTTAGAAAATTTTACGAATAATACGACGTAGGATTATGAACAAAAATGTGACAGCGCGCGCACACTTTGGTAAATTACCATGACCGTGGCAATGTCAAATTATAAAAAATCTTACCTTATTGCAGGCCTTGCTGTCCCCTTTTCTTGTTTGGATTAAAGTATTATCTAAGTCAAAAAATATAGCCGAGACATCGTTATTTACAGTAAAAATACTTTCCATGTTACGAGTACAACGATTAAACACTATTTTTATATTAATTTTAGCCTTTGTCTACAGTATTGCGTCAATGGCACGACTTGTTTTCATAATCTGTCGGACTTCCATTCGTATGGTACCTATTGGTAGTTTCAAGCAAGTCACGTCCATTGTGTTGTCTACCATTCATAATAGATGGCACTTTTACGAACCAGGTTGTATATATATTGTAACATGAACATTAAAGATAGGTGGCTCTTTTTAAAATTTTATGTTAATAATTTGGTAGTGATTTTTAGCTAAGTTAGGGAACGTCCATTAATCACGTGATGTTTTTAACAACTTTTTAGACCCCTCCCCTCCCCCTGGTGATACGTGGTGAGGTTTTTATATGCGTAGACTAGATTCGATAATTAATACACGTGATGTCTCCTTATACCCCCTCCCCCCCTTGGTGATACTTGGTGATTTTTTTTCGGACCCCCCCTCCCCCTTTAGGCATCACGTGATTAATGGACGACCCCTTATTGGCTGTGTTCAGCGAAAAAAGGGCTAAGGTAAAAGCGTAAGAAAAATGGCCATCGCTAAGCGTTAAATAAGCAAAATGGCGGATTATTTTATAGAACAATGGCTGTGTTCTGCGGAAAATAGCGATTGTTATCGCTTGCTAGCGCTAAAGAAAAAAAACACAGATATAATATATATGTTACAGCCAAAGTAATAAATCCGGATATTATATATACTATCCAGCCATTATTTATAATGTCTACTCAATTTAGACAAAGTGATAAATGACACAGAATTAATCACATTGACTGGCCATTTTATATAATATCTTCGAAGAATTGGATAAAGTAATAAAAAAGTAGGTACAGGTAAAGATTATAAAATTGTATTTCAATCTGCCTTTATATAATAATAATTATAATGTTTATTATAATTATTATAATAACATTGTCATAGATACAATTTTATTGTGATCTATATAAAGTAATTTAACTTTATGAAATATTTTTTTATAATAATTTTACCCTTTTTAGGGTTCCGTAATACTTAAGTAACCCTTATAGTTTTGCTCTGTCCGTCTGTCTGTCTGTCCGCGCCTCTAGCTCCTGTAATTATGAATATAAATTGATGAAATTTTGTGCAGTTATAGATTGTGTATAGATCACAGTTTCGGGATCATAAAAAAATAATAATTTTATATTTTAGGGGTGGCTCTCCATACATGTGAAGTGGGGATGAAAAATATTTTTTCACTCTACCCTATCGTGTGGGGTATCGTAGAATAGGTCTTTTAAAATAAAGGCAAGGTTTCATACGTTACTTTTTTATAAAGTTGACCATTTTCGAGTAATCGGCCTCCAAACTAGTTTGTAGGTTGGTCCCCCCCTAGCATTTTTAAACTATACACTTAGGAGTCGTCCATTAATCACGTGATGCCTAAAGGGGGAGGGGGGGGGGGTCCGAAAAAATATCACTAAGTATCACCAAGGGGAGGAGGGGTATAAGGAGACATCACGTGTATTAATTTTCGAATCTAGTCTATGCATACCGAAATTATTATCGGTTGTAGAGTCGTAGTGTTGTTTAAATACTTACAAGACAAAGGACTTGTATAGTTTAAAATTGCTTAAATTATTCGATTAAATTGTTTTTTAAGTTAAAGTTTTGCTTCAAACATGACCTGCTTATTATGTAAAAAAAAATACACGTGATCTTGGGTGGGGGAGAGGAGGGGGGTAGTATAAAACATCACCACGTATTACCAGGGGGAGGGGAGGGGTCTAAAAAGTTGTTAAAACATTACGTGATTAATGGACGGCCCCTTACAGAATAGAATAGAAAACTCTTTATTTCCCAACAAAAAGAAAAACACACACACTTAACAACATAGGAACTGTACAAAAAGGCGGCCTTACAGACTAGGTATGGTGTACAGCAATTAGCAGCTTACATCTTTTATGAATAATTATAACATTGAGGAGCACCAAAATTATCCTGACAAGAATAGAGAAACAATTAGATGAGAACCAACCAGAAGAGCAAGCAGGATTTCGTAGTAGATATTCCGTGCTTGACCACATACATGTAGTGAGACAAATAATAGAAAAATATAATGAGTATAACTTAACATATTATCTTGCTTTCACTGACTTCAGCAAAGCTTTTGATTCTCTGATACACATCAAAATTTGGGAGGCCCTACAAGAACAAGGAATAAACAACAAATGTGTAAGAATACTAAGGTGTATTTACAAACAAACCATAGCATGTGTACAGTTGGAAAAGAAAGGAAAGCCCTTCAACATACGAAAGGGTGTAAGGAGACCCACTGTCGCCCAAACTTTTCTCAGCCGTACTCGAGAAAGTGTTTAGAGGTCTGACCTGGGACTGTGACGGACTGAATATAAACGGAATAAAGCTCACACATCTTAGATTTGCAGATGAAATTGTGCTGTTTGCATAATCTCCAAAAGAACTGAATACAATGATAAATGAATTGGCTACAAAGAGTAAAGAGGTGGGGCTTCAGTTAAATTCAGAGAAAACCAAGGTTATGACGAATGGACCTAAGGATACTAAAAAGTTGGCAGATTACATGATAGAATATGTAGAGGACTATTTATACCTGGGTCAAATAATATCACCATATAAGACAATAAATAAAGAAATTGAAATAAGAACTTTGCAGTTCGTGCGTGGAAAAGCTACTGGAGTTTAAAGGAAGTAATGAAAAATAAAGATAATCCACATACAACTAAAAAGTAAACTTTTTAATACTTGTATATCTATTGCCTGTTCTGATGTACGGAAGTCAAACCTGGTCCCTAACCAACAAGAATATCACCGCTTTATCAACCTGCCAATGCTCAATGGAGCGTAGCATGCTAGGAATAAAAAGAATCGATAAACTCAGAAATGATATAATAAGGAAAAATAACTAAGGTGTATGATGTCACTGTTAAGATCAAACGCTTAAAATGGAGATGGGCAGGCCACATGGTTCGAGGAATAGGCAAATGAAGCGAAAGAGTTACTGCATGGTACCCGAGAAATGGAAAAAGACGAAGAGGCAGACAGAAAAAGAGGTGGGCTGACGATTTTAAGCCAATTGCTGGAGTAACCTGGAGTAGGTAGAGTGGCCAGGGAATGAGAATATGCTGGAGGAGGCCTTTGCCAAATAGTAAACAGAAATTCAGTAATTTAATAAATAAACTAATGTACCTAATTAATTTTAAATCTAATATTTGTATATAATTGGATTGATAATAATTTATGTATTTAATTGTTTGAAATTGTAATTCTGAAATAAAAGGCTAAGTATATATTTAGATATATAATATTAAAAAGAGGTAGATATGTTATAAACGCGTAAAAATGAAGACTCGAATTGGCCCGAGTCGGGCCAATTTTGGTTAGTGTGCTCCGCGAGTAATTGCGTGTTCTGTGTTAGTGTGCGACGTTGACACATTGACACGCGTCCCGTGTTAATGTGTGTCGTGGCACAGAAATATTGTCAGTTTTGTAAGGATATAACGTATCTATGTAATAATTAATCAAAGCTATATTATTATTATTTATTATAACATTGAGGAACACAGCTGTCAGTCAGCTCCTTTTTTAACTTCGCTAAGAAAATCTAAGATTTTCAAAAATCGGGAAGTTTACCCCGTTTTGTAAAAATCGAATTCTCATCAGATCCTGACGTTCTGATGTTACAGAAAGCTTCCCTGACTACCCCCGCGAGGGTGTCACTATGTATGTATGTATGTATGTATGTATGTATGTATGTATGTATGTATGTAGGTATGTGTGTGTGTACATGAACGGTTTGACCGATTTTATTGCGGCTGGCGCCATTCGTAAGGGCTTGGCCAAATTTAGATTTTGAATACAATTTGGACCGATTCGGACAAAAAGATTTCAAGAAATCTCAAAAAAAAAAAGTTTTTTTTTAAATAACTTTTAAACGGCTTTATTGACCAACTCCAAAAACTAATCAGCTCTTAACCTTAAAAAATATCAGTTGATTCGTTCGAAAGATATCGTGAAGGAAAGAAAACCGAAAAAAGTGATTTTCGGAATTAACCGAAATTTTTCATAAAAAAATTTTTTGTTGTCAATTATTTCAAAGGTCATGAAAAACTGCATCGATTGCCGCCAATCGCGTGAAAATCGGTGGATTAATTCCAAAGTTATGACAGTTTGAAATTTCAAAAAAAGGTGTTTTATTAAAATAGTGTTGCTCTCTGAATAGGTAAAGCTGAATTTTCATCAATAATGTCTTTCCCATGAATATATGTATCTTATGTATGGTGACTGTCATGGGATGCCATCCATAAGTTCTTACATATTTTTCTGCAATTTGTATGCAGTAATTGCCAAACTTAGTACTATCAATATGGAATCGTCTCTTCGTAAAACTGTCTACTACGTCAAAAGTCAAGTCAAAACAACTGTCATGGCCGCCCTAAAAATAGTGTTCTCGCAATAAAAAAATCTTTAAACAATCATTTTTGTACGCATGTACCCTTCTTAAAATTCATTTTTTCGTATTTTTATGATATTCCCATATTTTTTTCCTATTTACCTATGTAGTGTACATAGAACTGGCCCAAAATCAAACATGTCTTTTTAGTCCACTTAACAAAGCAGGTGTAGAGTGCGTGAGCTGGGACCTAAGCAATTTCTTCAGGAAATTGTTCAGGATGCTTAGAGAGTAAAAATACTAAAAATCCCCGCCTAGGAGGGGCGCCGGAGTGGGGGGAGGGGGTTAAAGTTCCCACTTTTGAGTTTTTCGCTACTATCTTTAAAACGGTGCGTCGTAGAGGAAATGTGTCTTCTACGTAATGAAAGCTAATTATATTTCCTACAACTTTTATTCTATACACTTTTTCGAAACTCTCATCGGGTTTCGAGCATTACGCTCCGAAATAGTGAAAATGAATGTTTTTCAGCGTGAAGGGCATTACCTGATGTTGAAAACTATAAATTAGATATTTTATTGATAGCATAAGCTGGGAGTACCTCCAAGCGGTGAAGGCAGTAACAGTTTGAGATCGCGTTTAAGCGGGTAATGGAGCGAAAACGGGTCGCCACCTTTCTTTCTATATCTCCTATGCTCACTGTCACAGAAAACGCGATCTTGCTGGATAAAACTCCCATTCCCATTATCATCCATGCCTTCGAGATTATGTTATCATCGTCTCTCATCTTATTTTAACCTGTATGGCAGTAGCCTACCCGGTAACGCAGGGGAGCAGCCACAAGGCCAAAAAGATTCTTTGATCTATAAACGTTATTTGTTACGAATCGGATTATCCGCAATAAGTACTAAAAAGTGTCCTTTATGTGAAGAGGACGTCACGGAGATGAAAGAAAAGGGAATACTGGGCCTTATCAATGCTAGTCAAGAACGGAAAGATGACAAGCACTAAATTTTCCGTGGTTTGACATCCCTTTTAATTCACATGAATTGTCGTAAAAATTACACCCGAGCTAAAACAATTTATAAAGATGTAAGGGATGCATCCTTGGATGCCCATCCATCAAGGGATGGACCTTGCTATGCTCTTGATAGCTTCCACTCCTTCCACCCAAGATATCCTGCAGCTGAAACCTGACCGAGGGAAAACCAAAACGATCGCACTATCCACCCAAGAGATGTAGCAACATGGATATGAACATATCCTTCTTACATTCCTTTACCGGGTGCGATACAACATCTGCAACTTACAGGAGAAGCAAAGTGGGTTTCTCAAAACTGTACTTAAAGTCAGATATCATCAAAGAAGCAGCAGCTATCTTTTACAACCCCGCCTCCACGCAGACTGAAGTTGAAGAGGCTGGGAAGATGTGCTTTCTCAAATGGTTTGGGGCGCCAACAAGACTGACTTCCCTCAACCAGTACCGCTTTCAGTTGTTCATGAGATCAGTGGCAAAGATTAAGTCTGACTTGGGAATGAGATGTCTCCCCAAGAGTGGGGATGGAAACATGAAGGAGACAGCCTGGTGCCAAAAAGAACTGAAGATTCGCCTGCACCGGAGGTCCTACTAAACCGGCGTGAAACAGCGTTTGCGCTGTGTTTCGCCGAGTGAGTGAGTTTACCGGAGGCCCAATCCCCTACCCTATTCCCTTCCCTACCCTCCCCTATTACCCTTTTCCCTCTTAAAAGGCCGGCAACGCACTTGCAGCTCTTCTGATGCTGCGAGTGTCCATGGGCGACGGAAGTTGCTTTCCATCAGGTGACCCGTTGGCTCGTTTGCCCCCTTATTTCAAAAAAAAAAAAAAAAAAAAAAAAACAATATTTTGCCACTGCGCTAAGGATTGTGATAGTGGCAAATGTGGATGTCGGAAAGCAATGCTCAAATGTCCTGCGGCATGCCTCAACTGCCAATGGAAATATCTCAACGGTGTGTCTCTGGATGAAGACGATGGTAAAAATGACGTAGAACCCCTCCAGCAAGAACCATCCACTGAAGATGAGGGTCATTTGGAAGAAGAAGTTTTGCCAGGAACTTCACGGCCTCAACAGATGAAGATATAAAATAAAATAGTTAAAAAAGGAAAAATGTTTCGATAGCTCTATGGCTGAATAGATTTGTATGAAATTTGGTAGGTTGATATAATAGAACCTGGATTAACCTGCAGGCTATTTTTCATCCCGAAATAACACGAGTGAAGTAGCAGGCAAGAGGTAGTGTTTGATAGGTCATTTTTTTTCGTAAATTTCACTTTTCCAGAGCGTGTAGTTCAAAAATGGTTAGGAATCCGAAAAGTTGTGTAGAACAATAGTTGTAGGAACTTTTATTATCTTTTATTACGTAGAACACACTTTTTCTCTACGACGCGCCGTTTTAAAGATATTAGCGAAAAACTCAAAAGTAGGAACTTTAACCCCCTCCCCCCACTCCGGCGCCCCTCCTAGAGGCGGGGATTTTTAGTATGTTTACTCTCTAAGCATCCTGTACAATTTCCTGAAGAAATTGCTTAGGTCCCAGCTCACGCACTCTACACCTGCTTTTGGATTATTCTTTGAGCGGACTATTTAGCATAAAAAATGCCAAGTTTGCAACACTGAACACAGAACACTATTACTCGCGGAGCACACTAACTAAAATTGGCCCGCAGCGGGCCAATTTGAGTCTTCACTTTTGACGCGCAATATCATAATATCTACCTCTTTTAAATATAATACATCAGCTATCTATGTAGGTAGATATACATAATAATTAATCAAAGACTTACGATAAGTAAATATACGTCAGCTATTTACTACCTACTTATTTATTTATAAAATAAAGTACCTAAGTACTTACCTACTTAACACACGTAAGTACGTATAATAATTGACGGATATCTAGGTAATTGATTTTTTAATCCAACTCGTTTCAAATATTTCACTTTCATACCAATTTGAATAAAAATACCAAATTATTTTGCACATTTGGAATTTTCGTTCCCGATTGGGTTCTTTTCGGCGTTGAAGGTACAACAGAATAGTGGCGGCGGCAATTAACTCTCCATGCTCATTAGCAGACGTTTCCATTCGATGGACGTAATCCGTTCGAGTTTCTTCCGTGCCCTCAATACCGTTCCGTACGAGTCGGTAATGTGCTGACTCCGGCTTTACACAGCTGCCGCCTAATTATTGTGATTCCTGTCTTCAACACCTACTGCACGAAACCTATTACGGCTTTATTTACTTTTGGCTGAGCTCTTAGACCAATTGACTTTGTTTTTATTGGCAATATCTTAAGATTTATTCTTTTGCTGATCTTTATTGTAGAAATGGGAAGTAACTTTATCCAGGGTTGCCGACTCCAAATTTTAAAGATTCGAAGTTGAAAAACGTGTTAGGTTAGGTTAGTCACCTGCTGCAATGAAGCCTGAAGGACACGTACAGCGGTATCGCGGGAGTCTCACACCGCAACAGCTGCTCGGGTCCTCCGGATGCGGTGCCGCGATGGTTGCGGATGACGGGTTTCTTCTCCTTCCTCTTGACCTTGATGAACCCGTCATCCCCGTTATTCGTGAATTTGTGGTGATTCGGATATTTTGCTCTGTCAAGTTTTTAGTAAATATTTTAAAAACTAGCCGATGCCCGCAACTTCGTTTGCGCAGAACTGACGGAAGCGGAACCCTATTTTTTAAATGGAACCCTTAAATAAAAGTAGCCTATGTTAGACCTTATAACATCAGCTATCTGCCAGTGAAAGTCCCGTGAAAATCGGTCCAGCCGTTTCAGAGA
The DNA here is from genome assembly GCA_905404095.1 of Glaucopsyche alexis. NCBI lineage: Eukaryota > Metazoa > Arthropoda > Insecta > Lepidoptera > Lycaenidae > Glaucopsyche > Glaucopsyche alexis. The sequence continues at coordinate 21,499,557 of FR990045.1, forward strand.
TTAGCCAGAACAAACAGACAGACAGACCGACAGACAGACAGACGGACAGACAAAAATTAAAAAAAATGGTATTTTATTGTAAGTACCGAATATACTTTCAGATGCATTATGTGAAAAGCTGTTAAATTGAAGTTACAAACAGACACTTCATTTTTATTTATCTGTATGTATAGATGTATAGATGTTTAGATATAGATTAATGACCTATTTAAGTATTTACATGTTTAAGTTGTAGCTAGATGTCACTGATTACTATTATTTCATCTTTAAGAGTCATAATTTTTCTGTAGTATTATTTTCATATTCTCAAAAAAAAAAAGCCCATTTGCCTTGGACTACTCTAGGTTTTTGCGTCAAAGAGTAACAAACATCCATCCATCCATTCATTCATATTCACAAACTTTCACATCCTACTAATATAATATGTATTATAAATGTGAAAGTTTATGAGGATGGATGGATAGATGGATCTTTGTTACTCTTTTACGCAAAAACTACTGAACGGATTTTGTTGAAATTTGATATGGTAGTAGTTTAAGCTCTAGATTGAAATGTAGGATACTTTTTATCCCGAAAACGTACAGTGTTCCTGTAGGATACTGTATTTACGCGGGCGGAGCCGCGGGCAACAGCTAGTTTATAATATTAGTAGGATGGTTAATGTAGGTATCTACACAAATAAATAAAATTGAAGTGTCTGTTTGTAACTTCATATTAACAGCTTTTCACATAGTGAATCTGAAAGTATATTCGGTACTTACAATAAAAATACCAATTTTTTAAAATTTTGGCTGTCCGTCTGTCTGTCTGTCGGTCTGTCTGTCTGTTTGTTCCGGCTAATCTCCGAAACGGCTGGACCGATTTTCGCGGAACTTTCACTGGCAGATAGCTGATGTTATAAGGTCTAACATAGGCTACTTTTATTTTAGGGTTCCGTTTAAAAAAATAGAGTTCCGTTTCAGTTAGTTCTATGCAAACGAAGTTGCGGGAATCAGCTAGTGCATAATATTTCTTCAAGACTTGTTAGAAAACCATTTTCGCCTATTCAAATTATGAATTCGTTTCATTTATAACTTAGGCAGTTTAAAATTATAAATTAGTTTCGTTGTAATTAGAGCAGCTGAACATTAATTTCCACTGAAGCACTTAGGTTACGGCTTGGCTGTAAAATATTAAATAGATTTGTTCTATTGTACTTGTTCAAACGTTATTAGCCAACATCAAAGACAGTGCTAATAGGCTGAATGAAGAAAATATAGTTCTAAACGTTGTCTGTATTTAGGACTGGACTTATTTTCTATATAAAAGTTACCGCTGGTCGTAATAAATGTCCTCATTTGAAAGCGCCCCCATGACTGCCTCAGCCAACATTCGAATACTTGGTGTTGACATATCGAGGGAGGTCCGGTCGAGCCAGTAATTATTCAGTTCCGTCCAACGATTTTAACTGTATAAGGCGCAGGTTCGGTCTCACATGGAATACTGTTCTCATCTCAGGACAGAGGCATCAAAGTATCAGCTTCTCCCTCTGTTATACCCGTACCTGTTACATAGAGTAATATGAACTTACTCATTGTTAGTACGTCTTAGTAGGGAAAGGGCGGTAAACCCAAAACATATAATAGATGGAGAGCTACTAGGAAATTTAGAACAGGTGTTTGAGGCAAGCTGAAACAAAGGCCGTACGTAAAGGCTGAAAAAAAAAAAACACGTTTGTTGTATTCCAAGCCCTCGAAATATTTATTTTATTTTGTTTCTAGTATTTGTTGTATACCTATAGCGGCAACAGAAATACATAATTTGTAAAAATGTCTAGCTGTCGCGGTTCTTGAGATACAGCCTAGTGATAGACAGACGGACGGACAGAGAGCGAAGTCTTAGTAATAGGGTCGACCCGTAACGATTTGGGTACGAAACCCTAATAAAAAGTATAATAAAAATATTCATCTGGCTGGGATTCGAAACCGATAAACAATTTGCCAAGAACGCAAAAAATCCGATGTTAAACAAGCCGCCAACTTTACTTGACATTAAAAATCTAAATTACTCATATTTTATTACGGGACGAAACAAAAAACATAATAAATAACTTAAAAATGCGCATTTCCTAAGGGATAAGACCCTAGATACGTTAGTGATATAATATATTCTTTGCCCTAGATAGTTTTCTCTCAAGTGCAGCTGCGTTCTATGGAACAATTTGCTACGGGACCAAAGACAAAATTAGGTTATATGCAAGCGTAAGTAGGTACACCTAGATTACAAATACACAGGTCGCATATCTATATTTTAACTAATTTCAACGAATCTTAATATATACCTATAGTTCTTATGTGCGTGTGTATGTCACTTAACTTCTCCTAAGCAGCTGGACCGATTTTAATTAAATTTTTTGTGTGTCTTTAGGTGGATTCGAGAATAGTTTAGATTTGCAATTTGACCCGGTAAGTGGCGCTGCTGTCAGTAAGTCAACAAATTTAATTCTAACTTCTAAGGCGGTACGAGGTTTGCCGGGACAGTTAGTATATATATTTTCTTATAAAATATGAATACTAACTGTCCCGTTAGTATTCATAATCCATGGAGAAAAGGGGATAATATACTTATTATCTCCTTTTCTCCATGGATAAGAGCTGAATGAACATTGTACAATCTAATAGTATTTTAGTTTTTGGTCGACACTTTTAAACAGCGGGTCATAAACGCCCTACGTCTTTTTTATGGAAATACTTGCATCCGTTTCCGAGATTCTGATCATAAATATACATAAGATGCTCCTTTTAACGTAAAAAATTGAGTGGTTTCACCTGAGAAAACGGAGAAACGAGGCGACGATGTTAGCTTTCAATAACATGCGATACAAATCCACATTTACATTGCTTTGGCACCGACTTGATATTGGGGTAAACAGTGTGGCGTGTTACGTGTAGTCGATCTGGCGGTGAGTTATGCCAGCCAAACACACGTTATCGCCGTCTCGCACCTGCCTTATCCTTGCCTGAGAATGCACCGCACGGCTCCCCTAAGCCGATTTCAGATGCATGAACGTACCTACATACATCCGATTTCGATTTCTTACCATAATTTCCTTGTGCCCCTAAAACTTAAGCTGGCAGTGCCTTAAAAGGATTCGTTTTACAGGCGAGTTTAAAAAATAACAAGTTAAGTACATTTTGTTTCGAAGTGCAGTTGGGTGCTATTGAAACAAAACAACTGCCAGCCAGTATCCGACACATTTTTCGAATCTGATGTAAATGACTTACCGGAATCAAGAAATAATTTATTACCTAAAAGCTTAAAGCTATGAAAGCACTTGCTAGCCTTCTAAAGTTCTAACATTACAGTTTGTGTCAATCATTCTCTCATAAAATTAGAAATAGAACTCTGTTGCTAGTTAATTAATTATGCATTCAATGCAACCCTTTTGTATAGCCATCAATCCTCGAAACTACTACGTCGAGCTTTTAATAAAGTTCAGAACTTGGATTGAGTTTAATCCGGTAACAGTGTTTATTCCTTTTTTCACCGTCAGGAAGTATATTTTTCAGCGGTTCTCAATCGGAATGCAGGCGTCGTCTGAAGTTTGGGCATAGGTTGAAGGTCTCCCGGTCTATTCATTGTTTCCTGTTTGTTCTGTTCTTAAAGCAGTTGATGTATTTCGATACGTCAAACTATGATACAAAAATATGTAAACAAGAAAAAATAATTCTGTCTATAGTTAAGTCTTAGGCAGCCATTACACAGTCAATCTAGATCGAGATCCGTGATCGAGATCAATGATCTTGATCCAGATTGACTGTCTAATGTTTTAATTTTTACTTTTTAGACAGTCAATCTGGATCAAGATCATTGATCTCGATCACGGATCTCGATCTAGATTGACTGTGTAATGGCTGCCTTACGAAGGTCAGACGAAAATTAATTCTTGTGGCAAGTTATATGTGATGTATGGATGGAAATATGTCAAAAAAATCAAATCAAAGATAATAAAAAAATCAAATGTATGTAACTGAATATTCCTTAAAGCTGCTCAGGTTTTCGATAAATTTTAGTATCGCGAGCCGCGACATTTATCAAATTTAAATTTTGAATTATAATGTACTAGCGTATAGTGTAGCTCAATGAGAAACTCAAACTGTAATTTAGTAAACAGCCGATAAATGCAAAAACTACTATGTGGAGCAAAGCTTGAAGCTGTGGCGAAAAACTTCGGCAATCGGCAGATCATAGCACGCAGTAGTGTGAAAGTGGCCGGGGCGCGCTCCCGGCATCTGCATTGATAATGATCAGCTGTTAGTGTTGCCGGCAGAACCATTTTTAAACGACCACTTTGAGCATTTCACAACATGAAACACTTATTGAAGCTGATACTGAAATATTTTAACGAATGCTTTGGGAAATTGGGTGTATCCTGTTCAGATTATAATAGAATTAAAAAAGAAATTTTTAAATGTCTTCTAGTCGTGTGGTAGGTACCTGTCTAAGTAATATGAGGTATGTACTTGTGAGCTTAATAACGAAAAATAATATTAAAATTTTTGAATGCCGATTTAAGTTTGTCAAACTCAAAACTTTACAAAGCAACAAGGGAACATCTCTCTGACTGAAGACTGGGACATTTGATCCCCCCTTTTGTTTTTTAACCCAAATTTTCTTCGTAATGGCCCTACGTGGAAAAAAAAAACTTGCCATCGGACTACGTTAAAGCTACGTGGAATTTATCTGAAGCCCTATTCTCGTAAGTATTTGAGATCGTAGTCCTGTTTCGGTCAGCGCGGTATCGCATTCACACACGCGTCTATTGCGCGTGATAAGACAGCGCGGACGAAAAGAAGATCAAATACATACGAGAATTAGGGTTTTGGCTACAAGAATATGTAATAACCAAGAGATTATCAGTTGAAAAAATACAAATTTACTTACTAAAACTACAAGACAGTGAATCGTACTAAGTGTCCCCTATATAAAGGGAAATATGTAATTTAAATACGTTGTTATAAGTAACCATAATTTATTCCTTATTAGACCACTAAAAGCTTAAATTACTCTTATAGACCAGTGCCGATAATATTTAATCCTAAAAAAGTATATAGTCGGATGAAACCCATTGAAAAAGGAAGAGAATATAACAAAATTAAAAAATTTAAATTATTTACGGGCGATTTGAAGTCGGGAAGTGTAAGGGGGTAGTTTTTAAGGGTATAAAACGGTTTATCTCGATTTCCGGCAAAACTACAAATCCTATGGAAAAAAGTCAAATGGCAAAAGTTGTAGGTAATGAAAAGATCTACAACTTTTGTGTTTAGACTTCACATGACCTCAAATTTTATGTGAAAAATTCAAATAACCAAGTTTTTGGTTTTTTATTTTTACCTTATATACAATTTTTTTTAACGAAATTTGGTTAAACTTACCTTTGTATGTCCCAAATACTCTTTTTTGATTTAAAATATTTTTTTTTAGGGCGATTGGTTTATCAAACAAATTGTTTAAATTAATATCAAAACAATTTTTCGTAGTTTTTCGTAGATACCTAGTTTCTAATGAAACGAACTACGAAAAAGTGGAGATAATTAAAAGCATCAAGTGGAAAACGACTTGCTCATGGCAATATTATTAGGGTAACATGCTTGTAGATGCTAGGAATCTATAGGTATAATGTTCCCGGCTTAGTAATTGAATTATCTACTGATAATTGGAATTAATAATAACACATTAATGGCGTCGTTATGCATGCGTATATTAATATCATGTGTATTCGATTAGCTTTGTCGGTAATAACAATATTTTGGACTTATGAGCCGGAGCGAGATTTAATTAGGACAGGGTCGCAGGTATAATAAGTAATTGCTATTAATTTGGTTGGATAAAAAGTAAGTAAAAGATAGGCAGAGCTTGAGCGTATCTTAAAGGTAGCCTTTCAAAGCGAGCGTCAGTGACGTCGCGGCACTGAATTGTATGGGACGGCGACAGTGGCGATACACATCACTGTCGCCGTCCCATACAATTCAGTGTCGCTGCGTCACTGACGCTCGGTTCGAAAGGCTACCTTAAGAGTGCGCTAGTCAACGGCTCGAACTCAGTGCTGCGCGCGGGAAAAATGCTTATTGTGTCACCTAATATTGGGGAAAAAAGGATATACCAATAAAATAGTAATCTATACTTATAAGAGAAGCTATACTGCACACATTTATGCAGCTGTGTAAAGTATTTTAGAAAAGGCGTCTTCAAATTACGCAAATCGACACTCAGCTGTTGGTGATTTATGAAAAAACTATATAATATTTTTGTCTGAAGTAAAGTTATCTCAATTGCTGAATAATCGAACTGTGTCGGTATTTGCTTGCTTTTTTATTATCATTCTTCGTTTAATTTTTATTTACGTTCAAAGTTGCGCTAAAAATGCGATGTTTGGAGGCTATTATCTGCTACATTAATTTGAATTTCAGAAATATAAGCAAATACCGACCTAGATAAGTGTCATAAAAATCGATATTATGCTAGAATTTGGGTCTACAATGTTTGACTTTGGAGTAAATCACCAACAGCGTTTGTATGGAGAAAAAACCGACTAGCGCAGCCTTAAGGGCATCGCTCACGGTCAAGCCTGCGAATCCAGCAGTCAGTCAACAGTGCCAAGTTAGGCCGCTGACTCGAATTTTGCGGGCAGCGGCGCGGTGGCGTCGGCGGCGCGGGCAACTCGCCTAAGAGGACCTGTAGGCATAAAACAAAATTTATTAACACTTATGACGGCCATTAGTCTTGTACCGGTGCTGAATTTGCAGGCTGGACGGTCAGTATGTCTGTCTGTCTGTCCGCGCTAGCGTCGGTAAATATGAATATAAATGGATGAAATTTGGTGTAGTCATAGATTGTGTATAGATCTCGGATTTGGCATCATAAAATAATAATAATTTTATATTCTAGGGGTGGCTCTTCATACATGTGAAGTGGGGATGATTTTTTTTCTTTCTACCCCATCGTGTGGGGTGTCGTTGAGTAGGTCTTTTTAAATAAAAATGGTTTCATACATAACTTTTTTATAAAGTCGACCTTTTTCGAGTAATCGGCCTCCAAGTGATTTTATAAGTTGATCCCCCCTGGCATTTCTTAACTATAAGACTTAGAAACTTATAATTTTCTATGCTGATAGATCATGCTAAAAACTCTTTAGGAAAATTATTTTGAATCAAATCGGACGATAACTTTGAAGTAATTAAAAAAAAAAAAACATATTACGCGTTTATAGTATTACGGAACCCTCCTAGACATGCCCATTGTCCTGACATGCTCTTGGTTATGTTATTATATTATAGATTAAAATTTTGTGACTGCATTATTATCTACAATATTTTTATGTTTTTCATGGTTTTGTGGGATGTAACACGTTTTATTGAAAACCTTCTGCTGTTCTGCGAGCCACCGGGTGCACAACCTATCTTCTGGTGAGGTGAATAAAGTTTAATTTTGAATCGCTATCTTAGGTTGGGACTACATGCTCCGGAATCCGGAACGCCGATGTAAATTCAGAGCACTGAAAATAGAACTCTGCGATAATACAATAGAGTTGAAAATGGAAGTTTCGAGTGTCGAGCTGTCATTTATGGCATTGCCATTTGACTCGATGTGTTTGATTTTCAACTCTATTATTAATACAAATAAACCGCTAAAACACTAATTGCGTGTTCTATTTTCAATGCTCAATATTGTCTACGGCCGGCCTTCCGGATTCCGTTTTATATAGTCCCAGCCTTAAACATACATAATAAAAGGCAAAGCTGATTGACTGATGTATCAACGCACAGACCAAACCCATAAGGCTAGAAATTTAAAATTTTGCACACATATTACTCATATTATGACGTAGGCAATCACCAAGGAAGGATTTTGCGGATAACAATTATTAACATAAAATATTAAACCTTTCTTAAAAGTTGCTACTTGCTACGTGATACGTCTACAGTGCTGTGTAGTTCCGGTATAAACTCTACACAAGGGCACCAATCGCCATATTATTTTCATGGTTTGGAATTATTTTCCGAGGGTCATTTATTTTTGTGAATGATATTACATAAACACTTGTGTTAATTAATCAACGTTTTTTGGCAGTATAAGTGTGAATTGTCAGTTTCCGCGCCAGAGATGTTTTGATCCGAGGATTGCGCACGAGCACGACGACGCGATGTTGATATTTATCACGGGACGAGTGTGACAAGGCCGGTCTAGTTCAGTGATGGCAAATAATTATAGTAATGGCGAACCTATGGCACCTATGGCACGCGTGCCATCAATGTCACGCGACTCAAAATTTTGGGCACGTCGCTGATCACGAAATGTTGTGATTTTGTACTACGAAAAAGGTCTATGACAAACCTAACATAATATTATGTTATTTGTCATCTATCTATTTTGCAACAACAGAAATTACACCTGTTTTACTTTAATTTAAATTACAAAATGATCCTATTTTTACGGTCATTTCGGGATTAAAGTTTGAACAGATTAAACCTGTTGAATATGAAAAAAGTTATGCACTTATTATATTATTACTAAACTAAATCTTGAGAGAACCGTACATTTTGCCGCAATAAAAATTTGCCTATGTCCTTTCCCGTGGTCTATTCTGCATAGAATTTATTATAATATCTATTTCACATTTTTTCCCAAAATATTGTGTCGTATGCTATAGGTTCGAGGATTCGATGGCACGCGTGCCATAGGTTCGCGATTACTGTTTTATAGGCTATTTATTTTATTGTTTTTTCTAAAGTACAACCATTAGGTGTTATTAATCTAAGAGTACAACAGACTTCCAGGGTTTAAAGTTTAAAAAGATTTTAATAGACAAAATGTAATAGTAAAAAACATTTAATAGGTACTTACTCGCTTTCTTAGTTTTAACGCGTACATAAAGAGTATATAGTACTTAGTACAGAAATATACATCTATGACTTAGTACCTCTTTTTAATATAATACATCTATGTAAAAACAGATCATTTAATTTAAATCTTAATTCCACTTACAGCGATCACATTGTCTTCAAAATGGCCGACAATTACTGACAGCAGCGGGATACAAACAAAGTCCCGCGCTTTTTATAATTTACTCGCTTATCCCTTTCAATTTGTTTTTTAACATTTTCTTTTTATAACATCCCTTATCTCGGATGTTCCTACTCTATCTTTATTTCATTCAGGAACCTATTTCAGAAATTTTGCTTTTATGTTTTCTTTGGTATAGAGATAAAAGGGGATGAGAATTCAAAATTTCCATCACATATTTTTTACTCTCTAAATTATATATTTGCTGTTGGAATTATTGCTACTTGAAGCTTAGAGCATCCAACCAAATTCTATGCTCTTAGACTTGAAGTGTTCCTACCAAAATGTATCTATTGATGCTATTAATCAAATCTAGTAATGTTCTCATGAAATATAGTACTGGAACTGAACTTTACTCGGAGTTCTAGTTAAAACGGTCAATTATCAGATTGCGATTAAAAAAATAATCACAAATCCATGTCTGACCGGGACTCGAACCTGAGACACCAATTTGAAAAAAAATAAAAAAAGGCAATCGTACATGTAGTTGAGCCACGCGCTTAAATAAAATAATTAATTAGAAAGCGAAATCTTATACTTTAAACGAGACAATCTTGTACTTATATAATGTAGACACGCGGTAGCATATCAAGCCGAGTTCAAGTAACAGAACTGGCGAGCAGCACCGTGTGTAATATTACACGAACCATTTGGAGCCACTTTTTAACGCCTCATAACTCAAAAACTATTTCACATAAACGTGTCTTTGGCTCATAATATATTGAGACTCGCGAAATACATATGTGCTCCAAATTTCATAAACACATCTCAAACGGTTATTTAGATATTAAAGTCCAAAAATCGTCATTTTTATCACTGACTGTTCCTGATGACCTATTTGTATGTTTAACGATTACGATGGTCTATCTATAGGGTATAATCAGAAATTGATGGTCCTTTTGGCATCAAAGTGGTGACACGATGATGAGATTTATGATGAATCGAGGGATCTCCTCGAAATTTATATGGAAACAAATGGTAATTTCGACTTTTTCTGAAGTAGTCCAAGCATTCCAAGGAATACCCTGGGTCCAAAAGTATTGAACAGAACTCCTGACTCCATGTATCTATCTAGATACATGTTTGGGGATTTCGGCGTTGTTAGAGAACAAGCAAGCAAGCAAGCATATGCCACAACATCAATTAGAGTAATCATAACCATCACCACTATCATCACACCATACATCATCACATTATGATGGTATAAAAGGTACTTCTCATAGTATTTTACACCGACATGGATATCTTTGAACATTACTCTGCTGTTTGTGGACCTATTTCCAAAATTCGTTTGTGGTCGTAAGGGGTATTATTCGAAATTGGTCCTTTAGTAACTAAAGTGGAAACCTGATGATGGGATCCATGAAAAATCGAGGGAACTCCTCGAAATTTATATGGACACATATTATAGTGATTTTGACTTTTTTTCAAGTAACACAAGCATAATATGCTACCAGAAAATAAGATTTTGTACAAAGGTGTAACCTGGATCCAAAATCACTGAACAGAACTCCTTAGTCTTTAAAGATACACGTTTAGAAATTTCGGCATTGTTTAAAGAACTGCAAACATATGTCACTAAGTATGTAACTTACAGTAATTATCATCATCATCTTATTTACAATACCTAATCGAAGCTTGGTCTTCAATTATATCGTACATTCTTGGCTTGGGGTCTTCAATTATACATTCGATCGTTTATTTTAAGCGTTCTTAAGATGTATTATTAATAATAAATTAACGAATATCACTAAAAAGGGTAAAAATATTATTTTTAAACAAAAAAATTAAACCGATATCCAAAGTAAAAATACACTAAAAGTACCTATGAATAAAACTTATTCTTTAAATGATTCTCCTTTTAAATTCGGCTAAAATTTTAACTATTTCTCTACTCAATCTTCTTAAATTTGAAGTCGGTACCAGCAAATATGTACGTGAGTTCTATAAAATATTGTAGGATATTGTTTGGGCTGGTACCAATTTCAAAATTAAGAAAATTGAGTAGAGAAATAGTTAAAATTTTAGCCGAATTTAAAACGGGAATCATTTAGATAATAAGTTTTATTTCATTTGAAAAAGATTGAAATGCGAGGAAAATGTAACACTAATGAATAAACAAATTAGGTACTACTTTTGGAAAAAGAATTCCATGTTTTTAAAATAAAATTAATTTGAAATTAGAATTCTTAGCCAAACAAAAATTATTTTGATTTGAAATGGCCAGTACTGCAGAACGGTAATTTCATAGGTAAAGACCTATTATATTATAAATAATAACGAATCTTGTATTATTATTTAGTAGGTAAAAGATATATGCCTATGTTTAATTTAGACATTATAGAGACGGAATGACTATACAGATTTGAATAAATATTTCCATTCATGGCTCAATCTCATAAATAGGCATTGGCTGTGATATCATAAAATTAAAATTATCTTCATTTAGTAGGCAAGTAGAATTTTAATGGGACTTTCGCGAACATCTGTTGCCCGCCAAAGTTTCGGACTGGGCACGCCCTGACTTGCGTTATTACTTATTACGGATATAAATTGTCTCTTCATAGACACTGTATTAAATTTTTAAGTGCCCTATAAAATAATAATCGTTTATTGTAAGTAATCTTCTTATGTCTAAAAATGTATTATATTAGGATGGGGAAAAAGTTTCTTCGCATTTTATATAAAAATTCAAAATGTTTTTTTATAAAGTTTATTTACAAGTGACTAAAGTATATAGGTGCCATTTTGTTCGATAACTTTTTGCCATCTTGTTGGTAGGTACATGATCCCATTGCTATAAAATTTTTGGGGCTTCTGATGAAAAAACTGCGACAAGTGGTTTTGGCAGTCCTCTTGTGATGTCAACCTGACACTGCCTAAGGAATTCTGCAGCTACCGAAACAGGTGGAAATCTGAAGGTGCAAGGTCACGACTATACGGCGGATGCATTAACACCTCCCAGCCAAACTCCCGTATTTTTTTCTGAGTGGCTAAAGATGTGTGAGGTCTATCGTTATACCACACCCCTTCCGTTGATTAATTCCGGCCGCTTTCTCTCAACTTCTTGCTTTAATCTCATCAGTTGTTCGCAGTACAGTTCAGAATTGATGGTCCTGCCTGGCGGTAACAGCTCATAATGAATAATGCCCTTCCAATCCCACCACACACACAGCATCACCTTGTTGCGAGTTAACCCGGGTTTCGCCACAGTCTGTGAAGCCTGACCGGCCTTTGACCACGATCTTTTTCGCACGTTCTTGTCGTACGTGATCCACTTTTCATCACCAGTTATCAGCTTCTTCAAAAATGGTTCGGTTTCATTACGTCGTAATAAAGAATCACAAATGAGTACACGGTTCATTAGGTTTCTTTCAGTGAGCTCATGAGGCACCCAAATATCGAGATTTTTTGTGTACCCAGCTTTTTTCAAATGCGCCAAAACCATTTTGTGGTCAATCCCCAGTTCTTCAGCTACATCGTAACTACTAATATGCCGATCATGCTCCACTTTTTCAAAAATGGCAACAGTTTTGTCCGTAACAGGGCGACCAGAGCGACGTGCATCATTGATATCAAAATTTCCGGATTGAAAACGCTTAAACCAAATTTGCGCTACTCTCACAGATACTGCATTAGGTCAATAAACATCACAAATTTTTTTCGCGGCTTGTGTTGCATTTTTACCTTTTTTGTAATAAAATTTTAAAATGTATCGAAATTCTTCATAAGAATCACTCATTTTAACAATAAGAAAAACAAATGAAAATCTCAAATTTACCTAATTTGGATTTGGAATTGTCTTCTGTAAAATTAAAACTTTTTAATGATACCAAAATCAGCCAGATACAATTGGTATAGCCCAAGATATTTTATGACAAATTCATACATACTATAATGCGAAAAGACTTTTTCCCCAACCTATTACTTAATTTCTATGTCTCGCTAAAACTCGAGAATTTGGTTAATTTTCATCTTGAAATGATACGTTATTAGGTACATATTTTGTTTTAAATTTTTATTACATAAATAAATAATAGGTATTCTGAATTTTTTTTTTTAAAAGAAATTGTGGATTGTTTGAACATTGGAGCTCTTTTGTGGTGACCACTGGTAAGGGTTGGAGTCACCCTGACCTTCGTCTCTCCGATAAGGATTCGTGCTCCGGGCGGGGGCCATTTCCTTCCGGGCCCGCGGAAGAGCAGGGCTTCGCTTTTGTTTAAACGTACCCGAAGCTCCAACCGCTCTATGCGGCTGACTACGAGGGATACTCCCACCTTGGCCAGCCGCCGAAGCTGACGGTGCCGGGAGCGGTGCCGGGCGCAGAACGAACGCCACAGCGGGCCCAGATAGCCAGCAGTCACCGGATAGTAAACCGATTTTTGTGCATAATGTTCTCATCAAATTGGTGTTTTATTTTATCGCCTCCCTCTGCCTAAATCGGTGTAACCATGCTATCTTCGAGTCTAATCTGAGCCGGCGGTGGAAAATTGTGTGGAAAATTACAGTCCCATACAGAACTAATTAACTACTAGGTAGGCATGTAGGTTTTTTTTACACTTAAGTTGTAAAAAATATTTTAATTTTTTTGTGATTTGATTTTGAAGAAATAAGATTTATGTGTAGTTTTGGAATTAGATTTAATTACGAAACTACACATAAATCTTATTTCTTTTATCAAGTTGTAATACCCTTATTATATTTTCTTAATGCTTAAAAACATTTTTACGTCTAGGGAAATACCCAATTGTGTTAGTTTGTAAAGGGTTTAACTGAGAGAAATAATGCGAGGAAAATGCTAAAACGATAATATATTCCAATAGGTACTAGGTACAAGTTACTTGCGTTCACTTTATCTTATTTGTTGAACTGCAAAATAGTTTTTGGCGTTAAAATTGTACCTAAATGTAAGTAGTTTGGTATGTTGGTAGGTAGGTAGGTAAACAGGCAGGTTATAGATAGGTGTAGATGTAAGTTGTATTTAAATTTTAAAGGCGTAGATGTTGGTATTGGTGTAGTTATTTATTTATTCCAGTTCATAGTTAAGTAAAAACAACGTGTGTCGAGCCAACGAGTCATACCTATTATACAAAATAAATATGGATTGCAATTTGAATGTCTCGCGAAAACTCGAGAACGGCTGGCCGATTTGGCCAATTTTGGTCTTAAAATAATCCTATCACTTCAGGGAAGGTTTAAAACGGCGAGAAATATTGCAGGTTTATACTTAAGGCAAAACAACGGGACAGCTAGTATAAGCGCAAAATTTTATGATAGATATTTTGTTGCTTGTAGAAAACCGCTAAAAATATCGTGTTATAACTAGAAAACGAAATCCTCTCAAACACAAACAACGTGGTAACTGGTGGCTTTGTGGTGGCTCTGTGGTGTCTGCCGTCCCGCTACTGGCTATCTACAAGTTTTTGTGTCAGAGGGCATTGTTTTTGTAATAGAGGGCACACCGCACGCCACACGTGTAACCCCACGACGCTATCAGGAATCTTTGCGGAGACAGGAGATAAATATCTAGCAATTACCGCGAACAGTTTATTTAAAGGATCATTTGTTTTTGTGGGTTCCCCATTAAAGAGAAAAATCGAAGGGCACGCAAATGAAGGGCTTCTAAGCATATAAACAAAATACACTTACCCATTTGGGTTATTCACAATCAATTATACTCGATTCGAATTTTATTAATGCCTTATTTGAATCTGTTTAATCACAGATTGAATCAATACGAATACCTAATCGTTATGGTTATTGAGGGATTAATATTCAAATTTTAATTAAACTGTTTACCCGTTACCTAGTAATTCCTATTATTATATTATTATTGTAAACGAAATGTTTAATAAATGTCTCCGTCTTAAGAATCTAATACAACGAACAAAACGAATGATCCGGGAGTTAAAGGAAGGATTGGTGAAGGTGATCAGTCAATCTCACGCACTATAGCTGAAGTGAATCTTTGAAATGACGGTCTCAGTATAATTAATTACCGGCTCCTCAATGGCGTCGCCAACAAAAGGCGATTGTTTGCCTTCCACCCTGTTGAATCGATGTTGGCCCTAAAATCCGGATAATCTTGCTCTTTGTGTTCTGCGTTTTCGCAGAAATAAAGTTTTTATTTCGCGAGGCTTAGCCCCTCCGAAGTGTCTTTTATCAGCAGTAACTCAATGTCACACCAGTTGATGCTCGGCCAGCTCTATTATCTGTAATACAAAAGCACTTCCCCAGATTCTGCTTTCATATTTTTATAAGAGCATGCACAATTTTTCACTTCTACTAATATAATCATCAACCGACGTCACGAAAATACTAATATATTTTAAGCATCATTCAATAACCTTTATCTTTTCATATCGTTATTAAAATTGAATGTTTTGGGCAAATAATTACAAGCGTAGACGGGCAATTCATTGGACATGAGTGCGGAGTCGCTGAAAATGTAGGGTTATAGATAACAACACAATGGTCCTATTCTCACGCCAAATATGAACTCTCATTGTGTGCTTAATTACGGCGGGTGTCTTTGAGATATGGCCGCCCGCGCCTCCCGCGCCGCCCGCCCCGCACAAAGCCTGTCACATTACACGTACAAATAACATTTTGTCGCCGTATTATATGTTTTCGTCTCACGCGATTATAATATCTGATAGTGCTAAATATTGCATATGGATCAGAAGCCATTGACTGTTGAAAAGTTGCGGTTTTAAATCAGAATCTGAAATATGAATAATCCAGGTAACAGTGTAATTAAACTTACATAAATATGTAGGTACATAGTTAGTCTTTGTTAATAAATAAGTACAGGTAGCAGTTATTTACAAATTAATAAGTATAGAATAAAAAGTGTAAATACTGAAACTAAATCTACCCACTACATGACTACACAGATCGCGCCGGAGCCGGCGCGGCGACCGGCTGTATGGTTTAACACGTGCCAAACCAATTCGCTTTGAATGTTGCTTCAATTTGAATGCTATCAACTTCAACTTCAACGGCGAGTGGGTGAGCGTTGTTAGTCTTTACTTGAACGAAACATTTTTTGCTTCTTACCCGACTGCGCGACGCAAAGGAACCACTCCTTGTGTCCAATGTGTTTATCAGCCTATGTATGTATGTATGTATGTTCCTTTGAAGCACTATACAGACCAAACGCCTGGGCCGATTTTT
Source organism: Glaucopsyche alexis (assembly GCA_905404095.1). Lineage (NCBI taxonomy): Eukaryota > Metazoa > Arthropoda > Insecta > Lepidoptera > Lycaenidae > Glaucopsyche > Glaucopsyche alexis. The sequence goes on from FR990045.1 coordinate 21,515,835, forward strand.
ATGATTCACACGTCAATCGATTCCTCTTAGTCCGGCGAGTGTTATTAAAGACATGACGTTAGTGAAAATTCAATATGGCAAATACTGGACGCCCGTTTAAAAACCCGACTGCGTAAAAAGTGAAGTCCATTATTCGACAGCCAATCCAATATTTCAATGTATCCTGACTGTTTAGTTGTAATGTTCCATTATTAGATTATATTTCATTTTCTTCAATAGTATTCATTCAAAAATATATTATAGAACTCTAGACCACCGGACATCTAAGTGCTTGTTTTTTTCTTTTCAGTTTTTCATTATGTACTTAGTTTGGTTCACTTTTTACGCAGTCGGGTTTTTAAATTTTTAAAATTATAATTTTTAGGGTTCCGTTCCTCAAAAGGAAAAAACGGAACCCTTATCTCTGTGCTGTCCGTCCGTTCTTCTGTCTGTCTGTCTGTCTGTCAGTCAAGACCTTTATTTTGGGAAAGCGTGGAGGTATCAGTTGAAATTAAAGCAAAAATCTAATCCTATCAAAGGTAACTTAAGACAAAAAAAAACCTTTTGTTAAAAATAAGCTCAAGTTTTCCGTATGTTATTACTTACCAGAATTTGTTTCTTAGCAACAATATCAAATGGTACGAAAATACAGGTTGTATTTTTTTACACCAACGGGTTTGATTCCCAGGTGATATTAATTTTATTATTAATTTGATAAGAAATCAAAATCGAGCTCGAGACTCCATTAAGTGCTTTTCGCTAAAACTTAATTACTTAGATTTCGCTTAACAAGTCCACTCAAAAACTTTCATTCTGTATATTTTTAAACCAGTGATCCTAGGGAATAGGGGATCAGACTGATCTTTTTAATTGCTTAAATGAATAGTAATATAAATATGAATAACTTCTCACTTCTCAGAAAAAACAGTATATCAAAAGTCAATATTTTCAAAGATAAACATTTTTATTCAAAATTTCGCAAGTCTCGTAAAAACGCTCCACACTAAAGCCGCACACGTGTGACGTCGCATGTGGAAAAAAGTGTATGAAGTATAAGGCTGCAGGAACATATTTGTAAACTCCGATATTTGTGCGTTTAAGTTCATACTTACCATAATTAATGTTTTTGTATATGATGTAAGTAAACTAATGATGTAGGTTTTGTTTACTAATTTAGCAAAAAAAAGCTTTTTTGTACTTTTTAGTATAAAATACACACAACATAATAATATATTTTTTTACATTTACCAAGTAGTAATCCCTCAATTTCTGAGTATATTAATGAAACTAAATATTTTAGATGTAGTCCGATTCCCTATTGTGAATGCCTCATGCCTCAATATTTCTGAGTATATTAATGAAACTAAATATTTTAGATGTAGTCTGATCCCCTATCGTGAAAAATACTAAAAATATGCAGTTTGACTTCCTCTACAAAGCTATTACAATTATTTTTGTTGGCCGGCTACTTGACTCGACTCGTGTGCCGAGCTCGTAGACGGCCGTGTGTTGATGAGGGCGTCGCATGTATATTATGCTCCCATAAATTATGTTTAAAAAGGGTTCCGTGACTATCAACGCACAATGGTTTTTTTTTTAATTACTTCCAAAGTAATTGCCCGATTTCAATGAAATAATTTTCTTAAATAGTCTTTAGCTTAATATAATATGGTTTCATACACGACTATTTTAAAAAGTAAATTATTTTCGAGTAATCAGCCTTCAAATCGGTTACAAGGAATACAAAGGCTGTCCTAAACTATAAGGGTTAATTCACACTGAAACGAGACATGACGCGGCGCTGTAATTGTAATATATAGATTTAAATTTGAACTTTATTTATTACTCTAGAAGATCGAATGTCAAACTGCACCGCACATGTGCAGTGTACTGTGTATGAATGATGTCATATGAAACGTGTATCTTTTTTTTGTGTAATGAATAAAGTTTAATTTAGTTACGCCTTACCCTGACCCGTACCCCCTTATTAATAAACTATGATTAGCGTCAGAACAACTTTACTCCAAGACTTACGCAAAGATTAGGCAATTACGGTATTAATAAACTAGGAGTAAGGACGGAGTTAACTAATCAAAATTTACTCCCGGAGTAAAAGTTACTCCGCGGAGCCACATGGTTTAACGCTTGAGTAAGCATAGATTTGTATTGTATTTCCAACTTCTTTTAAGATTTATATACTAAACATAACTTAAATATATTTTCATATTTGTTTGGTTTCGTTCAAGTACTTACTAGTGTCTGATTTTGTAATTATTATGGATTAAAATGAATAGAGATTATTTCATTGACGATTTGAGAATGATAGAAGGAATTAAAGAAATATTACCATTAATAAGGCATGTGAAATTGTATAAACCTCGCAATAACCCCTTTTATATAAATATAACATTTTATATAAAATAGCACAAATTCTAAAACCCATAGATGTATAATATTAAAAATACTAAAACCACTATTTTGATTTCAATAAGAGAAATACAGAATTGACATAATATGTCCGCTTGTGATAGTTATGATTGTTAAATAAAAGTGTCAAATTTCAAAAGTTACATAACTGTCAGTGTCTTTTTAATCGACATTTCATTCATTTTAGTTCATTTTGTTCATTCTTTTCATGTGTGTTGCCATAACATACACCTTAATCTCAGAGTAAGAATTGTATTGTTAGTCCGAACCTACTTCTTATTTATTAATACCGTTATTAACACATAGCTATTCTGTGACTAATCTAGAATTAACTACTCCCGGTGTAACTTTGGAGTAAGAGAAGAATAAGCAATTTTTAATAATAAGACTGTTATAGTTTAGAAACGCCTTTGTAAACGACTTTGGAGGCCGATTACTCGAAAAATTAAGTCTTGTGTACGTAATAGAACCTTGTTTTATTTAAAAATACCGATCCCTAAATACCCCACACGGGGTAGAAATGTAGAATTCGAAAATAAAATTCATCACCACAACTCTTTATTATTTTACGCTGCCAAAAGTAACGTTAGAACTAAAAGTGTACTTCGGTGGACGAGTCTCTTGTTCGTTTTTTTTATTTAATTTCTTCTCAGATGTTTTATGTTTATATCGCGATCGGTATTTCATTGTACCTATTCTCTAAAGTCTTTTCTAAATTTGTTTGGTCCTGACTCAATTAAATTTTTTCATTCATCAATAAGGTCAAATTTAAAAACGTAATATTGAGGCTTAACTATTTTTAAAGTAAATACTACTTTAGCGGTGATGTGCACTTTTCTTGGGATGGGTAAAAACTGTTAAACTCGCGACAGGTCACGTGTCCTGATCGAAAATGCGTAAGATGCAAGTTGCAATTGTTTGCTGTCTTGGTGACGCGAGCATGAGATTATTTTAGTTTGTATTGTCGTATTGTGTTGGTTTGACCCCAACCTTCCCAACACATTGACCTTGACCTACAATCGTCCCCCCACGAAAACAAAAATCCCCTCGAGCCATAAATAAGCCTTTCTGACCCCTAGACCTCTCCAGTGAGGTATCATTGGAATCGGAAAAACAAGCCCTACATTTTGGATCCATTAGATTCCAAATTCCTGATACACCCCAAAGATCTGAAGTGTTAAAATTTTAATGTAATATAAATTGGCATGTTATGTTTGTGTAGGATAGCGTAATAAATGAATATTGTATTTTACTAAATAAATGATTGTACTTTTATACTTATAATTAAAGCAATTCGTCCAAAATTATTCCCTAACTATTCCAAAATATCAAAATGCACAACGATAATATTCAAGTTTTTACTTCTGCCGGCACTCCGGAGTGCAACCCGTCTTTTTTTTTAATTGCAACTTTAAATTGTACTTTTTATAAAATTGTAAACATTTTTTAACTTGGTACTTTCTCGATAGTGTATTTTGTGATTTCTTTACCGTGACTTTACGTAGACTTTACCGTGCTTAGTCAACAATCAATACCGCGTTTGCCGCAGGAGTAGGTGGCCATTGTTTCCTCTCGAGCTCGTCTGGTGACAAAGAAACGGCGACAACGCCTCATTTGTTATTATTATCATTGACTTCGCTACATATGAGCTTAGTTTAACAAAAACAAAAATGTTTTATTTTGACGTAGACTTTCTACTTAAAAGAAAACACGACATTAGGTTCAGAGTTCGCAAAAAAATCACTCGTGTCGTATGACATAGGAGCATGGTGCTTCGGTACGAATGGGCCGGCTCGACCGGATTAATAAAACACCTCACAGAAAACCGGTAAAATAATATTAATAATATCTATGGACGTTTTACAACACGTCAATCTGGTACCGTGATAAGATCTCGAAGCACTTGTGTTACGGGTACCAGACAACGGAAATATATTTAATACTTTTCTACTATACATATTGTTATTATATGATATACATATTTAATACACATCCACGACCCAGGAACACTGAAAAACTTTTTGTTCCTTCGGCGGGATTCGAACCCGTGACTTGAGCACCCCCACGCTCAACCACTGAGCCACAGAGGTCGAAAATAACGCTTACGTTTCATCGAGTGACTATGGTTACTGGAGGTTCAAGAGGGATTGGGAATTTTGTGGACCAGAAACGTAAGCTAAACCAGAGAAGTTTTTCAACTCCTCTGGTCTCTGTAGACGCGTGTAATACGTAAATTTTATCATCCCGATTGCCGACGACGGACGTAAAGCCAAGACATTAGTTGCATCTTCTTTAATTTCTTCTTGGGACGTTCCTCCAGCAAAGTTTTTTTAGTACGAGGAAATAAATTAATATAGTTAACCTTAAATATAAAATAAATCATTTTAAAAATTACATCTAATTCACCCCGTTTACGCTTTTCACTTTTGAAATAAATATTTTATACATTAACCTATGATAATAATATGAATAATAAAACTTGAATATTTTCTAAAATAGGCCTTTTCCAAAGAATTTAAGACATAATTCGAAATTTTAGCATGAGTTCTTAGTGCAATTAATTGTTATTTATCCTTAAATAACAATTAATTGCATATAGTAATTACGTACTGTTTACTAAAATCAAGCTGCAGCTCTACTCGGCAGGCGCCTAGCGGGCGCGGATGTTCGGTACACAACAATTTATCTGCGGCTCTGCGAGCAAACAGTTTCCCGGAGCAGGTCCGGAGCTAATCGCCGCCGTCGAGGGGCCACCTACGGGAAATTGCCCGCCCGCCTTGATCCGCTGACCGATGACCGCCACCGTCCTACCGCCTCGTGCTAATGTTTATCATCGGAACTAATGCTGTCCATCACGTGTGCTACATGTTATTATCTAATGCTATCAATTAGGTTTAGTTGGAATTTAGGGCCATCGTTTTGCCCGTACATTAATATGAAGTAGGTAGAGGCTAGATAGAGGCTAGAGTTAACTTTGTTGCTTAAACGCTTCACTCATTTTAGATATTAACTTGCAAAACTGTTTACATTAAAATAAATCATAGCGAGTTTGTTTAAAATAAATAACTTATTTTAAGGCCCGAGATTAAAATTCTACTCGATTACAAGATACATTCAAAATTAAGGAGAGAAATAAGTCTGCGAAAGTTTTTCCGAATTAATTCAAGGAGACGGACGTTTCTGTGAATTAATAAGCAGACGCTAAATTCAATTTTAATGAAACAAGTTTCTCTCCAGTGCAAGTTTTGTCATTCAGACCATAATAATTGTGTCATCTACTTCTACCTCTGTCACGGCGGGATTTATAATCATTTAAATCGTTTTAACAATGTTGTGCATTAATACAGTTACGACAGACGCGTAGAAATATGAATAGATTTAAAATATTAGGTACAACATTGCAGCTATAGATGATAATAACATTTTACACAAATAAAGACTAAGTTTGGAATAGAACAGTGTTGTTACGATATTTTGAATATTACTTTGACTATGTGTTATAGGTAGTATCTTTATGTACCTACATTAATTTTCTTTGTGCCGCAAAGGAAACTTTAGAAAAAAAACTTAGGGCCTGTTTCAATAACATATCTATCTATAACTATTTGTTAAAAACGTTAAATTTGTATTGCAAAAAACCGGCAAATGGTTGAATTTAACAAAATTAACAGATAGATAGGTAATTGAAACGGGCCGTTATTAGGCATAAGTGACCAATAGCTAATCCGGAACTTTTGTCGCTGCTTACTTTATACTGAGCGACAGGGACAAAACTTTTGGATAAACTATTTTTTTACTTGAGTCATAAAATCAATGGGAAATGTGTGATTCTATTTGATGAAATTTCCACAAATATTTCCAATGTAGGTCGCAGAGAGCGCGCGGTATGAAATGCTCAGCGACACCAATGATTCATCGGAATTGCATCGTAATTGAAAAAATATGTTATTGCCTTTTGACGCATTGGCGGAATGTTCCGGACAGGAGTGAAAAGTGTTCGACACCACTCGTCCAACAAATCCTGCACATTTTTTCCGTCAAGAGGTTCCTGAAATAACACCCATTGAAATTGTACAGTTTTGTGAAACGGTTTCAGGCCGTCGATTCCTAATCCGATCATTTTTTAGTTTTCTATGTTATGTTTTTGAACTAGCGTTGCTAAATAATATTACTTAAATTCTTTAATACCTATCCTAATATTAAATAGTATATTAGGCTCTTATTTCAGTAAGTATATTATAATGATAGAAATTACGTAGCTGCTCTGGCAGTTAATCATCACGAGTATTTTATTAGTTTTAGTATTACGAGTATTTTATAAGATTAGTCTTGCTCAAAATAGAGACCAAATGAAAAAATAGAGAAAGATTTTTGACGACCTCTGTGGCTCAGTGGTTGAGCGAGTTGGTGCTTAAGCCGGGGGTTGCGGGTTCGAATCCCACCGAAGGAACAAAAAAATTTTCTGTGTTCCTGGGTCATGGATATTTAATAAAAACCTTAAATATGTATATAGTATTTAAAAGTATTAAATATATTTCCGTTCTTCTTCTTCGAGAACTTACCATGGGACCAGATTGACGTGGTGTGAAGCGTCCATAGATATTATTATTATTATTAATTAAATGCCCAAATTGTATTGAATAAATGTTTTATTATTATTATTATTATTATTTTTACGAACAACAAACTGAGGCTGGTTTATATGTATGTAGTGCGCGTGTAGCTACGCGCATTACATAAAAACCACACCGCGACAGCAGCTCGCCTTACAAGTTACAACTTACAAGGTAGGGCATAAAAAAGGTACATGTGTGTGCTTGCATACATACATAGTAAATACATACATATAATCACGCCTTTTTCCCGTAGGGGTAGGCAGAGGCCGCCTCTTTCCCGTAGGGGTAGGCAGAGACCACTTCTTTCCACTTGCTACGATCCTTACACACTTGTTTCGCTTCATCCACTTTCATTCTTAACCATCCATTCCTTCTCTTACATTCAACGTAGCGAAGCGGCTATCCATGGGCCACTTTTCGCCTCCGCGAGAACGAGACGTGATGGGTGGCGAGCCACATCGCCGCCATTTTGGATAATTAAATTATTTTTATGATTATCCATTGCGTTCCCACGGATTGGTGGAGTGGGTAGGAATAGGGAAAGGGAAGGATAGGTGGTGTGGAAAGGAAGATTGGTAAGTTAGGTAGGGAATAGGAAATGTAGGATATTACCGCCCAGGAGGGCAAGGGATAGGACAGTAATAGCTAGGGAGCCGGGGTCGCGTACCCGTATACTATACCACAACTACCGGACAGGTAAGTTGGGACGAGTATCCCATGACATCATCAAGTGTGTGCTTGACACTGTGTAATTACACGGCGAGGCGTAGTTTGACCGGCGTCAGTTTATGGTTCGTAAAACTGTCTTAAATTTTTGAAGTGAGACTCTGAGGTAGGTACTAATTAATCCAATCCCAGTGGGAATGTTGACAGAAAATGATAAATGTCAGCCAATCGAATCATCTTCGAATTTATACAAAAAGTCGAGAGTGTTTGACAAGCAGCTCGAGATGGCTCGAGAACGCCGGTTGTCGCCGGAGCGTGTTTGCTCAGCCTGAGTACGCAAATGCTACTGATTGCTTGTTTGTCGTGAGAATTTTTTTATTTCCCAAAAAAGGCGCTGATGGCTTCGACATAATTTCTAAATTGGATATTCTGAATTTCGTTACATTTATTCCCCTTATTTTCTGTAAGTACAGCTTTTTACATTGAACTCAAGAAACTTATTTGAGGAGTAGCTTCGTAATCAAACAAAAAGGGAAAAGGTTTAAAAGTGCGGTTTTGTATCTAGATCTATTTCCAAAATGACAACCGTGAAGTACTATAATGTGATAATCTAAACTATAACATCGACTAAAAGTTTAAACCGAAAACCTATTAGACTTAATAATTCTACCTTGAAAATAAACAATAGGTACAAGAAAAGCAGTCGATATTTCTATTTGTTTTTCATAGTTTTAACTGAGACAATACTTTTGTATGTTTGGGAAAAGCCAGTCGGAATCTGAAGATATTTCAAAGCAAGCTCGTATCGACAAGCGGCTTAGTTTGAATTGAAACATATTGGTGGGAACGGAATCCTCCTTACCTTACCTACGATCGCTATAACTTTGCGCGATATATGTAAACATTATGTTCACTTTTGTTGACGTTAAAATAAGAGTTTAGCTTGCTATGTCTTGCGGCTACGTACGCGTAGTGCAGCTAGAAAAGCTAGAAGAATTATTACACGATGACTTTGTTATAAATTTATAAAACAAAGGCAATTAAAAAAACATTGGTGTTAGCGGGAATAAAGTTATTTAGTTATGCACATAAAATTAGTTTCAAACATAGATATATAATATCGTATTAAAAGTTTCAAACTATAAAATATTCACAAACTATTTTTACTTTCGATTTTGTAAAACGGCTTACAATCGTTATTTACGCGTTATGAATTTTAAATTAAAGTTTGAAATATTACATTATTCAATTTGCAGAATACACAAGTTTGTAAATATTTTATGCCGTACTGAAATAACTGAACTGAAATTATCTGTGTGTAAAAATATAATCTGATTCGAAATGTTTATACTTCACACTACATCGGCAAAGTTAGTCCTATCTATGGGTTTGAAATATAAAGTAGCAAGTAGCTTTCATAAAAATAAGCACGAACTTATAATATAGAATATAGTTAATACGGTTTATCGATAAATTGTAATCGAAAAATAAATCTTTTGAAAAAAAAAAGCGGTGCTCACTAAATTTTATACTAAACAAAAGCAATAAATAACTGAGCCGGAAAGGACAAAGGTCCAAGAATATCGTTCAAATGAATTGAAAGGGCCTCATACATAAAACAACAACATCCTTCCGTGTCACGCCATAGGTATTAGGTATCACTTCTGTACAGATATGCATTTACATCGGCTTCATCTATATTCTATCATTACTTACCTTCGGCTTCACTTGCGTTTCATACATTTTCATGCGTGTCCCTTGAATAACATACCGAGAGTTTAAATGTAAATAGCACAAACAAAAAAAAGTCTCACCTAATCCTATTAAAAACCTATTGACGAATGATCATCTTGGGAAATGAATGGGAAAAATGCAGATTTTTTTTATTGGCTTTACGAAACGTAGGTACTCATTATAAGCCAGGCAATATTGTCTATGCAATCGCATGTCAACAGTTGACGAAAACCTAGTCATCACAGAAGTGAGATCGTTGGAGAGCATTAAAAACGTTCTATAAAAAAATTGTACCCGAGGGACGTCACAGCAGTTGAAAATGTAGGAAGATAAAGACAAAATTTATTTTATAAAGATTAGCACTGTAATTTCGTGTTTCAATCATAGCAAAAAAATCATCGTTTTTTAAAGTCCTTTCGAGTCCTGTAACTTTAAAATTAAGCAACTGATTACCGTACTTCTTGCATCGGTCCATATTTCGGAAAATATAAGAATTTTGCTGATTTAAAACAAATGCTTGTTCCTTATTGTGCGAGTCAAGTACTTATTAAAACTAAAACGCTACTTTAATTTAAAAAAATATAATACATAAGTTATGGCTATAAGTACTTACAAAATAGACGTAGATAAATATTTTCGCAGTTTAATAAATATATTGGCTATCTAGACAAAGTTAGAAAGTACAACAGTATCTAATGTGGAGAGTTGTTTTGTTAAGAGCATTGGGAAACTACGACGACGCAGCTCTTGGCGGAGGTGGTTCTTTGGACACATAAATTTAAATTTATCGCAACCTGCCGAACTTGCCGCTTTCTTTCTGAGAATGTATTGCGTCTGCGATGTTAGTAACATTCATTTGCCAACAATGGAGAAATATATATTTTATAACGCAGAATAAATATATCTTACATTTTCGATAACAGCATAATGTAGTTTGATATTTTGGAACAGTTTTTAGCTAGTTTCGTTGAACTTATTTGTTATAACGATGCGTGTAAATATTAATTAAAGCTTTGATAAATATCTGGCCTTCATAGGTTTATTGTAAAATACATTAAGACATATATTTAAATGCCGAAGACACCCTCACATAACAAATAGGAAGAGATGAGTAAGCAACCCGAATTTATAGTGCAGGCGGAGTTTGTTTTGATGCCCTAATTCAATAATGCAGTCAACTCTTAACTATCGTAAAATATAGGTGCTGGGGGCAGGTAGCTGACGCGGTGTGCGGCGCCAGCTCACACAAACAAACCAATAAATGTCGTCTCCAAGACAATTTTAGGGGAGGAACGCTATTATTTATCTCTCATTTGATATATTTGTCGATCTGCGGGAGACGGTTATCCTTTACCTGAAACGACTTGGGACGAGATGAAAACTGTTATAGTAATTTTAATGAAGTAATCATTTTAATTTTTGGAGTTTACCTACTTGTAGTAACTGCACGGTTTGCATATACCACAGGTTTCCAAACTTATTCTGTCTAACGCCCACTTTGAAAATTAGTAATTTTGTAGCCCCATTTTTTCACCTTAAAAACCTCAATAACATATTGGTCTCACCTGGAGAGTATCTTTTATTTATTCAAAAGTAACCAGTAATCAGTTGATTACTGGTTACAAAACTCAAAGTTTTGAGCAACAATAATAAACTCAAAACTCAAACTCAAAATTTTTATTTCCATGTAGGTTATAATATAACACTTATAGAATTGTCCTACATGATGCCTACCACCGGTTCGGAAACTAGCCCGGCGAGAAGAACCGGCGTAAGAAACTCGCACGGGGCCACCTTTTAGCAAAAAGATGGGAAAATTGTTCTTTTCAAAAAATATTTTACAATGTTGTAACTTAATCTATATAACATTAGTCATAAGTACATAGAACATACTTAAGTACATAAAAGCAGCCTTGCATGGGGCCATCTTATTCCCAAGGTGTGCAATCGTTAGTGAAATCACTGACTTTATAATAAGCTTTAGCACACAAACGTTCTTTAACAGCTTTTTTAAATTTATTAATGGAAAGATTTTGAACGTTTTCTGGGATTCTATTGAAAAGGCGTATACATTGACCTTTAAAAGATTTACTTACTTTACTAAGTCTGATCACTGGTATTTCTAACTTGTTCCTATTTCTAGTATTCCTACAATGTGTGTCACTTTTCTTTTTAAAATTCGTTAAATTCTTTCTGACATACAACACATTGTCCAAAATGTATTGAGAAGCAACGGTCAGAATACCTATTTCTTTAAATTTTTCTCTCAGAGATTCAAAACATGACATCTTGTAAATAGAACGTATAGCTCGCTTCTGTAGCACAAATATTGTATTAATGTCCGCAGCGTTTCCCCAAAGAAGAATGCCATATGACATTATACTATGAAAATAACTAAAATAAACTAGCCGCGCTGTATCCTCATCGGTAATTTCTCTAATTTTTTTGACTGCATATGCTGCAGAACTGAGCTTATCTGCCAGATTTGCAATATGGGGACCCCACTGTAATTTACAATCTAGTGTTATTCCTAGAAATACAGTGGTGTCCACTAAGTTCATTTTCTCATCATTTAATAGTATATTGGTTTGTGCCTGTCTAACATTTGGGAGGCTAATTTTTGTATATGATGTAAGTAAACTAATGATGTAGGTTTTGTTTACTAATTTAGCAAAAAAAAGCTTTTTTGTACTTTTTAGTATAAAATACACACAACATAATAATATATTTTTTTACATTTACCAAGTAGTAATGCCTCAATTTCTGAGTATATTAATGAAACTAAATATTTTAGATGTAGTCTGATCCCCTATCGTGAAAAATACTAAAAATATGCAGTTTGACTTCCTCTACAAAGCTATTACAATTATTTTTGTTGGCCGGCTACTTGACTCGACTCGTGTGCCGAGCTCGTAGACGGCCGTGTGTTGATGAGGGCGTCGCATGTATATTATGCTCCCATATGTATAAAAAGGGTTCCGTGACTATCAACGCACAATGGGTTTTTTTTAATTACTTCCAAAGTAATTGCCCGATTTCAATGAAATAATTTTCCTAAAGAGTTTTTAACCTGAATCGAAAGTTACAAGTTCCTACCTCATTCTACAATCTACCTCATCGTGTGGGGTGGGGTATTCACGAATAGGTGGGTTAAAATAAAGCCAGGTTTCATACATGACTATTTTAATTATAATTTAAAAAAATTAAAAACCCGACTGCGTAAAAAGTGAACCAAACTAAGTAGGTACATAATTAAAACTGAAAAGAAAAAAACAAGCACTTAGATATCCGGTGGTCTAGAATTCTATAATATATTATTGAATTAATACTATTGGAACATAACAACTAAACAGTCAGGATCCATTGAAAAATTAGATTGGCTGTCGAATAATGGATCCCGACTGTTCAGTTGTTATGTTCCAATAGTATTAATTCAATAATATATTATAGAATTCTAGACCACCGGATATCTAAGTGCTTGTTTTTTTTCTTTTCAGTTTTAATTATGTACCTACTTAGTTTGGTTCACTTTTTACGCAGTCGGGTTTTTAAATTTTTTAAATTATAATTTTTTATTTTATACTTTTTAGTTATGAGTACCTAGCTAGCTATTTACCAGACTGGATTTCCTATCAGAATCAGTACTACATCACTGGAATGTGAGAATGGTTGTTACGCAACTTTAAATCGATATAGATCCTAAACGGTCAGTCGAATCGAAAAATGTTGAGAGAAAACTAACAATGATTTTTAAATACCTATTCAACGATACCCCACTTGATATAGTTTGTTGACTTTCATTTTTTTCATTTTCACAATATGGCGTCCAGTAGTCGCCATATTGAATTTTTACTAACGTCATGTTTTTAGTGACATTCGCCGGACTAAGAGGAATCGATTGACGTGTGAATCATAAAAATCTGCCCAGGCGTTTGGTCTGTATAGTGCTTCAAAGGAACATACATACATACATACATACATACATACATACATACATACATACATACATAGGCTGATAAACACATTACCACTCCTTTGCGTCGCGCAGTCGGGTAAAAAGTAAACTATTTTCGAGTAATCAGCCTTCAAATCGGTTACAAAGAATACAAAGGCTTTCCTAAGCTGTAAGGGTTAATTCACACCGAAACGAGACATGACGCGACACTGTAATTGTAATATAGATAGATTCAAATTTGAACTTTATTTACACAAGAAGATCGAATGCCAAACTGCACCGCACATGTGCAGTGTACTGTGTATGAATGATGTCATATGAAACGTGTATCTTTTTTTGTGTAATGAATAAAGTTTAATTTTGAATAAAATATATATTTTAAACTGCTGCGTTGCGTCGGGTATCGTCACTGTGTGAACTGACCCTTATAGTTTAGAAACGACTTTGGATGCCGATTACTTGGAAAAAAGTCGTGTATACGTAATATAACCTTGTTTTATTTAAAAAGACCGATCCCTAAAGGGTGCACGGGGTAGAAATGTAGAATTCGAAAATAAAATTCATCACCACAACTCTTTATTATTTTACGCTGCCAAAAGTAAAGTTGAACTAAAAGTGTACTTCGGTGGACGAGTCTCTTGTTCGTTTTTTTCAATTTAATTTCTTCTCAGATGTTTTATGTTTATATCGGGATTTTATTGTACCTATTCTCTAAAGTCTTTTCTAAATTTGTTTGGTCCAGACTCAATTAAAATTATTCAATCGTAAATAAGGTCAAATTTAAAAACGTAATATTGAGGCATAACTATTTTTAAAGTAATTACTTCTTTAGCGGCACTGTGCACTTTTCTAGGGATGGGTAAAAACTGTTAAACTCGCGATGTCACGTGTCCTGATCGAAAATGCGTAAGATGTAAGTTGCAATTGTTTGCTGTCTTGGTGACGCGACTCGCGAGCATGAAATTATTTTAGTGCGTATTGTCGTATTGTGTTGGGAGGAAGGTTGGGGTCAAATACCCCAACCTTCCCAACACATTGACCTTGACCTTTGACCCCAACCGTCCCCATCACATTGACCTTTACCTCCAATCGTCCCCCCACGAAAACAAAAATCCCCATCAGATCCAACAGATTCCAAATTCCTGATATACCCCAAAAATCTGAAGTGTTAAATTTTTTATGTAATATAAATTGTCATGTTATGTTTGTGTAGGACAGCGTAATAAATGAATGTTGTATTTTACCAAACAAATGACACTTTTATACTGATAATTAAAAGCAATTCGTGCAAAATTATTCCCTAACCATTCCTAAATATCAAAAATGCACAACGTTAATATTCATGTTTTTACTTCTGCCGGCACTCAGGAGTGCAACCCGTCTTTTTCTTAAAATTGCAAGTACTTTTTATAAAATATAAACATTTTTTTGACTTGGTACTTTCTCGATAGTGTATTTTGTGTCTGACTTAACCGTGCTTAGTAAACAATCAATACCACGTTTGCCGCAGGAGTAGGTGGCCATTGTTTCCTCTCGAGCTCGTCTGGTGACAAACGGCGTCAACGCCTCAATAATTATTATTATTATCATTGACTTCGCTACATATGAGCTTAGTTTAACAAAAACGAAAATGTTTTATTTTGTCGTAAACTTTCCACAGAAAACACGACATTAGGTTCAAAAAATCACTCGTGTCGTATGACATGGGAGCATGGTGCTTCGGTACGAATGTGCCAGCTCGACCGGATTAAAAAAACACCTCACAGAAAACCGGTAAAATAATAATAATAATAATATCTATGGACGTTTTACACCACGTCAATCTGGTCCCGTGATAAGTTCTCCAAGCACTTGTGTTACGGGTACCAGACAACGGAAATATTATATATTTAATACTTATCTACTATACATATTTTTATTATATGATATACATATTTAATACACATCCACGACCCAGGAACACTGTAAAACTTTTTGTTCCTTCGGCGGGATTCGAACCCGCGACTTGAGCACCACCACGCTCAACCACTGAGCCACAGAGGTCGAAAATAACGCTTACGTTTCATCGAGTGACTGTGGTTACTGGAGGCTCAAGAGGGATTGGGAATTTTGTGGACCAGAAACGTAAGCTAAACCAGAGAAGTTATTCAACTCCTCTGGTCTCTGTAGACGCGTGTAATACGTAAATTTCATCATCCCGATTGCCGACGACGGACGTAAGGCCAAGACATTAGTTGCAGCTTCTTTAATTTCTTCTTGGGACATTCCTCCAGCATAAGCTTTTTTGTATGTACGAGGAAATAAATTAATATAGTTAACCTAAAAAATTTAATAAATCATTTTAAAAATTAGATCGAATTCACCCCGTTTACACTTTTCTCTTTTAAATAAATATTTTAAACATTATCCTATGATAATAATATCATTGATAAAACTTGAATGTTTTCTAAAATAGACCCTTTTCCAAAGAATTTAAGACATAATTCGAAATTTTAACATGAGTTCTTAGTGCAAATTATTGTTATCTATCTTTATATAACAATTAATTGCATATAGTAATTACGTACTGTTTACTAAAATCAAGCTGCAGCTCTACTCTGCAGGCGCCTAGCGGGCGCGGATGTTCGGTACACAACAATTTATCTGCGGCTCTGCGAGCAAACAGTTTCCCGGAGCAGGTCCGGAGCTAATCGCCGCCTCCGAGGGGCCACCCACGGGAAATTGCCCGCCCGCCTTGATCCGCTGACCGATGACCGCCACCGTACTACCGCCTCGTGCTAATGTTTATCATCGGAACTAATGCTGTCCATCACGTGTGCTACATGTTATTATCTAATACCATCAATTAGGTTTAGCCGGACTTTAGGGCCATTGTTTTGCCCGTACATTAATATGAAGTAGGTAGAGGCTAGATAGAGGCTAGAGTTAACTTTGTTGCTTTACCCTAAACGCTTCACTCATTTCAGATATTAACTTGCAAAACTGTTTACATTCAAGTAAATCAAGGCGAGTTTGTTTAAAATAAATAACTTATTTTACGGCCCGAAATTAAAATTCTACTCGATTACAAGATACATTCAAAATTAAGGAGAGAAATAAGTCTGCGAAAGTTTTTCGGAATTAATTCAAGGAGACGGACGTTTCTGTGAATTAATAAGCAGACGCTAAATTCAATTTTAATGAAACAAGTTTCTCTCCAGTGCAAGTTTTGTCATTCAGACCATAATAATTGTGTCATCTACTTCTAGCTCTGTCACAGCGGGATTTATAGAAATATGAATAGATTTAAAATATGAGGTACAACATTGCAGCTATAGATAATAATAATATTTTACACAATTAATATACTTAGACCAAGTTTGGAATAGAACAGGAGGGCTAGACAAGATGCATTAAATAATATCGACGGCGAACTTCGTGAATAAAAAATGTATGGGATTGACATAAGCGTGCGTTAAATGACATATTCAGTCGTATCGTTAAAAAAATTGGTAGCCAAGCAGCCACTTTGAACGAATACGCTAACGATGCACTCATATAACGAATTGCTCTAACGTGTTTCTCCATACAATGCCTAGACAAGCGGCCGTAAGTGACATTTAGTAGATCGTGATCTTTATCTTTATCGACCTAACGATAAAGATACCCAGGGGGCTACCTTTATCGCCTCAACGAACAATATGGCGGATTTTTATTGATCAGCTGTTATTTGTAAATAATAATGATTTGCCTAAAGTTGCCTAAAGGGTCTATACAACACCTTCTGCTAGTAGTCTATATTGCATAAAGTCAAAAGAATTCAATCTAAAGTATTCAATAAATCACAATTATTGTCAATACCTAATATGTAATTCATTGTATTCAAGTATAATTCAACACTTTGTTAAAATATAAATTTCTTAATTTGTAGCTTACTTGCAGTTTTTAATCTTTACACGCTACTATATCAGCTGAAAGCAATCTTTAGGTGTATAGTAGGTACCTAAATTATAGTAGGTAACAAATGGAGTTCATAATTAAGCAAGTTTCTCTGAAACTTCCTTAGAAATAAAGATTTGTATTTAGTAGTTAAAATTTATAAGTTTTTCAATGTAATGATATTTTATTGTCATCGATGCTCAACACCTTCGTCTTATAAATGGGTAAGAAGGACACAAACACCTCATAAAAGTTTTGAAATATTTGCTATTATACTTTGATTAATTATTACAAATTTAATATTATATATCTATGCTATTATACCTACACCTATTATAAACAGTCAAGTAGTGTTAACCAATTAAATACTTAATATTTAATCTCTATAGTATATTTGTGACTAAATAATTGAAAGTCTTTACAATTTTACAGAACTATAACGTTAAAGGAAGTGTTATTAAAGTACCTTGACTGTACAGGGTACTATTGCAATAAATAAGTAAACCTAACACTTACCACATATTGTAGACAAAATATTACAATGCGGCCATAGCACTTTGAATTTGTTATAAGCATTGTCTTGCTAGAATTATTCATTCATTCTAATTTAAGAGCTTTGCTCTTGTCAGTGATGCTTTCTCCATTCCTCTCTACACTCCGCCCTTCTCTTGACCTCCTGATACGACACGACCATCACATTCGCCTACACCTGTCCATAAAAGTTCTTCTCGGCCTTCCATGTTTTCTACTACCATCCCTTCAATTATTCCTCTAATAAAGTTGTTGTGCCGTATCAAGTGTCCGTATTAGGATTGATTAAATAATAACAATACAAGAGTATCTACATTTTATTTTACTTTTTTAAGTAAGTTTTACATGGTTTTAGTAAGAAAATAAACTTAAAATGTAAAAATATTTTTATTTCTTGCAAAGGAATTACATAATGCAGATTTCTTTAAATAATCTTGAAGTCACATAACCAATAATAACATTATACAATTTAAAAATCAACACAGCTAATAATAATTATTATTTATACAAACTAGTTAGAGCCTGTCACAGAATGAATACAAATTAACTTAGGTTAGGCTTAGCGGTTTTGATACATTAATAATTACATTATGATTTATATCACTTCTCACTATCAGTGGCGAAGGCTGCTTCTCCTTCAAAGGGAAGCCGGAACCTGTATCATAGGTAGGGATTTCTATGAAGGTTTGCAAAAGGTATGTGACAAGGGAAGCCGATAGGAATGGAGTTATAGGAACCCTATGCCACTGCACAGATACAGAATCGGCCAGCAGATCTCAAGTACATTATACGGACGCTCTACCGGTGAAGGAAAACATCGTGAGGAAACCCGCACATAGTTTGCCCCAGACGTATTGACTAGTCATTCCTCTGGACTAGGGTGGCTAATGGCTATGTTGTGAGAATGCCGTATGCGCTTGGGCAATCATACGATATTTAAAAACCAACTGTCCCAGGCACTACAGTATTTCAAGAGTGGTTACTTCGCTCGGAGAATACTGTATAAATCATCCATCATCGGATGTAAAGGCCTAAGTTAGGTAAATTGTTATTTTGTTAACAAACAAAAATTATTGTACTTCATCTTCTTCTTCTTCTTCTTCTGGCCAGTTTAAAGTGTTACCAGGACATGGATATAGTCCTAAGGATAGAAGACTCCGTATTTTGTAATTGCTAAAAAGAACTGTATTGCTTTGGTAATAGAGTGTATTTCACAATGCACGTATCATAGAGGCAAATCCGAGCCGAGCGAGATAGCCATAAGGGAGGCCGTGTGTCTCGTTCTTGCATGTTGCCAACCAGAAAAATGTTGGTATTTTTAAAAAGTAACTTGAAAAATCTTAGATAAAACGAGTGTACTTTATTATTATTTTAACAAATGTTTATAACTATATCATATTCTAATTAAAACAGTTAGTAATAGTCATTTAATACTAAATAAAAATGCAGTTTACATTAAAACCTTTTCTTTCTTTTTTATTAGATGGTATCATTCGCAAGACAATAGAATAGTACGCCATTACAGTCGGACAAGGATCTTTTGGCACTTGGATGGGGGCGTGAGTGTCGCAAATAAGAATAATACTTATTACTAAAAGTGAAATTTTACAAGACGGCGATGTTATTACTGATTTTATCCACGTGCCAAAAGGTAAGTGTCGCAACTACAAAACAATACAATATAATACTAAAAGTGACATTTTACAAGACGGCGATGTTAGTTCTGATTTTGTCCACGTGCCAAAAGATCCTTGTCAGACTGTACACATAATAGGTTGGGGAAAAAGTCTTTTCGCATTATAGTATGTATGAACTTGTCATAAAATATCTTGGGCTATACCAATTGTATCTGGCTGATTTTGGTATCATTAAAAAGTTTTAATTCGACAGAAGACAATTCCAAATTCAAATTAGGTAAATTTGAGATTTTCATTTGTTTTTCTTATTGTTAAAATGAGTGATTCTTATGAAGAATTTCGATACATTTTAAAATTTTATTACAAAAAAGGTAAAAATGCAACACAAGCCGCGAAAAAAATTTGTGATGTTTATGGACCTAATGCAGTATCTGTGAGAGTAGCGCAAATTTGGTTTAAGCGTTTTCAATCCGGAAATTTTGATATCAAAGGTGCACGTCGCTCTGGTCGCCTGTTACGGACAAAACTGTTGCCATTTTTGAAAAAGTGGAGCAAGATCGGCATATTAGTAGTTACGATGTAGCTGAAGAACTGGGGATTGACTACAAAACGGTTTTGGCGCATTTGAAAAAAGCTGGGTACACAAAAAAGCTCGATATTTGGGTGCCTCATGAGCTCACTGAAAGAAACCTAATGAACCGTGTACTCATTTGTGATTCTTTATTACGACGTAATGAAACCGAACCATTTTTGAAGAAGCTGATAACTGGTGATGAAAAGTGGATCACGTACGACAAGAACGTGCGAAAAAGATCGTGGTCAAAGGCCGGTCAGGCTTCACAGACTGTGGCGAAACCCGGGTTAACTCGCAACAAGGTGATGCTGTGTGTGTGGTGGGATTGGAAGGGCATTATTCATTATGAGCTGTTACCGCCAGGCAGGACCATCAATTCTGAACTGTACTGCGAACAACTGATGAGATTAAAGCAAGAAGTTGAGAGAAAGCGGCCGGAATTAATCAACAGAAGGGGTGTGGTTTTTCACCATGATAACGCTAGACCTCACACATCTTTAGCCACTCAGAAAAAATTACGGGAGTTTGGCTGGGAGGTGTTAATGCATCCGCCGTATAGTCCTGACCTTGCACCTTCAGATTTCCACCTGTTTCGGTCGCTGCAGAATTCCTTAGGCAGTGTCAGGTTGACATCACAAGAGGACTGCCAAAACCACTTGTCGCAGTTTTTTCATCAGAAGCCCCAAAAATTTTATAGCAATGGGATCATGTACCTACCAACAAGATGGCAAAAAGTTATCGAACAAAATGGCACCTATATACTTTAGTCACTTGTAAATAAACTTTATAAAAAAACCTTTTGAATTTTTATATAAAATGCGAAGAAACTTTTTCCCCAACCTAATATTTTATGCTGAACACCGGATAATATTAAAATTCATAATAGTACCGGTGCTGGATTTGCTGGACGCACCGTGAGTATGGCCTTTAGTGTAATCTCTTAAAATCTGTTTATAATGTGTGTCCTATGACCATTTGGCAAGAAATCTGTATAAAATCTGTATTATCAATGAAAACTAGAAGATAATTAATTAAATAATGTATTATATAATATAATTATTCAAAATAGAACTCTGGAGTCATACAATAGATAAACAGTTATCCAATTGTGTGTCTAATTTATAATCCTCTGAATTTTTCCCGGTGTTTCGGATTTCGGTGCATATTGAAGTTCCAGCCCACGAAGTATAGATAACAAGGAGTCCGAACGTAATGTTAAAATAATGGTCTCAATTACGGGGACAGATTTTTGCCGGTAGAGCGCGCGACGGTTCGACATGCACTCGTTTGAAATTACGCGGGAAGTTTAAAGTTGCTATTGACAGCTCTGGAAAGATTGAAATCTTATTATATTAAAGTTTTAGGAAATTCTTAGAAACTGTTCTCGAAAAAAAGATACCGTAGAACACGGTAATTGCCTAACGGTAATTTAAAAATAATTGTAATAAATAATAGTATTGGCAACACTCGGTATAATAGGATTGGCAACACTTGGTACTCGTCGGTCTCGCACGCCTAGCGGCAGAAAAGAGAACTAAGATCTGGTCCTATTATTGTGTACATAATTATTATTAAAAAGCCTATACCGTTCGGACTCCTGGTATCTATGCTTCATGTTCCAGCCTTACAACCGTAATAATCGGCCTTGTTAAATAAGTACCTACTTTATTCTTTTTGTAAATTTCTACACTTGAAATTTGATTCCATTTTATACAAAACACTCCAGGAATTTTCAATAAAACTTCTAGGTACCGTTTTACTGAATCGACTGACTTGCACTGACTATTTGTATTTTGAACTTTGACTAGACATTAGACTTGAAAATAATACGGTGTTGAAATCATATAGGTACCTACATTAAATCTAGTTGTCTGCCTTTTTAACTTGACACTGACAAATAGTTTTATGCCGTAACGCCATCAATAATTTAAAAAAAATATATATGACATTTGACAACTTCACAACTGACGGCTAAATTCTTGAAATCTTAAACAACTAACGTTTGAGCAATTCGTTGTTGCGATTCGAACAACAGTGTGCGTTTGGCTAGGCACAAAATGTCGTGATCTCAAAAGAGAAGTCGATACGACAGATCTTTCCGAATTTTAACGAAGGTAATTTGTCTAGGCGCCCAGTGTTGTTACGATATTTTAAATATTACTTTGACTAAGTGCTATAGGTAGTTATAGGTATAGGTAGTAGGTAGGTACCTAACCTACCTAATATCTTTAGGTACCTACCTACATTAATTTTCTTTGTGCCGCAAAGAAAACTTTGCACATCAGAGTTAAAAGACTTAGGGCCTGTTTCACCATCGCCTAATAAGTGACCAATAGCTTATCCGGACCAATAGCTTGTCCCTTTTTTTTATACTGAGCGACAAGGACAAAACTTTCGGATAAACTATTTTTACATGAGTCATCAAATCAATGGGAAATGTGTTTTCATCAAATCAATGGGAAATTCTATTTGATGAAATTTCCACAAATATTTCCAATGTAGGTCGCAGAGAGCGCGCGGTATGAAATGCTCAGCGACACCAATGATTCATCGGAATTGCATCGTAATTGAAAAAATATGTTATTGCCTTTTGACGCATTGGCGGAATGTTCCGGACAGGAGTGAAAAGTGTTCGACACCACTCGTCCAACAAATCCTGCACATTTTTTCCGTCAAGAGGTTCCTGAAATAACACTCGTTGAAATTGTACAGTTTTGTGAAACGGTTTCAGGCCGTCGATTCCTAATCCGATCATTTTTTAGTTTTCTATGTTATGTTTTTGAACTAGCGTTGCTAAATAATATTACTTAAATTCTTTAATATTATATTAGGATAGGTATCCTAATATTAAATAGTATATTAGGCTCTTATTTCAGTAAGTATATTATAATGATAGAAATTACGTAGCTGCTCTGGCAGTTAATCATTACGAGTATTTTATTAGTTTTAGTATTACGAGTATTTTATAAGATTAGTCTTGCTCTGAAAAATAGAGACCAAATGGAAAAATAGAGAAAGATTTTTGACGACCTCTGTGGCTCAGTGGTTGAGCGAATTGGTGCTTAAGCCGGGGGTTGCGGGTTCGAATCCCACCGAAGGAACAAAAATTTTTTCTGTGTTCCTGGGTCATGGATATTTAATAAAAACCTTAAATATGTATATAGTATTTAAAAGTATTAAATATATTTCCGTTCTTCTTCTTCGAGAACTTACCATGGGACCAGATTGACGTGGTGTGAAGCGTCCATAGATATTATTATTATTATTAATTAAATGCCCAAATTGTATTGAATAAATGTTTTATTATTATTATTATTTTTACGAACAACAAACTGAGGCTGGTTTATATGTATGTAGTGCGCGTGTAGCTACGCGCATTACATAAAAACCACACCGCGACAGCAGCTCGCCTTACAAGTTACAACTTACAAGGTAGGGCATAGAAAAGGTACATGTGTGTGCTTGCATACATACATAGTACATACATACATATAATCACGCCTTTTTCCCGTAGGGGTAGGCAGAGGCCGCCTCTTTCCCGTAGGGGTAGGCAGAGACCACTTCTTTCCACTTGCTACGATCCTTACACACTTGTTTCGCTTCATCCACTTTCATTCTTAACCATCCATTCCTTCTCTTACATTCAACGTAGCGAAGCGGCTATCCATGGGCCACTTTTCGCCTCCGCGAGAACGAGACGTGATGGGTGGCGAGCCACATCGCCGCCATTTTGGATAATTAAATTATTTTTATGATTATCCATTGCGTTCCCACGGATTGGTGGAGTGGGTAGGAATAGGGAAAGGGAAGGATAGGTGGTGTGGAAAGGAAGATTGGTAAGTTAGGTAGGGAATAGGAAATGTAGGATATTACCGCCCAGGAGGGCAAGGGATAGGACAGTAATAGCTAGGGAAGCCGGGGTCGCGTACCCGTATACTATACCACAACTACCGGACAGGTAAGTTGGGACGAGTATCCCATGACATCATCAAGTGTGTGCTTGACACTGTGTAATTACACGGCGAGGCGTAGTTTGACCGGCGTCAGTTTATGGTTCGTAAAACTGTCTTAAATTTTTGAAGTGAGACTCTGAGGTAGGTACTAATTAATCCAATCCCAGTGGGAATGTTGACAGAAAATGATAAATGTCAGCCAATCGAATCATCTTCGAATTTATACAAAAAGTCGAGAGTGTTTGACAAGCAGCTCGAGATGGCTCGAGAACGCCGGTTGTCGCCGGAGCGTGTTTGCTCAGCCTGAGTACGCAAATGCTACTGATTGCTTGTTTGTCGTGAGAATTTTTTTATTTCCCTAAAAAGGCGCTGATGGCTTCGACATAATTTCTAAATTGGATATTCTGAATTTCGTTACATTTATTCCCCTTATTTTCTGTAAGTACAGCTTTTTACATTGAACTCAAGAAACTTATTTGAGGAGTAGCTTCGTAATCAAACAAAAAGGGAAAAGGTTTAAAAGTGCGGTTTTGTATCTAGATCTATTTCTAAAATGACAACCGTGAAGTACTATAATGTGATGATCTAAACTATAACATCGACTAAAAGTTTAAACCTATTAGACTTAATAATTCTACCTTGAAAATAAACAATAGGTACAAGAAAAGCAGTCGATATTTCTATTTGTTTTTCATAGTTTTAACTGAGACAATACTTTTGTTTTGTTTGAGAAAAGCCAGTCGGAATCTGAAGATATTTCAAAGCAAGCTCGTATCGACAAGCGGCTTAATTTAAATTGAAACATATTGGTGGGAACGGAATCCTCCTTACCTTACCTACGATCGCTATAACTTTGCGCGATATATGTAAACATTATGCTCACTTTTGTTAACGTTAAAATAAGAGTTTAGCTTGCTATGTCTTGCGGCTACGTACGCGTAGTGCAGCTAGAAAAGCTAGAAGAATTATTACACGATGACTTTGTTATAAATCTATAAAACAAAGGCAATTAAAAAAACATTGGTGTTAGCGGGAATAAAGTTATTTAGTTATGCACATAAAATTAGTTTCAAACATAGATATTATATAATATCGTATTAAAAAGTTTCAAACTATAAAATATTCACAAACTATTTTTGTTAGACTTTCGATTTTGTAAAACGGCTTACAATCGTTATTTACGCGTTATGAATTTTAAATTAAAGTTTGAAATATTACATTATTCAATTTGCAGAATACACAAGTTTGTAAATATTTTATGCCGTACTGAAATAACTGAACTGAAATTATCTGTGTGTAAAAATATAATCTGATTC
Organism: Glaucopsyche alexis; assembly: GCA_905404095.1. Taxonomy (NCBI): domain Eukaryota; kingdom Metazoa; phylum Arthropoda; class Insecta; order Lepidoptera; family Lycaenidae; genus Glaucopsyche; species Glaucopsyche alexis. The sequence continues at coordinate 21,541,141 of FR990045.1, forward strand.
GAAATGTTTATACTTCACACTACATCGGCAAAGTTAGTCCTATCTATGGGTTTGAAATATAAAGTAGCAAGTAGCTTTCATAAAAATAAGCACGAACTTATAATATAGAATATAGTTCATACGGTTTATCGATAAATTGTAATCGAAAAATAAATCTTTTGAAAAAAAAAAAAAAAGCGATGCTCACTAAATTTTATACTAAACAAAAGCAATAAATAACTGAGCCGGAAAGGACAAAGGTCCAAGAATATCGTTCAAATGAATTGAAAGGGCCTCATACATAAAACAACAACATCCTTCCGTATCACGCCATAGGTATTAGGTATCACTTCTGTATATATATGCATTTACATCGGCTTCATCTATATTCTATCATTACTTACCTTCGGCTTCACTTGCGTTTCATACATTTTCATGCGGTCTCTTAAATAACATACCGAGAGTTTGAATGTAAATAGCACGAACAAAAAAAGCTTACCTAATCCTATTAAAAACCTATTGACGAATGATCATCTTGGGAAATTAATGGGAAGCATGCTGAGTTTTTTTTGAAGTGAAAATTTCAGTCTAAAATAGCTTTAGGACACGACGTGACCTAAGATCAACAGTTGACGAAATATACCTAGTCATCACAGAAGTGAGATCGTTGGAGAGCATTAAAAACGTTCTAAAATTGTGGACGAGGGACGTCACAACAGTTGAAAATGTAGGAAGATAAATACAAAATTTATTTTAAGCATTTGAACTGTAATAAAAACGATATTATCGTTTTTCAATCATAACAAAAAATCATCGTTTTTTAAGTCCTTTTGAGTCCGGTAACTTTTAATTTAGCAACTGATTACCTCCTTGCATCTGTCCATATTTCGGAAAATATAAGAATTTTGCTGATTTAAAACAAATGTATGTTGCTCCTTATTGTGCGAGTCAAGTACTTATCAAAATTAAAGCGCTACTTTAATTTTAACAAAATATAATACATAAGTTATGGCTATAAGTACTTACAAAATAGACGTAGATAAATATTTTCGCAGTTTAATAAATATATTGGCTATCTAGACAAAGTTAGAAAGTACAACAGTATCTAATGTGGGGAGTTGTTTTGTTAAGAGCATTGGGAAACTACGACGACGCAGCTCTTGGCGGAGGTGGTTCTTTGGACACATAAATTTAAATTTATCGCAACCTGCCGAACTTGCCGCTTTCTTTCTGAGAATGTATTGCGTCTGCGATGTTAGTAACATTCATTTGCCAACAAAGGAGAAATATATATTTTATAACGCAGAATATATATATCTTACATTTTCGATAACAGCATAATGTAGTTTGATATTTAGGAACAGCTTTTATCTAGTTTTGTTGAACTTATTTGTTATAAAGATGTGTGTAAATATTATTTAAAGCTTTGATAAATATCTGGCTGTCATAGGTTTATTTCAAAATACATAAAGACATATATTTAAATGCCGAAGACACCCTCACATAACAAATAGGAAGAGATGAGTAAGCAACCCGAATTTATAGTGCAGGCGGAGTTTGTTTTGATGCCCTAATTCAATAATGTAGTCAACTCTTAACTATCGTAAAATATAGGTGCTGGGGGCAGGTAGCTGACGCGGTGTGCGGCGCCAGCTCACACAAACAAACCAATAAATGTCGTCTCCAAGACAATTTTAGGGGAGGAACGCTATTATTTATCTCTCATTTGATATATTTGTCGATCTGCGGGAGACGGTTATCCTTTACCTGAAACGACTTGGGACGAGATGAAAACTGTTATTGTAATTTTAATGAAGTAATCATTTTAATTTTTGGAGTTTACCTACTTGTAGTAACTGCACGGTTTGCAAATACCAAAGGTTTCCAAACTTATTCTATCTAACGCCCACTTTGAAAATCAGTAATTTTGTAGCCTTAAAAACCTCAATAACATATTGGTCTCGCCTGGAGAGTATCTTTTATTTATTCAAAAGTAACCAGTAATCAGTTGATAGTTGGTTACAAAACTCAAAGTTTTGAGCAACAATAATACTTACTTATACATCAGCGCCTCCCGATTTTTTATGGGCCCCTTTAACCTACTATCTAGGCCTTCAGCGCCGACAAGGGGGCGTTATCGCCCACTTTGGGAAAGACTGGCCTATACAATAGAGTATGGGCAGTATATTTGTGACATTGACACACTGTATTCGAAACAAATCACCACAAGAAAATCATAACATAATTTGATATTGAAGCAGCGATACATTTTTACGTGAAGTATATAATATTCATAAAAGGCTCGAGATTCTGCCAAAAATTCTGAAATATTAATTTTATAAGTCCTCTACCAAAGTCTCCCACAGAAGTAAGGTACATTTATAAAATTGAATAAATTCAACATTTCAAGTTTTTCTATTAAGGTTTTTAAGGCTTCGTCTAGACGTTTTGATTTACTTTGAAATTGGATGTATTCGTTTTCAGTTTATGCCCCTTGAATAAATTTCAAAAGCATTGCAATCTGATGAATAGTTTGGTTGGGCATTAGGTGCACTTCAAACAAAAGTACTTTCGTTTTTCAGTAACACATTACAGACTAGTTTTAAAAATGTGTTCGTATTTAACATAAAAAATATAATAAAAAACATAGCAAAAAGTGCGTCTACTACGCTACCTACAGCTTCATTCCAAATGCGTTTAATTGGTGAAATTTTTTATTACAGCATTAAATGGTAATAAAACTACATTTTGTGAAAATAAAACTACCAAAGAAAAGCAAACCTTTTAATATATTTTTTTGATTTGGATAACGAATCCAGTATCGTATCGAATCAATACAATAAAATTTTAAAAATATTTCAGCACGACTGCATGACCACATTTCATGCAAGAAGGCTTTTAATTAATTTTTAACAAGTCAAAGGAAAGTCGTTTACACTATTTTTATGCAACAAAAAATTATAATGCAAACTTATATACGCTCTCTAAAAAAAACAGCGGGTTGCACTCCGGGTGCAGGCAGAAGTGAAAACTTGAACATTAAATTAGAAAAACCGAAGCAAACTAAGATAGCAAACAGTTGCAAGTTGTATCTTACAAATTTTCGACCAGGTCACATGTCACACGAGTTTAACATTTTTTACCCATCCCAAGAAAAGTGCACAACGCTGCTAAAGAGGTTTCACTTCAAAAAAAAACAAAACTCCTATTCAGAATTACTCTACAATACTCCTCATATTCTGTAAAGTGAGTAAGAACGTGCGGCGAGTTTACCGACCACTCCGACCACTCCTCGCATCTGACGCCCAACTTCCTAATCTCTTCAACTTTTCTACAGAGTTAAGTGCATGTATTTAAGTTGAGCATGTAGCTGGGTTGTAAACTTTTCAAAGTTAGCGGAGATTATTAATTCTAAATAACTTTAGGTCATATATTAAATCGTTAGTAATAGGAAGGTTTTCACTAAGAAATTAATTTCCCGTCGATCTTCTTTACTATTCTGGATTAACAAAAACCTTTTTGCTAGATAAAAAGTGTTCGCTAGCTGAAAGAATGTGAAAAGAATCTTTTGGCATGTGACGAGGCGATAGAAAAAGCGGCGTGTGAAATACGAGCGGGACCCTTTTTAATGAAGCGACGAACTCGAACAGAATGAACAGTTTGCTATTAGCGCCTTGCACACGTAAAGTTTGGATCGTGGACCTGTGGCCCAAACAGCAAAGGCCAGAAGGATACGTACGGTTCGGACTACGGATCGAACTGATGACAGTTCGATTAGCACGAGCTAATTACGAATAAAAATGCATTACGGTTCGGCTTGCCGGCGTTTTACACATTATAATGTCAAAGGACGTCATAGCAAGCGGTTTGAACTCTTGAAAATGAGCTATCATCGACATGTTAGTTGCATGTTAGACTGTAGCCCAGAACCTCAATTCTCGTATTTAAAGTAGACTTTCATTGTACTTTGATTTTATTATAAGTGAAGCGACATGCTATCGTAAACTGATTTTATGAAGTTTCGACCAATCAGAGCGCGTTTCACGTTGGTTTGACGTTTACAAGAATACCGTTTGGCAGTTTTAGCGTACTGAGACTTGATTGTAATTGTTGCAGGTTTTATTTAGCATTTACACGTTCGATTAGGAGCGGTTTGGGCGCGTGCCTTTTACAATTGTGGGTATTGTAAAAAACGGTGGGGTTAACAAAAACAATAATAATAATAATAATAATAATCATCTATGGACGCTACACACCACGTCAATCTGATCCCGTGGTAAGTTCTCAAAGAACTTGTGTTACGGGTACCAGACAACGGAAATATTTAATATTTAATACTTTTATACTATACACATATTTAAGATTTTTATTATATTTTACACATATTTAATACACATCCATGACCCAGGAACACAGAAAAACTTTTTGTTCCTTCGGCGGGATTTGAACCCGCGACCCCCGGCTTGAGCACCAACACGCTCAACCAACTGAGCCACAGAGGTCGTCAAATTGACAACTACTTCTTACTCTTAACGTTATAGAATGAGAATTGTATGAAAATCATAATTTTCGTTCAATTTTCTTTCAAAAACATTCATCATATTATGTCAATTGTATGGGCGAAGTCATAAAACCGGCCGTACAATTGACATTCGATAATTTTACGAATACGTAGCGTAGTTGCCAATTATTCCTGCTTAGGTTGCCGTACGTAGTGTTTGAAGGGCGCTATTCTGAGACGTGCAGCTACATATTTCAACTAGCAGACAGTATTGCAAGTAACTAAACCTAAATGTATATTGAGCATGAAAGTTGGAAAATGTAGCCGGTACATTTTTAACATCTACATTGATTTAAAATGTTCTATCTAGTCCTATCCTGTCTAGGATGACTGAACTTTTTGTTAGAAACGAGCTTCTTTATATCATTAATTTTATAGGAATTTTTCATTAAAATCCGTTAAGTAGTTTTTGCGTGAAAGAGTAACGAACATCCATTCATACATTCATCTTCACAAACTTTCACATTATAATAGTAGTAGACGTTAGGAATAAAAGAGGTCAATCGTCGAATCCAGCTCGGCTGGGTAGCGTTCGGGAAACTCAGAAACATCTTTTCATCAAAAATCCCTCAATGCCTAAAGACAAAAGCTTTCGAGCAGTGTGTATTAGCGGTGATGACATATGGAGCCGAAACGTGGTCCTTCACAATAGGACTTATCCACAAGCTTCGTGTCGCTCAAAGAGATATAGAGAGGGCTATGCTCGGAGTCTCTCTACGTGATAGAATCAGAAATGAGGAAATCCGTAGCAGAACTAAAGTTACCGACATAGCCCAGCGCATTATCAAGTTAAAGTGGCAATGGGCTGGACATATAGCCCGAAGAACCGATCCCGCTGGGGCCGAAAGGTTCTCGAGTGGAGACCACAAACTTGACGTCGAAGCGTAGGACTAGGTGGACAGACGACCTGAGTAAATTGCAGGGAGTCGGTGGATCTGGTCGTACTGGAAATCTATGGGGGAGGCCTATGTCCTGCAGTGGACATCACCAGGCTAAATTGACAAGAAGTTATGCCCACAGAATAAGTTTATTTGGCACCTAATGACGTTTTAATTCAACAAATGATAGTTGTTCGGATGACTACTCACGCTAATGCAACTGAGTCAAATCTTCAAGCCTGCCTTTAGCAAATACCTGTTATTCTACCATAGGTACTATGATAAGGAAAGGGTATTAAATTTACCTAGAGTGGAAAGCAGCGAAACGTTTGTCAATATGATAGCAAAAGGGCAATTATGAGAGTTATGAAAAATGGGTATGAAAGAAGTTAGCAAGAATAAACTCTACTCTGGATTTTTGACCGTGTCTTTACCGCAGATAAACACTGTACAAGCAATAATAAACAATTATTACACATAAATAAATTAAGAAAGATATCATATATAACCTAAAGACCAGATTTTTGTTTAGGTTATGCCGTATGATAGTAGATAGCTCTGGATTCAAAATCAAAAATCAAATCAAAATATTTATTCAAATAAACAACTTGTGCATTACAATAGGCTATTTAAAATTATCTAAAGACTATCTTATGGACTTACAAGACATATGTATCTGCCTGAACTATTGACCTGTATTTTAGGCGATAGGGGCTAATAAATAGGTTAGACTACTTAAAGCTAGCATATATTAATTACATTATTATTAAATTAAACTACTTGAAATACATAGTATTTACTTATGAAAAGAGAGCAATTAATTGAACTACCTAGTAGAAATAATAATAATTGTAAAAAAACATTTAAATACACTTAAAATACTGAACACTAATATTTTTTTTTTAATTAATAAACCAATAATAACTTCTCAGTGTCAAGACATACATTGTAAAGTGTCTGTTCGAGTATTTTTACAATTGCTAAAATTTTGTGAGTAAATATTTTTTAACGCATTAATTCTATTATACAGAAGCGGACCCAATAAGGACCTGATAAGGAATAACAAAAAATCTACTTGTTATCCCGAAAAAGTACAGTGTTCCCGAAGGATATTGGTGGGGAAGCCGAGGGCAAAAGGTAGTACTTACTAATTCCGTACTACTGTCAATATCTAATCTAATATATTGTATAAAATTTCCATGTCACAATGTTAGTTACCGTATTCCTCCTTTACCTCGGCTTTACCGATTTTTACCAAATTTTATATGCGTATTCAGTAGGTCTGAGAATCGGCTACTATCTATTTTCCATACCCCTTTAACAAAACTCTAACAACAAGGGTTGTTAAATTTTTATTTTTTATTTTTGGACGAAATTTTTTGTTTTTATTTTTTTATAATGTGTCATTAAAAATACATACAACCCTAAATTTTTACTTTTTTATCACCAACCCTTATTTTTTATAGCCATTTTAGTAATTTAATCATGTTTCATCCCGCTCGATAACTGATAAATTATAGTGTTTTTAACTTTTTATAAGGCAAAACAACGGTCAGCTAGTAAAAATATAGATGCTCGATATCAAAGTTACGTCAGTAATATGGCATCTTTAATTTTCGATACTTTTTAATTACAAAGGCTTTTTTCTACCTATAATTAATCTAACGAGAATTTCCGAGAGAACAGGGCCTTCTGTGAGATGCCGTACATAAGCTGAAAGGCATCAAAGAATAATGTTCGGACGAAAAACGTTGGTCTTTTTTTAATTTGAATGCGAATAGGCCTTAGAGGAGACATCTAATAGAGGGTCCTCTTTATAGTGCAGATACGTCGGTCGACAGTCCTCATGAATCATTAATTACAGCTGAATCTCATAAATAGGTCTTTAGGTGCTCGGATAGTAAAGCAGGTCTTCACTAAAGATATTCTTAAGCATTGATTACACCTGCTGACCTGCACCTGATCTCTCGCCAGTCGTGTCAGTTATCCTTCTCACTAGATTTTGACAGCAAAGAAGGAGAAAGTGCTTATTTGTACTGCGCACATACTTGGGCACTATAAAATTACTCCTGCGTAACTAGCCTGGTTTCAATAAAACCGGCCACCGTAACCGAAATCGGTGTTGGGAGTTATTATCTATTTTATTATTTATTTCCATAGGCATTTCCAGGCAGCCAGTGTTTCTTGATTCAAATGTCCTTTATGACATTTGCGTGTGTGTGTGGCCTTAATAATTTGTACTTAATCCTAATGTTATCCATTATAGTTAGCAATTAGTAAGGACTTAGGAAACTACAGTAACTTATTGTTAGACGAAAGAAATAGCTCGTATTTTGTACTAGCATTAAAATAGGTCATGATCCACCTTTAGAATATAACTCTAGGATCTCTAAGGCTCACTCTAAGATGATGATGCTGATATTTCCAAAAAACGTAAACTGGCTAATCAAGAGGTGCAACTCGGTGCGGTGCAAGAATTGCCCCCGGCAAGTTGGCGCGATGACAGTTTCATGAGTCACTGACTGTGGGATAAGCATAGCGCCACAGCGTGGCTCAGCTCAGCTTTATTGCATTCCATCTTTAGCTGTTGAGCAATTAAAGAAAAAAAAATCTTTCTTCTTCTTTTTTTACTACTGTATTTTTTTATGCGTGGGAGTACTTTTTTGATGGGGAGGGTGTTATCAAAACAAAATAAACATAAATAACTAACTGCGCGGCCGACAGGGTGTCCATGCGTAGTAAGAGTTGTCAGAATATTACATACATACTTATATATTGAATTTGATATTGAAGTTAATTTTTCAAATGTTATTTCCGATGTTACTTTAAAATTATATTACAAAATTGAAAATGCTATTGATCTCAAAATGAAGCCGTAACTTTTGACCATTCAAGCCATGAGTACAAAATAATTTTTTAAATCCTATTGTTTTTTCGTAATTACAAAAAATTTCATCACATGAAAGGCACCACAAAAAGGCGAAATAAAACAATGAATACAGTTGATTAATTCTAGTCAATCAGAGAAAGATTTGTTTTATGAAAATGTAAAAAAAAAATCGGAATCCACACAATGATGTTTGTTTAATCCCGAATTTTATGTGGGACGCTTGTACAAACAGCGGTGAGGTTAGGCGGGCGGGGCGCCGGGCGGGCAGGGTAGAGCGGGGGCGCCGCCCTCGACGTGGCTAATGAATAACATGCAAATGCCAGCGTATAATTAAAACCGCACTACACTTAGCACCTTCAACTGTTTTTTATTACACATCTGCGACTTTGTGTAATTAGCATCTTAGTTTTTAATTTCGCTAGTAATTTTCCCAGCAAACTTTAAAAGTGCTTGATTTTATATTTTTTATGTTCATCATGCAATCAAAGCAAAGGCTATTGAATTTAAAGGATCATGTAATAATTTCGTATGGAATTATCTATCGACGCTGCATACTACGTCAATCTGGCCCCGTGCTAGGTATGTGGGTAACACTGAAAATGTTTAGAACTGGCCAGTAAGAAACATTGCTAATGAAAACTTTTTTTGAATTTCAATTTTAGAACTTTTTGGTAACCTAATGTAGTATATTGCATTCATTTACATCATTTGTTTTTGTGAATTGCCGGCAAATCTAAAACTCTTGTTACCCGTGAAAATGAACCTAACGCGAGAATTTTCGGTCAATGATTTATTATGACGTTCGTTGTGGGCTTACTCAACAACAAAGCTATGATAGGCTGCGATTAGGATTTCTTAATGAAGCCCCATCTCGTGCCACTATTTACAATTGGTTTAACGAGTATAAGCGTGGACGTCGCAATCTCAATCATGATCCGCGTGAGGGACGTCCTTTAACAGCGACTACTGAAGATAACATCAGTGCTGTGCGACGCATGATAAAGGAAGATAAGAGAGTGACCTATCAGCAGATACGGGCAAGCCTAGGCATTGGTATGAGTCAAGTTCAAAAAATATTACACGAACATTTAGGCGTCAGGAAGCTTTGTACCAGATTGTAGTAGTGCAATCAAATCGAAAGCTAACTATGAAGATGTTCCTCTTTCTTTAATCTGTGCTATTAAATCCTAAATCCTACAATACAACCTAAATATTCAATTAACAGAAGCACAAGGCAATAAGCCGTATAACAGGTAGTTAGGCGCCGATAGCCGCATCAACGGTCCGCCAAGTGGCTCTCGGCGACATCGGAGTGGGTTTGCGTGTAATGCCCACATTTACATACACGGATATATCTATCGATCGCACAGGCTGCTACGGCGGATATTAAACCATCTACAAGACACATGACGAGCTCTGATTGTTGGAATATCTAATGCTGTAAACACAACAGCCTGAACGGAGAGAGGTGCATCGATCTATCGAAGCGAGGCTCCATATGGAATATGGTGCGACTTTATTGTGCCCATGTTTCTGTCGTTTCGCTAAGGTTTAGGCTAGCTTTAACGTTATCCATTAATAAAATGTAATATTCGTTAGATCACGCAACTAGTTTTACAATTATATCAGACTAGCTTTTGCCCGCAGCTCCACCCGCGTAAATACAGTATCCCACGGGAACATTGTACTTTTTCGGGATACAAATATATAACCTTATTATTATAAAAGCGTAAATATAGGTTTTTTGCGGTCGCGGATAAAAAATAGATAAAAACAATCCTTGATGCGGATTATACAGATATATCATGCTAAAATTTCAGCACAATTAGTGCAGAACTTTTTGAGTTTATGAAGCGTACACAAACCAACATAATATTATTATATATAAGATGTGTTAAACCTGAGCTTAAACTATTACCGTATCAAATTTCATCAAAATCCGTTATCCGTTAATAACATTTATAATAATCATATAGTACAATGAAAAAAATACGAAGAAAGTAAAGGTATAGAAAAAAGTACTCTCATTAGAGACAAAGTATGTTTTCCTCATAATTTAACCCTCTCCTGCATTGCAAGCGCCTTATCAAAGTGAAGTTCGCAAAGCAAATGTAAATTGTAGTAAAAATTTAATTTTAAGGCTCAATATTAAATAGGAAAAATTATCTAAAACATAAAACTACGTACGTAATGATTTAATGAATATTTTCTTGTATGTTCGAATCTATCTACTTCATGTCTCAAAAAAAAAAGCTTCTCCTTGATGTGATTAAGTAAGTAAAATAGTATCATAATGTTTATTCTGAAACGTAAATATGGCCTAGTTTTAATTGTTTGATTATGAGTTAGAAAACAATGAATTGCATTTAAATTGCTTTATTACTACCTAATAAATTTATTGTGAGAATAGGGGGAGGAGCCCCATATCCCAAGCTTAATCCCACTGTAGTAGTTTCAGATGTTGTTTTAATATTATAGCGCCTTTTTACAGAAACTTCGAAAGCGCGATTCAGGACTATTCACTAATTGGTGCACCACAAAATCATAAACACAATATTAACAATAATTAATAATTTGCTAACAAGTGTTTTTAAGTTAAGAGCTATCCAACTTACTATAAGATTGTACATTCTAATATGAAAGAGACTGGCCTTCACGACACATAAAAACCAGTGATAGACTTAAGATTTCATGTATTTTTTGGTCAATAAAGTTTTCATTTATTTATTAAAAAAAAAAAAAAACGTAACTCATAAAGCAAAGGATACAATATATTACTCGTAGCTACGTCATAGCGCGTAGCCGTAGCAGGGTGCTACGAAGTACGAAATTAGCTCGTAGCATATTACGCTATGCCATATCCGTTATCCTTTGCTTTCATAATTTTGAACTAAAATCGTCTAAAAGAGAACAAAGGCCGATTATAACAAAAAGAAAATATAAATAAATGACATAAAAGGTTAGAATGGTAACAAAAAGCAAATGAATAGGTCATTAGCTTCTAGTATTTACCTAAGGTTTTTGTATGCGAGTTAAGAAAAAACGTATTACAAAGGAAAAGAGGCCGTTTATCATTGACTGCTGATATTTGGCCGTAGAATAATGTACTCTATATCGATGAGATAGGGTCGATTTTCGATACATCCGTTCGATAAACGATAACATACATGTATGGAGATTGGGGCTTGTGTGATTTGCGCTCATGAGATTCAATTTCACGCACCTGTATGATTGACGCGTACATTATGCAGGTGTTCGGGCTCCGCTGTAATTCACTATTCTGTGACTGTGGCGCAGTTTTGTGCGCGGAGACGTGAGGTAATACTGCTCTTATAAAGTTGTTAGCACGAAGTTGGATGTGGTCGACATCTGTTACCTACAAGATTTTTTGTTTTAGCAGGGGTATAAAGACTGTTATCCTACTTATATTATGAAAGTTTGTGAGGATGTAAAATGATGGATGTTTGTTACTCTTTCACCCAAAAACTACTGATACGGATTTTGATGAATTTTGGTATGGTAGTAGTATAAGCTCTGAAATAATACATGGGCATAATTTTTATCCCGAAAAAGTACAATGTTCTACTTATGAACTATATTAATACTATATTAACGCGAGTGGAGACGCGGGAAAAACGAAGTTTCAAAATAAACACGAAATATGTCCCGAAGCTGTCCCGAAACAGGTTCTGCCTTAACTATGAACTGGAATAAATAAATAACTCCACCTACATCTACACCTACTCCATACATTCTACATGCACGTCTCACATCTACAACTACAATCTAGGTACACACATACAACTGCAACTACTGGAGCCTGTCGATGTTTTGTTGTTGAAATAAACCAAACAGGTAAACTGAACGCATCTATATTACATTTATTTGACAGGCAAGTGACAATTTGAATGAACACAGTGAACATCAAAGACTTCTAACATATTTTTTGGAAAACTCAATCGTTTGAATTTTTTTTTTAATATTTCCAGCAATTTTTCTATTATTTCTCACCGTCAAAACCTTTCCTGTACTTCCACAATGACTACAAGAAAAAAGTTGCCAAATCGGTCTAGCCGTTTTCGAGTTTTAGCGAGACATTGGAATTGCAATCAAATTTTGTATGTAACTAGCTGACCCCGACAGACGTTGTTCTGTCTTAAATATGAACTGGAATGAATAAATGACTACACCTACTCCTACACATACTCCTACTCCTATGCCTACTCCTACACCTGCTCCTACATCTATACCTCCGTCTACACTAACTTGTACAACCTACATCTTTTCCAATATAAAAAAAAAGAAAAGGTACAAAAACTTTCTCTGGCTCATGCACAACAACTTTGCTAAATATCATCACATGTACAAATGCATAGTTTATGATTCTATAAAGGAGATACAGGGCGCCTAGACAAATTACCTTCGTTAAAATTCGGAAAGATCTGTCGTATCGACTTCTCTTTTGAGATCACGACATTTTGTGCCTAGCCAAACGCACACTGTTGTTCGAATCGCAACAACGAATTGCTCAAACGTTAGTTGTTTAAGATTTCAAGAATTTAGCCGTCAGTTGTGAAGTTGTCAAATGTCATATATATTTTTTTTAAATTATTGATGGCGTTACGGCATAAAACTATTTGTCAGTGTCAAGTTAAAAAGGCAGACAACTAGATTTAATGTAGGTACCTATATGATTTCAACACAGTATTATTTTCAAGTCTAATGTCTAGTCAAAGTTCAAAATACAATTTATAGTCAGTGCAAGTCAGTCGATTCAGTAAAACGGTACCTAGAAGTTTTATTGAAAATTCCTGGAGTGTTTTGTATAAAATGGAATCAAATTTCAAGTGTAGAAATTTACAAAAAGAATAAAGTAGGTACTTATTTAACAAGGCCGATTATTACGGTTGTAAGGCTGGAACATGAAGCATAGATAGGGCATAGATACGGTATAGGCTTTTTAATAATAATTATGTACACAATAATAGGACCAGATCTTAGTTCTCTTTTCTGCCGCTAGGCGTGCGAGACCGACGAGTACCAAGTGTTGCCAATCCTATTATACCGAGTGTTGCCAATACTATTATTTATTACAATTATTTTTAAATTACCGTTAGGCAATTATCGTGTTCTACGGTATCTTTTTTTCAAGAACAGTTTCTAAGAATTTTCTAAAACTTTTATATAATAAGATTTCAATCTTTCCAGAGCTGTCAATAGCAACTTTAAACTTCCCGCGTAATTTCAAACGAGTGCATGTCGAACCGTCGCGCGCTCTACCGGCAAAAATCTGTCCCCGTAATTGAGACCATTATTTTAACATTACGTTCGGACTCCTTGTTATCTATATTTCGTGGGCTGGAACTTCAATAAGCACCGAAATCCGAAACACCGGGAAAAATTCAGAGGATTATAAATTAGACACACAATTGGATAACTGTTTATCTATTGTATGACTCCAGAGTTCTATTTTGAATAATTATATTATATAATACATTATTTAATTAATTATCTTCTAGTTTTCATTGATAATACAGATTTTATACACATTTCTTGCCAAATGGTCATAGGACACACATTATAAACAGATTTTAAGAGATTACACTAAAGGCCATACTCACGGTGCGTCCAGCAAATCCAGCGCCGGTACTATTATGAATTTTAATATTATCCGGTGTTCAGCATAAAATATGTGTACAGTCTGACAAGGATCTTTTGGCACGTGGACAAAATCAGAACTAACATCGCCGTCTTGTAAAATGTCACTTTTAGTATTATATTGTATTGTTTTGTAGTTGCGACACTTACCTTTTGGCACGTGGATAAAATCAGTAATAACATCGCCGTCTTGTAAAATTTCACTTTTAGTAATAAGTATTGTTCTTATTTGCGACACTCACGCCCCCATCCAAGTGCCAAAAGATCCTTGTCCGACTGTAATGGCGTACTATTCTATTGTCTTGCGAATGATACCATCTAATAAAAAAGAAAGAAAAGGTTTTAATGTAAACTGCATTTTTATTTAGTATTAAATGACTATTACTAACTGTTTTAATTAGAATATGATATAGTTATAAACATTTGTTAAAATAATAATAAAGTACACTCGTTTTATCTAAGATTTTTCAAGTTACTTTTTAAAAATACCAACATTTTTCTGGTTGGCAACATGCAAGAACGAGACACACGGCCTCCCTTATGGCTATCTCGCTCGGCTCGGATTTGCCTCTATGATACGTGCATTGTGAAATACACTCTATTACCAAAGCAATACAGTTCTTTTTAGCAATTACAAAATACGGAGTCTTCTATCCTTAGGACTATATCCATGTCCTGGTAACACTTTAAACTGGCCAGAAGAAGAAGAAGAAGAAGATGAAGTACAATAATTTTTGTTTGTTAACAAAATAACAATTTACCTAACTTAGGCCTTTACATCCGATGATGGATGATTTATACAGTATTCTCCGAGCGAAGTAACCACTCTTGAAATACTGTAGTGCCTGGGACAGTTGGTTTTTAAATATCGTATGATTGCCCAAGCGCCTACGGCATTCTCACAACATAGCCACCCTAGTCCAGAGGAATGACTAGTCAATACGTCTGGGGCAAACTATGTGCGGGTTTCCTCACGATGTTTTCCTTCACCGGTAGAGCGTCCGTATATATAATGTACTTGAGATCTGCTGGCCGATTCTGTATCTGTGCAGTGGCATAGGGTTCCTATAACTCCATTCCTATCGGCTTCCCTTGTCACATACCTTTTGCAAACCTTCATAGAAATCCCTACCTATGATACAGGTTCCGGCTTCCCTTTGAAGGAGAAGCAGCCTTCGCCACTGATACTGAGAAGTGATATAAATCATAATGTAATTATTAATGTATCAAAACCGCTACCAACCTAAGTTAATTTGTATTAATTCTGTGACAGGCTCTAACTAGTTTGTATAAATAATAATTATTATTAGCTGTGTTGATTTTTAAATTGTATAATGTTATTATTGGTTATGTGACTTCAAGATTATTTAAAGAAATCTGCATTATGTAATTCCTTTGCAAGAAATAAAAATATTTTTACATTTTAAGTTTATTTTCTTACTAAAACCATGTAAAACTTACTTAAAAAAGTAAAATAAAATGTAGATACTCTTGTATTGTTATTATTTAATCAATCCTAATACGGACACTTGATACGGCACAACAACTTTATTAGAGGAATAATTGAAGGGATGGTAGTAGAAAACATGGAAGGCCGAGAAGAACTTTTATGGACAGGTGTAGGCGAATGTGATGGTCGTGTCGTATCAGGAGGTCAAGAGAAGGGCGGAGTGTAGAGATGAATGGAGAAAGCATCACTGACAAGAGCAAAGCTCTTAAATTAGAATGAATGAATAATTCTAGCAAGACAATGCTTATAACAAATTCAAAGTGCTATGGCCGCATTGTAATATTTTGTCTACAATATGTGGTAAGTGTTAGGTTTACTTATTTATTGCAATAGTACCCTGTACAGTCAAGGTACTTTAATAACACTTCCTTTAACGTTATAGTTCTGTAAAATTGTAAAGACTTTCAATTATTTAGTCACAAATATACTATAGAGATTAAATATTAAGTATTTAATTGGTTAACACTACTTGACTGTATATAATAGGTGTAGGTATAATAGCATAGATATATAATATTAAATTTGTAATAATTAATCAAAGTATAATACTTAGCAAATATTTCAAAACTTTTATGAGGTGTTTGTGTCCTTCTAACCCATTTATAAGACGAAGGTGTTGAGCATCGATGACAATAAAATATCATTACATTGAAAAACTTATAAATTTTAACTACTAAATACAAATCTTTATTTCTAAGGAAGTTTCAGAGAAACTTGCTTAATTATGAACTCCATTTGTTACCTACTATAATTTAGGTACCTACTATACACCTAAAGATTGCTTTCAGCTGATATAGTAGCGTGTAAAGATTAAAAACTGCAAGTAAGCTACAAATTAAGAAATTTATATTTTAACAAAGTGTTGAATTATACTTGAATACAATGAATTACATATTAGGTATTGACAATAATTGTGATTTATTGAATACTTTAGATTGAATTCTTTTGACTTTATGCAATATAGACTACTAGCAGAAGGTGTTGTATAGACCCTTTAGGCAACTTTAGGCAAATCATTATTATTTACAAATAACAGCTGATCAATAAAAATCCGCCATATTGTTCGTTGAGGCGATAAAGGTAGCCCCCTGGGTATCTTTATCGTTAGGTCGATAAAGATAAAGATCACGATCTACTAAATGTCACTTACGGCCGCTTGTCTAGGCATTGTATGGAGAAACACGTTAGAGCAATTCGTTATATGAGTGCATCGTTAGCGTATTCGTTCAAAGTGGCTGCTTGGCTACCAATTTTTTTAACGATACGACTGAATATGTCATTTAACGCACGCTTATGTCAATCCCATACATTTTTTATTCACGAAGTTCGCCGTCGATATTATTTAATGCATCTTGTCTAGCCCTCCAGATAAACATTCATTTTTATATAAATATAGAAGAAAAGAAGATAGCATCATCATCAGCTTCAATAATCAATTCGTGAAAAATATTTGATTTTATTAATAAACCAAGTCAGTAAAATAGCAAAAGAAAAGTCTCTAACCAACCAATTGTAAAAGTCGAATTACAAATTGTCTCGTTCACGCACAATTTAAGTTTTCTGTCTCGGGTAAAGCAATTTACCTGTAGCTGGAGGTAAAGCGTGTAATTCTGCAGCCCGACAGGTAAAGCGAATAATTCAGGGCTGCGCCCCCGCTGTACGCTGACGTTCTTTGTGGTGCAACAATAGCACTTCATTCAAACATTATTTTCTCATACACCTTTGTGGCGAACGAGAAGCTCAAGACAGCGATTGTTTCTTACTCAAACGGTTTTTTCAATATTGAGGTAGTAAAATTATGACACAGTAAATATTTTTTTCTGTATTTTTACTTGTGAAATCTTCTCAACGATTTGCGGTGAGAAAACGTAAGTTCTAACTATAATAGTTCTGTATTTTTTACAAAAAATGTTTAGGTAATTTTTAATTGTTATAGCGTAATAATAATAACTCCCCACACCGATCTCGGTGGCGGTGGCCGGTTTCATTGAAACTAGGCTAGTTACGCATTTGTAATTTTATAGTGCCCAAGCGTGTGCGCAGTACACAAGAGCAC
The DNA here is from genome assembly GCA_905404095.1 of Glaucopsyche alexis. Classification (NCBI taxonomy): domain Eukaryota; kingdom Metazoa; phylum Arthropoda; class Insecta; order Lepidoptera; family Lycaenidae; genus Glaucopsyche; species Glaucopsyche alexis. The sequence goes on from FR990045.1 coordinate 21,558,673, forward strand.
TCTCTCTTCCTTTACTCTCATAATCCAGTGGGACGGATAACCTACACGACTGACGAGGGGTCAGGTTCGAGTTTTTGCATGCCCATCCGACGTATGGATCATCTTTCTTATCAGACAATCAGGTGATCAGCCTGCATTGTCCTAGGCAAAGTTGGAAACAATATTTTTTGTTGTTCCAATGCGGGAATCGAACTCACAACCTCCGAGTCAAGAGCCAATGCTCTACCACTAGACTACGGAGGCTGTTATAGCGTATTAAAATAGCGTAGTGAAATTGATTCAATAAAAAATGTTATCACAAACTAAAATTATTCGCGTTTAATGTGAAACGAAATTTCCCGCTTTGTTACGAGGAAACTTTCCCGTCACATCCATATTTTCAAACGAAGGTACTTTAACTTCTGTACATATTATTATGTCGTATAAAGTTTTGGGGCTTCGCTTTAATGAGAAATGTGTTGGTACAGAGACCATTGGCAGTATTCACAAACTTAAAACTTCCTACAATTAGCCCTAGCTCTTTAGTTTTCAATGACATTTGACTTCTTAGAAAACTTAGCTCCTGACATGAAGCATTACTTATCCGTTTTAAAGACTGCTGTGTATTTTTTCTTTTAGTCTTTTTATGATTCTCGCTAATCTTATTGCGACTGGATTTTAATGAAATATCAAATACATGAATCTCGACCTCTGTGGCTCAGTGGTTGAGCGCATTGGTGCTCAAGCGGGTTCGAATCCCACCGAAGAAACAAAAAGTTTTTCTGTGTTCCTGGGTAATTGTGTATTAAATATGTGTATAGTATAAAGTATTAAATATATTTCCGTTGTCTGGTATTGACTAGTATAGCTCTTCGAGAGCTTACCACGGAACCAGATTGACGTGGTGTGAAGCGTCCATATATATTATTATTATTATGAATTATTGCCTCAAAACTTGGGTAGATAGGAGACCTTGTCACACAGACGGAATGTTAAACACATTTACGCAATCTCTAAAACCTTTCAGTGTTTGTTAAGAAGCCCATTTAAATTATTGCCTATAGTAATGATTACATTTTCTCATTACATAAGGTTTGATAAAATCAAATAATATTTTGTTTTCCCTCGAGCAAACATGAGTCCACTAATTTTGTTTAAAGTTACTTTTTTGTTTAGTCAGTTATTTACATGATCCTTTTTAAATAGATTAAGATACTCTAGCGAGTTTTGTGAGGCCGACCCCTTTCTGTCTTTAATTACGAAGACAAATGTTGACAAACAAAAGACTGATTTAACCTTTTTAAGGCAAGGAGCAATTTTACTATTCGCAGACGCCATATTTTGAAAAACATAAATTATGTTGTATATAATAAATTGCTGTTTTTTTTAACCAACAAATTATAACTTATAAGCACTTTTTAAAAGTGATTTTGTTATATTTATAAATTATAGTTCCAACCATTTTTAGTGTAAACTACCTAAATTGTATGTCACCTTTTACACTACAATTCTTTGCTTAATTTTCGGGAAAATAGTGATTGGAATTTTTGTTCAGTGTTAGGTGCTGGGTTCGTCTCAATGGGCCAAAGTGAATGAGGCTCTCTTGAGTCCGATACATCAGAGTATCTTTTTGAGATTGGAGTGACACAAAGCGTGTTGTTATAGGCGAGAGCCTTCTATTTGGTGCCGTTTTGTCATGCGAACTTCCACATACTGTTTTCGTCTTTTTCGATCGTTAGAGTCACATGTGTATTGATTTAATGTCTCATTAAAAATAACGAATAACGTAAGTTTACTATGTTGTAAGCTATGATTAATTATTACATAGATACGTTATATCCTTACAAAACTGACAATATTTCTGTGCCACGACGCACATTGACATGGGACGCGTGTCATTGTGTCAACGTCGCATAGTAACACAAAACACGCTATTACTCGCGGAGCACACTAACCAAAATTGACCGGACTCGGGCCAATTCGAGTCTTCATTTTTACGCGTTTATAACATATCTACCTCTTTTTAATATTATATATCTATGGTTGTAAGTCACAGTTAAGTTTAACATTATTGTTTTGTCAATTTTAGCTGCCTGTAAATTTTCATATAAGGCAATCTTAATAATTTTAAAAAATAAAGTAAGTTCTACTTTGTCGCAATTTTGATAAAATTGCCTATTAATAAAACTGCCGATATAGCTGGTGTAAAACGTAACAATGTTGCCATCGTTCGGCGAAAATTGTTTAATGGTTCACTTGGTATTGTCGTAAAAGTAAATTTTTGTGGACGGAACTGGCGGAGGTCGCCAGTCGTCGTTAAAACTCCGATCGTTCACTAAATCTTACGGGTTTACGATTCCACAAAAATTTCCGGGAAAACGCATTACAACTTCGACGAGCTTAAATTCTGTTACTATTAGAAAACAGTTTACTACGAACAAATTAAAAGTAAGTTTTTACCTAGCGATGTTGATACTGAAATGAATACATGATAATATTTTATTTCATTGACTAGTATTCTACAATTTTTTTAAAAAATAATATTATTCTTCATAAAATATAATAATGATAAACCCAACAGTAGTTTCCGTTCTAATTCGAAATTAAAATTAGTGTTTTTAAGCAAATTAGAAATGTCTTTGTAAACATTTGTTTGTCGTTATGCAAATTAGTAATTTGAATAAAGTCTCATTAAAGGATTAGGCTTAGTAAGCTCGTTACAGTTTATTATCTACAACCGCCGTATTTACTTATCCGGTAATGTCCGAATAACAGCGGCTAATTGCTGACGGCGACAGGTGAACACGTTTTGAATTTCAAATTATAGGCCAAGAGGTGATCTTACTTCTTAGCTATATTATTTTCTATCTTCTATTATTATCTATCTTGCTAATATGTATTATGAATACAGAAGTTTAGGAAGTCGTGGTTACTGTCAATTTTAGAGGCAACCTGCCAACTTGTCCAGTAACCCTCCTAATGTTATAGTAAACAAAGTCATAAATTAAATGTAATGATAACCGAAAAATTGTCTTTTTTTTGTAGAATTTAAGAATTTAAAAAGTTGGCTCGCTTTTTACGTTTATTCGCTTTCAGTCTTTCCGCCTTGAAAACTGAAAGCGAATAAACGTAAAAAGCGAGCCAACTTTTTAAATTCTTAAATTCTACAAAAAAAAGACAATTTTTCGGTTATCATTACATTTAATTTATGACTTTGTTTACTATAACATTAGGAGGGTTACTGGACAAGTTGGCAGGTTGCCTCTAAAATTGACAGTAACCACGACTTCCTAAACTTCTGTATTCATAATACATATTAGCAAGATAGATAATAATAGAAGATAGAAAATAATATAGCTAAGAAGTAAGATCACCTCTTGGCCTATAATTTGAAATTCAAAACGTGTTCACCTGTCGCCGTCAGCAATTAGCCGCTGTTATTCGGACATTACCGGATAAGTAAATACGGCGGTTGTAGATAATAAACTGTAACGAGCTTACTAAGCCTAATCCTTTAATGAGACTTTATTCAAATTACTAATTTGCATAACGACAAACAAATGTTTACAAAGACATTTCTAATTTGCTTAAAAACACTAATTTTAATTTCGAATTAGAACGGAAACTACTGTTGGGTTTATCATTATTATATTTTATGAAGAATAATATTATTTTTTAAAAAAATTGTAGAATACTAGTCAATGAAATAAAATATTATCATGTATTCATTTCAGTATCAACATCGCTAGGTAAAAACTTACTTTTAATTTGTTCGTAGTAAACTGTTTTCTAATAGTAACCTAATCTAATAGTAACCAAGAAAAGTAAACATAATCCAAGCTTATGCGCCAACTGCTGACAAGGACCTCAATGAAATAAACGTATTTTATGAACAAGTTAATGAATTACTCCGAGTAACAAAAAAAGAAGATATTACCATCCTGATAGGCGATTTCAATGCGAAAGTAGGAGCAGTAGAAACCACGGGTGTGGCCGGCAAGTATGGACTGGGAAATAGGAACGAAAGAGGCAATATTCTCGTGCAATTTTGCCAGGAGAATAGCCTAACTATTATGAATACATTTTTCAAATTACACCCAAGACGACTCTAAACATGGACATCACCAGCCCATACTAAAGATCATATCGTAAGAAATCAAATTGACTACATCATTGTTAATGATCGATTTAAAAATAACATAACAAGTGCAAAAACTTATCCGGGCGCTGATGTAGGTTCAGACCATAACCCAGTGGTGGCAACGCTAGCTTGTAGACTTAAATACGTAAGAAAGAAGTCTAAACAAGGGGTTGATTTGGAAAAATTAAGAGATCCACATACAAAAATGTTGATGCATAATTCAATAAACGAATGGGCATACAATAACAACACCTTGCAGGATCCCAAAGAAATCTGGTCAAACTTGAAAAATCGTGTAAGAGAAATAAATCAAGAACTAATTCATAGAAACAGAACGACCAAGAGACAGGTCTGGATGACGGATGAGATTTTATCGTTGATAGATGAAAGAAGGTCATGCAAATCTAACAACAAAGTGAAATATGATGAACTTAATCGCACCATCAGAAACAAAATTAGATACACTAGAGCACAGTGGTATGAAGAGCGTTGTAATTTTGTTGAATCACTGATGAACAAGCATGACTCTTTCAATCTTCATAAAGAAATAAACAGTATGATAAACCTTCATAAAAACCGACCAAGACTGTTTCTGGCTGAAGATTCGGGAGAAATAATTATAGACATTGACAGGAAAAAGATGAAATGGGAGGATTACATCACTGACTTATTTGCTGATGACCTGCGTGGTACTCCAATAGTAACACCAACGGAAGACTTGTACGGTGCGGCAATACTTAAATCGGAAGTAATTCGGGCTCTTAAAAAAGCAAAACCAAGAAGGGCTCCAGGACCCGATGCAATCAGTGTGGATATACTTAAACTTCTCGATCCTGAAAATGTTGATGCCCTTACACATATGTTTAATTCAATTTACGAATCTGGCGTTATAATCCGGGACTGGCTCGAGTCAACTTTCATCACTCTGCCGAAAAAACCAAACGCATGACACTGTAAAGACTATCGCACCATATGTCTTATGAGTCATGTACTTAAAGTATTTCTGTCCATAATACACCTCCGAATTAAATACAAATGCGAAGATTATCTCACGGAGAGTCAGTTTGGTTTTCGCTCTGGTACTGGTACGAGAGAAGCTCAATTTGCTCTTAATGTATTGGTTCAAAAATGTAGAGACATGAAACAAGACGTATATCTTTGTTTCGTAGATTACGAAAAGGCTTTTGATCGAGTCAAACACGAGATCCTCATCAAGTTGCTCCAAGAAATTGGATTGGATAGCAAAGATGTACGAATAATTAGCAATCTCTACTGGAACCAAACAGCAACTATTAGAGTAGATGGTGAGAATACAGACCCCATAGCTATACAACGTGGCGTTCGACAAGGATGTAGCCTTTCCCCAACCTTGTTTAATATATACTCGGAAGCAATAATAAGCAAAGCCCTCGAAGATATCGAAGACGGGGTTATCATAAATGGTGTGCTTATTAACAACCTCCGTTACGCCGACGACACGGTCCTGATTGCTACCTCAGAGGAGAGTCTACAGCGTATTGTTGACAGATTTGCGAGTGAGTCCGACAGGATGGGCCTTAGGCTGAACGCTTCTAAAACGAAAATTATGGTTGTTGGTAATAGGGCACAGAATACAATAATTACAGTAGACAATACCTTACTGACGAGGGTGGATAAATATAAATACTTGGGGTCTTGGGTAACGGAAAACTGGGAGTGGGACACAGAGATCCGCTCCCGTATAGAGATAGCGAGGGCCACTTTCAATGATACAAACCGCTTTCTTTCCATTGGGTTACGAACTAGGATGCTCAAGTGTTATATTTGGCCGCAAGTTCTTTATGGTTGTGAAGCTTGGACTATGAAAGAAGACCTACGGAAAAAACTGGAAGCATTTGAGATGTGGACTTATCGGCGAATGTTGCGTATAAAATGGACGGACAAAGTTACGAACGCCGAAGTACTAAAACGTATGCGTAAAAAAGTGGAGCTTGTCCGTACCATCAAGCAACGAAAAGTCGCGTATCTGGGCCACATCCTCAGAAACGAACAGTACAGGCTTTTACAAACCATAATGATGGGTAAGATCGCCGGGAAACGAAAACCAGGGAGACGTAAAACATCTTGGCTGAGGAATATCCGAGAGTGGACAGGGATAAAGTCTGTAGAAGAACTTTTCAGACTCGCCTTGGACAAAGAAAAGTTTCGGAGCTTGACTGCCAACCTTCAGTGATTGGAGAGGCACTTGAAGAAGAAGAAGAAGAATAATATATATTTTCATGTATAAGTAAATAGCTTTCAATGATAAAATATTCATAATTAAAATAAATTAATTACTCTTAAACTATAATGCCAATAATAAATTTTCACTGATAGGTACACGTGCGTACTACATACATATGTGTTATTCAAGATTCATTAGATGCTTCAGTGAAATGGCTACCGGAGTCCGTTCGCTTTGTGCCTATCATACTGAACAGGTATTCATTACTGCACAACCCAATTAAATTGTGTATAACATGCCAATGCTTCTAATATAGCAATAATTGCGAATCAGCGTAAATGCATTGACGAATATGGGAACGATGTTATTTAGACTGTATAATACATTGCAATTTATATTTCCAGTATATTATTAATAACATTTCCATAACATTATATTTCTAAAATTACATAGTTTTGAAAACGATCAAATTATTTTAATAATCTAAAAAAAAAAAATCCTTGCAAAGTGGTGGTAAAGAAATATGTTATCCAGATCATTAAGTCGCAATAAAAACTGGTCATGTACGAGTCGGACTCGCGCACGAAGGGTTCCGTATAAAACGGCAAAAATCTCGTTTGTTGTTTGGAGCCCCCTTAAATATTTATTTTATTCTGTTTTTTTAGTATTTCAATATCTGTGAAAATTTCAACTGTCTAACTATCACAGTTCGTGAGATACAGCCTGGTGACAGACGGACGGACAGCGGAGTTTTAATAATAGGGTCCCGTTTTACCCTTTGGGTACAGAACCCTAAAACACACACTTCTTTTGTAAACGGAAATTCTTAAGCTACAAAGCGATAACAGATTTGCAGTGCACAAACAAACAGTAACTATAACATAGTGCATACGTATAGGTTTGCGTATAGGTAAGTATATACGAAAGATAAAATGTTCAATTCCAGAATTTTCTCCAGTTCGGTTAAGCGATAGCTCCATCCTTATCTCATGAAGTTATTATTGGACGTACGCCAAAATAATTTCAATTGAAACTTTGGATAAAATTAAAGTTCTACGAAGACTAAAATTTTCATACGTAGCTACATTTATGGGACGAAGTCGTTAGTTTTGTGGACGGGTGATTGAGTAATTTGTGTAATAACTTTGAAATTACTAATTACTATTAACCCGCGGAGAGTGTGGTTATTGTTTTTAGTATTGTTAATAAATTTTGAAAAACTGGTGCGAAAATTTTAAACTTTAAATACATTATAGTTATTAATTATTTTTGTAAAAATAGTGGTTTTATTGAGGAACAAGTTTTATAGCCAAATTTGTATTGGGGTGGATTACACCCCACCGCATAGTTCTTGTTACATTTGTTCACCACACTTCCGCCGCGGGACTAAAAAGCACTAGAAAGAATGTTACTTATTTCATATCTATCGATATGTAAAACGTAGTCTCCAAATTTTAGGCGCTTTAAAAACACTGTGACATTCTGATTAAAACAGAAAAGCGTTAATTAATTTCAAAGCAGTTTAGAGTAGCACTTACGCAGTTACACCTACTTCTTATTACGCCTTTATAATAATAATATATTTTATTATTATCTCAAATAGTTTAGCCTTATCCTGATAACTTTGTAATTCTGTGGGAGGAAATGGCGTACGTGATAGCAATTTGATAGTTCATTTGTTCGTTACCGCGATCTCATTAATATAAAGCACACACGATGGAATGAAAATACTCTTATCTGTTTTAATGTAATAGAAAAGCAAAAAAGGTAATCATTAAGTTTGTCTACTACACAATTATTATAAATACTACAGTGTAGTAGGTATACACTGTTCAGATGTTAACAAAAATATCAAATTATAATATGTATGTATCGACACTTCCATGGACACTCTAATACCTCTTCAATCTGGTTCTATACTAAGTATCCAAAGAACAGGTACCAGACACTGGAAATAATATTATATTAAATAATTATAAGCATATTTAAGATTAATTATTGTATTATGCATATATTCAATAGACCCAGGAAGATAGAAAACTTTTTGTCTCTTCGGCGGAATTCGATCCCGTGAACTCCAGCTTAAGCGCCGACGGACTAACCAGCCCAGAGGTCATCAAAAATTATATCAATAATCAAATTAATGTGTATTTCTTTATTGTACCTACGCTGATATAGTGACATTTAAATTGTTGGTATTATGTGTTCCATTGTTTTCTTTACTTACGTTTAGATTAATTTGAATCTGAACGTAAAAAACTTAATTTTAGAAAAAAGTTAATAATTTTCTCGTCAGTTGGACAATAGTATAGTGTTTGTGTAACCGGAATTAGTAGTTGACAACTAACAACAGCTGTCATCTTATTGTTTCGATATCACAGGTGGGACGTTAGACACACAGTTGTCAATCAGTCACCGACAGTCATCTTATGGGGGAACTAGAAGGTACACGTGTCTGATGAGACCACTGGTGGTACAACGAGCCAATTCAATACTCTTGTAAGTATCGTCGGTGTCTACAAATGGCAACGAGGATAATACCAGCGACGAGGTGAGTAACAAACATTATTTTCAATTTATGAACATTATTTTTAATTATATCCATAACTACGGAAGCGCGGACATACAGACGAACAGAGTGGAACTATTATAATAGGATTCCTTGAGTATTACGGAACCCTTATCTGATCAATAAAAACACCTTCATTAAAATAAATCTTATACTTTAAACGAGCAACTAGTACCTGGGTTACCGAGCTTTGCTCGGAGCTCTAGTAGATTTAAAAATAATAAAAATCATAAAAATATTTTACGGGGGTTCGAACTCAGCACATTCAAAATTTAAAAAACAGCGTTAATTTTTCCAAACTGCCAATTGAACTGACATTATTAGAATCGAAATTATTGATATAACTTAAAAATGCGCAGTTTACCAGGGATAAAACTTACGAATAGGTGCATAACTTAAGCATAGGTACTATTTCTTAATTCATGATAATATGAAATTCCAGCCGAATCCGAGATTCCAAATTTGCTGCCGTTTTTGAGAAACCAATTATATACATACAACATTATCTCGTTTAAAGTTTATGGTATAAGTTTGGAAAATAAATAAGTAAATAAAAATAAAAAAATAATTATAATATCCTTTGTGTTTCTAGCCTAAAGTAATTCGTCAATCTGGCTGGCTGGTGTGTCTCAGTTCGCACGTTATGTCGGCCACGGGTTGGTCACGTTCGAAGAACAGATGGCTGTAGGGCCAAGAAGAAACGGGACACGTCTTGTGGTGACGGATTGTCACTACAAATTCAATCTCCGTCCCTTCTGCACTAAGGGTCAGCTCACACGCACTTTATAATTATATGTGAATACAGCTCCATAAGTCATTCGTCAATTAGTTTTTTTTTGACATTTCACATATGAAGACATAAAGGTAGGGCTGCTATCACCTTAATTGTCGTTGCATGATAAACACAACAACCAAAGAGCGACGCGATGAACTTTTTAAGATAGCAATACAAGATATGACTTTAATTACTAAATCAAAAGATACACGTTTCAAGAATTTGAAATTGCCTGCGGCGTGGCGTCACGGTACGCAGCGCTGCAAATTATGCAGCTTCTTCTAGCATTCTGCATCGCGCGTCGCGTCGCGTCATGGTACGAATTGACCCAGGAGTTAACCAAAAGCATATACTTTGTTAATGTCACTTGGAAATCATAGTATTTCTATGGCAGTAACTGATAATGCATGGAAAACGAAGATTCCTGAAAGCCGTTGAGAATGTTGTTGTAAATTGTAAAAAAATGTAATTATTTAATTAAATGGTTGGTTCTGTGGCGGACCAATCAGCGCACAGTCCTGAATCGCACTATAGAAGTTTTCACAGCTCGGCACTATATATACGACAGCTGAAATAAATAAAAGCGGACCATGGAGAGCCGCTTCGCTACGTTGAATGTAAGAGGAGGAATGGATGGTAAGAATGAAAGTAGACGAAGCGAAACAAGTATGTAAGGATCGTAGCAAGTGGAAAGAAACGGGAACGGGAAAATGGCATGATTATATGTATACGTATGTATGTATGTATAAATAATATAATATATTAGTGGGCTTCGGCCTGATCGGGCATTCCTCGCTCGGTCGGAGATCTCCCTTTGGGGCACGCCACTATTCCCACAATTCTAATGACTCTTATTATCGATTAATTTATCTCTTTTCTCACCCTGTGACCTAAATACGCCCATAATAATTCATATATTTTTCAACGTATAACAAAATTGTATATCTATCAAACGCACTAAGTGTGTGTTGTTATTTTTTATTAATTTTATGTATTTATAAGCATGTATTTAAATAATAAAAATATATTAGCTTTTTGCCATAAAATTGCTTGAAAAACACATTGCTTGCCATAAACTTTAATGTGCCAAATATTATATTCCTCCGTTGACACAATTCTTATAAAACTGAACTGAAATATAACGTATGGAAATGTCAATTACGGATATTTTGGGTATATGATCTACTGCTTATTATAAAGACGTACTGATAAATAAAGCAATTCGTGCGAAATTATTCCCTAACCATTCCAAAATATTCAAAAATGCACAACGTTAATGTTCAAGTTTTCACTTCTGCCGGCACTTCCGGAGTGCAACCCGTTTTTTGCCTAGACAATAAACATCTATATATAAGCAGTAGATTTTAAGCTAAAATATCCGTAATTGATTTTACCGAACTTATATATTATATGATGATAATACATAGTAATAAGGTAGGTAGATCAATAGGTACTAATAATATAGCTTTCTTCGCTCCAACACGAGGATGCTAGCACAACCTTACGTACACGAGAACGATACTGTTTCATGTAATATTAATTAAATAAGACATATTAGATGATGATAGGAGCGAGATTCCTCTCGGGAAGACGTCGCAGCTCATTATAGATAAGAGCGGGTGGCGGCACATCAAAGCTACCTGTTCGTCGTAATTAGTACTGCTCATCATGTACTGAATAGGTCATTATTACATTTATCACTGTAATTATAAAGGAGAATTCTCGGAACATACTGCTTAAGAAATGTACCGCGAACGACGCTTCCGACGCTTTAGTGCGCAGTCGACCGAATGAAAATAAATTATATCTTAAGTTAATTGTAAAATAGGTAGATACACAGAAATATCTCTTAATTTAGCTATCTACTTTGTGTTTTAAATACTATTTTAAGTACAAATGTACCAACATTTTTAATGACTAATTTATATTGCATAATAGACTATCCACCGTAAAATTAAACGAACAGCGTATTGGTGCACCAGGTACCAGGTAACATCGCCAATTATAAGTGTCCCAAAACAAACTTATTTGCAATTGCACCTGTACGGAACTTGTCCCGGCTGCGGCTGCAACTTTGTGGTCAGCGTCGCCGTATCATGATCTATTACTGAAGGTGATCTGTTAATTTTCGAATAGGCAATCGGACAAATTTTTTTTTATTGCATAAATGAATAGTACTCTTAAATATGAGTAACTTCTCAGAAGAAACCGTATATCAAAAGTCAATATTTTCAAAGGTACAGCGATTTGTATAAAAAATTTCGCTCCTAAAAACGCTCCATACTAAAATCGATATACACATGACGTCACTTGAATATGAAGTAGTATGAAGTAGTATATGAAGTATATGGCCGCAGGAATATATTTGTAAATATCTCCGATATTTGTGCGTTTAAGTTCATACTTACCATAATGAATGTTTTTGTATATGATGTGAGTAAACTAATGATGTAGGTTTTGTTTACCAATTTCGCAAAAAAAAAAAATTTTTTTTTGGTATAAAGACTCGAAGAAATTTTGTATACAAATCGCTGTACCTTTGAAAATATTGACTTTTGATATACGGTTTCTTCTGAGAAGTTACTCATATTTAAGAGTACTATTCATCTATGTAATAAAAAAAAATCAGTCCGCTTGCCTATTGAGCAGCGCGAGCGTCCTAACTTCACTAAGTGTCACTTCACACCGAAACGATCACATCGATCCGCACTTCTTGAGATAGAGATTTCAAATTGAACTTTAAATATAAGTATATAAGTAGAAATATTTCAAAAAGATTGGTTAATAGAGAAGATGCATTTGATTTAAATCAGCAAAATTCTTATATTTTCTGAAAGGCAACATGAATATGGACCGAAAAATGCAAAAAGTACTCTAATTAGTAGGTACTAAATTGAAAAAAAAAACGACGATTTTTTTTGCTTTAATCGCAAAACGAAAATTACTGTTCAAATCTTTGTTTATTTGTGTCATTTTTTGTTTTACGCATACTATGATATACATAAACGCAGTATTTCAGTTTAAAAAATCAATTTTGTATTTATCTTCTTACATCTTCTTTGCGCCACAACAGCTGTGGCCTGTGAACTCCTACTACATTTTTTGTATAGAGCGTTTTTGATACTCTCCAACGATCTCACTTTTGTGATGACTGTATTTCGTCAACGGTTGATCGTAGATATTATGCCATTGCAAATAAAATATTTCCTAGCTTATTATGTGCTTTTCGATAACCCAGTAAAAAAATTGATGCATCTCCTCTATTCATTGCAAGAGTTTGAATTGCGAGCTGTACCAGCTGCGCAGCGAGCCGCCGCCGCCGCGTTGAGTCTCGGTGTGAATGACCCTAATGATTAAAACTTTCCGCAACTTTCAGTCGGACTTAATTTGATAATAGTTATTTTGGTTTATAGGGTGTTTGCGGTAGGGAAGATGCTAATGACATGCTACGACGCACTTAAACGGTTTTCTAAAATCTTTTATTTAAACACACTTTTTTGTTTGTCCTCTTATCACGTTTAAACTCTTACCCACTTACTAATAAAGGCTGTATAAGCTTTGAATAGTTACACAGTGTTTTGTCTTCTTCAATCGAATTAAAAATGTCACTTGTGTGACGTGAACAAAACACTGTATAACTATTGAAAGCTTACACAAAGTTTATTAGTAATTATGGGGTTATTGTTTAATGTGATAGACGGTTGAACGGATGATGTTAGGACAATTGATCTTTCTCATCATCAGGCACAAATCTGAATTTCCTGTGTGTTGTATGCATATCCAATTTATCGGGCCAGCAACAAATCAAAATATTTTATTCAATTATTTTCTAAAAAGGAGTTAAAAAGTACCTAGCGGTCTTTGCACCGTGAAGGCGATGACGAATGAAATAAATGAATGCCTGATCAAATTTAGTTCAAGGGAAAAACCGGAAGGTTGTATGAAGAGGATTCATAAAAAATGCTACATTAAAAAAGGGTCAAGTGTCGTGGAGGAGCTAGGAGAGCGTTTTTATCACTCCGTATTTATGTAAATATTTGCGGGATTCGCTAAGACCTCTCTCACTTATTTATTATTAAGATGCGGACGCCCGCGCCTTTCTAGTGCGGTAATAATCAGAATATGAAAGGATAAGATAGTTAAAATACTAGTTGAATATTTTATTGCGGACTACATTACTTAGCAAAAATATTTATTTAAATGATTACTTATTATGATTATCGGTTTAATTTTAAGTCCTACATGGGTTCCCAATTTTACATCGCAATTGACTCATTATAAAACACTAGCTTTTCCTGCGGATCCACTCGCGTAAATATACCTAGTATTCTACAAGAAAAGTAGCACATGTTGTAATCTAGAGTCTAAACTACCACCAAAAGTTTTTGCGTGAAAGGTAAATAAAGTCATCCATACATCCATCCATCCTCACAAAATTTCACATTTATTATAGTAGTAGGATGAAACTAAAACTGCACATCATCTGCAAAAGACTGTAGGTATGCGCAGAATACTAAAGATGGAAAACGTACACAAGTATTGCGACCGGATGAATTCCCCCGCCGACTCGCGACGCGTGTTGATCTTGCATGAATCAGCATGAATGCTAATGCATTTCATATATCGTATTTCGTCAGATGTAACCGAAGCTTATGACGGTACCATCCATCACGCGGATGTTTTCCAGCGACTCTTTCATACGAATCGTTCATCGGAAAATACAAATGATATTTGTTTAGCGGCGCACGCTTAACGGGTTTTGCATAAAGATTACGTTTCAATATTTATACGAGAACCTGATTGTTTTACAGGAATATGAAAATGGCAAAAGGCGGAGAAAACGCTGCGATTATTCTAGTGTAAATATTATATTATGGTAGTAAATAAATTTTTGTGCGTAGATTTTTTTCGGGTGTTCGGACGCCCGAAGATGGTGATATCTATACTAATATTATAAATGCGAAAGTGTGTCTGTCCGTCTGTTATCTCTTCACGCTTTAATCGCTGAACCGTTTTTAATATAAAATTTCGTATAGACATACTTTGGGTCCCGGGAAAGAACATAGGATATTTTTTATCCCAAAAAAGTAGTGTTCCCGCGTGGTAATGTATATACGCGGGCGGAGCCGCGGGCAAAAGCTAGTAGGCTATAAGAATATAGTTTATAGATTCAATTAGTGACATAAGCGGAGTTTATAGTGTAGTTGAACGTAGCAGAAGAAAGTAGAGTTTATAACGGCTCGACTGTAATCCGGCAGTTTGATGAGCTCTGTTTACGAGCGCCGGAGAGTATCGTTTAAGCGCAGAATAAATCGCTGACGATGCTAAATTTATAGGAGTTAATATATTTTTATGGATACGATGCGATGATCTCGAGTAATGCTCAGTTTTATACTGGGGAGTGGGGACTCAAATACAAATATGTACAGTTAGATAGAGCCAGCTAGATAGTTTATAAAGCAAATAAAATTTTATACAGCGTTTTCTATTTTCAAATAGCAATCTTCGTTTTATAATAACCTTATTGTCGATTAAAAAACCCGACTACGTCATCTTGATGTACCCATTGTCACGCGCATGACTATAGGCTCTAGAGCTTGCCAAAAAAATTTACGTACATATACTCGAAAAACATAACCGTCCTCCTGGCACAGTCGAGTAAATATACCCCCCTACGAGGTCATTACCCGACCTTATATTAACCAGCAATATATTAGAGTGCCAATAGAGAAGATGCATAACTTTTTGTATTGGCTTTTCTAAAAGTACATAATAAGCCAGGAAATATTTTCATTGCAATAGCATAATAGTTTACGATCAACCGTTGATGAAATATAAAAAATGTAGCATTGTCATTGTCATCTGTTACTTTTTAATTTAGCACTAATTACTACTAGTATAGGTCGCGCAACGGTTTATGAGCGCTCAGTGAAAGTGGAGGGGATCGTACGCGCATGTGACCAATAGCAAAGAATATATATTACTAACGAACCAATAGCGTGTCGGCAGCCACGTTCGGCATGCGTTCGGCGCATCTACACCTCCCCGCCCGAGCCCGCTACCACCAAACACACCCAAAAACTGACTTCTGCGCATACCCCCTCTACTTTTGTCTAAAGATCTTAATTCGTTGCGCGACCTGTATCTACTTTTTGCATTTCCGGTCCATATTTATGTTGCCTTTCGGAAAATATAAGAAATTTGCTGATTTAAAACAAATGCATCTCTATTTGAGAGAGTTTACAAGTATAAAATTTTAGTATAGAAATCTAAATATGAACCAGGTACAAAGCTGTGACGGTGTCAGGAATATCTTCGGCTGAGTATACCGTCGCACTAAAAATGTTGTCGTCGGTGTATAATGGCACACGTTTATACGTTGTAACGTGGTCTAGCAGGCACAGGGGGACACTAATGTCCCGGCAGGCAACGGCGACAACCGCGACAAGGACACGAAGCGGACCGCCTTGGGACCTCATTATAAAGCGCTAAGCTCGGATCATTGCGGCCGCACTTAACATATGAATGTAGTAAACACAATTGCTTACACAAATACGACAACCTCAAATGATGTCCCATATTTATGTTGGAAAACATGGCCCTTCGTAAACAACTAATTTATATTATCTCCAACCCTAACGTAAGATGTAGTTTTGTTATGTACGTTTGTGCTTTAATATGACGTCTTCGTTAAAACTATTTATTAACTAGTTGATCGATGACTATAAACAAAATAAGGTTCGGCTAATAAAATATAACTTTATTTACTACACTTGATAAGACGTTCAGTGCAAGAGCTGCGCTGCATAGCGCGGCACCGCTAGCAATAGGCAATCGGACAATTTTTTTTATTGCATAAATGAATAGTACTCTTAAATATGAGTAACTTCTCAGAAGAAACCGTATATCAAAAGTCAATATTTTCAAAGGTACAGCGATTTGTATAAAAATTTTCGCGAGCCTCCTAAAAACGCTCTATACTAAAGTCGACCTAAAAATGACGTCACTTGTATATGAAGTAGTATGAAGTAGTATATGAAGTATATGGCCGCCGGAATATATTTTTAAATATCTCCGATATTTGTGCGTTTAAGTTCATACTTACCATAACGAATGTTTTTGTATATGATGTGAGTAAACTAATGATGTAGGTTTTGTTTACCAATTTCGCAAAAAAAAAAAAATTTTTTTTGGTATAGACTCGCGAAATTTTGTATACAAATCGCTGTACCTTTGAAAATATTGACTTTTGATATACGGTTTCTTCTGAGAAGTTACTCATATTTAAGAGTACTATTCATTAATGCAATAAAAAAAAATCAGTCCGCTTGCCTATTCAAAAGCGGTATTTTAAAAAGTGCGCGCCGCGTCACCTCTCAGTACGAGCTGAACCAGCTGCACTAGTCGCTTTTTTCTTCATACAAACGCTGTTGGTGATTTACTCTAAATTCAAACATCAGATCCAAATTTTAGCGTAATATCGATTTTATAACACTTAACTAGGTCTCGATCGGTATGTGCTTATATTTCTAAAATTTAAATTAGTTTAGAAGATATTATATTCCTATATAGCCTCCAAACTTCGAATTTTTAGCGCAAATTTGACCGTCAATAAAAAACATACCGACACAGTTTGATTATTTAGCAACAGCCTCCGTGGCTAGAGGTAAGAGCATTTGCTCTCGACTCGGAGGTCGTAGGTTCGATTCCCGCATTGGAACAACAAAAAATGTTGTTTCCAAGTTTGGTTAGGACAATGCAGGCTGATCACCTGATTGTCTGACAAGAAAGATGATCCATGCGTCGGATGGGCATTGGGCATGTAAAAAGTCGGACCTGCGCCTGATCTCTCGTCAGTCGTGTCGGTTATCCGTCCCACTGGATTACGAGAGTAAAGGAACAGAGAGTGCTATTGTGTACTGCGCACACACTTGGGCACTATAAAATTACTCCTGCGTAAGTGGCCTGGTTTCAATGAAACCGGCCACCGTCACCGAGATCGGTGGGGAGTTATTATTATTTAGCAATTAAGATAACTTTACTTTAGACAAAAAAGTTATATACTTTTTTTCATAAAACACCAACAGTTGAGTGTTGATTTGCGTAATTTCAGGACGCCTTTCTAAAATAATTTACAAAGCAGTATAAATGTGTGTACTGAAGCTTCTCTTAAAAGTATAGATTACTATTTTATGGGTTTATCCTTTTTTCCCCATGTTAGTACACCTAACATGGGCTAAAAAAGGATAACAGGCAATTTCCCCGCCCGCCACACTGAGTTCGAGCCGTCGACTAGCGCACTCTTAAGCTACTCTACTGAAAAGCTCATATTCATATTTCTAACCGTAATTTAATTAACTATGTGTATTGTAGCACCGTAGCGACGCGTTGTGCCATCAGATCGAGTCTCCGTGTAAATTTTAAGCCCTTTACATTTTCTAAATAATGTCAGTATCCAGAGAGCGTATGATCGAGTTGTCGGTTTGATTGATTATTGAATAACAAATAATATATAAACATTCAGGTGCGCAATAAATATAGATTAGTTGTCGGCTAGAACGGCCCACGAGCCTGTGATAAAACGTGCTCCGTGTGTTGACGCATGCAAAATTATATTTGCTGGCTGCGGAGGGCGGACCTAAGTTACAACTATTTTGCCGCCCGTTCATTCATTTTATTTGATTTGCGCCTTTATCTATGTCCTTATTTGTTGTTTACAAAATATTGTTATAATAATTTGATTTTTCATAACGATGTACTTGATGGAATAACAATGTACAATGTAATAGATGGAGTAAAACGTGATCTTGATGGCATCGTGTCGTGTGTGATTTTCAATTCAGTAATAGGGTCCCGTTTTTAGGGTTCCGTAATACTTAAGGAACCCTTATAGTTTCGCTCGGTCCGTCTGTCTGTCTGTCTGTCTGTCTGTCTGTCTGTCTGTCCGCGCCTCTAGCTCCTGTAAATATGAATATGACCATTTTCGAGTAATCGGCCTCCAAAGTAGTTTGTAAGTTGGTCCCCCCCCCCCTAGCATTTTTAAACTATAGGAGATAGAAACTTGCAAATTTCCATGCTGATAGATCATGCTAAAAACTCTTTAGGAAAATTATTGTGAACAAAATCGGACAGTAACTTTTGGAGTAATTAAAAAAAAAACATATTACGCGTTTATAAACATGTCCTGACATGCTCTTGGTTAGGTTATTACTCTTTGGGTACGGAACCCTTAATACGGATATATTGTAAAATTTTTGACTAAACCAGTAAGCTAACTGTAGCCCAATAAAGGTGAATAATTCTAAAACTCTGTACATGGGTAGTCTAACAATGAACAAGCAACGACATCGAAATAATACAATTGATTACGAGGCATTTGTTTGGCAAAACATCCGCAATACGGAACGCCTGATATTTTCAATCACCGATTTTACGAGCAATTTACGGTAAGTTCGTTTATGGAATATTATTTAAATGGTCGACCGCGGAGTAAGCTGTCCATACATCAAACTTGTACCGATACCACTGTTGTAATGCCAGCTTTAAATCAGGTATTACGCCAATCAATTTCATTAAGATGATATTTATAATTTTTGTACTTTTATTTGGTTATCGTTTTGAAAATTGTATTGTGTTTACTCAATGTTCGAACTTTGAGATAAAAAAGATTTTTTTTTCATAAACAATTTTTTTTTCAATTAAATAATTTTCTAAATAGTAGTAAGAAAACCTACGAGGATTTTAAGTAAATAACGTTAAGATCTTTCTAAATATCGATTATCATTAACACCTCTAAACTAAACCTAATATCAGGTCACAGATAAAATAATCGTTGAAGAGGAACAGTTTCGCAGAGGACGCTAATGAATCCGCAATCTTTCACAAAGCAAGAAGATCCATAATCAAATGACTGGGAAATTGTTGCCTTATTATAACGCGAAGTTTCGTCCTTACGATTCAATCAGCTGCTATCCGCTCGAGCAACTTCCCTCTACCAACTTTCTTAGACTCGCCTTAATCGAGTTACCGTTAACTTTATAAAATGCGCCCGTGTGCCTGTTTTATGTTCCCGCTCTGGTTAAGAGCTTTTTGAGAGTTTTTGTTTTGCCCCGGAACAAAATGATGAAGGCCATAGTTATTTTTAACAGCGTAGTTCGCAACTGTAAATCATAATAAACGAGCTGAACGCTTCTCGTTGTTTACATCATCATTGTTTTCTTAAACGTGTTTGTCACTTCATAAACTTTTGCACAAAGTGAGACTTCTTGCAACGCTACAGTGCTTTACGTGGTTTGCACCTTATCTTTGCCCATGCACTTTATGTTTTCCACAATTTGCTGCCAAGTTTTTTTATATGACTTAGTGATTGTATTTCGTTTAATCTACCTTCTAAATGGGCTACGTATTTATGGGCGCTGTACTAGATAATATTAATATTTATTTTTAAAATGATTATTAAGAATATTTATTTATTTTTAAGTTGCTTATTTACAATATTATTAAGTTACGACAAAATGATTTGTCACAATTTCCTGTTGCTAGAATTCTATTTATTAAAAGAATAAACTACGTATGTATTAAAACTAATATTTATTATTTTATTCTTTACAACTAAAATGATAATCAATTTATATTATTATTTGAATTTAGAATGAGTCTTTATGATTAAGAAAATAACATTTTGATTACTTCTTGTTTCCAGTTTAAATTGGTTTATGATACATTTTAATTAATAATTTAATGTTTATTTCTTAAATAGCTAACATTAGATTATAGCAATATGGTTAAAATTAATGTTATATTAAAATAAAGCCTAAACCTATTTTTTATTGTAAAATACAGCTTAGATCAATTTTGATGAATTATAAAATTTGGTATAAAAAAGAGTGCATAACTCATACTGACACATTTTGTTTCTTGTCATCAAAGAGTTATCATCTCTCATCTCTGTATTACTTTTAATAAAAGTTTGCTGTGTTCGTTATAAGTGTTACTCTGTCCGTGATTATTCTCACATAATTCTCACGTAATAATCATGGCTGAACCTCTGTACCGTGACGCTACGCCGACATATATGTGCTTATTTTTCTTGTATCAACAAATCTGGAATGATCTAATCTAGCTATATTGAGAATACCTACATCGTGGTCGTTTTGCAAACATAATATTCTAAGCATTAAGCACGCAGCGTCGTACAGTGAATACTGAACACTGTAAAGTGCAGACCGTTCATAAATTAAGTTGACTTTGGTTTATTTGAGATACTAAGAAACAGTTAAGGCGAGGTATTTACTTTGTTTATCTACCTCCATAAGTCCATAGATCTATATAATAATTATTATAGATGACGCATGTCGAGTCGAAGTGTCTACGCGCCGAAAATCGTAATTGCCCCACTTTTGGGGTTGTTTAGGACAGTTAGTAGATTTGACATTTATTTTCCGCACTATAATCAGCATGGTGATTAGCTATTGTCTATGATAATCAGTTCGCATATATAATTGACAAAATCTTCTGAAATCAAGACACTGTCGTAACTATTTCTTGTATGAAGATTTTTAATGTATGTCATAGCCCATCCTTAGATCTTGTCCAGAAAGGTGAATTAAACGCGTAAACTTACGTACGTAGAGCTTCAAGACAAATACGCGCGAAGTTTCTGGACGCAATGTATGGGGGCCTTAATGTACCTCGAATCGCACATTGCCCTTACGTGCGTATGATTACGCGCTTTATGGACATAATAATAGTTTTGGAATCATTGTCTACCTTACTAACCATATAATAAAAAGATGAAATTATATAACAATAGAGTTTGATTTTACAGTTAAAATACTGAATAATTGCTAACGAGGGACCTAATATTGTATTATACTTGTAATAAGGTTAAATTAGTAGATATTTATTGGTAGCAAATGTAACATTAATGCAATACTCTATTACAGTCACGGAACGCCCGCTACAATCGTCCTCATTACAACAAAATCAACTGCAATTTGCTTGCAAATGGATTGGATCCGGATGCTTGTTTTGCGATGAAAAATGTATTTATTTGCAATAATTGAAGTCACGAATGGATCTGGATATTTTATTTTATTTTAGCATTGATGTCAATCTTAACCAAAGCTACAAGTCTTGATTTCCGTATATGTATAATCGGAATCTTGGCAACGACTGCAAGACGTATTACCATGCATGCATGGAGGGAGTTTTAGGGGATAAAATCGATATAGCTAGGTTTTATCCCTCACAAACTGCGTTTTAAGCAATATATTTTTTTCTTTCATCGTGCAACTATATATCAATAATTTCGATCGTTAGTCTGATTTGCAGCTTTGTATAATTTTTGCGTTATTCTGAAATTTAGAATATGGTGGGATCCAATCCCGGTCACATAAAGTAATTCTTTTTATTTTTTAGATTACTCAGAACTCCGAGTAAGGCTCGGTTGTCCAGGTACATAATATATTAAGCGCTTAAATACGAGTAGCTATGGAGAGGGCTATGCTCGGGGCCTCTCTTCGTGCTAAAATCAGAAATGAGGAAATCTGTAGCAGAACTTAAGTTACCGCCATAGCATTAGCAATGGATTGGACACATCTCGGAGAACCCATGGCCACAGGGGCCGAAAGATTCTCGAGTAGAGACCACGAACTGGATGTTGAAGCGTAGGACGGCCTATCACCAGACAGGACAGATGACCTGAGGAAAGTTGTAGGAAGTCGGTGACCGGTCGCACGGAAAATCTATGTTGGAGGTGTATGTCCTGCAATTGACGTCATCAGGTTGAAACGAGATTAATTTACACTACAACATCTCTCCACTCTCTCTTCTACTGCCTATCTATAAATTAAAGTTTAATACTATGCAAGTAAAAGAGTTCTATAAATGAAGTGGCGAAAAAAAACAAATATTATGAGGCGGCCGCTGCTATAATATTTTTAATGAAACAAAATATCAAGCACAGTAATGTTAAACCTTAACCCTCTTCCGTAATGAAGGCGGAAATTTAAATTGCGTTTTTAACATTGTTGACAGATTGTTTCAATGTTTTTTTTTTCATTAAAATCCTACTGATTTATAGCTGAAACGTTAGTGGTTGTATTGATTCTGTAGTGCTTATTGCTTAATGCATTTACCTATTCTTTACAAAGGTATAGAAAAGGTAAAACGAAGTCGCAGGCAATATCTAGTTATGTAGTAAAGACTATATAACTAGATATTGCCTGCGACTTCGTGTGCGCAAAAGTTAGTTTCGCAGAAACCATACATTTTTCCGCGATAAAAAGTAGCTAATGTCCTTTCCCGTGGTCTACTCTACATCTGTGCCAAATTTCATTAAAATCGGTCCAGTAGTTTCGGAGCCTTTTCGATGCAAACAAACAAACAAACTTTTCCTCTTTATTATATAAGTATAGACTAGGGGTTCCCGCGACTTTACATTTTGCCGCTATAAAAAGTATAACCTTCCTTGTGGTCTAATCTATACCTGTGCCAAATTTAATTAAAATCGATCATTTAGTTTCGGAGTTTATTCAATGCAAACAAACAAACAAATCTTACCTCTTTGTAATAGACATTTGCAAATCCAAAAAAAAATAAAAATTGATAGCGTCTCTGGAAAACACTATCAAACTGATAAAATGATAAGTTGCATAGTTTCATATAACGTAATAGGCTTTGTAATAGAATAAGCAATCTCTCAATTCCGCGAAACTCACTCTTCAAACGTCAAAAACAACAGCGAAATTGCGAAGTTTATACATCCCATTAAGGTTATATTTATATAAGGTTATATAAAGTAGGCTTACTGTCGAACAGAATAAGTATTAAGTTCAAACATTTTTCTCCGAGTTTGTTATAGACTTAAGTAATTATGAATCCGCAGCCTTAGCCTATTCGCTTCTAAATTATTTTACTCGAGCAGAGATTAAACTTTTATCTGATATTTTACAACAACTGGTAAGACAGCTTGCCTTAATTGAATTATGACTGCTGAAACTTACGAAGCCTTAAAATGTCAAACCATATAAGTACGTCTAAAGTGAAAAGTTAAGAAAGAAACCTTGAAAGTAAGCCGTTTCTCTACGGACTGTTTCGGTTTAATTTTACTTTAAAAATCAGTAATTTGTCTAGTAGGTACTCCTTTCTTCACCTAAGGCTATGAAAGTTTTATATTATTCTTGAAACTCCAAGGTATGGAAAAATTAAAAAAGATAGAGAAAAATTGTTGAAAACGGCTAGTTTAGTATAATTTAAAGTATGTACTGGCGTGGTGCGGCAGCGCCGCAGAACGATTGCCGGCCGGAGCCGTATCTCAGTTGCGGCTTTCGGAGACAAAAACAAATGGAAGTATTACTGGAGACAATCTACATTTAAATGGATCTTTTCCCTCAATTCGTGCGGAGTTCGGTGATAGGTATCGTCGTCGCCAATTTATTTTGCCGCATTTGCATTTAGCGACTGCGTCGACTGTTTCATTGTTGTGTTAAACGTCTACTGTCTCAGTACAGACACATTAATTAAATCAACAAGTATTAACTTGTTAATTGTTGGAGCATAGTTTGAGTTTAATTAATTATGACTATGAATCAAGATAAGTATTTCTCGGGGTTGCGTTTAAAATTTGTTATTTACTAGATGTTGCCCGCGATTTCGTGCGCGCAAAAGACAATTTCACAGAAACTGTACATTTTTGTCGCGAAAAAAAGTAGCATATGTCCTTCACCACGGGGAATGAAATAACTCCTGCATAGATGGCCTGGTTTCATCGAAACCGGCCACTGTCACCGAAATTGGTGTGAAAGCCAGTATTATTATTATTATTATATTAGGACTAGAATGTTTATTTGTTTATGTTACAAACATACCAGTGTATTTATTCGAGCGACTTATTAAACGCAATTCAAAGCGGACGTCATGAAAGTAAAGCTACAGGGTCACAACATTTCTTGACACCCGAGGCCTAAATAAACAACTTTCTAAAATTGAATCGTAAAACGTTTCGGCATTGAGTATATCGAAAACATTATTGCGTATAACTTACATCGATAATGGAATCGAAGCTAAAGCTGATTTCGTGTGGATTTCGTTTTTATGCTAAACCGGCAATATCGGGATATCTTCGAAGCTCCACCCTTCGCCAGTTTGTACTTTTCGTGCAAATTATGTTGTGTACTTATTGCTTGTCAATTTTATCCCACTTCCGAGGGTCGGTTTTCGGATGTATTTGTGAATCGTAATGTAGGATCTCAAAGTATAAGTGGATTATAAAAACTTTTTAGCATGATCTTTTTATCCCAATTATTTTTAAGTCGTTCCTTTTAAACAAGGCAATATTCTAAAATGTGAAAAATTATCACAAAACAGGATTGCACGATTTGTAGACAAAGATTTTTATTGCCATTAGGCGGCATTCGGTTTGCATTCATGAGCTGAGCTGGTAATCAGCGATGTAATTATGGCTCGGAACTATGGCATCCAGGTTGCCATCTGCACAATTGCCTGGCTTTATTAATTATTCCGATATGAATGGAGCCCCGACAAAAGGCATTAACCGTGCAGATAATGGCGGCTCCTTAGAGGCGGAGACTTCCGCTTCCCTTCCTGCGGCTATCACTCATATCCGAAGATCTCGCGCTTATCAGGGTCATGACGAGTGCTTAAAGTGTCTTAATAGGACAGAACTATCAATTGTAAAGTCAGGTCGATGTTTTAATCACGGTCGAACTTTTAGATATTTTTTATTTTATTTTACTACTTAGCTTGGTTTGTCTATGGATAAATAAGCACAGCATTAAGTTACAAATTTTGTGGATAAACAAGGCAAAATTCATGAAATCAATGTACCACATGCGAAACCCCATCGCTCACGAGTTCGGGTAAAGCAAGACATAATTAGATAAGCTCATAACGTCGAAATCGGAGTCGCCACAACAGAGCGTCCCGCGTAATTATTTGAACGTACGGTTAACATTCGAGCCCTATTGGACTGGAGCCTGTAGGGCGGTGATGTGGTAATTTGATTTGCGAGCGACAGCCGCTCTAAACAGGTTTACGTGCTCACTTGCGACATCTCGCACCGTCGGTGTAGCCCTGAAATTAGTGCTAAGTTGCTACAATATTTTCTAAGAGAAAACAAATTTATCAGAAGAGCCCGACATGAATGCTTGAAATAATAAAAAAAGCCGTGTGGTGCCGTGGGGCACCAGATATGAACGAATTTTCTAATTATAAAATATTGATTTTAAGTTCTATTTGAGGTTCATAGAAAACTAGAATTAATTTCCTGCAGCTTCACCCGCGTAAAATTAGGTAACTTTCATCCCCTATTTTATTGAATTTGGGGGTTAAATTTTGAAAAATACATGTGCAAACTTTCGAATTTCTAGCCATAAGTCTATCGTAATTTGGTCTGTGCGTTGATACATCAGTCAATCAGCTTTGCCTTTTATATATTATGTACAAGATGTCCCGGCCTTAGAATTAAATTTGTTGACGTACTGACAGCAGCGCCACCTACTGTTTCCAATTGCAAATCTAAACCATTCTCGAAAATCCACCAGAACAAACAAAAAAAAAAACATTAATCGGTCCAGCCGCTTAGGAGGAGTTCAGCGACATACCCACGTACAAAAGAAATCTACACTATCTATCTATACATATAAAATCCTTTGTCCTGAATGACTGACGGATCAACGCACAGCCTAAACCGCTGATCGTAGAGACCTGAAACTTGCAGGGCTTGCTCTTTGTAATGCGTAGGGATCCGATAAGAAGGGATTTTTCGAAATTCGACTCCTAAGGGGGTGAAAAGGGGGAAAACAGTTTGTATGGGGCAACGTGATTCCTTGGTTCAATCTACTTCATATTTTGCACAAACATTATGTAACAGAATTAATGGAATTCGTGTATCATAGTTTATTGAAATTCGTCCTCTAACGGGAATAAAAAGGGAAAGAAAGTGGTTTGGGAGCGATTTGCTTTAAAGTTGATATAAATACTCCTTAGTGCTTTTGATTTAAAGCTCCCACTCACAAGCGATCGATCGATTTAGTCTTTACAATTTAAACATTTACTGGATTCGTAGTTGCAAGTAAATCGGTTTATATAAAAATTTAATATAGTCTGAGATCCTAGGACCATATACTATACTTTTTATATGAAACTCGTATATATACGAGTAAATTTTATTCCAACTTTTGACCCCCACCGCAAAAACTAGCTGGTAGGTCTTACACTAATCATTTTGTGTAATAGTTTGTCGTTAGCAATTTACTTTCAAATACGAATTAATTTCCAATTTGATCGAAGCAATCGATAGCCTATATATAGATAGATAGCAGTGGGGAGCTTTATTTTTAATTTGACATAATATGTTGTCATCATGTTGAAAAATAAATCTGACAAGAATGCGAAATTTAAATTTAATGAAAAAAAATTAAATTAATTGATTAATTATTTAAATTTTTGACATAGGGTCAAACTCAATACTTATGGTAAAAGTAGGTTAATAAATTTTTGTATATCCAAACCATTGACTGACTCTATTATTGTCAAAACCTTGTTCTATATTGATTCTGTAAACTAATTTAAATTTCATATAATTATAATCTCTTACTTTAAGATGGATACAAACAAAATCTGTAAATAAATCCTTACTTCTCTCACTTTTACACCTCGTTTCAAATTCAATATTTTTATATTGCTCTCTCCACTCTACTCGAACTGTAATGTCGAAAGTACTACATAGTGCTCTTACATAATTATGATTGATCTCTATCACACTTTTGGTGTTCCACGGCAGACCCACGATCTGGCCTGGCTACGGCAGAAAAATACACCATCCTCATTCCTCATACTCCATGAATAATCAAAACGTTTCGTGATCAACACTCTCCATTAATCCCATCCTCAAATCTCGTCTTGAATAGGCGCTCTCCGCCAGTGCTCTTGAATAGGCACCCACCAATACTCTCTGATAGGTGCTCTCCGTCAATACAGTCCTCGTCTCGTTTCGTCTCGTATCGGCCTCCACCAATCCCCTTACAATTTGTTTCGTCTCGGATCGGCCTCCACCAATCCTGGGATCAGCCTCCACCGATCCCCTTACAAATCTGGTCTCGGTAGCGCTAACCTCCTACGCCACCCCTGACCACTCACCTCCACCGGCTGATCTAACCACTTACACCTGGGTCGTCCTGAGCAACCGGCAGTAGTCTATTTCCTGACCCTGTCCCATTAACCTTGGGCTCCCTGGGTATCACTCTGTATTGCTCCACCGGCTGACCTGACCGCTTATACCTGGGTCGTCCTGGTCAACTGGCATATTAATTTTGGCATTTAATTTCTCATCTAGTACTTCCTAATGGTATTAGGAACTTCCTGACTTTCACTCTCACTTTGGGCTCCCTGCGTCCTTAGATACCCAAAATAGATAATCGTAATCGGAATTCCATGCGATCTGAAACTGACAGAATACAGCTTAATACCATGTCACTCCAAATAAAAAGAAATTAAGAATCTTAATTTCTTTTTATTTGGATTTCTCGTTATTCTATTTTAATATTAATAAATCATATAGATTGAAGTTCAACTAATAAATGCTCTTCTTCCTTTTACTAAAGCATATTTCATTTGTAACAAAACGTTAAACATAAATACAAATCTTTTGCTCCAGTCGAAAAATTAAAAACCCATATTATTATGTATTTTGAGTTCTATTTCGATCAAGTTGTCATAACATTTATAAATTATAATATTCAAAATTATAGAAATAATTATATTACATTGTTACAAGACGAAAAAAAACATATACATATATCAAAAAATGCACTGTTCTCCAGAGATAAGCCTTAGTGAGATCGATTTTACTCCCCCAAATTTCTCTGCAAGTTTCATGGTAGGTAATACTTGCAAATGTTTTCGAAAATCCAATTGTACTTACATATTAATAAATAATAATTATGTATAAACAATATCGTCTCGATTAAAGTATCTAATATAATATCATAAAATCGCAAAACCTATTTATTAATAAGTAACTACTATTAAAATTATTATTTTAATAATATCATCTCTTCCATCATCATTCTATCTCTTTTGCATTCATATGACGTCATGACTCATGAGCACGTTCGAGAATAAAATATGTATTCCATTTTCAAATTTCCTCTGATTCTCTATGCCCCTTTTCACGATATGCATCAAAAATTAAATTTAATACTTCCTTTACATAATAATATTATGATGCAAATATAACTTTGCATTGGAAATACGTACACTTTACTATTATCTAAGCAATTAGGTAATTATAGTTTACCATTACATTAATCATTATTAGGTAGGTACCACAAAAACAAAGAAAATTTTTCAAAATAAATGGCGATATAAACAACGATACTTACGTAGGCTCAGAGCGAAAAAAATTATAATTTTCGCCGATCGCACTTCTGAATTGAAAAGTCCTCTCTGAAATCTTTATTTATATCCAGTGATTAAAACTTCAAATAATTTATATACAGGATTTATTCTCCATAAATTAACATAACATGTGCCTCCATGGCCGTCTCTCGGTAATAATGCCAAACCCGGCGTCCATACAAAAACAAACGACGATACTGATCTTACATTTTTTATACAAATTGAACATGACACTGAATATTATTTCTTATGCCAAAGAAATGAACTATAAAATCATTTCATCTCATAACCAAATAATAATAATTATATCTTAATGCACATTTAAACCATTCATTGTATGTTTACATATTATTCATTAGAAGTATTTTATGAAACCTTCAACTATAAGCTTACACTAGTTTTTCAAATACATTTTCATCAAACTTTCGCATTCTTGTCAGATTTATTTTTCAACATGATGACAATATATTATTATGTCAAAATAAAAATAAAGCTCCCCACTCACGGGCTATCGATTGCTTCGATCAAATTTGAAATTAATTCGTATTTGAAAGTAAATTGCTAACGACAAACTAATACACAAAATGATTAGTGTAAGACCTACCAGCTAGTTTTTGCGGTGGGGGTCAAAAGGTGGAACAAAATTTATGCGTATTTATACGAGTTTCATATAAAAAGTATAGTAAGGTGGTCCTATGATCTCAGACTATAATTATTCAATTTTTATCTAAACCGATTTACTTGCAACTACGAATCCAGTAAATGTTTAAATTGTAAAGACTAAATATATCGATTGCTTGTGAGTGGGATTTTTAAATCAAAAGCACTAAGGAGTATTTATATCAACTTTAAAGCAAATCGCTCCCAAACAACTTTTTTTTCCTTTTTTAACTCCGTTAGGGGACGAATTTCAATAAACTATGATACACGAATTCCATCAATTCTGTTACATAATGTTTGTGCAAAATATGAAGTAGATTGGACCAAGGAATCACGTTGCCCCATACAAACTGTTTTCCCCCTTTTCACCCCCTTAGGAGTCGAATTTCGAAAAATCCCTTCTTATCGGATCCCTACGCATTACAAAGAGCAAGCCCTGCAAGTTTCAGGTCTCTAGGATCAGCGGTTTAGGCTGTGCGTTGATCCGTCAGTCATTCAGGACAAAGGATTTTATATGTATAGAGTGGAAAATTTACGGGTTCCACGCGGTTAGGAATTAGGATAGCTCTGCTTATAATTTTGTGTGGGTATTTCAATTCAATCGGTTCATACCTACAAAAAATTTTATCAGTCTAAAGAATAACATAGTGTGGAGTATGTCCTAAGATGGTGATAAATGAAAGTTCAAGGCCCAATAATAATATTATAGTTTATTCACTGTCCATACATAATATAGTTTAATCACTGTCAATACATATTATTTATTAGTTGCGCGTGCGCGTATCGTACCGCGTCTTAAGACATACTGCCGGCTTACTCGACAGCTCAACTTAACCCTTACAATAGTATAAAATGCTATAAAATAACCAGATATTTGAATTAGTTAAAACTACCTAGGTATTATGTGTATGATTATTATAATATGAGGAATAAATAAGAAGCTAGATGGCTTCGTGGTCGTACTGCTAACTCATATCTCTCTCAAACTCTGTCGTGGTCCCAACTAGGTTGGGCGATCACAATCCAAATTATTTTTATTAAGTTCAAAGTCCAAAACGTCTTCCCATTCAAAAGATTTTCGAAATCGTAAAAATACTAATTATCGGGTACAAACTGTGGCGAACCAATCAGCGCACAGTCCTGAATCGCGCTATCGAAGTTTCTGAGCTCGGAAAGTATATATACGACAGCTGAAATGATTACAAGTGGGCTTCGGCCTGACCGAGCATACCACCTCGCTCGGTCGGAGATCTCCCTTTGGGGCCTGTCATCACCATATCCCACATTGGTGACCCTCGACAGAACACGCCTCCTTCTGGATATCATCATCATCACTCCCCACCCCTCCGCACCACGCCAGCCAGCTTTCAGCCTCTTACCAGTTGACCACCAGTCGCAACGCAGCGCGGCCTGGTCGAACCCTCATCGGCTTCAACGGGCACTCTCACTACAACGACCGGTCAGCAAGCAGAGCACATCTCTCCTGGTCAGCACGTAGCATCGGCCCCGCACGGCAGCACTCCGACTCACTGGAGCTCATGCAGCAGCAGCACAGTTCCACAAACTTACCTAATATTATACCTAAACGCGAAAGTTTCTATGCAGGTACATAATAATATGTTTAGTTTTTCATGCAATAAAGTGAAGTAAAGAAAACATGTAAATAATTTTGATAAAATTTGTTATGGTAGTAGTTTATCCAGAATTAACACAGAATAATTTTTGCAGCTTATTAAATTTTATTTCTGGTACAGTCCCGGTAGATTTCTTGACTGTACCTACGAAGTTGCAAGAAACATTCAGATAAAAGACAACTGATACGGCTGTGCAGTGCCTACACCATTATATTGTATTCAATTTTGGTATTGGTATTTTCCCGAACAAGATTTCCCTCTGCCTTAAACCCAATTTCACGCGAGCGAAGCTGCGGGCAAAAGCTAGTCTACACTAATATTATAAAGAGGAAAGATTTGTATTTTTATATTTTTGTATGTTTGTAATGAATAAACTAAAAACTACTGTGCCGATTTCAAAAATTATTTCACCATTACAAAGCTACATTCACCCCGAGTAACATAGGCTATATTAATTGATAGAAAAGATTAGGGATCCTTACTAAAACTTTAGTAACGTAACCCAAGGTGTAAAAAAATGCAATTAAACATCTTTCGTAGCATGCGCTGCGGAAACTATTGATGATAGAATAAAAGTATGCTCTGAACGCTTTCATGTTAAAACTAGTGAACTGATCATAATGAAATTTGGCACAGAAATAGTAATCTATTAATAACTAATATATATTTATCACTGGAAAATGTACGGTTCCTGTAGTGTAAGATTTACCATAATTGTATTACTGAATTAGAATGAAATGAAATACAAAGCGTTCGGATATTAAAGGAAATAACAATTACGAATTAATACTTTTTATTCAATCTCTTAACACTTTCGCTGCCACTACGATTTTCATGATGTCTTCTCGAATGTCGCCTACATTGTACGGCGGACTCAGCAGGTGAGTCGCCGGCACTGCAATATGAATTGAATCGACTCACCATATGAGTTCACTGGCACTGCGTAAGGGTAAATTAAATTTTTTGTTATTTCTGTGGTCGTTACAGTGTAACTAAGGTGTTTAACGCAATTAAAAAGTGTTAGGTGTTGTTGTAGGACTATTCAGCTTGTAAAAATGACAAAAAACTCTTTGGATAAAATAAAAGGCAAGTTTGTTTCGTAATTTAAGCAGTGGTTGTCAGTCTTTTAAACTTTGGTTATTGTTAAGGTTATATTTTGAATTTCTAATACTTGTGAATAGTCAATTTTACCCTGAAATATTTTAATACGGGCTTTAGATTAAAATGTATTATTTTTATTGTGGAAACGACGAATTTAATTGATAATAATTAAAAAATAAACCTTTTTTTAAAAAGTTTAAAATCTGCTGAATTAAAATTAAATGATAACTTATTAATATGCAACAATAATAATGTCTATACGTGAAACAACATTTTACTGATAATAATAATTATTATTTTTTTTTCATTTTTATTATCCTATTCCCGACGAAGACAAATCCGAAAACACAAAAATCATAAAAATCTGTTCAGCCGTTCTTCAGTTATAATTAGTGTAACTAACACGACTTATAATATATATACCTACCGAATAGATTCTAATGAAACTAGTTTGTTGTATATTAGTTCCATATCACAAGTATGTAGGTCGTCCATGCTATTATGTTGACGTCGTTTTCTAACATGTACATACAGTCATACATATTTCCAGTTTGAGGATCTATGTCCGGGAACTCACCTGTGTAGTTCATGGCATTGCATAATCGTTTTTTTCCTTTCAAAAATAAACGGGATCTCCACGCCCGGCCCATCGCATAAATCTTTAGTTTAGCATATATTTAGTCTAAACTATAATTTTGAGCAGAAAATACGGATGCATTTTGGAAATATTAGTGAAAAACACTGAACTATACAGGTGAGTCGTCGGCACTGGAATCAAATTTACGTGAACTATACAGGTGAGTCGGTGGCACTGAACGTGTTAAATTATCTACCCAACACGACATACCAATTCTTAAATTATTATCAGGTGAGTTATGAATATAATATCATTACCTTAGATCAATCTCCCTTGAAAGCCGGAACAAAAGTGATCCACCGAGTGTGTCAACCGAGTCTAGTTTTCCCCCAGTATTGCCCGATACAATTCCAAAATTTACACAAAATTAACGGTCAATTTTAAAAAATACAGAAAATAATAGTTTAAATAATAAAACTGAAGAAAACTCAATAAAATATTC
Organism: Glaucopsyche alexis; assembly: GCA_905404095.1. Classification (NCBI taxonomy): domain Eukaryota; kingdom Metazoa; phylum Arthropoda; class Insecta; order Lepidoptera; family Lycaenidae; genus Glaucopsyche; species Glaucopsyche alexis. Next base: position 21,592,236 of record FR990045.1, read on the forward strand.
AAAAACCTAACACTCGACCATCCTGAACATGTGCATGTCCCCATGCACGGTACTAAAATTTTAAACCTAACACTCGGCTTGATCAGGCTTTCATGAGATTTTAATTTGTAGCAGCTAAAACTTAAAATATATCTAAATATACAACAATATTCACTAAATTTAAGGATTTTACTAACAACATAATAGCTTCTTATATAATTCACTCATAAATCAATAATCATTAAAAATCGTAACACAATATAACACATTAAAACATAATATCTCGTCGTATAATTCACTCATCAATCACTGAAATCATGTATCATTTATTAACAAGTATGTAAACCCTCCATTCTTACAAAACTTATTAATAATTTAATAATTTCTATTCTACAGGCGTGAACCCTCAATTCTCACAACCCATAGGATAGCCCTAAATTAAGTAGATCATATAAATTCATCACTTGTATTATCATCAATTGTAAACCCTCCATTCTTACAAATCATAATAATACTTTTCATATATTTTCTATACTAAAGACATGAACCCTCAATTCTCATGAACAATAGTATAGCCTAAAAATCATATCCAAACTCATTCATTAAATCTCATCACTTAATTCTAATTAGATTTCATAATTAACTTTTCACTAGATTTTCACTTTCAATTTAAGTTGTAATAATAATCCATCATCATTTATCAATAATTCATAATTACAATAGCAAAAAAAAACATATGCATTTATTCATCAATCTCATCATCTAATATTCCACCTCATTAGTGTCGTCTAGTGTCTCACTTATCAATCTATATAGTCTTTAAACGATAGATATTTTGCACTAGTTAACTCTATACCCATCTCTGTGACATTTGTACAACCTAAATCTTTTAAAGCAGTGGCAAAACAATGTTTTTTTTTCAGTAAATGAATTAAGTTTTGTTATTGAAATTGAGTTATTTTATCTCCTACACGTATGTTTTGTTCATCTATTTCGTATTTACATGGCATTAGAGCAGAGCTTGACTGAAACATTATTGATAACTTATAAGTACTTTTGTACCCCGCGCATAACAACCTTCGCTTAACAAAATTTTTATTAATTTACGTCATAGGTGCTATGTTTAAATATATCACTTCATCCTTAATATGATATACCCCTCCATTAACGAACGCATTACTGCATATTTGGTCTACCAATAATTTTACTATTAAAAAAATACTCCCAAAGCAAGCGGGATTTATATCACTAGGAGATGTAACTAGAATGTTAGTGACATACACAGGGATCAATCACATCAAATCCGCATTGATATTAGGTATTATCGTAAAATTATAGTTCACTAACATTATACAATTTAAAAAATTAAAATTAACATGTGGGTTGCACAGTAAAAGTTTGACCCACCAATAATGGAACATCTAACAAAATGTCTTCAAAATCGGTTAATCCTTATTTGTAGAATTTGTCAATGAAACATTTTTAAATATACAGTTTTCAATCCTATGACCGTAACGATAGCACTGCGTACATTTAACTAACGGCTTAGGACACTTTAAATAAGGATGCCGCTCCTCCTTGCAATTAAAACAATATAACTGTCCCGGCACTCTATTCCGTAATCCAGAACTATTACTATTGTCATTATTATTTAATTCGGCCCTTAACCGTTGCGTTTCATGGGAGTAATTAATCATATTCTGTGATACGTCCTGATTACTCATTAAGAATTGTAAAAGTTGATCGGGTTGCGTGCACCGTAGTGCATTCGCACTAGACCGCATGGTCTTATCAGTTAGTCCATGTATCAAACAATCGACCGCGTTTTTGCCACTAATATCGCACTGATTCAGCAAAGCTAACTTTTCGTAATAGTAAACCTCCAAAGGTTCATTACACCTACTTTTCCTACGAAGCATCTCCTCCAGAGATTGACCATAGTTTTGTTCGCAGGGAAAAGCACATAAAATTTTTTCCTGCCATTGCGACCAACTAAATAAAATAGTATTTTTTTCGTACCAAACCTTGGCCAATCCCTGGAGTTTTTGCAATGCAAAATGAACTGTCGTTCGTTCGTCCCACCCGTAAACTGTGGCACACTCGTTTACCTTCCGAATCCAAATATCCGTTCTTTGACATTTAATTGACGGGTCAAAATCAGGTAAAATATTCTTATGATAATAATTATTAGTAGTAGAAGGTAACGAGGCACTAGCTATAGCAGGCGGTTTAGACTTCATAAAGTTAATAAAAGTCATTACATCCTTATAGTTAAAAGTAGGACTACGTGACCTAGTATCTCGCACGGAACCTTTTCTTGCCGCTGACCTCTCGGTGTCGCGGTGTCGGAGTTGGCTTCGTTCCCTGACGACGTCCTCTTCAAGGGCACGAAGTCGGTCGCGTTGCCGCTCAAGCTCCTGTTCGTGTTCGCGTAGACTTCTGCTGCTGCGGCTACCGCTAGCTCGGAGTCGGCTGCGACTGCGGCTTGCTCTCATCTCAAGCCTCGGTTGAGCACCACCACGGTCCGGCGTCAGTAGCTGAAGGTGGTTAGACGTTTCACTTTCACGTGGCATTCTCTGAAACTCAAAACGAAAGAGCTTAATATTTTTTTATAGGTACCTACATAAAATCAAAGTAGTGTATTACGGACTTCATTCACACGCTAACAATATTTAGCTAACATTTAAAGTTAGTTTGGGGTTTTGGAACTTCGAATCAAATAAAGTAATTAAAATATCACCACAGAAAGTGTAGGGTAGATGTGAAAATATATTATTAACGTTGATTTAAAATAAAATATTTTACTAATTTTACACTATTCTAGGTGTTAACAATATTACGCACTGAAATAATTCACTCGCAGAATTTGCAAAACTATTACCGCTAAAAGTGGAGGGTAGATAATAAGTTTTATGTTATTGGAAATCAATATCTTTTTAATTCTATTCTTTTTTTACTGTTTCAAAATTATCTTAAAATATGTAATATTATACAAAAATCGGATTTATGAAATGCACTACAAAAGTAATACTCAATAAGTACTTTACTGACTATAAAAATGATTATCAAAATTTAAACGTATGGGGGCGGTTCGCACTTCTGAATTGTAAGATTTACCATAATTGTATTACTGAATTAGAATGAAATGAAATACAAAGCGTTCGGATATTAAAGGAAATAACAATCACGAATTAATACTTTTTATTCAATCTCTTAAATTATCTACCCAACACGACATACCAATTCTTAAATTATTATCAGGTGAGTTATGAATATAATATCATTACCTTAGATCAATCTCCCTTGAAAGCCGGAACAAAAGTGATCCACCGAGGCCCACTTGCGCCAATCCGGGTTAAAGTTAACATTGGGTTAAAATATCATGCTTTCTCTTTCACAAATACGAAGAACGAGAGAGCTAACATGATTTTTAACCCAGGGTTAACTTTAACCCGGATTGGCGCAAGTGGGCCCGAGTGTGTCAACCGAGTCTAGTTTTCCCCCAGTATTGCCCGATACAATTCCAAAATTTACACAAAATTAACTGTCAATTTTAAAAAATACAGAAAATAATAGTTTAAATAATAAAACTGAAGAAAACTCAATAAAATATTCAAAAACCTAACAGTAGGATACTGTATTTACGCTTTCACGTCATAATTACTAAACCGATTATCATGAAATTTGGCACAGATATAAAGTAGACCATGGAAATTACTGTACTTACGCGGGCGTTATGGGCGCTGGACCTTTTGTTTTAAATATTGGAAAAGGTGTATGGTGTAGTAGTAGCTGTAGGAGTATGTGTAGGAGTAGGTGTAGGAGCAGGTGTAGGCGTAGGTGTAGGTGTATGAGTAGGTGTATGAGTTGGTGTAGCAGTAGGAGTAGGATTAGGTGTAGGAGTAGGAGTAGGGGTAGGAGTAGGTGTAGTTATTTATTAATCCCAGTTCATATTTAAGACAGAACAACGTCTGTCGGGGTCAGCTAGTATTTATATAAAGATAATAATATACTTATTATAATAAAGATAAAGGTGTAAAAAGCTAATTCTGATACCGCGGATCGAATCCGCCGTCCTCTTGGCAAGTATCTAGCCGCTAGATCATATCGAATGTTTAGAAAATTTCGAAAGCGTCTTTCGAACTGTAATAATATCACAATACATAAAAATCTTACGGTTTTATCTTTACCGTTACGGACGTTTTTTGCCGACTTGGGTACTCCTCCGCAACGCCCCATAAGTACGTTAGTAATATATTATTATATTCTTTGCCATAAGGAACTTTCGTTCCAAAAATAAACCCCTTCGTGACTATCTATGTTTTTTAAGAATTTGTGTCTTCTAGGAGTTAGTAGTTGTGAAAAAATCTATAATTTACTATCTCTGAGTTAGACCGAAAAAATAACTGAACTGGTTTAATAGAAAAACTTATTACGGAACAATCTCATGGATGGGTGACCAGGGATAAGTCCCTTTTTCGTAGAAATTCCTATTCGGAAAGGCGACTAGTTAACTAGATACGGAACACAATACACAAGAATTACATAGCATTACTTTGTGCTACAATTTTCTCGTACTGAGCTATTGTCTCGCTTCTATGCGTTATATTTAAAATATTGTATGCATTTAAATGACAACTGTTTTCTCGATTTGAATTTTCTATTGTGCATTGAGTGTTATGTCTTTCTTGAATGAATTCAATTTCCAATATGTAGCAATGATAACCTAACCAAAGAGAATGTTATGACATATTGTAAAGATGGTTCCGTAACTATTGTATATCAACGTTTTTCAAATTTTTTTCCAAGTTATTTTCTGATTTCGCTCAAAATACTTTCCTGTACTTACTTTACATATAATATATTTAAGATTTTTATTGCATTATACCCATATTTAATAATATCTACATACCCATATTTAATACACATAATATTATATGACCCAGGATTCAGGAACACACAATTCTAACCCACTACCTCCAGCTTGTGAAGCCACAGAGGTCGTCAGAATGAGAAAAAAAAAATAATTACAATTATAATAATATAGATTGTCAATTATCAAACCTTGCCAGTAAAGTTAAATTTGCTATGAATGAAAAACACGCTCGGCCTTCGCGGGTCTCGTCAACTTGGCCCTTAAGGTACTACCATTTTATAGTATAACTTTTTAGCTAGTAGCAACACTAATGCTGAACTTATAAAGCAACCCTCTAGAATCGCAATAAAAGTAGTTATAAACTTTACGTGCAAGATCCTATGAACATGCGAGGTGATTTTTATTTGCCACCATTTTGCCACTATGAGTTTCTGCGGTGGGAGTGCGAGGGCGATTTGTGGCAACACTAAGCTTAACGACATTCTTTCCTGGCTCTACAACTTCTACAATGAGGAGCTAATCAAACTTTACCACGTCTCCGTGGTTGGATTTGAAATTAATACTTTTTCATTAATAACAATTATTATTATCATTTAATTGGATTACGTTCTGATTATGAGCACATACCTATTATTACATAGTTTATATTATTTCGCGCTTGAAAGCGAAGCCGTCAAATTGGAGTAGCTCGATGTCCAGTCAGTCAGTCGATTACCGACGCGCGCACGAGTAAATGTTTTTGTAATTGTGAGTTTTTAATTAATTATGCCGACTTGTGTCGTTCCTACTTGCAAAAATGCTACTGTGACCGCGAAAAAATCACATGGGATCAAATTTCATCTATAAGTAGCACATTTGCAATTCATTTGAATAACGTATTGAATTTAATATGCGTGTCGTTATTATCATAGAAGATCATACCCTTCATTGTAAGTGTTGCCACAGAATAACGGAATATTTTGCTAAACTTTTTTTAAATAAATTTTTATTGAATACCTAATTGTCGTAATATAGAACTGCGATCGTTTTGTAAGTGTTGCCACAAAATAATAGAACATTTTACCCAATTTTTCGTAATTAGTTAATATTCGAATTTACAATTAAAACACAATATATACCTACTTTATTGCACATAAGCGAAATTTTAGTGACACGGAGGAAACTTTCTTCATGATCTTGATGGAAAATTATACTTTATAATTATGTAATTATAAAGTATAATTTCCCATATGTACGTACATAGTACATAGTTAAAGTCGTTTTGTGGGAGTTAAATAACCACTATGCGAGCTGAATAACTTGATTGTTGATAACCTGATGCATTTTAATTATTAACCGATTTCCAAAAAAGGAGGCGGTTAAGATTTTGCACCAAGGTATACCCTGGATCCAAAAGCACTGAAAAAACTCCCCAGTCTTTAAAGATACGCACTTAGAAATTTCGACATTGTTTAGACTTTAGAGAACTGCAAGCATATGCCACTATGTAACTTACAGTAATCTTCATTATCATCTTATTTACAATACCTAATGAAAGCTTGGCGCGTATTCAATAATTATACAAACAAAACAATAATAATAATTTGACAAATATCACTAAAAAGGGTAAAATTATTATTTTTAAACATAAAATTAAACCGAAATAAAATACACAAATAAGTATGAAATAAAACTTATTTTCTAAAATAAGTCTCCTTTTAAATTCAGCTAAAATTTTAACTATTTCTCTGCTCAATCTTCTTAATTTTGAAGTCGGTACGCCAAATATAAAAGCTTAATATTGATATGAAAGGTAATCACGCAAGTGTAAGTTGTAATTGGTTAGTTTTATAAACAATTGCTTAATTACAGTCCACACGAACGAAGCCGCAGGCGGATTTTTATAGTGATACATATTTGTAGTCATACATAAAATTTTAATTTACCCCATAAAGTGGTAATGTTGTGTTGCGTTGGTAAACCTACGCGGGGAAGTAAAGAGCGGGTTGGGACGGTGTTTCGCCATGGTTTTGGACACAGTGCGCTGCGTACAAATGTGATCGAACACTGATCCTTCTGGATGTTCTGTATTCTGAGCAGCACTAACAGCATATATTATTAGGTCAAGAAAATATTTTTTTCCGTTTAATGTCTATATTTTACACAATTTGTGTGAACTTTACAGAAACTCTCGAAGAGAGACTATTCTGTAGCTAGTAGTACGTAAACAAATCTATACAGATAAATAAAATTGAAGTGTCTGTTTGTAACTCAAAATTAACAGCTTTTCACATAACGCATTTGAAAGTATATTCGGTACTTACAGTAAAATACATTTTTTTTTAATTTTGTCTGCCCGTCTGTCTGTCTGTTTGTTCCGGCTAATCTCCGAAACGGCTGGACCGATTTCACGGGAATTTCACTAGCAGATAGCTAATGTTATAAGGTCTAACATAGGCTACTTTTATTTTAGGGTTCCGTTTAAAAAAAATAGGGTTCCGCTTCTGTTAGTTCTGCGCAAACGAAGTTGCGAGCATCAGCTAGTATTAAATATATTTAATATGCTGCGGTGACGCGCGGCGTCCTTGGTGCAAGTTATGTCAAGTGCGCGTTTAAGCTTAAAACAAACTAAGGTGCACTAGCTACTAGAGTTATTGCGACACTTTGGTGTTTTCTTCGCCGCTTTTGTTCTCGGAGTCGCTAAACTAACAGCACTTTATATCCTCATTAAGAGAATTCCATTGTTTAGTATAAAAACTTGAAAAGTGGAATTAAATTTAAGCAAAGAATATATATTACTAACGTAATTTAAGCGAATAGAAATGTTAGTGTCATGGATAATTTATGGATAAATTGCGTTTATTTCGCGGCTTTCCCGCACGACCATGAACTATATTTAGTTTATTTAAACTTATGCGAGATATATTTTATAAAGTTTTCTTAAGTTTGTTAGTAAAAATTACATACTATGATCATTTACCGGTCAAATAATTTGTTAAATGTTCGGTCCGTAATTAAAATTTACCTAGCTACTTTGAAACAACAAGGTTGACTATTAATTGGTTTTGTTTATAACTTTTTAATTACATCAACCTAAATAAGGTTGAGTCCATTGAATAGAAATAACATCGACAAACAATATTTATGACAAGCTTGTTTTCATAATTATTGGACCTTCAAAACCCAAATAAAAATGGCGGCAAATTTTCTCCCATCATAGTGTTGCCAGCGACATCTATGATTAAAAATTTTAACCAAAGTATGATACTGTTTTACCGACTGTCAATTCAAGCTGCATAGCTATTCATAAATATAAGTTATTGCGTGCAGACGGTCTTGCCTTGTAGACGGTCTTCCCCAACCTGACCCCATGTGTTATTCCAGAGCTTAAACTAATACCATACCAAATTTCATCAAAATCAATTTTGTAGTTTTAGCGTGAAAGTGTAACGAATATCCAGCAATCCATCCATCTTCACAAACGTTCACATCATACTAATATTATACAATAAATGTGAAAGTTTGTGAGGATGTTTGGATGAATGGAAGGATGGATGGACGTATGTATACAGTATCAGTGGCGTGGGGTTCCTACAACTCCATTCCTATCGGCTTCACTTGCCGCTTATCCTTAGAAGACCCTCATTCAAATCCCTACCTATTAAATAGGCTCCGTGGTCTAGAGGTTAGAGTGTTGGCTCTCGACTCGGAGGTCGTGGGTTCGATTCCCGCATTGGAACAACAAAAAATGTTGGTTCCATGTTTGGTTAGGACAATGCAGGCTAATCACCTGATTGTCTGTCAAGAAAGATGATTCATGAGTCGGATGGGCGTGTAAAAAGTCGTACCTGCTGCGCCTGATCTCTCGCCAGTCGTGTCGGCTATTCGTCCCACTGCATTATGAGAGTAAAGGAAGAGAGAGTACTCTTGTGCACAACGCACACACTTGGACACTATAAAATTACTCCTGCGTAACTGGCCTGGTTTCAGTGAAATCGGCCACCGTCACCGAGATCGGTGTGGGGAGTTATTATTATACAGGCTAGGGCATCCCTATGAAGGAGAACTTAATAGCCTTCGCCACCGGTATATAATATGTATGTATGTATGTATGTATGGATGTTTGTTACTCTTTCACGGAAACTACTCAACCGATTTCGATGAAATTTGGTATGATAGTAGTTTTGGCTCCGGATTAAAACATAGCCTACTTTTATCCCGAAAAAGTGCAGTGTTCCCGTGGGATACTGTGTTACGTGGGCGGAGCCGCGGGCAACAGCTAGTTTGTAATAGTAGCAGGTCGTTACAGTGTACCCTTACTCCGTAACACGACGGTCACAAACTGCTCGCTCACATAACACAATTCAAATCGACGATTTCGCGTGATTCATAACGAGACAGTTTTTAACTCGGAGATAAAAGCACCGAGTGCTGGAGTCAGCACAATTTTCTTTCCAATAAGTCGGGCGTCGAGCTAACGACCTCCAGCGACAAACGCCACTGGAGTGTTGTGTGTAAACGGAGCACGGCGCGCCAAATGATGTGGAACTGATGCAAGCACATAACGATTGCTGCGTCTTTTTACCGTCGCGAGAATTATTTATCCCCCGATGCAGCGCGGCGGCGAAAATCAATTTGTTTGTGCCCGCTTCGTAAAGAGATGTGTCGCGTTCGTCGAAAGTAAACGAAATGAGTTGGAGTAGCCCTTACTTAGATACGCAAACTAAACGTTCCCGTACACACTTTGTCTCTGTGATGAAATGGCTATGTATCTTTGCTATGTTCGCTTCGCTTTGACCTCTAGGCTGAAAGTGGGTTGCATTGGGCTAGATGCAGCTGTGTACGCTTTGTAAGGTTTTCTGTAATTTTTTTATGTACGCTTCGACGAGAATTTTGAAGTTAATAATTGTAGCACAAATAATTATCAACAGCGATATTTACATATATACGATAATTGCAATTTATTTTTACACAACATAAAATACAGTTTATTTAATAGAAGGCCGTTTATTTGTACAATATTTTATCAGAGAGTCTCAAATTGGGATTTGTTTTATGATCCACCCGTATTTATGACTGTGTAATCTTTATTATAAACGTGTCAGCAAAAAAATTACAGAGATTAAGCACAACGTGCCGAGAAAATAGAGAATTACCTACGTTCAAATAACTTCGATAAGAAAAAGCGTCGTCGGCATAAATTGGTGCTGAATCTTCAGTGAGCCGAAAGCATTAACGGGCCGCAAGTGACATATATAAGAGTTTTTCCATGAGTGCGGCGCGGGCCCCGCAAACGACGCGGAAAAGATGCGGGAATGACATCCTCCGACACGCTACGCCGCCCGCCCTCCCGGGCAACACGCCGCACACCATAGTATTACGTGACATATAATTCGATATGAAGGTTTTATTCGGAATAGACAATATCAAATTGAATTCCGTTAGCAGAAAACATGCCACGCACTCTTTGAGTATCCAACTATACTTGGATACTCAAAGCACGCACTAGATAGGGGCACGAAATAACATTCAGTAATTCGGCGTCGAGCTATCGATATCTTTGATATCGAGAATAACTGTTTCATTAGCGGCATTGCCAAATAGTTCTATTGTCTCGTTTCTTATGTAAACAAAATGAAAGTTTTAAAAGATAAATGTTATAACTTATCTTTTTGCAACGAAGAAAATAATATTCTTTCATCATTTTCCAAATCACAATCTGTGATAACATTAAACACCTCTGAGCGAAGACGCCCTTTTCCGTCGATAGCTCTCACGCAAATTGAATACACGATATAAATCTAGCGTTTTCCTAATAACATGCGGTGGATTTCTCCGCGGGCCGTTTTATTTCAGCCTCACAAAGCCTTCGACCCAGTAAATCCGGCGATATCTTGGGAAATGCGACAGAGCGCCACCGGCTGCTCGCTCGCGAAACGAACGCACTTTAAATTATCCGACTGCGAAAGGAAATCGCGTCGAACAACGCGCCAACTCCCGCCGGGAACGGGGCGAGATTAGCGAGAGAGTAAATCGCCTGCAAAACGCTAGCGTTATTCACGCATTTCATTCTTTCGGAATCGGCTTTTTTAGAACATGTAAATGTGCGATCCTTACGTTTTAATAAGACCCGTATCTTATATACCTATTATCATTAAGGAAGAATGATTCTAATTATTAAAATAATTAAAATTCAAGGTATTCATCAGGCTTTTTTAATCCATCCATATTAAAATAGTCGGACATAACAAGTACTGTCAAAATAGCTCCTCGTGACAGCAGACAGCAGCTTGCCTGGCTGAGATAAATATACTTCATTACAACCGACCATGGACATGTGGTCCACTGTTTCGTTGTAATATGTAACATATTTGATATTTGTAATGAAATGGACCAAAGCGAGCATTCGAAACGCCTGATGGGAAGCGATTACCGAGGGGGCTTTGGTATTTTAAAGACCATGGACACTCGCAACACCAGACCAGACACTCACAATACCAGAAGGGTAACAAATGTAACTCATCTGGTCTTGCGCACTTGCGCCCCTGGTCCTTAAAATACCCAAGCCCCCTCGGTCCCCGGTAACCTTTACGCCGGTTTTCTGTAATGCCGTTTATTGGATAGAGCTAGCCTATTTATGCCAAAGCATGGCTCTCCCAGTTATAAGAAAATATAATTATAATAGGTCTTTACCTATGAAATTGCCCTTCTGGCCATTTCAAATCAAAATAATTTTTGTTTGGCTAAGAATTCTAATTTCAAAACAATTTTATTTGAAAAACATTGAATTCTTTTTCCAAAAGTAACCATTTGTTTATTGATTAGTGTTACATTTTCATCGCATTTCAATCTTTTTGTCATCATGGATACGTTAAAAATTCGAGTAGAATTATGGAATATGAGTATTGAGTACCGTCGTGGCAGCAACGCGGCACAAGCGGCACGCAACATCAACGACGTTTACGTAGCTAACACTACAAACCAACGCACCACCTGTTATTGGTTTGCTCGCTTCCGTTCTGGAAATTTCGACCTGAAAAATGAACCTCGCGGTCGTCCGAAGACGTTGGTCGACAATGACGAATTAAAGACGATTGTGGATGCTGATGATACACAATCTACGGCTGAATTAGCAGCCACGTTAGCGTCAAAACAATGTTGGCCCATTTGCATCAAATTGGCAAGGTAAAAAAGCTTGACTCCCTTTTCAAATTCGGCTAAAATTTTGAAGTCGGTTCCAGCAAATATGAACGTGCTTGCAGTTCTGAAATTTCCAAACGCATATCTTTAAAGACTGAGGAGTTCTGTTCTGTACTTTTGGATCCAGGGTATACCTTGGAGCAAAATCTTATTTTTTGGTAGCTTAAGCTTGGATTACTTCAGAAAAAGTCAAAATCACTATATGTGTCCATATAAATTTTGAGGAGTTTCCTCAATTCCTCATGGATCCCATTCTCAGATCATCATTTTTTTTAAAACGGGACCAACTTGGAATTATACGCTTTACATCAAAAAAAGAATTTTGAAAATCGGTCAACAGACGGCGGAATCATTCATTCATTCATCATCATCGGAGAGTTAGGGTTCTGATGTTTGGAAAAACGTTCGTAAGGTTTTAAAAAAATATTTAAATCTAAGGAACATATATAGTCATTTGAAGTCCATTAAATATTTGCATTATTATCTACTTGGCAATTTTCATTAAACATTTACATTATTATCTAAAATTAATTTCAAGACTAACCGGTTTAAACTTTTTGTTATAAGTACCATGTATGTGAATAAATTCAGTTAAAAAAAACAACAACGAAATGAAGACGTGTTATTTAGTGATTGCATGGCAAGTGAATTTTTTACATTTAAATACTTATTGGTTATACATTTTACCTATTAACAGAAAGCTATTGTGAACTAGACGTTAAAGCTAAAAACAAAAGAAAACTAAGTCTAAAAAGACGAAGAAGCATAATATTAATGCTTATTTCAGTATTTAGAAAACACTTTTGTTAAGTTTTTTAGTTAGTATAAAATCATTCAGGAGTTCGATTGCTTAGGGTGGTGATCAGTGGTTAGGAAGATCGCCTGATGGTCAGCGATTACCGCCGTCTATGGACACACCCAACACCAGAAGACAGTGTAGTTACGAGGTGATAAATTTACACACAAATATAATTTTAATTCAGTCCTTCAGCAATCTTCAGCGTAAAAATATTTTATATTTTTATATTGCAGTATACTTATTGAAACCATAAGATGCAAGGACCTTACGAGACAAATTCCACGAGACTTTATACTGGGCTCAGGAGTATCGGCATTCCAGTACGAGGGTGCTTGGGACGAAGACGGTAAGTTACACAAATTGCACGGCCATTTTATAACGAGACACACAACATTGTGTGACTCATAAACTCAGAATCCCAATTCTCGTATTTAACTTACCTTTCAATTTACTTTCAATGAATTAGGTATAAATGAAACGTCTTGATAGCAAAAACTGGTCTTGGAGTTTGGACCAACAAAAACGCGTTGACGTTGGTTTGACGTTTATGAGAATACTAATTTGCTGTTTTATCATATCGACACTGCATCGAAACTGAATTATTGTAAGATTTAATTAGCAGAATCAACCTACTGACTCCAGTCTTTGCACGAATGTTCTCCCTTTTCAGGCAAAGGACTCTCGCTCTGGGATGATGTGCTTCATAAAAACCCAGACTTTGTCATCGACGGCAGTAACGCCGATGTCGCAGCCGATGGGTACCACCGTTACAAAGAAGATATCCAATTAATGAGAGATATGGGCTTGGACTCCTTCAGATTTGCTATCTCGTGGCCGCGAATTTTGCCAACCGGATATGCAAATAATATCAACCGAGCCGGCATCGATTACTATAATAACTTTATTGATGAACTAATCAAATATAATATAACTCCGATTGCGACGATTTTCCAAATTGATATGCCCGTGAAGCTCCAAGACTACGGCTCGTGGACGAACTCGGCTTTGATCGAGTTCTTCTTAGATTATGTGAAAGTGGTATTTGACAATTTTGGCGATAGAGTAAAAATGTGGATTACTATAAACGAGCCGCTAATTTATTGTATGTATACTTACACGAATTTGGCGTTTCCACCGTTTGTGGACCTATCCGGAGTAGGCGATTACATGTGCATGAAAAATATGTTGCTCGCCCACGCTCGTGCTTACCATTTGTATAACGAGCATTATAGAAAAGCACAAAATGGAAAAGTTGGTCTCGTATTATATTATACTTGGTATGAACCATTGACCGACTCAACCGAAGACATCGAAGCGGCCGATGATTATAATACATTTATAGGTGGTATGTATTTGAATCCCATATTTTCAAAAACTGGAGACTTTCCCGAGATAGCTAAACAAACAGTTGCCGCTAAAAGTCTGGAACAGGGATTTCCGAGATCACGTCTACCGACCTTATCGGATGGCCAGATTAATATGATAAAAGGATCAGCTGATTTTGTGGGACTGAATTTGTACTCGACTATTTTTGTATATAGAAACAGTTCAGTGAGCAGATTATATCCCGTGCCGTCTGTAAGAGACGACGCTAACGCCGGATTAGCGGTCGATCCTATGACAGCGGAGATCACTTACCAGTTTGAGGTAAAGTTTAAAATTCTCATTTATAAAATTTTCACTTAGTGTTTATTTTTATATATCTATACTAATATTATAAAGAGGAAAAATTTGTTGTTTGTACCAGCTGAGGTATTTAATGAAAGAAAATATATGGTTTCTATGTTTTATTTTTCAATGTAATTTCCCTGAAGTGAAAAACATTTCTCATAATATGACATTTCTCATATATTGAAAAGAATGCATATAACCCACCCAAAAATATTCCGTGTCTTTCTCTTCAAAATGATGTGAACCGCAACTTTCATTCCGTTGTCATTTGCAAATATCTGGCCTCGTAAGTCCTTTTTCAAATTGGAAAAAAGGATTAAATCGCTAGGTGCTAGGTCTGGGCTATATGGAGGGTGGTCAATCTCTGAGAACCCCGTGTCTTTCAGGGCTTGCAACATGTGCGGTGTGAACGGGCGCGTTGTCTTGCAGTAAGAGCACTCCGCGCACGTCGTTTCTGTACAATAGCCTCGCTAACCTGAGTCAATAAATTGGGGTGATATTGGCCATTCATCGTAGTTCCTGGGTAAACTAGGTAGTCGATAAGCAAAACTCCCTCGCTATCCCAGAAAACAGTTGCGATTAGCTTGGATGCCGACTCTTCCTTGAATTCCTTCGGATCATATTGGCGAATCCATGTTTCATCTACGGTGACTATTTGTTGCCAAATGTCTTTGTTGTTATCGCCGATTAGCTCCGAAAAATCTTTGCAACTTGTGAGTCGACATTGTTTGTGGAGCGGTGTGAGCAGTTTCGGTACTCTACTTGTTGAAAAAGGCCTTGTTATTTTTTTACCATCGTATATGAAGGCGTAGAATCCTGAAGAACCGATGGCACCTCTTTAAAAATGTCTTTCGGTGTATTTCCATTCTTTACGAGGAATTTTATCACGGCGTGGTGTTCAAAATTCCGAGAATTTTCAGATTCGGCTGACATGACCATGTCATATCAGCCGAATCTGAATTATGTTTGTTGTTCGATAAATAATTGAGCTATGAGGGGAAACTTATTTAGTGATTGCTTTTATAATACTACTGAGTGTCGTAACTAGTGACACGAGTAGCAAGCTAATTACCCTAGGCCGCGAACTTTTCAGTCGCCCCTCGTATGTTTGTCTTTTTGTTTGCATTGTATCGGCTCCGAAACTACTATACCGATTTTGATTTATGGTATATGGTATTATATTTTATTGGAATAACACATACTACTTTTTATCCTAAGTAGTATGTGTTATTCCAATTCCCGTGGGATACTGTAGTAAAGCTATTATAAATTCCTGAATGATTTCAGTCGCTGCCTCGCAGTACGTATAAACTACTGATGCACATAAAGGAGCAGTACAATAACCCGCCCGTTTTCATTACCGAAAATGGTTTTGCAAATCAAGGAGGCCTTAATGATTACGATAGAATAGAATATATTAATGATTACCTCAACGCAGTATTAGACGCTAAGGAGGACGGCTGCGATATCCGAGGTTATCATGTCTGGAGCTTCGTAGATCTGTTCGAGTGGAGATACGGATATTTGTAAGATTGTAGTTTTGTATAAACAGTAAAAATCTACTCGTTTTACCATTAAAAAGGGACGTTTGGAAGTTCTGATAAGTACCGTGTTATGAGAATTCTATAATTATTTATACTTGTAGAAACATATCAACTAGAAAGAAAAAAAAAAAGAAAAAGAAACTACATAAGTGTTTTTTTTTTCAGAAGAAGATTTGGACTATACGAAGTTGATTATTCGAGTGCAAACCGTACGAGAACTGCGAGAAAATCTGCGCACTACTACAGAGATTTAACGACCACTAGAACTTTGCACAGGAAACTATCATTGTACTAGAATATTTTTGTTTGTAGATGTAATTAAATAAATTTTAGCTATGTATAAGGTATATTCACAAAATGCTTCGCATAGGCATGCGATCAATTTCAGGTCTATAACCAAAATTAGAGCTCATAACTAACGAGGCCGCATTTTGCGGTTTAAATAATATCAGGTGGTTGAACAAGAAGGCGCCTTATTTCTTGCGAATAGAGTTCAAAATATATCGTTGTATAGTTATAATAGTCTTGACCGTAAGCCTATAAGGCTCATATGATTCATTTTATAGACCCATTTGCATCCAAGTAGGTACATATTTGCAATGTTCTAAAGTAGTTAAATATTTTTACGGTTGTGCGAACAATGAATGTTAAAATTATATCTTAACCTTAATATAGTATTTTTTGCCCGCGGCTTTGCCCACACGTGAAATTAGGTTTAAAAATAAAATAAAATTAAAAAACTTTCGTCCCCTATTTTACCCACCTAGTGGCTGGATTTTACAAAAAGCTGAAATACGTAACTCATTTTTTCCGTACTCAATTCATACGAAATTTAATGCAAATATGTCCAAGGAATAAAAATTTTCATACAAACTTAAATCTCCTATTTTACCCCCTTGGGGGTTGAATTTTGAAAAATCCTTCATAAGTAGATGTCTACGTCATACGAGGAATACCTACGTGTACAAAATTTCAAATTTCTAGCCATAAAGATTTGGCTTGTGCATTGATACATTAAGTCAATCAGATTTGCCTTTTATATACTTAATATATAGAAGATAGATAGATTATATATAGAAGATAGATAGATTAATAATTAATAATAATTAGTTTTACGGACAAAAATCATCGAAGAGATATTTAAAGTATTGTTCTACAGCGAGTCTTGCACGCTTCTACCGTCATAATATATTTAAGAGAAGAGAAAAAATGTTGTTCACACGTAAGCGGTTGAAGATGATAAACTCTCTTTCCTTATATAGTAGATAGCATAATGTTAAAAAAGTCGATCGTTTTATTGCTCCCAAGAATTGTTAAATTAAACTGCGAGAAAATTAAATGAGTTTGTTATTTAGTTACCGACTACTGTCCGTTAAGAGATGTGCTTTCTGAGAATTTAAAGTAGTCATTAAGAAAGGCAACATTATCGCAAACAGACTTCGATTCCAGAGCACAGAGACGTATCGATAAAAACTAAAGTGTCCGACACTTTTATGGATGTTGAATTTTACGATAAAATTGAGCAACTCGACAGTACAAAGTTTAACTTAGTTATTATTAATATTTTAAATTAATAATAACTAAGTTATTATATTTATATTTTAAATATCATACTTTTATATTTTTAAGGAACAAGCAAAAACATGAGTATCTTCATATTTTTATAATGATATATTAGTTTTATATCAAATTAAAATAGTCAAAAATATCCTGAGAATTATATTGCACCGGCCTTTATGCCTGCAAAGTAAATAAGACTTTGCTTTTACCAGTCGTGTCAGGTGTAAGTACAGTATACTTAGTACACTTATACTGTTATGTAGATTTGTACACATATTTTTAGTTAAGCATAAACTATCCCTCTTCAACTGGAGGCTAACCATTTCATTACATCCACATTGTAGAAACTAATGCGAAAGCCCGTTTGCTCGAGCGATAAAAAATCGATTACAAACTTTGTAACGAGACCAATAAAAGACCAAAACGCTAGAAAAAGGAATAACAACGGCGTAATTTATGAGGAGATTCAAATAATCATTAAACATAAACGCGTAATGGTTTCCCATCCAAGCGATAGCTCCGGCAGATAACTGCCTCCGTAATGTCTCTACACAATAACTTCTGCGGAAAATTGTTACATTTAAGGATGGTATTAATGAGTAACTGCCTATTAAAACTCAACAAGAACACACTTCTTTATTACGAAATAAAAACTTAAGTGCTGATGGTTAATAGGATTTCTCTTGTGTGTATTATACAACAGATCGCGTGGAAACATCACATGTGCCGTTACATTCTTACAAAAGAAACTAATGTTCAAACGAAATGTAATATTATTATGATTAATCACGTAAAATCTTTGTGATGATCGTTAACTTTAGTGTATTTCTGTAAGTGCGTGTTATTTAAGTAATTCATATAATTATTAGCTATCAGTGGCGATGGCTGGTTCTCCTTCATAGGGAGCCCTAGCTTGTATAACAGTAGGGATTTGAATGAGGGTCTTCAAAAGGTAGGTGGTAAGTGAAGCCGACAGGCACGAAGTATAGATACCAGGAGTCCGAACGGTATAGGCTTTTCAATAGTATTTATGTACACAATAATAGACCCACATCTTAGTTCTCTTTTCTGCCACTGGCTGCGCTAGATTCAAACGAGTGCTTCTTTTAATGTGGCGCGCTCTACCGGCAAAATTATTTTTAGATTACCGTTAGGCAATTACCGTGTTCAACGGTATCTATATTTCGTGAACAGTTTCTAAGAATTTTCTAAAACTTTTATTTAATTAGATTTAAATCCGCATTTCTCATAATATTTTTTCCAGAGCTCTCAATAGCAATATAACTTCCCGCGTAATTTTAAACGAGTGCTTCTTTTAATGTGGCGCGCTCTACCGGCAAAAAATCTGTCCCCTAAATTTAACATTACGTTCGGATTCCTGGTATCTATACTTCGTGCCGACAGAAATGGAGTTATAGGAACTCCACGTCACTGTTAGCTATTCACATTAGAGCGAGACTCCGTTAGTACGCTGCGCTGCGTCGCGTTGCGTTGCGACAGCAGCGTCGACGCTGGGTCATTTTTTATAGATTATTTATTACATGCCCCGAATGCGTTGCGTCATTAAATTCGACGTTTCAACATAACGATGACTGACAAGAAGAGGTATAGGATAGATGATGCTATCATCCTCTTGCGTTGTGATCTTGCTTTGCATCGACTCGACGTAGTGCTCTCTCCCATTATTAGTGTCGGTTATTTCTAAATGTTACAATAATATAAATGAAAAAATAAATAAATCCTCATTTCGGACTACACAAATCCATATTATGTTTGCCGTTTTTAATTTTAGTACGATCATTGACGTGTAAAATAACTCACCCATATATGATGTGTAAGTCTGAGACTCCATTGGTGCGTTGCGTTGCGTCACGTCGTCGCAACGGATTAATGCGTCGTATGCCACACCTGCGTTGCGTTGACGCATGATATCACATATATAATATACAAGAGGGTGAAAACGCAGCGCATCGTCCACCGTAAGTATAATATTTGTCTTCTATCTGTCGTTCCGTTGAACCGTTAATGGGGTATGTTATAAATGATTATTAAAAACGACACAACCTCGATGCTGCGACAACGCAACGCAGCGCAACGCACTAATGGAGCTAGATCAAAGACGAAAGTAAATGAAATTAAGTAAATGAAATTAAGATTAGTCTTGCAAGTTGCAATGCATGCAATCTAAGATATCTTCATATCTAATAATCCGATAGTAAGACGTTAGTCCGGCGTATTATGCTCATATATTTTCGACAATTACATGTGTGAGTGACTTTCCCGAGATAGTCGCTTTGATTAATCGGGCCTATCTTAATAGTCGTATAATGTATTGCGTGCAGCTGAATTCAGATTCGGTCGAACATATTACGGATAGGTACGGACAACACAATTATGGCGGCGCAAACACACTGCACGTAATTATAGGATAATGATGTCGCCTGTACCATCACGCTGAGAGCTATTCATCACGGCAAAATGAACGGATGAAAAATAAAAGAAATTGTTGAGCTTTTCACGAAGCTTTTGACGACAGGCTTATAACAGAACAGTGATGGGATATGCTTACTATACTATTATGCTATTATTTAATAGCCTCCGTGGTCCAGTGGTTCAGAGATTGGCTCTCGATTCAGATTTTTTTCGATCGTGGGATCGATTCCCGCGGTGGAACCACAAAAATGTTGTTTCCAAGTTTCGTTACGACAATGCAGGCTGATCATCTGATTGTCTGATAAGAAAGCGTCACAACCGACACGACTGGCGAGAGATCAGGCACAGGTCCCGACTTTTTACATACTTATCTGACGCATGAATCATTAGGTTTTCAGAGTAAAGGAAGAGATAGTGCTCTTGTGTACTTCGCACACACTTGGACACTATACAAGAACTCCTGCGTAGCTAGCCTAGTTTAAATGAAACCGGCCACCGTCACCGAAAATCGGCGTGGGGACCTATATAATACTAACATATTATATTATGTGAAAGTTTGTGAGGATGAATGGATGTCTGTTACTTCACGCAAAATATACTGAACGGATTTTGATAAAATTTGACATAGTAGGAGTGTAAGCTCTGGATATAAACATAGGCTACATTTTATCCCGAAAAAATACATTGTTCCCGTAAGATACTGTCTTCACGCGAGCGGAGCCGCGGGCAAAGACAAAATCCTTTCGTAGTTATTCGGACATTATTAAAATTTGTAAGAAGCACTTTGATTATTATGTCACAGAACCAACACTTAAATGATACATACATCTAGATACCCATAAATAATGTCATTATAACTTTATTTATGAGTTTTGTTATTTCAGCAACATATAAAATACAACGTAATACGTGTAATATTCTATCATCATCTGTCTTTGTAACAGAAACAGTCTCCAGTCGTAGTGTGTATAACTCGCGTTACTTTATTTTGTAATAAGGATATCAATTTGAAAAGATTACATGGCGACAGAAAACTTAGATCGTAACTTTTTTCTACGAGAAATTTTAGTATACATAGACGAGTGGATTTTGTTTTTTTTTGCGACGCCCCGACAAATCAACCCAGACGATTGTGCAAATATTTGAAAACATTTTTGATACAAATATTTGGCGCAGAATAACTTGACGTTGTTTGAGCGAATTCCTATGTAGGTAATAAAGCCTTAACCCTCTTCAAGCTCTTGGTCGTATGATTAGCTAGCTTTTTTCCGCAGTTCTGTCTACGTAAAAATAGTGTCTTACGGGAACACTGTACTTTTTCGGCATAAAATGTGGCTTATGTCTTAATCCAGAGCTCAAACTACTACCGTACAAAATTTTATCAAAATCTGTTCAATAGTTTTTGCGCGATAGAGTAACAAACATTCATCTATCCATCCATTCATACATTCATCCACCTATCCATCCATCCGCCCTCACAAACTTTCTCGATTAAAATAGTTGTTAGATATTATGTTGTTGTCTGATATTATAGGCGTTAAATTTTTTAACAACAGCGTAAGCGTCACTCGGCCGTACATATTGTAATAAAACATAGCGGTTTAAAATCAGAACTTTTGTATTTTTTTCATGAAGTAACACACAATTCTCTTTTACTGGGCAATTAGTTTGAAAAATGAGTCTAAAATGACTAAAGCTAAAGGAGCATTAAAAACATAAAACGCTCCAAACGTCCAGCTTCGGTTGAAAATATGGCAACAGTGTTTACTGGTGCGCCGTACGGGATTCGGAGTTAATCACCTAAGCAGGGTTACCAGGGTTACGTTGCGCGCCGCATGTATGGAATATTTAGAGTGTGCACACTGCCTATTAGAGTGTATGTTTAACACAATCTCATTAAAAGGTGAGTGCATACATGTGAGTGTCACGGTGGAGGTATTTGTGTAAAGTGTATCTTTGTACGAGCGGAAGTAGTGTAACAATTTGATTTTGCTCACATATTTTATCTATTTACCCTCTTTATTTCTTACATTGCACTATTTATTTTACTTAAAACTTACAATGACCCATTCGTCGTAAGTTTAAAGTAGAATAACTTTCTTCTAATGTAATAATAGTATTAGTTAAAACGACAGAGATTAATGACAGTTTAAGGAACAGCGGGTCTAAAAAGGCCACTTGCGCAATATCATCGCAAAATTGCTATTTGACACTAAAGCAATTCTGCTTGTAAATCTGTCAAATGAATGCATTTCAGCCAATTTCTGCATATGAATTGTATCCGAATCATATTATGAATTGAAATTCAAGTGGCCATTTTACGATCGCTGTCATCTTTCATACAATAATTCATAACAAGAATTGAAAATGAATTGCCAAAACGGCCTTTTTAGACCTGCCGTTCACTCTAAAACGGGACGATACATTTATAAAATAGTGACTCAAACTTTCTTTAGTACATAAGAAGATACACGTTTCATTCTAAGAGCGGCGCCTCTCTATGCAGAGCGGTGCCATTTGACATTCGAACTCTTGCAATTAATCTTGTGGAGTGAATAAAGTTTGATTTTAAATCTCTATCCTAAAAGTATTGCGCCGCGTCCCGTATCGTTTCGTTTCGGTGTGAACCAGCCCCTTAGAAATGGAAAAGTTTCTTGAATTAAAGATAAAGTTACCGCCCCATTCTATGAAGATACTGTGAAACAATAACCTTGCCACGAATCAACTTACTAAATAGTCTTTAATTATATTGTACAGAATTATACATACACGTAATATGTATATTCAAGTTATAATATAATATTTCCAGAATAGTTGAGAGTTTGATTACGTTATAAAATAGCAGAACAATTAAAAGTTTAGTACGGCGAGGCCGCAGATTTATTAAGACAATGTAAGTAAAACTTCTTTGATTAATACATTCTTTGCGCATTGTTTCAGCTGTGGAACAGAGACAATAACGGAATAATTATATTATTTTTACAGAGCAGTTAAACAAGATTAAATTAAATTGAGGTAATTTATTCTTCTTCAATAAACATATCAATTTTAAATAATCATATTATTGAAGTAAAAACTTCTTTTAGCGCGGTACGCATATTTTTAGATGAGATAAAAGCCCTGGACTCGCAACACTGTTACGAGACGCAGTTTGACGTATGGTGAATTTTAAATAACTTACAATTTCCTATTTTAGTTACTATGAACCTATAGTTTCCATTTTAGATTGTAATAATTTTAATGATGATGATACAAGAGTTGTCGAAATTATTAACGATGATTCATAAAATAATATTATTTGTATTTTAAAGTTTCTAGTAATTAATAAAATACAATTCATAAATAAAATTCAATTCATTTCGGGTTATCGGGTGATAACCCTAGTAAAATGTCTAACGCGCCAAAATAAGTTTTCACTTCTGTCGGCACTCCCGGAGTGCAACCTGTGATTTTTTTTAATATATACTATGAATGTAAACAATGTTAAGGAGACATAATGTAGTTAGCTGGTAAAAACAACAAGTTACTAATAAGTTTCCCTTTGTTAACTCACACGACGTAGAACAAATAGTTCCTCGATATTTATTGGGTGAGCAAGATAACCGCAAGTGTGTTGTGAAGGGGCTCTCGTGTAGTCATGGGTCTGTCGGGCCGAGTGCTTCACACTTTGACGTAAAATTAATTAGTTTGAGACTAATCATCCGACAGGGTTACCGTTACAGGTCATCTGAATAATTCGCTGAGGGCCACTTGAGTACGTGTACACGATTAGCATTATAATTGCTTTACAAACGTTTTTACATTTGCATTAATATATGTTTGCATAGAGGGTATGAGAATGAGAGGTCAGAATGGGGATCTTAGCAACACCAGAGGAGTTATAAGTGTAACTCCTCTGGTGTTGCGATGTAATCGCTTACCATCAGGTGATCCGTTTGTTTGTATATGAGTCGCCTAATGATCGCCAGCGCGAAGTACGCGTTGAGACGTGTCTTGCACTGCTTAAAGGCGTGACTCCTGTTCGAAACATTACACAGAAAACATGAAACAAAAACATTTGTTTTCATACACAAGCTGTCTCCAGCTACAGAAAATGTTTTTGATCGAAACAAAACATTTTGTCCAGACACGATCTAAGTTCCGACGAGGAAGACGTATTAGCGCTCGCAGTTTTAGTGATTGTAGGTGTAGAATCTAGGAGAAAAGAGGGGTTCTGAAAAGGCCACTTTAGGTGTTTCATAAAAGTATTTTTTTAACTCATAAATATGTGCGCCATTTTACGCATTTCTATTGAAAACTGACAAAATTGGTGTTTTTTAATTAAGTCAGCCATATATTATGAGCGATCTCAAAAACAAACACAAAAAACACAACAAGCAAAACTATAACCCTAAAAAACCTGTACCTAGCTGTCATGTGAACGATGTGAACACTAGGTAAGAAATGAAACATTTCTTCCCCTCTCTACCCGCGCGGGAATGTTTTCCGTCCATCTCCGAAAACAAAAACATTGTCTATTCCTAGACAAATGTGTATAGCCACGCCCCAATGTTTCGTGTTTTCTGTGTAATGTTTCGAACAGGAGTCACGCCTTAACAGACACACAAATGAAGGAATTTTGAACCGAATTGTTACTTGCGATGAAAAATGGATTCTGTTTGATAACCGCAAGCGCTCAGCAAGTTGGTTGGATCCTGGTTCAGCACCTAAACAATGCCTTAAACGAAAACTTATCCGTAGAAAAGTAATGGTCACTGTTTGGTGGTCTAGCGCCGATGTGATTCATCACAGCTTCTTACCAAACATGGTGAGTATTACTGCAGATATTTACTGTGAAGAACTGAACACAATAATGGAGAAGCTGGCACATCTCCAACCAGCATTGGTCAATCGCTCGTCTCCGCTGCTCCTACATGACAACGCGCGACCTCATACTGCACAGCAGTCGGTCTCCAAGTTGCAAGAACTGGGGTTGGAAGCTCTCCGTTATCCGCCCTACTCACCAGACCTTGCGCCTACAGACCACTACTTTTTCCAGATTTTGTTCCGTAGAAGTGTATTCGGTATATTTTGTAGAAAAATAACTAGCAGTGTTTAAAGTATAACAGAAATTGCTCAGGGAGACAGCTATGTGTTACATGAGGATATAAATCTTATTACGTATTTATAACAGAGAACTTCTCGATATTCTATTTTAAAAAAAATCTTTTCGGTAAATACTTATTTCAGGTTGTCAATACATTTAGCTTTATATTCATAAAATACACCTACACTATTCTAATATTTACTTTGTATTAAGGAGATCTGTATTTTCAATTCTCAAACAACATTACCACGATCATTACTTAGCTACAGGCAGATATGACACAGATTAAAGACGAATAGATAAAATTTGAGTGCTATATTTGGTTGGATTTGGATTGTTTTATGAAAGCTGTTTCTCTGTAAAATTACAAATTTTCTACTCTATGGCTACGAGCAGCTACGAGCGGCTACGAGCAGCTACGAGCACCTACGGGCCTCTACGCCGCGCTGCGCCGGTGGAAACCAATCAAAATGTCGTTATACGCCTCCACGTGATTCTACAGATACAACGAGCATTTCATTTATTTAATATTTTTACTTGCCGTGTATGTTACAGGTACGTAAATTGAAGTTTTATAATCATGAAAGTATAAACTCAAACTCAAAATTTTTATTTCCATACGGGTTATAATATAACACTTATATAATTGTCCTACATTATGCCTACCACCGGTGCGGAAACTAGCCCTAATACTAATACTTAAATAATTAATATTATTGTGTTAAATAACACATTAAGTATTGTTGGGTATCTACTAAAACTAAACCGATATGTTTTGTTTTGAATTACAGTTTTATCGAATTTTGTTTAAACATGATTTTTGTTACTATCTAATCCTTACAAACATGAACGATGGATATAAAATAAAAAGATGCTAACGAAAATCAAATGGATGTCAAATAAGGAAAAGCGTGTAAATGCTCTCGAAAATTATTAAAATATTGATAAAATTGAATCGGACAAGTTAAGCCCATAAGTAAACAGAGATGGCATTATGATTAACCATCAATTTCCAACTGTCGCATTAAGTTGAGGGAGCGCCGTCGCTCACCGTTAAAGGTCTCTAACGAGCGATAAAACTCCCGAATTCCTTTTTAACTGCAGCGAGTTTACCTGCGGGTCTTGTGCGGGTCGGTAAATAGCGGCCCACATTCGGTCACACAATTATTGTGATTCACAATCTCAAAGTAAGAAATCCGTCGCGTCTGCTCGTTATAATGTAATTTGCTGACTCGGTGCTGGTTTCAAACTTTAATTTTTGGCGATGTTTTTAAAATAAGATTTAAAGTCTGCTTTAATCTATACTAATACTATAAATGGGAAAGTGTGTGTGTCTGTCTGTTTGTCCATCTTTCACGCCAAAACTACTGAACCGATTTAAATTAAATTTGGTACACGTATAGTATAGAGCCTGAGAAAGGACATGGGCTACTTTTTATCGCGAGGAAACGTATGGTTCCCGTGGAATATTTTATTTACAGTGTAACGTAAAAACTACTAAGCCGATTATCATGAAATTTGGCACAGATATAAAGTAGACCAAGGGAAAGGACAGAGGCTACTTTTTATCGCGGGACATAAGTACAGTGACGCACGGGAACCTTATATTATAAGGTTCCCGTGGGTCATTGTACTTATGCTGGCGGAGCCGCGGGCATCAGCTACTAATAATAATATAATATAAGCTGCTGTAATAACTTTACTAAATTGGCCTCTTTTATGCAGTTTTAAACTGAAAAGTAATTAACTAAGGATCTTAATAAACTTATTTGTGTCATTTAATTGCACTGAAGTGAAGTTTTAGTTGATATGCGACTATCATCCAAATTGTTCGGGAAGTGTGTAATGTAAAAATAAATAGCGTGCTAGTAGGTAGCGGGACCCTCGTACCACTTGACCATGTGTCGTCACGCCTCAACAAATTGATGTACCTAATGGCAGTCATTACATACATTGAGTGCGTTCAGTCGAACATAAAGGTCGCGAAGGCCCTCCTGGGACCACCACCTAAAAGACGTTCAAAATACATACGTCTATAAAATATGGCTTTCTATTGAAAATCATATTCTTCACACGCGTTTAACTTTTAATATAAACCTTTCAAACGCTTTTCGGAGCATAAAGGCTTTGATACATGGAAAAGTGACCATACAAATATTAAAGTTTTTATTCTGTAATTTAATTTACAGGATACGTATTTTGAGACTTCAGGTAGTTTCCAAGTTTCATAAGACCAAGTTTGGTGATTTACCTCACGACCTGGATGTTGTGCAATAATGAAATAGCCTTGTTTTAGTCCCTTTCACTAATTTGTAATATTTACATCTAATACTATTTTATTAGTATTACTATATTTTTTCCGAGTAATTATTTCCTACTAGTCCCTGTTGTATTATCCGGGTGCTTTACATAAGAACCTCATGTTATGTAGCCAATAGAATATGTCAAAAACGTAGATTTTAAAAACAACTAATATAGGCAAACGACTTATACGTGGTAGAGCCATGCTTCGGCACGAATGGGCCGGCTCGACCGGAGAAATACCACGGGCTCACAGAAAACCGGCGTGAAACAGCGTTTGCGCTGTGTTTCGCCGAGTGAGTGAGTTTACCGGAGGCCCAATCCCCTACCCTATTCCCTTCCCTACCCTCCCCTATTACCCTATTCCCTCTTAAATGGCCGGCAACGCACTTGCAGCTCTTCTGATGCTGCGAGTGTCCATGGGCGACGGAAGTTGCTTTCCATCAGGTGACCCGTTTGCTCGTTTGCCCCCATATTTCATAAAAAAAAAAAAAAACGACAAACACGGTAATTGACGGTAACAAATGTGTCACAAGCATGCGCCAGCCTTTAGACGTATCATCTCGATATGGTGGCACCGCTGATTAAAATTCCGAGTCCCTTTTCGGTCTTATACGTCATTCCTTTCGCAGGTAATATGATAATTCGTGCTAAAATACGAGGACATTCCACTCAAATGGATTTAACGTTAAACGGAATGAAACAGGATTCGAATATAAAAACTCGACAGCGGCAGCGGACAGGTAAGCCGATGACACATAATAGAACTAATTTAAGTTTTGTAGAGTTTCGTCACAAGGCGAGAACCGCAGCGGGGAGTAAAACGAAAGCCTTGTTTAGCGAAAGTCGGCAGATAAAAGTTATCTCGAATGTTCTCAGCCACCACAAACTTCACAACTGTCTTCGGGTTAGGTACGTTCTAGGTAAACTCGATTACACGGTGAAAAGAAATTGGCCTGCGGGAGAGACGGGCCAGATACGACTAAGTTCTTAATGGTTTACGACTTTTATTCTCAAAAATAATTACATAATTAACTTACTTGAGAACATCGCCCTCGGCAGTCATCGTTTTTCTATAGAAATTACAGACTTTGTATGAAACGATTCCCGAAAGACATTAGAAACTTGGTTTTACCATAGACCTTTAAAGTATAGACAAGGCATGTCGTGTACTTAAACTTTACTTTCGTGGTTGTTTGAGGCAGTCGAAGTTTGACATATTTTGTCATTTGGCTCAGTCCGCATTTATTTAACAAAATCTTCTGAAATTAAGATGGTGTAACTCTTCTTGTATGAAGATTTTTCTATCAAATGTAGCCCATCCTTAGTTTTGAAATCATTGGGTTTTATCTAGGCCGATAGATAAGTGTTGGCGCCTATAACAAGTAAATATGTTACGTTGTGTGCTGTCTATGAATATGATCATTACGTGGCGTGGCACGTCATGATTGTTCATAGACAGCTACGAGTAGAATATGATATAAAAAATTATAATTTAAATAATTTAAAAACCCGACTGCGTAAAAAGTGAACCAAACTAAGTACATAATTAAAACTGAAAAGAAAAAAACAAGCACTTAGATATCCGGTGGTCTACAATTCTATAATATATTATTGAATTAATACTATTGGAACATAACAACTAAACAGTCGGGATCCATTGAAAAATTAGATTGGCTGTCGAATAATGGATCCCGACTGTTCAGTTGTTATGTTCCAATAGTATTAATTCAATAATATATTATAGAATTGTAGACCTAATGAGCTACACCTGATGATGATTTATTTCGAACCGGTCGTGTAATTTATTAAAATTGATAATTATATCTTAATATAGTGGAAAAAATGCACGAAAAATTATGTTTTATTAGTGTTCAATCCTATTTTCAATTTAATTTGTCAACCTTTTTTAATTTTCTTTGACTTACCATTGCTTCGAAATATTTTACCGCAATGATTAACATTTTTTTCAAAGAAATATTCTATTTTTATTGAATACTTTTAATCAAATAATGTAATGAAAAGAACTCTTTAAGAATTTGAAGACGAATCAAAAAGCTGGATTCGTGGGACGCCTTACGTAGTAATTAGTGCTATCTCGTCTTTGATACCTTATTATTTAATTTACCTTGACTTTTCACTTAAGAACCCTAATAAAGGCTCGAACCGTATTTTTGTTAAAGTATTTTTGTAGGGCCTAGGGGTGTTTTGTGAAATAAGAAACTTGTGCCTTATCGTGAGGGTCCTTAACTGCAATGCTCGGACTTCATTGTCTTGCAACCTCGTTTTAAGTGGCTTTCTCATTTACTTTTTTTGAGACCAGTGATTTCGCCCCGAATTTATTTACATTTTTAAAACTTAAAAGTCCAAAAGCACTCTTTTAGTATACGGCGTGTCCATTTTTTAGATCTAAAAACTTTTAGAGGACAGGTGTAAAAAATTGTTTTGGTTTACTTGCCATATACTTATATACTCGTACATAAAAATTGTAACGAAATAATAATCTCAAAACACTGTATTATATGCAAGACTAAGAACGTCTAATACATATTATTAGGAAGACGATTACCATCAAAGCCTTATAAAAAGTTGTAGGGTGCGGTTAATTCTGAGTAATTTACTAGAAATTTTATAGAAATCTATATAGAACTTGATTTTTTGAAAATTAAATGAATCGATTTGGTAGAATAGGTAGATACATTTAAAAAATAGGTAGATACATTTAAAAAATAATATGCCAAATTAGTCATTTAATTGTTTTTTACTTAAATGGAATTAAGAATTTCGGTAAGACGAAATATCGCTAATAAGCTACTATAATTATTATTATTATTATTAATCAATGTGTTTTTTACTTAAATGGAACCGCTAATTAATTAAGCACTTCGGTAAGATGAAACTTTGCTTTTATGCTAGTACTTTCGTCTAATAGAATATTGTAAGCGCCTTAGAACAATCTCTCGGAGAGCATCATGGAAGTTCTGAGCATGTTAGCCCTTAGCGTACGTTAAGTGGGCAGC
This sequence comes from Glaucopsyche alexis, assembly GCA_905404095.1. NCBI lineage: Eukaryota > Metazoa > Arthropoda > Insecta > Lepidoptera > Lycaenidae > Glaucopsyche > Glaucopsyche alexis. The sequence continues at coordinate 21,622,684 of FR990045.1, forward strand.
TTTAGGATCGCATTTCGGTTCCGTTGTGAGAATGACTCTGCCAAGTTCTGCAGGAAGCTTGTTAGCACGACTTCTGCGGCTTCCGACTAGATAACATTGTGTTAAAGATTTAAACTATTTGCAACAAAACCTATGCTCCGGCAAGCTCGACGTTGAGTTATGTGCCCGTTAAGTTTGTTTAGTGTTTTCTATCTGTGAGCGATAATTAGGAGCGCGTTCAGCTTGCCACTCCATAAATAAGCCTTTGTTTAAACGTGTTATGTAATTAAATAAAGTGTGTTGTTATTAATTAAAGCTAATGTTTGTTGTGTTACGTGTATATTCATCGTTTAATGTACCTACATGCAGTTTGTGCATTTCTCTTAATAGCAGTAATTGTTTATTAGCCACTATTGTTTCTAGTTTTTAATTTATTGTATCAACTTATTTAATAACTACACTACATACTACTGTAATTTTGTTTTAGCTCATTATCAGCAAATTTAAACTATCTTGTATTTTAAACAAGCAATATAGCAATAAAATAATTATTTATATTATTTAAATATAAATAAATGAAATGAAATGAAAATAAAAAAAATTAATAATGAGAATCTCAGAAGGCTTCAAATATTACAATGAAATTTAGTATGCCCCCTTTTGGGTGTTAAAAATCGATATAGCTAGGTCTAATCCTCGGGGAACTGTAAATATTTTTTCTTTCTTTGCGTTACCAATAACACGTATTGTTATTTCTATTTCGCTCTCATTGTCAAAGCGCGTGGCTCTGCTAACTAACGCATGGTGGACATTTTGTGTTGTTGGCAAATACGTATCTCGGGTTCGAGTCCGGGTCATTTTTTTCGAATTATTTTTTCCATACTAATAGAACTCCGATCAAAGCTCGGTCTCCTAAGTTCTCATAATATTAAAAGAGCGTATATAGTTAATTAATATCTATATAACAGTTATGTATGTGACCGTAAAATTGTAAAAACCGTTAGATTGTAATATAACTAGTGAAATTGTAAAATGTTGATAGACTTCGGACGCGAATATTCTGCCTATAATTTAACATATTATTTTTCGTTAGCTCATAAATACATAGTTATAAATCTTTCGACATATTTTTACAATCTCGTTAGTTATTTTATCAATCTCGTTGGTTTTTACAATTTTACGGTGACATAATATAGTAGCACGGTAAAAATTACAATAAAACATTGAAACAGCGAACATTTTTATAGAAGTCTTTCATCATTATTCACGTCATGACGTAATTAGCTCATATATTAGTGGCGTGTTTTACACTTGGCAATTGCTCGTCAAGCGTTGTTTACCGAGTGGGGGCTTTTAACCTAACTGCTGGTGGGGCTTATGTTACAAGCAGACGCATAAGCTCTTTATTGTTTCATACACTCGTTTACGAAGGTGCAAATTACATTATGTTCAGACTAAAATTACCGCGACGCGTGCTAAATTTGTATGGCTAGAACGTAGATATTAAATTATCATACCAAATGCTATGAGTTCCGTGTTAAAACAGGGTTCGATTCAGCAAAAACTGCACATTTAATACATTATATATTATAATAAATATATTAGGTCTTTACCTATGAAATTGCCGTTTTGTATGAAAAAATTTAAACGAATTTTTTTCATTTAGGTAAGTAGGTATTTTTTATAACATGAAAAAAAATTAAATTTATTTCTTAATTTAATTCGGTTTTGGTGTGAATTGGCTCCAAGTCATGTATGTGATATAAGAATGTTATATAGGGGAAACCACCCAGAAACCGGCCAGTTAAGCGACTTAGGCCATTCTATTAACCACAGCACTCAAACTATTCACAACAAAAAATATTTAAAAATATCCTCGTGTAGGTCATATCTTTGGCTTCAGTTTTAGGTATTATCAATTGAAAATAATAAAAAATTTATATAACAGAAAATGTTGTGTAAAAAACATGCATTTTGATAGTAACTGGTCACAAAATCATAGTAATTGGCCACCTTACAGGTAGTAACCGGCAGCATTGAATGAGGTCCCAAAAAACCACTTAAGACAGGTTAATCAACAATATTTACTATAGGTAATCTACACAATCATGTAGGTAGGAAAAATTAACAATCAGTCAATAAAAAATCAGTCTTCTTCTTAGAAAAATAAAAAAATATTTAGCAGGCAATCATAACAACATAAATCAAATCAATCACAAATTCTCTTTGAGGAATTGTTGAACACAGTTTTGAATGTCTTCTTTATTTCGCGGAAAACCTTGCTTGGCTAGTTGGATTATGAAGTCTGTTAAGGCTTCTTCTTCAGCACTGGTCAGAAAGGGAGTAGGCCCAGACGTATATCTAGAGTCCGGTTTTTGAAGTTTGTATTGAAGGCTAGTTCTTGGAATGCCAAATCTTTTAGAAGCGTTTCTAACAGAACTATTCTCTTCTTTGATATATTTTAAAGCCTTTTCAAAGTCTTCTTTGGCATATTGACGTTTTTAGGTGCCATTTTTATCATACATCTGTAAGAGAAAAAACACATTCAGTAACTGGCCACCTATGCTGGAAACTGTTAAACGTTGATATAATCACGTGAAATTTTGCTATCCTATATTAGAGTTTATGTAGATTCTATTTAGAACTCATTTTTGAACAAACAACAACATGTTAAAAAAACATAGTTATCGGCATAGGTGGCCGGTTAACCCAAAAAATTAAATTTTCAAACAGTAACTGGCCACCCCTCCTATCTCTGCTACTAGCGAACTTTAGCTCAAACAATGATTGTCATAGTATTATTTGATTCATATGCTACGCAAATAACATTAAACCAACACAAAAACACCAGAAAAAACACAACAAATTGAATTTATAAAAAACTCACCTGCTTAAGAAATTGGTAAGAAACCACCTGTTTTCACGAGTGACACCGGCCGAGTGGCAAAAAAATAACCGTCATTTCGGCGCTAGCGGCGATAGCGATAAAAATGAGAACTATTACGAAAGCTGATGAGTCGTATTATCACCAAAAGTATATAGATGGCGTGTAGTAACTAAAGTTTTCTTATTTTTTGCATCGTAAGTTGTGAGTGGCCGGTTTCCGGGGGGGAGCCGGTTTCCCCCGGTATTACCCTACTAAAGTATTTTTATGTATGTAAATTTAACTACAAAAATATTAAATATTTTATCCTATTCTATTGACTAGTATAAAATATTTAATTACAAAAATACTCTGTATGTTGGAAAACACTTTAATATTAGGTTGGGGAAAAAGTTTCTTCGCATTTTATATAAAAATTCAAAAGGTTTTTTTATAAAGTTTATTTACAAGTGACTAAAGTATATAGGTGCCATTTTGTTCGATAACTTTTTGCCATCTTGTTGGAAGGTACATGATCCCATTGCTATAAAATTTTTGGGGCTTCTGATGAAAAAACTGCGACAAGTGGTTTTGGCAGTCCTCTTGTGATGTCAACCTGACACTGCCTAAGGATATCTGCAGCGACCGAAACAGGTGGAAATCTGAAGGTGCAAGGTCAGGACTATACGGCGGATGCATTAACACCTCCCAGCCAAACTCCCGTAATTTTTTCTGAGTGGCTAAAGATGTGTGAGGTCTAGCGTTATCATGGTGAAAAACCACACCCCTTCTGTTGATTAATTCCGGCCGCTTTCTCTCAACTTCGTGCTTTAATCTCATCAGTTGTTCGCAGTACAGTTCAGAATTGATGGTTCTGCCTGGCGGTAACAGCTCATAATGAATAATGCCCTTCCAATCCCACCACACACACAGCATCACCTTGTTGCGAGTTAACCCGGGTTTCGCCACAGTATGTGAAGCCTGACCGGCCTTTGACCACGATCATTTTCGCACGTTCTTGTCGTACGTGATCCACTTTTCATCACCAGTAATCAGCTTCTTCAAAAATGGTTCGGTTTCATTACGTCGCAATAAAGAATCACAAATGAGTACACGGTTTATTAGGTTTCTTTCAGTGAGCTCATGAGGCACCCAAATATCGAGCTTTTTTGTGTACCCAGCTTTTTTCAAATGCGCCAAAACCGTTTTGTGGTTAATCCCCAGTTCTTCAGCTACATCGTAACTACTAATATGCCGATCTTGCTCCACTTTTTCAAAAATGGCAACAGTTTTGTCCGTAACAGGGCGACCAGAGCGACGTGCATCTTTGATATCAAAATTTCCGGATTGAAAACGCTTAAACCAAATTTGCGCTACTCTCACAGATACTGCATTAGGTCCATAAACATCACAAATTTTTTTCGCGGCTTGTGTTGCATTTTTACCTTTTTTGTAATAAAATTTTAAAATGTATCGAAATTCTTCATAAGAATCACTCATTTTAACAATAAGAAAAACAAATGAAAATCTCAAATTTACCTAATTTGAATTTGGAATTGTCTTCTGTAAAATTAAAACTTTTTAATGATATCAAAATCAGCCAGATACAATTGGTATAGCCCAAGATATTTTATGACAAGTTCATACATACTATAATGCGAAAAGACTTTTTCCCCAACCTATTATATAACATTCTTATATCACATACATGACTTGGGGCCAATTCACACCGAAACCGAATTAAATTAAAAAAGAAATAAAAAAAAAAAAAACGCTAACGATTTCAAATTCAACTTTATTCATTATAAATACCAAGTTCGAGTGTCTGTTACGACTTTTACTATGCTAATACACGTACGGATTCGGTACAGAACGGGCCGCGGTATGCTTCGTACCAAATCCGACCGTATGTAGAGTAGTCCGGTGAACACAATAATTATTATTATTTTAGTCCACTGTCCGCATCAGATTTGGTTCGCTTCGTACTAAATCCGTGCGTGTGTAGAGCAGTCAGCTTTTAGGCTGGACAACGATCTCAGTTTTGCCAACTTAGGGATTTTCCTCCCAAAATTAGGGAAAAAACTCTACGGGGGTTTACAAGGGGGTAGGATTTTTAGAGTTTATTCCTTATGAATTAATTTTTATATGTGTATAAATGCCCGGGATATGATAATTTTTGAGAGTAAAATCAGATTAAGACACGTTAGTTTTATGTTATTTAGGCGTAAGTCTTTATGTTAAACCTTTCTTTCTAGCTTATTATCTCTTAGACCTGTAAATAGTATAAAATATATAGGGGTTAAGTTTGGGGAGAAATATCTTTGAGAGTTGGTATCACTGCACGTTTTCAATGAATTGCGGGAATCATCGCCGTCGCCGAAAAACGGCATTGTAAATAGAACTCTGTAGTAATTACAATAGAGTTGAAAATCAAACAAGAGTGTCGAGTTTTCAATTCGGTCGACCGTACCAAACCGTGTGTCGTTCGAGTATCTGTTACAGCTGAGTACTACTCTAAGGCCCACTTGCGCCAATCCGGGTTAAAGTTAACCCTGGGTTAAAAATCATGTTATCTCTCTCATTCTTCGTATTTGCGAAAAAGAAAACATGATATTTTAACCTAAGGTTAACTTTAACTCGGATTGGCGCAAGTGGGCCTAAGAGTTGGAATGTCAAGTTGCACGGCGCCGTACAGCGTATGTGCAGTGTATGACTGATATGAAATGTCTTTTTGTAGTGAATAAAGTTCAATTTGAAATAAAGTTATCTTTTTTTAAAATAAAATGAACCAGGAAACGAGCAGACGGATCGCCTGATGGTAAGCGATTACCGCCGCCCATGGACACTCGCAACACCAGAGGTCAAGTTATACTTGTAACTCCTCTGATGTTGCGACTTGCGTTATTGGTCCTTAAAATCCCCGCCTAATTCCCGCCTCGGGCCTCCGGTAACCTCACTCACAACGTAAGCATTATTTCACGCCGGTTGTCTGCGAGTTCGTAGTATTTATCCAGTCGAGCCGGTCCATTCGCGCCGAAGCGTGGCCCTCCCACAGTTAAAAAGTTATCATAAAAATTCAGCGCCACGTTGCGTATCGTCTCGTTTAGGTGTGAATTGATCCTTAGGTCTTGTTAGGTCTTATTGTGTAATGCCTAGGCCCTAGGAGAATAAAGCGAGCCTGGTAAAATATATAAAATGAATCTTAGCACTTTCTGTATTGCTAAAATCATTTAGCCTATAAGGGTGAGAGCACACGGTGCGTCGCGACACCGCAACACACAACAACGACACACAACAATACAAACGACATATAATTTTTAAAGCGGCTGGCATCGGCAGCAGCAATTTGTATGGCAAGCGGGCTGCGGCCGGCGCCGCATCGCGTCGTGTGTTCGCGCTCTTAGGCACGTTCAAGGGAAATAACATATCTAAAGTTATTCCAATTATTCGAAGGCTTGAAAAGTAAATTTCCTAATGAGTATAGAATTTTATACTTGATGGATTATGTAGGTTACTATAATAATTAAATACAATACATTTCTACTAAATTTCGTAAACCGTATTTAAATTTACAATGTATAATACGCGATATCTAATACGTTTAATGTAACAGATTTGTATTACCCAAAACAAAGATTACACAAAACTTCGTGAGGTAGGTATAAATATGCGATATTATTTCGTGCTCAGGAGCCTCAATATGTAGATGACCCGTATAAGATACGGCCGCTACAAAGTTTTATCAGGGCCCAAACGAATTCAGCATTTAATATATTGGGGCCCTTAGAGTAGTATATGTAATGAGGATTACGGGCGCGTATATTGGCAGCCGGAGCAGCAGGGAACCGCAGCGAGGGCTCTCGTAAAAATAAAACCGACAATGTTTCTCAATTATTAACTCTCGTATATTGTCCATTCTATGGCCGACTTTTATTTGCGGCAAACGAATAACTAAGTGAAATATATTAGCGACTATTATGGTGTATTCACAACGCAATATTACTTCTATTTTTGGTGCGTTTGTGCATAAATTTAATGCTACTCTATTTTTTAACTTCCATGACAACTCCTTTAGACTTGGCAAGGCATTTAAAAATTACTACTGTTGTTGTAATGTTGTAACTGCAAGGACAACAACTACTAAACATGCTTCAAAAACGCACATTTACCTCTGTTTAAAAATATATATGTACTGTGTAGGTACATTATTTATTTCAAAAAATATGTTCAATACTTGCACCATAATAAAATAATTAAAGCTGTTATTTTATTTTAAAAAATCTGAATTCGTCAGTCGTCCTGTCTCCTCGAATAAATACAAGTCTCTTTTTCACTTAATCAAATTAATTAATACAAAACCCATGATATTTTGTGAGCTCCTCTCCTTATAGAGATTTAAGGGGAACGACATAATTACGTTACGGAGAAGTTTTGAGGACGGCTGACATTTATATAATCTGTGTTAATTGGAACATCTTATGTGTCGAGTGTTTTCGTCAATTCTGTTGAAGCTTTTCGCGAATTTTCTCGTCCTCAAAGCGATATTGTATTACGAAATAAGCGTGTACGGCTTAAAGGAAAATTTCGTTTCCTTAATGGCTGGCTGGCGGTTTCGAGTATTATATAATACGTAAATAATCGACAAGAACACTCTATAACTTTCTAATTGCTTTTTACCTCGATGGGTCTATGCTTTTAACCAGATTGCTTATTTTGTTAATGAACTTTTGCAATGAAGTTTTCTTTTCTCTTAGCCTTTAAATATTATGTTGAAATTATTAAACGTTAGGGTCAGCTCACACCGAAACAAGACGATACGCTATGCGGCGCTGCATTTTGAAAACAGTAATTCAAAATTGAACTTCATTCAGTACAAAGGAATATACACATTTCATTGCAAGAGTGGCGCCGCGCTTTGCAGAACGGTCTAATTGGACATTTGAACTGCTGCCATTAAACACGAATCTTTTTGTGTAGGAAATAAACTTCAATTTTGAATAGCTATTTTGAAAATGCTATCGTCTGGATTCGATGTTAACTGACGCTTATATAGTAGCAACAGCGGTAATAAGTATATGTATATACTATGTATTATGTTAATACAGAAACTTTCTATGCTTTGGGGTTTAGACTAAGACACCTACACTTTAATTTTTCTTCTTCTATGATTCTCTATTTAAAAAAGTTCAATTACTCGTAGAAGTGCATGCAAGTATTTTATATCAATGTTCAATTTGGACGATATCCTTACTTACAGAAATGTTTAAATTACTTTGTTTTATGTGAGAATATAGGTACCTCATAATTTAGCATATGCAAGACGTAAAAACTGCTCATCGCATACATATTGTTGGGAACTAAAAACACACCGCATAAACTTGAGTATTTTGAATATTTATACAAAGTAGACGGCGCACTAGATAAACCCTCGCAACTTAGGTATACCGCTACATAATTCATGAATTTATGTAAAACGACTTAATAAAGCTAACACGGCTAAAGCGAGCGGCTCATTTTAAACTTTTATTGAAAAATGTTATGATTCAGTCAGGTAACTTCACATGTAAAGGAGGCGCGTACAAAAGAATTTCAATTCGGTCGTATCACAACCCTTTTCAACTTTGGAGAGTAATTTCCTGACGTAAAATTGATTCGTCGGGCCAAGGTTTTCGTTTGTTGCGGCGACTGTGGTTTAATTAAAGGGTAAAAATGTTACCTCGTTATATTTCTTTGTTGACGACCACTTCCCGGCGATATGCTTTGTTAGTCGCGCGCGCCACGATAAACCGGCCTAATGGAGCTGCAGGTTGCTAAAACAACAGTTCTAATGTTTTGAACCAATTCTGTTAACTTTGTTACATTGTTTTCACAAAACGGAGTAGAGGTGCTACACTCGAATTGCGAAATAGAATATCTGTAATAAAATATTGCAGCGAAAATATTGAAGAGCGTTTATGTACGCGTCCAGTTTAGTTTGATTTAGTTAAGAATAAAAATATTTACTTTGTTACTAAATATAAAATACTCGATGTTGCTCGCAACTTCGTGCGCGCAAAAGTTTATCTTGCGGAAACCGTACATTTTTCCATGATAAAAAGTAGTCTGTCTATGGTCTACTTTACACCTTTGCCAAATTTCATCAAAATTGGTAAAATTGATAATTTACTGGTAGTTTCGGAGCCTATTCAATTATATCAAGATTCAGTTAGGACTAGCATCATTATTTAAACCGAGATCTTTAACACAGGAGCTTAGAGGAATAACGTTGCCGTTAAAAAGAATATGGAGACTTTCATTGTCGACTCTACTCAATAGTTTCGGACTTCCCAATAAAATCAGACACTTAGTGGCATGTGAACGATGTTACGAACCGTTGATGAACGAATTGAACGAACGAACCGAACGATAAACGAATGAAACTGTCATCACTGACAGTCCGAACTCGGTGGAACAGGTGTGTATAGCGTTTAGATTATATCATCGTTCGGTTTATATCATCGATGGCAGTGGACAGATTTTCAACTGTTTCTTGAACGTAACTTGCAAGTCATCAGCATACAGATGATACGAAGTGAAAAGAACATAGGAAATTTAATTTATAAATATGGAAAATAAAAGAGGATAGAGTATGCCGCCTTAAAGAACGCCAGCTTCGAGAACCTGCCATTCACAAATGTACTGGTCAACGCACACACGCTGCTGAAGACCTGCCCGAAGATAAGAAGAGAACCAGTTTAACGCTTCGGGCGAGATCATAAGATTCGTGGTTGACATTGTTAAAGGCGTTTGAAAAGTCTATCAGCACTAAAATAGAATCCTCCATGCCTGCCCTCTGCCCTTATATTGCTAGTAATTTGTAATAGAGCTGTAGTGGTACTGTGTCCAGGTCTGAATCCGGATTGTAGTGGAGAGAGAATGTTGGGGATCCCCTTTGTTGTTGAGGGAGCACACGCCTAGATAACTTTTTAATTTTCATCGAATTACGTATTTACTTTGAAGTTTATTTGAAAAAAGAATCTGACAAAACACTGGCAAGTGTAAACTTCCGAGTCTCGCTGTAGTCGTTGTAACTTGTTAGAAATTTATGCACCTTAATAAGTTTGTCGCGACACAAAACATCGAAGTAATAACTTACGACGCAAACGAATTTAGTTCAACTTGGCGGTATAACGGTTTTTAAGCACACTTTTCGGTAATCCGTAAAAAGATTTTACCAATTTATTTAGCCAAAACATTGTACTATCAGGGAATCTAATTTCGTATTATGTTATTAATCATAGATTTATAACTCCTATTCGTGACTATTCACCTAGGTAAATACACCTATGTTATTAATATGATATCAAATTGACATGCCACTGACAATTGTACTATGACTGCATGCTGTAATTAAATCATCATCAATATTTTAATACGTGAAACAAAACTTTCAAGTACGGTTTTACGAGAATTGTACTCCGAATCAGTGTGAAATTTTGCACATTTAAAGTTTAAGCGGAGGAAGGCCTGCCGAAAGCTAATATTTTTAAAAATAACGTTTAGAAAAACATTAAATTTATGAAAATATCAGCAACACACACTACCACACTAATACTAGCATTTTTGTATATTATATTAGAGTAAAGTAGGTAGGTCAGTGAGTGTCAATCTTTCTTTCACATTTCATAATATTACAACATTTACATAATTATTTTTATTGCGTATTTAAGAGGCAAAAGAAACCTAAAAAAGTTGAAACTTTAAAATTAAAACATGGGTTATTGTGGTCGAATTGCGACCACAGGGCGACCTCTAGTACAAACAAATTATGAGAACAGTACTCTACCTACTTATAAATTAGATTATCTGACAGTACAAAATCTAAGATAAAATAGTACTAACAAATTAATTTAAATGCAGTGGATCCCATCTCATATAGGGCTCTCAGGTAATGAAAACGTAGATGCGTTAGCTAAGCAGGCTTTTTCAGATGGCATACGTTCGTTGTCCCTTATTATACAGAACATATTCCTGATATTAGGTTTAGGTGCTACGAGTTATGGCAAGAATATTTCAACAAGAGGTCGTTTGATAAAGGCATCTGGTATAAAACTATCCAGCCACACCCGATTCCGTCTCCATGGATTGATTGCTCATTAAATAGAAATGATACTTGTTCAGTGTCATCCAATTTCCGAACGGAACCCAAAGATAATAAACACACATGCCGTAGTCAACGTATCTACAATTACGTCATTACATAGGTACGCCAATCAGCTGTTTCGATAATGACATGACAGTTTTAGCATATGACGTCAAGGTCGCTGATTGGCTTATTGTTCCAAAATCCTTTTTTATCCTTGACTGTTGTAGATTTGAAAATATACGCTACTTTACTTTCACCGAGGCTAGACGTATTATTTCATCTCCTAAAAACCACCATCTTAGTCAGCCAGTAATAGTCCAAATATTTCACATATAGTTAGCTGATCATACGCGGCTACACAATCTGGACCTTCAGAGCCACATTTACGAAGATTTGGGCATCAAATCCGTTGGAGCAAGCGACCTCCAGGACTACAACGGCGACGAGATCATCTCAGGTAGAGTACCAGCTGACTGCCCCCGCAGTGAATACTTCACGTGAGTACCCCTTTCTTAACATAAGCCACTGTTATGCCACTAATGGATAGGGATATGGAAGGTCAGTGTAGTCAGAGTCGTGATAAGTCACCGTATAAAAATGTCAATGATGGTAAAACTGAGCAAATCATGCGAGATCTGATAAGAAAACGGGGAATTCTTAAAGGCAGAGTAACAAACTTTGCAAATTTTGTACATGCCATTGTAACTCCATTGAGTATAGAAACTAGATTAGATTTAAAAATGAGAATAGATGGAGTCCGTACTTAATTTGCTGAATTTAACAATATTCAAACACAGCTAGAAAATACTGTCCCTGACTGTGACATTGATGACCAGTTAGATCAGCGTCAGCTGTTCGAGGACAGCTATTATAGCACTCTGTCTCGGGCAGAATCTATTCTTGGCGTCAGTGGAGAGGCTTCAGATAGCTCTAAGGTATGTTCGCACAACTCACAATCCTCAGTAAAATTACCGGTCATTACGTTACCTACATTTGACGGTTTATACGAGCACTGGCTAGAATACAGGGATACCTACTTATCGTTGGTACATAATTCACTTGATATAAGTGATATACAAAAATTTCATTACCTGAAATCATCGTTAAAAGGAAGCGCAGAGATGGTAGTAAATTCTCTTGAAATATCAGCCTCTAATTATTCTGTTGCGTGGGAACTAATGTTGAATAGGTACGACAACACTAGACTATTGGTTCAGAGTCATGTTAAGGCACTATTTTCAATACCACCACTACCTAAAGAGTCACCTTCACTACTTAGAAAGCTAATAGATACAATAATTAACAATTTACGCGCTTTAAAGACCCTAGGTGAGCCTACAGACTCCTGGGACACACTAGTTATTTATGTAGTAACTTCTAAGTTAGACAAAACCACAGAACGACACTGGGAGGAACACAAAGGTTCCCTCTTGTCCGACTGTAACTCTAAATTAATTTTAAAGGTAGATCATTTAATTAAATTTTTGAAAAATAGGGCCGATTTACTGGAAACTTTGATTTTATCTCATAGCAAAGATCACACTAGCACTGATTTTAGTAAAAAACCGAATATTGCAGTTAGGAGTAACGTAACACACTGTAATAATTTATCCAACAAGACAGGCGGTCGCATTGTTCGTAAGTTGAATAATTGTGTCGTATGCAAAGCAAAGCATCCAATTTACACTTGCGCACAGTTTATTGCTATGGATTTAAAGTCAAAACTTAAAATCGTCCAAGAACATGACCTATGTAATAATTGTTTGCGTGCCGGGCACTCAGTTAACACTTGCGTATTTGGACCTTGTAGAAAATGTAATCTGAAACACAATTCCCTAATACATCCTAGCGATTCCGATAATACTACAAGCTTTGCCGCAAAAGCTCCATCGACTGAGTCGTCCGTGGTCGGCGCAGGCGCATCGCAGCCCCCACCCCATTGTAGGTGCGATAAGAGCCAGTTCTTACAAGTCAACAATGTTCACACAGACGCGCACTTAATAGATACGCAATGCACAAATGTACAACTTGTTTTGCTATCCACAGCTATGGTCGAGATTCCCGATAGGTATAATAACTATCACGTAGCATGCGCGTTACTCGACAGTGGTAGCCAAAGTAGTTTTGTAAGCCATTCATTCTGCAAAAAATTAAATATTTCGCTTGTACAGTCCACTCAAGAAATACGTGGAGTAGGCAATCTCGTATCACAGTCTTCACATTCTTGTATGATACATATTAAATCGCGCATAAATGCCTACTCAACGCAACTTCGATGTTACGTTTTAAATGAAATAACGCCCACATTGCCCGCTGTTCAGGTACACAATACTTATGCACGCTTTCAAATTCCTGATAACGTTCAGCTGGCAAATACGCAATTTCTAGGGCCACAAAAGATTGATATTTTGATAGGAGCGGATCATTTCTGGGACTTACTGATCGATGGTAAGATGCGTTTACCGAACGGTCCGTTTTTACAGAATACAAGGTTAGGTTGGATAATTTCGGGTCCTATCAATTATAATATTTTACATAAGGGGCATGTCCAATGTAACGTTAGTACTGAGGTCAGTACATCTATAGACGATCAATTACGTCAGTTCTGGGAACTTGAAGAGTTAACTCTGCCTCGGAATACGCACACAGAGGACGAGTTGGCCTGTGAACAAATTTTCGTTGCAAATACTACACGCGATAATCATGGTAGATTTGTGGTTCACATTCCACTCAAAAACTCAGCTGAGGTGTTAGGCGAATCTTATTCCCAGGCTGAACGCCGTTTCTTGGTGTTAGAGAAGCGGTTGATACGCGGACCTTCTAGTTACAAACAGCTATACGTTGATTTCATGCGAGAGTATATTGACTTAGGTCACATGACTAAAGTTGATACCTACTCGAACCCCAACTATTTCATGCCACACCACGGTGTGTTTCGCGAACATAGTACAACTACAAAACTTCGAGTTGTATTTGACGCTAGTGCAGCAACCAATAACGGGATCTCATTCAACGATATTCAGCGCGTCGGGCCGCCCATTCAGGGAGACCTGTTAGGTATATTGTTAAGGTTCAGACAGTACAGATATACAGCGCGAGCGGACTGTCAGAAAATGTACCGTCAGGTGCTGGTGGCGCCCTCACAGCGTGACCTACAGCTTATCATATGGCGTGACGATCCATCGAAATCTCTAGATGTCTATCGCCTAAATACTGTAACGTACGGTACGGCATCCGCGCCTTTTCTTAGTGTACGCTGTTTGAAGCAGCTAGCAGCTGAATGTTCTGACCCTGAGGTCAAAAGGGTCATAAATAATGATTTTTACGTAGATGACCTATTGACCTCTAGAGAGGTCAAGGGCGAACTTTTAAAAATTTGTAAAGACACCGCTGACACATTAGATTCCGGCTGTTTCCCATTACGAAAGTGGGTTTTTAACTTTGAAGTTGATGAAGACGCAGATCTCATGTCTCTGAGTAATAATAATAATGCACAGAGTACGTTTCGCGACTTAAACTTAGGTGACACTCAAAGCAAAACGTTAGGCTTGGGTTGGTGCAACGTCACCGATGAGTTCAATTTTAACACACAGGTACAGCGAATCGATAATCCAATCACTAAACGCACAATTTTGTCAACAGTTTCTCAAATATTTGACCCGTTAGGTTTATTGAGTCCGTCTGTAATTATTGGTAAGGTACTATTACAAAAACTTTGGTTACTGAAGTTACAATGGGACGATCCCCTTCCTACTGACGTTGTACGGACATGGAACCGGTTTGTTAACGACTTATCTTATCTTTCTGCAATCAGGGTCCCGCGTTTTGTATTTCAGTGCAACACTACACGAAATGAGTTACACATATTCACAGATGCTTCACAGACTGCATATGGCGCTTGCGCATACGTGCGTTCTATATGTGATGATAACGTGGTAGTGAGATTACTAATTTCTAAAGGCAAGGTCGCTCCATTAAAACCTGTCAGCATACCTAGGCTGGAACTGTGTGGGGCATTGCTAGGTGCTAAACTGTATAGTAAAATTAATAGTTCACTTACTCGTAAATTCGATGACGTCACGTTTTGGACTGACTCAACAATTGTGTTAGGCTGGTTACAAATGTCTCCTAATTTACTCAAAACATTTGTTCAGAACCGCGTCGCTGAAATACACGAACTGACGGGTAAGTTTGCCTGGCAACACGTTAGTGGCAAAGAAAACCCGGCTGACCTTGTATCTCGCGGAGTTAGCCTCGAAAATTTAGCATCTTCAAAGTTATGGTGGGAAGGACCCATGTTTTTAAATACTTTAAATCTTAATAATAATTGTTTACAGTTAATTTCCAATATGGACGACGCTTTAATTAATAACTTGCCGGAATTAAAATCAAACGCTTTGAATTCATTTACCTGTAAAATTCATAGTAACATAGAGGAAACATTTTTTCCGTTCAATAGATTCTCACAGTTTAATCGTATGAGTCACGCCGCTGCCTATGTTCTGCGATTCATTCACAACTGCCGGCCGCGTAACAAGGCAAATCAGCTGACGGGCGCATTAGGTATAGATGAGGTGAGCCGTGCTGTATTAACGTTAGCTAGATGGTCGCAACAAATATCGTTTTCACAGGAATATGACTTGCTTAAAATTGGAAAAGTCGTCAAGTCAAGTCAACTCGCTAGTTTAAATTTATTTTTAGACGAAAATGACTTAATTCGCGTAGGTGGCAGATTAAAAAATTCTGTCGAATTTAATTTTAACAAAAAACACCCTATACTGCTTTGTACAAAACACAATTTTACACGTTTGTTATTTATACATGAACATAAACAATCGTTGCACTGTGGACCGCAGGCACTTTTGTACCACTTGCGCGAGAAGTGGTGGCCTATATCTGGAAGGAATCTGGCTAGGAAGGTGACTCATCAGTGTGTTGTTTGCACGCGAGTTAGAGGTAAGACGCTAAGCCCCCTTATGGGCAATCTACCTAAAGAGCGCTTAATAGCTAGTTATCCCTTTGATCGTACCGGAGTAGACTACGCAGGGCCAGTGTTTGTTTTAAACCGTAAAGGTAGGGGTTCAAAATTAGTAAAATCATACATTTGTTTATTTATTTGTTTTACCACACGCGCTGTACACTTGGAGCTTGTGAGCGACCTATCTACTGACGCATACCTACTCGCCCTCAAGCGTTTTATTTCACGACGTGGAAAACCATGTCAAATATTTTCTGACAATGGACGAAATTTCGTAGGTCTGAAAAATGATTTTGCTCAGTTTCTATCTTCATGTAGCGGCGAGATTATCGATTACGCTAGGAGTCAAAGTATCGAGTTTACATTTATACCTCCATACTCCCCGCATTTCGGTGGTTTGTGGGAAGCCGGGGTGAAATCGTGTAAGTACCACTTGCGGCGAGTGGTCGGTGGGGCTCACCTGACTTTCGAGGAGCTCACCACATTACTGTCGCAAATAGAAGCGGTATTAAACTCACGGCCGCTGGTACCATTATCTTCAGATCCATCAGACTACACTTCACTCAGTCCTGGACACTTCCTCATCGGTCGACCCCTTACCACACCAGTATGCGAGGAGGACCTCACACATGAACCTTTACATCGGTTGAGCCGTTACCAAAGGATTGAGCAACTACGGCAACATTTTTGGACGCGCTGGGCCAAAGAATATGTTTCGGAGCTGCAGACCAGGACTAAATGGAGGCAGAATACGACTGATCTTACACCGGACCAGCTTGTCTTGATTAAGGACGCCTCTCTTCCACCGCTGAAATGGCAGCTCGGTCGTGTTGTGAGAACAATCCGTGGAAGCGACGGCATTGCTAGAGTGGCCGACATAAGAACGTCGTCAGGGATCTTGAGAAGAGCATATACCAAGATCTGCCCATTAATGGACAAGGAATAATCATGATGAAAAGAGAGATGTTGGAAGCTACTGCTTTCAAGGCCGCGGGTATGTTCAGTGTCATCCAATTTCCGAACGGAACCCAAAGATAATAAACACACATGCCGTAGTCAACGTATCTACAATTACGTCATTACATAGGTACGCCAATCAGCTGTTTCGATAATGACATGACAGTTTTAGCATATGACGTCAAGGTCGCTGATTGGCTTATTGTTCCAAAATCCTTTTTTATCCTTGACTGTTGTAGATTTGAAAATATACGCTACTTTACTTTCACCGAGGCTAGACGTATTATTTCATCTCCTAAAAACCACCATCTTAGTCAGCCAGTAATAGTCCAAATATTTCACATATAGTTAGCTGATCATACGCGGCTACATACTATAATAGCTTTAAGACTTAGATCTGGTCACATTCCTCTTAATAAGTTCGCATATTTGATGAAGAAAGTTCCATCTCCCAACTGCCATATGTGTGGGGTTGTAGAGGACGTGTATCACGTCATGATAGAGTGTGCTAGGAATAGTGTTGCACGAAAACAGTATTTTGATACCCTTTTAAACGATGTCGGTTACTGTAACGTAGTTCTGGCTTCACCCACAACAGAATTAGCAGGTAATTTATACAAAATTGTTAAAATTTGTTTTAATGATAGAGGTAGTAATAATTTGTAATTATTTTCTTTTTTTTTATTGATTTTGCTATCTAGAGTTAAGGAAAAATGATTGAGCGACATGTTCACTGAGTGAACAAGCTCGTTAAATAAAATAAAAAAAAGATAAAATAATTGCAACTTCTCTGATGTTGCGGGTGTCCATGGGCGACGGTAATCGCTTTCCATTAGGTGATCGGTTTGCTCGTTTGCCCCTAGTTTAAAAAAAAAACTTTATAAAACAGTAATAAAAGCTCAGATTTGTTTTCGATGTCTTTTGCTTTTGATTACTACATTACCTCTCGTAACTATTGGTGTATTGTGGCTTCCAAAGTTACTTATTTATATTACGAGTATATTATGAATTCCTAAATCAACCTCAATATAAAAAATCAATATAGATAATTCTAACTAACTTTTCTAATAAAGAAATGCAAAGAAAAAATAATCAATAAATACCTATACCAATACTTCAAGAGTAAATATATCCACTAACCATATTTTTTTCTACCAAATTACTTGGTTAACTTCAATATTGTAAGATTTCATAACAGTAATATTACTATCAATACAATGATTGTTCTAATTCTAAGTGAATCGTGCAACACGTGTAATTAATCAATTCATTAGTAGCTAATTCATTACAAGGCGACCTTATTTCAGAGGGTCCAGGGTGCTAGATTGTTCACATTGAATCAACTTGCACCATTTGTTTTCTAAATAGTAAAGCTCAAAGTAATATTAACTTACGAATGCGTTAATTATCATAATATAATAACAGTAAAAAGCAATTACGTCCAACGTTTGACTTTCTGATATTATCTAACCTAAAAAAACTTAGGCCTTTTCATCCGTTAATGGATGATTTATACAGTATTGTCCGAGCCAAGTAACCACTCTTGAAATACTGTAGTGCCTGGGACAGTTGGTTTTAAAATGTATGGTTGCCCAAGTACATACGGTATTCTCACAACATAGTCAGATTGGTCCAGAGGAATGACTGATCAATACGTTTGGGGTCAACCATGTGCTGGTTTCCTCACGATGTTTTCCTTCATCGTTGGAGAGTCAGTATAATGTACTTGAGATCTGAAGAAGTCTCATTGGTACACGTCGCAACCTGGGATTCGAATCTGCATTCTCTCGGAGTGCAAACCAAACGGTCAACCCACTAGGCCACGAAGCTCTTAAAAACATGATTTAGATATTTAAGTTTTGGATTTTCTGGCCTAGTTTGAAATGCTTTTGCTGAAATATATATTAATGTTCTTTACTTTTATTTCGATTATTTTCATAATTATGATATCTTCAATCCAATAACTTATCACTGAATATATTATTATACATGCTTGCGACTACCACCGATTTTGTTTTGGTAAATGTAAAAATTTCATAATATGATGTGTTACTGACATATTGGATAGATCATTCATAAAGCAATATTATCAAGTACCTACATGAAATGATACATCAATTTTATATTTATCAACATGCTCTCCGACAGAGTAAATTCGTTTTCAATATGCATTTTGATATAATATTGATACCGAATTACGAATAAAATACGCCGCGACGTGATTAAATATATTAATACTTGGTCGGAAACTCGGGATGGCTGGAGTGACGTTAATATGTTATATGACAAATAATTTCCTATGGAGCCTACTTCCGCAGCTCCGGTGCGCCGCGAAATGCGTCGAATATGCTAATCATTTCCCCTGTGCTTTGCGCGTTTAGCTCACTTGCGCCTGCCACCCGCCACTTGCCGCCCGCCGCTTGCCGTCTGCCGCTTGCCGCCCGCCGCTTGCCGCCCGCCGCTTGCCGCCCGCCGCTTGCCGCCCGCCGCTTGCCGCCCGCCGCTTGCCGCCCGCCGCTTGCCGCCCGCCGCTTTCCGCCTGCCGCCCGCCGCTTGCCGCCCACCGCCTGCCGCCTCCCGCCACCGCCTGCTGCCACTTAAACTTAGAAATACTTTGGAATTTCAATCATTTACACACACCGTAATTAAATCATTTCGTGTTTGAACAAACGTTGATTTCGAAACGTCGCTTGATACACAAGATGAATTGTAATTAAGGTCTTGTTAGTCTTTTGAGCGTTGTGTGTCTAAGATATAATGAGATTTGCGGTTTCTATATAGAATTTGGGCGGGAAGGTAACACCCGGGTACGTGGCAATGTCTACTGAGAGATGTTTGAGCTTACGATTACCCTTAATTACCTACATCTCACCGTAAAGTTATTGTTACAATTTCATGAATCAATGCTTTAGTAGGCATTAAACTTTTTAAGAGTTTGTGTTATAAAGAGGAAAAGTCAGTTTGTTTGTATTGAGGCTCTGAAACTACTGGACCGATTTTGATGAAAATAGATTAGGGGGAAGGACACGGGCTACTTTTAATGAGGAAAAAATATACAGTATCCGCAATAAAAGATAATGATCTTTTATGCGCACAACGTCGCTGGCAAAATCTAGTTAAATAATATTTTATCTACCTTTTTATAATTTACATACCGAATAACATACGAATTTCATCAGTTGATCAGCTTGTATTATCCTAACCAAACTCGGAAACAACTTTTACTGTTGTTACAATGTGGGAATCGAACCCACGACCTCCGAGTCGAGAGCCAAGCTCTAACCACCATACCACGGAGGCTGGCAATAATAATATAATATAATTTAAGGAGGCTCCACACTACGTCTATCTAGCCCCGTGCTAAGTTTCAACGGGACTTACCACGGAATCAAAAAGATAACGGGAAGAATATTTAAGATTTCTCTTTTATATATGTCACCGTAAAATTGTAAAAGCCGTTAGATTGTAATTTTACAAGAGATATTATAATATGCTGACAGATTGTCAAATACAAATTTCTCCATACAATTGTACGCATTATTTTTCGTTATAATTATTATTATGAAAAAGCATACAAATATGGCGGCGCGAGGCACATACCGTTTAACCACGGTAAATACTCGTATTACAATATAACGAAAAATGATGCGTACAATTGTAAGGAGAAATTTGTATTTGACAATCTGTCAGCATATTATAATATATCTCTAGTAATATTACAATCTAACGGTTTTTACAATTTTATGATGACATATAGAAGTGTATAAGTTTAGGAAATTTCCGCAGTAGCAAAACGTACGAGCTCGTCTCCTCGACCAGAATCCTTTAGCCACCTGGTGTCAGGTGGCCCTAATACATCAACTTATTCGCTTCCTACGAACAGACAAGATCAATCATGTGGGGTGGTTTAGTTACAGAAGAATGTGGCTTGCATGTTAGGTACTGTAGTGTGTGACACTTATTATAATGAATATTATAAATACGCACACTCGTGAAGCGTGGTACGGGGTTGGCTTAGAGGTAACTAGTGAGCGAGTGGGTATGTGACACCGCAGTTGAGAAGCGTTTCTGTTACCCACTCTAATCCTATAATTACCTGTTAATATTAATAATATTGCATATACATAGTTCTAACAACCACCCTTGATACCAGAGAAGTCACAAGACCGTTTTTGATTTTTAGGATTACCTACGTACCCAAAGGGTGAAAACGGGAACCTATTATTGAGACTTAGCTGTCCGTTTGTCTATCCGTCAGTCAATGTCACCGTAACCCCAATAGATAGATAGTTAATATTTTCACAGATGATGTATTTATATTGCGGTTATAACAAAAATAGTAAAAACAGAATAAAATAAATATTATATAAGACGATTCCATTCAACATACGTGATTATTTTGCCGTTTTGTACGGAACCCTTAGTACTCGAGGCCGATTCGCACTCGGCCGGTTTTTACATTTCCAAGTAAATGCTACGTTAGTGAGATGAACAAATCACAGCTGATGCGTTATTTTATGTTGAGTTACTGGGATGTTGGAGACGCTAGTATTTTTCGGGGAGAGCCAGCCAATTCTAGACAAAGATTGGTTCTTTTTTTTAAAAAATCTATGGTAAAAAAATCGTAATGTCGATTCAAAACTTAGGTACGTATTCGAATAGTTACGAGTGACAACTTTGTGATACCACACTGTTATTCAAATTCTTTAACTTCTTAAGTCGTTTAAAAACTTTCAATAATAAATTATTTTTTGTTAAGAGACATTGAAACTTTTACAACTATTGATGAATAGTTTTGGAAAGTTGCCTTTTAATTTAAAGATATTTATATGAAATAAGATGTTGATTGTTCACCTAAAATGGAGATAAAAATTCCAATTTTGATAGGTTTTTTTCTAATACCTACAGTGGTTGGTATTTTTTTCCTTGTCTAGTGAATAAAATTGTGTTTGTCTTGCATTGTTCAAGTGAATGTACTAATAACATTTTTCTAATAATCCTATTAAAAAAAGAGTGGAGAAACAAATGATTCAATTATTTCATTGTTTCATGATTTCAACATAATTTCGTCTGTCAAGGAGTGCACGAGTATGTAGCGAACGCCAAAGGGTACACGTCACTTGCAGCTTACACAAAACAGTTTACGAGTATGCTTGTATAGAATACAGTATTTTTGTAACAGTAATGCGAGAGCTGTATTTTATAATAATAAAATAATAATGAACGGTCGCGGAGTGGTCAAAATTTACCCATAATTAATTCATATAATTTTCAATAGACAATATTCGTCTACATTCAATAGACAGACAACATTTACATTTTTGCTAACGTCAATATGTGACAAGATTATATAAATGCACGGTTGTGTGAGTTATTAATCTGAGGTAGTATATTGTGTAGTGTAACTAAATAAAAAAATATAAGTGTAGATCACGCCTCTTTTATTTAAACTTTAACTGTGCTAAATTTCGTACGCCTCCTTTTAAATATTTTTATCAAAAATGTGTACAAAGTGTTTGCTTCATTTCTATGATATTAGGTATAATATTTGTCTAAACACTCAGATATCCATAGATGTATTGCATTAAAAAGTGGATATATCGCTCTCTCTAGGCAGTTGTCTAGAAAGAGCGATATATCCACTTTTTGCCAGTTGGCAACACAATATCTAAACTCCAATTCTCGTAATTAACTTACACTCTCATTTTACTTTTATTGGATTTTAAATGAATCGTCTTGATATTATAAACTGTTTTTGGAGTTTGGACCAATCAAGCGGCAAGGGGAAATATATGAACGTCTCTAGGCAGTTTGAAGTGTTATAACTCCTATTAATTTATGAATGAATGAATGAATTATTTATTTATAAGGTTACATAGACTCATAATGGCCAGTAAAACTTATAATATTGTGTTAGTAATTTAAAATATGTTATTAGAGCAATGTGCCAATCAAATATTTTGTAAATTACATTCATCACTTACGCACCATGCCGTTAGATATTGCGCAGCAGTGACGAATGTAAGGGCAGTCAAGCCGACCCGCAGGCCGCAACCATGATCAGTATGCTGTTGGCGCTTCCCCGCACCCTGCGCACCAGAGATGCACATCTTTTGCGCATGGTAGCGTAAAAGCAGTCCTCTCGTACTTCTTCAAACATACCCGATGAACTGCAGTAGCGCGGAAGCCCTAACAGCATCCTGAACGCAATTTATGTTCGAATGGCTAATTTAATCAATACGAATCAATTGACAACTCATTAATTAAAATCAAATCAGTAACTTAGACGATACGATGTAACAAACATAATATATAGTCAAAAGGAAAGGAATAATTTTGGTAGTATATCTATGTAGATATACTACCAAAATTATTCCTTTCCTTTTGACTTTGCCAGAGTCGAAATAAAATATCCAAATTATTATTGGTTAGCCGTTCTATCGTGCATGAATTATGAGTCCGTGTTGCGTATTACTGAGGTTTACAGTAATTAAATATTTCTGGTTTCTGGAATTAATATTATTGAAATATTGAGTGATATTTGCCAATAATGAAATAATTTCCTATTATTTTATTGGTTGTGATATATTCGTTAAAAAGGTTTTAAAATAATACTGTCACTAATACTACAATTATATTCCTCTTCTAAACATTAAACAAAAATACTTCAATCTAGGTATTATAAATATATGAGTTTTTATTACCATCATATAATTATATGTTATGTCTATTATTATAATACAAGCCCCGACCACATTCCAACAAAGTTTGCTCTACATTTTCTATCAAAATATGTGGACAGTATTAATGGAATCCTAATAGATATTTAGTTGTGGCTATAAATAAGTATATACAACATATATTATCTATACAAATAAATAAAAATGAAATGTCTGTTTGTAATTTCTTTCTGTTAAATTTGCATTTACTAAATGCGTAATAATAGGCAAGCGGACTGATTTTTTTTTATTACATAGATGAATAGTACTCTTAAATATGAGTAACTTCTCAGAAGAAACCGTATATCAAAAGTCAATATTTTCAAAGGTACAGCGATTTGTATACAAAATTTCTTCGAGTCTTTATACCAAAAAAAAATTTATTTTTTTTGCGAAATTGGTAAACAAAACCTACATCATTAGTTTACTCACATCATATACAAAAACATTCATTATGGTAAGTATGAACTTAAACGCACAAATATCGGAGATATTTACAAATATATTCCTGCGGCCATATACTTCATATACTACTTCATACTACTTCATATTCAAGTGACGTCATGTGTATATCGATTTTAGTATGGAGCGTTTTTAGGAGGCTCGCGAAATTTTTTATACAAATCGCTGTACCTTTGAAAATATTGACTTTTGATATACGGTTTCTTCTGAGAAGTTACTCATATTTAAGAGTACTATTCATTTATGCAATAAAAAAAAATTTGTCCGATTGCCTATTATGATAGTATAAATACGCCATACGGCACATACGAGAATACCAAACATTTATTTTAAACTTTTTGCCTATCTGTTCGTCTGTTTGTCTGTCTGTCTGTTTGTTTCGGCTAATCTCTGAAACGGTCGGACTAGTTATGACCGAACTTGCAGATATCTTTGAGTATCCAACCATTATAAGTAGTCATTTATGATACTTTTATATTTGGGTTCCGTTTTCATTAATAGTTCAACGCAAACGAAGTTGTACTAGCTAGTCTATACCAATAAATAAAATTGTTATGTCTGTTTGTAGTTGTAAAGTAACAAAGCTTTTCACATAATGCATATGAAACACGCATTATGCATACATACGGTAGGTACTTTCATTAAAACATATTTTTTTTGTCTGTCCAGATGGACACACAGACGTATTTACCCCAAAAAGCTCTGAAATGGCTGGACCGATTTTCACTGACTTTCACTGGCAGATAGCTGAAGTTATAAGGTGTAACATAGGCTACTTTATCTTAGGGTTCTGTTGATAAATTGGGTTTCCGTTAGTTCTTCGCAAATTAATTTGCACCAGCAGCTAGTTTAAATTTATAAAAATAATAAAATTGAATCTTGTGCTACTATGTACGTTTTGGCATTATCTACTGATAACATAATATAAATAAGTTTAGAATTAGCATTCGTAGTCACAGATGATAAAGCAGTCTGTCGCCCATAGTTCTTTGGATTTAATATGTTAATGATTGAGTGTCGGATATTTCAGACTCGCTCCAAATAAACTATTGTGATTAATAATTATATTTTTTATAAAAACTATAACTGAACTACGTAAATTATGTATCCTATGTTACCGAGGCTATTATTACGAATTTATTTACACATAATTTATTAAAATCAGATCAGTAGTTTAGGTTAGAGCAAACATACATACATACGTAGACTTGGCTTCGCCGAAGGCGCGTAAAAAGTCGAGCTACTCAAATATTCATTACAAAGAAGCTAATTTCACGAGCGTCTATTTTGAGCTACTAAGATGGCCGAAGCAAATGACCAGGGAAGTGCAGTTTTCAGTTTCGTAACGTTTTCTGCTTAAAAGTATATTGTATGGTTAACTGATTAGGCCGTATGAGGGATTTTGAACTTTCATATATAAAAATAAGGTTGACTTTAAAGAAACAGCGTCCGAAGGAAGACAAAAGGGTAATGTCTCTCGGAAGTGGGACCATCTGGTGGCCCAGCCGACATTATGGGGCGGTCTTGCGGGCGAGCTTCACACTAAGCGTTGGAATGTTAGTTCTGCACTTTTTTAAACTACGTCTCATTGTGGCTGGTTCTGAATCCTGCGAGTTTTTGCGGATCGTACTTAATGCTCTTAGAGAATCTGATGCATGTGTTTAATCTTCGCGCTCGCAGTTTTATTGTACTTCACGCGACATAATAGGTTTTACGTTGTATTTCCTGAGCAAAATACTTGCAACATGTAGTGTGTACGTACTGCAGCTACCTATATTTTTTCTATGCTAACACCAGAAGAATTTAAATTTATTCTTTACAGAATTTTATTTACTATGGAAATACATTGTAAAGTTTATTTTACTTGAACGAATCTATACTTATATTATAAAACTGAAGAGTTTGTTTGTTTGAACGCGCTAATCTCAGGAACTACTTGTTCTAATTGAAAAATTATTTTTGTGTTGGATAGTCCATTTATCGAGGAAGGCTTTGGGCTATATGTTACTGTAAAAGCTCGAACTACGGTAAATCCTAAGATTTTCCAGTAAAACCTAAGATTTACCAATTCTTAATCTGGGAGCACGGTAGTAAGTGCCCCCGCCAAGACGAGTGAGCGAAGCTCAAGGGCACTACCAGACTACCTTTTCTCGAAGCGCTTCGTCGATTTTTTGGACCCTCATAACTTAGGTTTGGATTATACCAGATATACAAAATTTTCAGGATGTTTCCAGTAGCGGACTAATGAAACATGTAAAGTTTTGATTTTATAGGTCTTATAATTTAGATTTTATTGATATCTAAAAACCCCTGATTTCGTCACTGACTCACTGATGATCAACAAAATTATATGGTACTTCCAGATGTCATAGAAAGCTGAAATTTGGTATGTAAGCTAGTTTTAGCACATAACCAACATAAAAATTAACAAACTTGGAACTTTTATCCTCCAACCCTTTGAACTAGGGGATGAAAATTTGCAAGAGACTTATCTACTAAATTTCTACTCTAGAGGTTTAAAAATTGCGTTTCAAAAAGAAGTGAAATCCCACCAAAAACATTTTCATGTAAAGTGATGCCAAGGCCAGGCCACATAATTTGACTAAAGTGTAGAGTTTGTAGAGTTAGGCTTGTAGAGTCAAGGCGTGTAGAGTTAGAAGTTTGGTAGAGGCAGAAGCGTAGTATTACATAAGATCTAATAGCTTTTTGACAGTGCGAGTTATATGGTATCGTCTTGGCATCACTTTACATGAAAATGTTTTTGGTGGGATGGTAAATGTCCAAAAAGGTTTGCGATTCGAACTTTTACTACCATTCACTTAGTAAATCTTAGGATTTACATTTAAGGCACGGTAAATGTTGAAAAAAATCATGTCATTAAGAAGGAAGCTGGGGGTCTAGTCAAGATGCATTCGATAATTTCGACAGCGAACTTCGAAATAAAAAATGTATAGGATTTGACATAAGTCATCGCTAAGTGACATGTCGCTTGCGATGCCTTACGTCAAACCCCATACATTTTGTTTTCGAACTTCACCGTCGAAATTATCGAATGCATCTTGACTAGGCCCTCTGTTCATTACAGGCGCATAAAGTGCTATGATATTTTGACTATAGGCGGCGAAGAAGAGCTAATTACGCCGATGAAGGAATTACCTTCCTTCATCGGCGTAATTAGCTCTTCTTCGCCGCCTATAGTCAAAATATCATAGCACTTTATGCGCATATTTGAAGCTATGCCAACCTTGTCAAAAGTAACAAGACTTTGGAAAACGGTATTGACATCAATTCATAGTGAAATGAACTCACGTTATAATTCCCTTTATAAATTCAGCTAAAATTTTAACTACTTCTCTACTCAATTTTCTTAATTTTGAAGTCGGTACAAGCAACATTTGACAAGGAACATTTAGTATAGGAAAATTTTATTGTGGTTTTTAGAATTTTTTTCTCAATCTCTGAACCTCACTGTTAGCTAGTAAAGCTTTACTTACACAATTATTTCAAGATCAAAGTTAGCTAAATCAGACTAGCAATTCTGGAGTTTTAGCGAGACGAGGAAAATGAAATACATTTTAATATTAACATAATATGTATAAGAATACACACGAGTATAAGATGCAGGGCGTCATATGTGTTACATTTAAGTATCTCGATCACGTTCGGTCTTGACGCAATTTATATGGACATACGAAGTTTTGTAAAGGACGTTTTTCATAATCTGCTAGTGATAAAATCGTAAATATTTGCTCCCAAAACACGTATCGCCCGAACGTGTTCACTCCACCAATATGTAAGGGATTGAGTTACTCCTCCGTTAAACACTAAAAAAAACGTAATAAAACTTTTAATGTCACATCTCATTTAGATTGCAATTTAATGAGCATCGGCTTTTAAATATTTGAAACTCTGTAACCACGAAATGTTATGATCATTATTTCGTGGTGGAAATAGGTGTAGGTTATAGTTGTTAGTTTAGCTGTTAGCGTAGGTTCTAGGTGTAGTTATTTATTTATTCCAGTTCATAATTAAGACAAAACAACGTAAATAATATATCAATTGGCTTAAACAAGGACAAAATTATGTTGATTATTATGTATTAGACTTCGATAAAATGCTATCAGAAATTTCACTAACGAAACGTGAAAATGACCATTAATATAAGGTTGCATTAGAAGCTGTGATCTAGAACATTACAGTTAAGATATTAAGCGATAAAAAGTAATAACGATAACACTTTATAACGGGATATTGGGAAGTAATTTGATTTTGTCGTAGCACTTAACAGATATTGGATGTATGCAGAGCGTTAGGCGACTCGAAATCGCTTAATAACAGACTTTTGGCACTTTCGCCAAAAACAAAGTGGTATCATCATCGCCTTGGGTGGTTATAGCTACATAGAAATAGTAACAACTTTGTAGATATTATCAGTTACAGAAGAGATCAGAAAACCGTACTGCCGTCTGCCTGGTCGAGCGGCAACTTTTTAACCGACTTTCAAAAAAGGAGGCGGTTATACATTCGGCTGTATATGTTATTTTTTTTGTATGTTAAACGATAATTCTGCCGTCTGTGGACCGATTTACAAAATTCTTTTTTTGTAAATCGTATAATCCCAAGTTGGTCCCGTTTTCAAAAAAGTGGTG
The DNA here is from genome assembly GCA_905404095.1 of Glaucopsyche alexis. Taxonomy (NCBI): domain Eukaryota; kingdom Metazoa; phylum Arthropoda; class Insecta; order Lepidoptera; family Lycaenidae; genus Glaucopsyche; species Glaucopsyche alexis. The sequence continues at coordinate 21,651,416 of FR990045.1, forward strand.
ACCTGATGCAGGTGGGATCTATGAGGAATCGAGGGAACTCATCGAAATTCATATTATGGACTCTTATAGTGATTTTGACTTTTTCTGAAGTAGTCCAAGCTACCAAAAAGTAAGATTTTGCATCAAGGTCAATGTTGCATCCAAAAGTACAGTACATGACTATGACTCTTTATAGATACAGGTTTGGTTATTTCGGCGTTGTGTAAAGAACTGCAAGCATATGCCACTATGTTAATTACGGTAATCATCTTGATAATGATAATGATGATCATCACCATGATCACACCATAACTTACTTTAGGCCTTTACACAGTGACGGATTAACCCTTAATCAAATTAAGCAATTGCCTAGGGCATCACGTCTGGGGGGGCACCAGAAGAAGCCCAAAAAAGAATTCGTCCTTAGGGCATCACGTCTCACTCTCATCACCAAACCAAACATGTCACCAAAAACCACACCAAAAAAAGGTTCTAGGACAAATTGAAAATTCGCGCATTTTAAGTTGACATAAAGTCCGACCTAGAGTCATAAGTCATAACCCCGCTCCCGTTTACCTATTTGCTGCCCGCTAGTGCATTCAGCAATTCGAATGTACCGGAATTGCAATCAGCCAATTACAAACTACCCCTTCCCTGCGGGCTCCCCATCTGGCCCCGCAAATCTATGTCAAGTCAATCAAATGTTTTGTTATTTGAGTAGGTACTAGGTAATTATACTAGCCGGCTTCTATGCATACGTAATACAATTAACTACCGTTGTCTGGTACCCGTAACACAAGTTCTTCGAGAACTTACCACGGGACCAGATTTCTTCAATTTATTACCCTAGAAATTAATGTATTTAGGCGGTACTTTTCGTGGGCGTAGCCAGGGGGGGGGTTTAGGGGGTTCAAATCCCCCCCGAAATGGGCCGGCTAGTCCATGTGGATGACCTATATACAGAGGCGTATTTAGAAATGTTGCGCCCCAGGCCAATTAACATATTTTGCCGCCCCATTTACCCTATCTGAAAGATGATTTTTTGTAGTTATTTTAGAAAAAAAAAAAAACAGCCTAAAACAGAACTTTAATACTAACTTGTTCTATATGTATGTGTTTATGTCATAGATGTATAATATAGTTATCACTGGTTTATGTTAAATGCGTTCAAACTGAGAAAGCGAGCGAATGTTTTTTACGCTTTAACCTGTTAAAATCTTTTTATACATTTAGCCCTGAAAGAATATTGTACTTTAGAAAAAAAAAAACAATAAAATAAATAGCCTTAAACAGGGATCGCGAACCTATGGCACGCGTGCCATCGAATCCTCGAACGTATAGCATGCGACACAATATTTTGGGAACGTCACTGATTACAAAATTTTGTAATTACGTACTACGAATAATGTGTGAAATAGGTATTATATGATAAACCTAACATAATAAGTTATTTGTCATCTATGTATTTTGCAACATCAGAAATTACACTAATTTTATTTTAATTTAAATTACAAAATGATTCTATTTTCACAGTATTTTAGGGTTTAAAATTTGAGCAGAGTTAACCTATTAAAAAGGAAAAAAAATTTGCTCGCTCGCTTCGCTCGCTCGCGTTTGACATAAAAAACATATTATAATATTTAGTAGCGATGGTCTGTTTTATTCGGTACATTTTATGATATTTTTCCGAAGTTCACTATTATTCAGTGTTTAAGGGGAAACCCTGAAAGACTGTGCTTTATAGCTTAAACAGGTAAAAACGAAAAAAAAAAATGGGCTCCCACATAGCCTAAAACAGGGATCGCGAACCTATGGCACGCGTGCCATCGAATCCTCGAACGTATAGCATGCGACACAATATTTTGGGAACGTCACTGATCACAAAATTTTGTAATTACGTACTACGAAAAATGTGTGAAATAGGTATTATATGATAAACCTAACATAATAAGTTATTTGTCATCTATGTATTTTGCAACATCAGAACTTACACAAATTTTATTTTCATTTAAATTACAGAATGATTTACTATCGATGTTCTGTTTAGCCGGTTAATTTTATGGTATTTTTCCGAAGTTTATATTTTAGTTTAACATTTGAGCAGAGTTGAACGTTTGAACCTGTAAAATAGGGAAAAAACTTTGCTCGCTCGCTTCGCTCGCTCGTTTTTGGCTTAAAGAAAGTATTATGTAATTTAGTACTGACGTTTAAAGACGGCCCTGGTTATTTAATATACTTGTAGTCGTTTTATTTTCTTGACCCCCCCCCCCGAAACTAAAACCTGGCTAATGGTACATACGGGGGCCCACAGGCGTGGATTGCTTAGGGCATCAAGTAGTCTTAATCCGTCACTGCCTTTACATCCACTATGGATGATTTATACAGTATTCTCCGAGCAAAGTAACCACTCTTGAAATACTGTAGTGCCTGAGACAGTTGGTTTTTAAATGTCGTATTGTTGCCCAAGCACATACGGCATTCTCACAACATAGTCAGCCTAGTCCAGAGGAATGACTGGTCAATACGTCTGGGGCCAACTATGTGCGGGTTTCCTCACAATGTTTTCCTTCACCGTTAGAGCGTCCGTATAATGTACTTGAGATCTGAAAAAGTCTCATTGGTACACGCCACAACATGGAATTCGAACCTGCACTCTCTCGAGTGCGAACCAAACGGTCTACTCACTAGGCCACGGAGCTCTTATGATCACACCATACATCATCATATTATGAGGATTTCTTATAGTTGTACACCAACACATCACATCTTTGAACATTACTCCTCCATTTATGGACCTATTTGAAAAATTATTTTGTTGTTGTAAAGGGTATATTCGAAATTGGTCCTTTTAGTCATTAAAGTGAAAACCTAATGATGCGATTTATCAGGAATCGAGGAAACTCCTCGAAATGTATATGGACACATACAGTGATTTTGACTTTTTCTGAAGTAACAGAAATGCTTTCATGCTTTCATGCATGTATAATGCTACCATAAAATAAGATTTTGAACCAGCAAATTTTAACGAAAGTTCTATAAATTATTGTAGGATACTGTTTGGGCTGGTAGTTTCAAAATTAAGGAGTAGAGAAATAATAAAAATTTTAGCCAAATTTAAAAGGGGAATTATTTAGAAAATAAGTTTTATTTTACACATTTATGTGTATTTTTATTTTGGAAGTCGGTTGAATTTTTTGTTTTTCCATAGTAAGTACGTTGCTTTAGTGTAGAGTTAAAATCTGAATAGTTCTTGCATTTTATCTTTCCCAAAAATAGCTCATAATATACAATACTAAAAGTACATAACCTTACGACCCTTCTGTCATACACTGCAACTGATAATATTCGAGTTTGCCAAACTATTAAAGTATAAGCCCAGGGGATATCTTATATTTAGTTACATAGAAGTTTCAGTAAACAATTCTGAAAGTTATTTAATATTTATAAAGTTAAGGGTAACGGCCTAACGATAAGAAAATAGGATTCATAATTGAATATTAATAAGCAAAAATAAGGGGCCATTAAAGAATAGGGGATCGGACAACATCTGAAATATTTAGTTTCATTAATATATTCAGAAATATTGAGGCATTACTGGCTGGTAAATGTAAAAATATATATTATTTTACGTGTAGTTTACTAATTAAATACATTTAAAAAAATAAAATATTTTTTTTTGCGTAATTGGTAAACAAAACCTACATCATTAGTTTACTTACAATTAACATCATATACAAAAACATTCATTATTATAAGTATGAACTTAAACGCACAAATATCGGAGATATTTACAAATATGTTCCTGCGGCCGTATACTTTATACCTACTTAATAAGTATATAGTAGTACCTACTTTAATCCAATAGTGACGTCATTTGTATATCGATTTTAGTATGGAGCGTTTTTACGAGACTTGCGAAATTTTATATACAAATCGCTGTACCTTTGAAAATATTGACTTTTGATATACGGTTTCTTCTTGAGAAGTTACTCATATTTAAGAGTACTATTCATTCATGCAATAAAAAAAACAGTCCGCTTGCCTATTGACCAAGACAAGAATCAATGATTTAACCTATATATAAATTGCTTAATGTCCAATCGAGAGCATCAACGTATATGTACAGTTTTTAAAGAAACGGGGAGTGCATTTTAGATATTGAGAAAAAAAGATAAGGTGTAAAATTTTGCTAGCGTATAAAATGATGATGATTGAAAAGGTGTAGTTCGCACATTAACATGTCTCGACACAGTTACACAGTTACAGTCGAGGCGCATTATACAACACTTCCAGACGCACGTGAGGGCCATTACTTTTTACACAAGTCCACGTTTGCCCGCATTGCGACCGCGGCTAGATTTTGCTTAACTATACCTGAAAGAAAATTCTGGACTCACTTTGCTCTTTAGCTTTTGGCTAAAGTGGAATACAGCCTGTATTTAGTACTAAATATTAGTGTATTGTTTTTTTTACAATAATAGTATGTCAGTGTCACTCTCATTTAAAGCCAATTTCCAATTAGATTTAGCTGCTTAGGGTGTAAAAGACGAAGCAGTCAGACTTGTATGTTCCCAATTTAGTCCCTCTAATGACAGACCGTCTTGACAGGCCCGTGGAGAACTTTATTAAAACTCGCTTACGTAAGCGTCGCTTAAGCCAGGTCTTACGTGTAGATAAAGGTTTGTCGTGAAGTTTTCCAAATGTCAGAAGGGTAACATTGAAATAAAATAGGATTAATCCTTTGTAAAAGTTTTTAAATTAACTTCTAACAACAATTATTTATAAAGTCAAGGTGGTATACGTTTAATAATCAAAGTTAATCCGTGTTTAACATTTTTAATAGCAAAAATTAAAAAAGACCAAAAATACTTGAAAATGTGGTGAATGCAAAGCAAAAAACATTTAACAATTTTAATTCACATTTTATTTTTTTATTCAGATCCATGGACAAGTTGACATAATAAATAATCAATATTTTACAAAAATAAAAATGTTAATCATATTTTATATGGATTTTCGTTGAATTTGCTTAAAATTTCACAGTATTTACCCCACCTCTCGTACATATTATTATTTTATTTGGGTGGTAGATACCCCTAGCTTATAAGTAATATTACACTACCTTTAATCTTATAAATAAATGCTATCTGTGGAGGCTTGCAATTAGCTTTTTGTAAACTATCTTATAGCATACTAGCTGTTGCCTTCGGCTCTACCCGCGTAAATACAGTATCCCTCGCAAACACTGTACTTTTTCGGGATAAAAAGTATCCTATGTACTTTCCCAGGACTCAAAGTACGTCTGTACCAAATTTCATCAAAATTTATTGAGCGGTTAAAGCGTGAAGAGGTAACAGACAGACAGACAGACAGACATACAGACAGACATACTTTCGCATTTATAATATTATAGTAATAGTAATATAGTAATAGTAATAGTAATAAAGTAATAGTAATAGTAAAGTAAAGAAGTATAGATATAGATTGTATTATTGTTAGATGTAGCTGACAATAATTGGTAACCATAAAAAATAGCAACACTGAACTAAGTGGCGGTTAAGCGGCCTATGCCGTCGTAATCTAGATGTAATTACACTTACATCTAATTATTCGGCAGTATAATGCCCCATGTCTTTACCTACACTATCGGCGATAAAATTTTGTCATTAATGTGAAATTTACATCAATCTTAGTTCAATTAACATGATAAATAAATAATAATTTTGTTACATACACGAAAAAAATGTTTGAATATAACATTAATACAGTTTTAATCTTATTTTAACGACCCGATTCATTACAGCAATAACACTGAGTGATCCAATTCATCTAATTAAAATGAATTTAGTGGTGCATGAACTATAAATAAATCGTCATTAATTTGTCATTAACCTTTTATGGGCGATGTGCGATAAGTATTGAGCGCGTGAGGATATTGAAATTGTCCCGCGTGGGGTCATTACTGGCCATAATATGTACGGTGCGTTGTTCGAACAGCTTTCGCGGCAATAAAGGGTTTTATTACATGTTTGTGTTAAAATGACAAATAATAAATCGGGATGTTAAGATTTAATGCGCGCCCGGAATAAATATTGCCAGTACTAATTATATTTGCCTTTTTATTTTGGCCAAAATTCAAGTGCGATGTCGAGTAAAACGTTTTTGTCGATAATTATTTCATCCACGGTCATATTTAGACTAATCAAAATTAGAAATCCTTTATAAACAAAATTTTCATCAAATTAATACCTTTCAAATTTTAAGTTCAAATATTATGAGCAAAAGCTAGTTAAGTAAAATCTTGTTCACTTAAACTTGAGTCCGTAGCATAAGTTTTTGGATTGATATAGTAAATTATATTTAAGAGCAATTTAGACACACTAGCGAAGGGACAGAACATCTCGCAATTAGCTAATTAACTTACAAGCTCAGCTCACATCAGGGAAGGTTTAATTAAGATCTAGTAGCAAACTTAAAACTATCCGTATGTTCACTTAAACATATCATTTAGGTGCTTATTAATATTACAATTCTATATTTCCGTTTGGTTAATTACCAAGGTGCAGAGATGATTATTATTAACCTTTGTATGATTACATAAAATTGTATATTGTACATAAATAGCAATAATAATTATTAATAATAACCAACCTAATATCAACTAGATTTATTATTGCGTAGCAAGGTGCTACGAACGTGCTACGAAGTGTGTAGAACTTCGTTACGACATAAAATACAATATTATGTAATAAAGAAATAAAAAACTTTCCTTTCAAGTTTTTGTTTATAGTTATAAAATAGGTACATTACAATATATATACAACATAATACATATTATAGTTTTATAAATATTTTTCTACTATCCAATAAAAGTAAAAATCATTTAGCAGACAGAAGCATAAGGGTCGTAGTCGACGGTGAATGTTTGGATACTCTGTCCGTTGATGCTGGTGTCCCACAAGGCTGTGTGCTATCACCTACCCTGTTCATACTGCATATCAATGATATGTTACAAACCAAAGGTATTCATTGCTATGCAGATGACAGCACGGGTGATGCCTTATATACCGGCCACGCGAACATCTCTCGGCAAAATGTCATTGAGAGTCGAAACAAACTTGTCTCTCAAATTGAAAATTCATTGGAGAAGGTCTCTGAATGGGGTAGACTTAACTTAGTCCAATTCAACCCCTCTAAGACACAAGTTTGCGCGTTCACCGCTAAAAAGTTGCCAATGGTCGTATGTCCTCGTTTTGAAAGCATACCCATAACTGTCTCTTCCAACATTGGAATACTTGGTGTTAACATATCGAGCGAGGTCCAGTTCCGATATCATCTGGAGGGCAAGGCCAAGTTAGCCTCCAAGAAGCATGGTGTTCTGAACAGGTCAAAGCAGTATTTCAGTCCGGTCCAACGCCTACAACTCTATAAGGCGCAGGTTCGGCCTCACATGGAATACTGTTCTCATCTCTGGGCAGGGGCACCAAAGTACCAGCTTCTCCCTCTGGATCGTATCCAACGTAGGGCCGCTCGAATTGTCGACTGCCATAGTGTTTCAAACAGGCTTGACTCCTTAGAGCTACGTAGAGATGTAGCATCGCTCTGCATCCTCTATCGTATATATTATGGGGAGTGCTCCGAGGAATTGTTCGGACTTATACCTGCTGCAACTTTTCGCCACCGTTCCATGCGACAAATATTTATCATCCTCATCATCTTGATGAGTGGCAGTCCTCCACCGTGCGCTTTACCCGAAGCTTTCTGCCGTGCACTGTAAAACTCTGGAATGAACTGTCGCCAGCAGTATTTCCGGACCACTACGACCTGCAAACCTTCAAGAAGGGAGCGTATTCCCTCCTAAAAGGCCGGCAAAGCACTTGCAACTTCTCTGATGTTGCGGGTGTCCATGGGCGACGGTAATCGCTTTCCATCAGGTGATCCGTTTGCTCGTTTGCCTAGTTTAGTTTTATAAAAAAAAAATTAAGAAATTTTTGAAGAGTCGCTTAAATATCGAACACGTTTTTAACGTATTACATTTGAGCACGCCACTAAAATCTAATTGAAACGTTTAGTCGGAACTGTGTCGAGTTTAATATAAATAAAATCAAACGTTTCATATCGATCGTTTAATTAGGCGGCTACGATACTTCGAGAGCAATGTAGAGTCCGGTCGCGGTTGACGGCTCGGCTCTAACAAGTGTTCGGAGTTGTATTGTGACCCGGACAATAACGACACATCGGTACTGTATACCGGTCTTATTAAGTTTATTGCTTTATTCGAAATAACATGTTGTTATAAATTATTTCGACGACCTCTGTGGCGCAGTTGGTTGAGCGTGTTGGTGCTCAAGCCGGGGGTCGCGGGTTCAAACCCGCCGAAGGAACAAAAAGTTTTTCTGTGTTCCTGGGTCATGGACGTGTATTAACCCATTTACCGCCAAATTAAAGGCGGCAAAGTAAAATGAATAAAATGTACATTTTCTTATTTAATATAAACCACATAAACACAATAATAATAAAAAATCTCAAAAACATTATTCCTCCCCCCTATAGGGGGGTGTACTCATTTGTGTACAATGGCGCCTTATGGGTGCAAGCAATTTACTGTAATTTTTGTAAAAAAATATTTTTTATCATTATTTTGACTATCAATATAGATTCTTTTAAAGAAATAAAACACTGTTTAATTAATTCCAAAGCATTAAAAAGTAAATTAAGCATGTTTTAAGTAAAATTTGTACTGAAATTAGTCGATCTTATCCATTAAATTTGAAGAAAAATTCGAAAAGCGTGTTAATATTTTTATTATTTCCCTTGACGTGTGCCTCAAGTCATGGCACATGAGAGCCAGGCTTTTGGACAAGCTTACTATTATGTATATGCCAAGAACCTACCTTCTTTTGCGAAAATGTATTGATTTGTATGGACCACAATCAAAATTCGGTAGTTTTACTGCCAACACCTATGTAGTATTATTAAATAACATTTCAGACAGCTTATGTTAGCTTTTTTAATAATAAATTACAATATTATATAAAAAATAACAAAAACATTTAAAAAAATTTGATGTACGTATTCGGCCATTGTACTCAATTGGGTACGGCAGAGTATTACAAACAATATCGTTGCAGATATAAGTTTGAAAGCAATCAATTTATGTTTATTTTACAGATTCAGGTGTATTTTATAAATTTAAATAGTAAAATTAACGTATATTGAAAATTAGGCACCGAAAAATACGAAACAGTAACCTTACACGTGCAAGCTCAAAATCTATCAACTTTGTTTGTGGCTAGTGACAATAATTATAAATATATTCCTGTTTTATTGTTAAAGTTTAAGTAAAAGATTATCCTTTTATTAAGCAACTTGTAAATAATCACTCTAATTATGAACATTTTTACTCTACACTTAAATTTATAGGTGTACCCAATTGCGTACGGCGGCGGTAAATGGGTTAAATATGTGTATAATATAGTTAAAATCTTAAATATGTGTATAGTATAAAAAGTATTAAATATATTTCCGTTGTCTGGAACCCGTAACACAAGTTCTTCGAGAACTCGCGATGTCTGACGGTTACACGGTACAATGTTAGAAGATGTCACACTTTAATGTTATCCGTTATATATATCAGAAAATATAAAAATTGATACCCTCCAAAAAGTAAACAAATCAAAGATTCTTAAAAAAAAAAAACAAAGTTCTATACCATTATATCATATAATACTATATTATGATATAATGGTATACAACTTTGTTTTTTTTTTGGAATTGGAAAAACGAGCCCTTCATTTTGTTCCAAATTCCTGATATACCCCAAAGATTCAGTTCTTTGGGGGTGTTAAATTTTTAATGTAGTATAAATTGTCATGTTATGTTTGTGTAGGATAGCGTAATAAATGAATATTGTATTTTACCAAATAAATGATAGTACTTTTATACTGATAATTAAAGCAATTCGTGCAAAATCATTCCCTAACTATTCCAAAATATCAAAAATGCACAACGTTAATATTCAAATTTTTACGCGTAAAAACCCGTCTTTTTTTGTTTACTTTTTGAAGGTTTTTGTTTATGTTTTAATTGATTTGATACAAAATATAAAAAAGGTTATACTCCTAAAACTACGCTACGTACACACTACAGAGTAAACTCCCGCCGTGTATCGGAGCTGACACACAGTTTTATTTATTTTTATTATTATAAAAATAGACATCAAACGAGTATGGCTTGCAAAAGATTTTTTTCTAGGCAAGTAAATTAAATGTTTGAAACTATTGCAAAATACTAAGGCGGAAAATGTACAAGCGAATTTCATGTATATTTGTGAATTAAGTCACGTTTATCGCTGGATCCCAGTATCATGGTGCAGCGGAGCCGTCAAGTGCGTGACAATGAACCTCCTTTGTCTCGGCTGCGGTTTTGTTAGAGCGCCGAGCTCATGTGAAAACAGTCTTGACCTGTGCATACTGCACTGTATACGAATTGATACTGGCTCTTTGTTGTTTCGAGTACATAAACGACGTTATGTTATTAAGCTTCTGATGTTTCAAGAGGAATGTGTTAGATTCTTATTCATTTATTTGCTTTGTACAGTAAAACCAAATTGCTTATAGTGCTCGACAATAGGCAATCGGACAGATTTTTTTTATAAATGAATAGTATCTAACTCTTAAATATGAGTAACTTCTCAGAAGAAACCGTATATCAAAAGTCAATATTTTCAAAGGTACAGCGATTTGTATAAAAAAATTTCGCGAGTCTCCTAAAAACGTTCCATACTAAAGTCGACCTACAAATGACGTCACTTGTATATGATATAATATGAAGTGGTATGGTGTATGAAGTATATGGCCGCCGGAATATATTTGTAAATATCTCCGATATTTGTGCGTTTAAGTTCATACTTAACATAATTAATGTTTTTGTGTATGATGTGAGTAAAATAATGATGTAGGTTTTGTTTACCAATTTTGCAAAAAATTTTTTTGGTACTTTTTAAGTGTATTTAATTAGTAAACTACACATAAAATAATATATTTTTTTACATTAACCAGCTAGTAATGACTCAATATTTCTGAATATATTAATGAAACTAAATATTTCAGATGTTGTCTGATCCCCTATCTTCATTTTTCTACGGATATGTAAGACGATGTATGACAAACGAAGATTCTCGAAAGTCATTGACGTGGATATTGTAGGTTCTATAAGGGTTCCTTGGAAGTTCCGATATACAAGTATTATACATACAAGTATTGCGAATAGAATATGGTGTATATATTTTTGAAATTTGAAATGTTGACATATTATTGCAAATTTGTCAATGTATCCATATAAGTGCACGCTACTGTGCAATAGATAGTGGATAAAAGGTGTAGGTGTAAAGAATTATAAATGAAAATATAACCCTACTCATATTATATTAAAATTCGATTTGATTGCACTACTACTACGAGTACAAGCATACAAGTCCACTATTGTATGGAAAAAATTGGCCGTTTCAAATTTAAATTGATTTGGATCGTTCTATGAAATCTGTTTCTCTATACGTAATTACGTAAGAATATATATTATCTACTCTTCTAAAGCTTTGCTCATACCTAAAGTATTATAAAAACGAAATACAATACGATATATAAAACCTGCCTTTACCACTGTGTATTTGAAGAGCCCAGACAGAACGTATTAGCGAGATGTGTAGTTGCTAAAACTACATCAGCTTAAATAAACAGTGAGTTCTATCCAATATATTTTCAAGATATAAGTTGGGCGTTCATTATAAATTGTCAACAGGTAAGGCCAGGAAAGTTTTGATTGAAGTAGAAATATGTTAGCTGCTTATTAATTTATTGACAGCTTTGTACAGTAAAAGAGTGCAGACAGAACATCTGTTCGTTAATCTTAACGAGATGTGTAGTTGCTAAAACTATATCAGCTTAAATAAACTATGAGTTCCATCTACTATATTTTCAAGATATAAGTTGGGCGTTCGTTATAAATTGTCAACAGGTAAGGCCGGGGAAGTTTTGATTGAAGTCGGTTTTAAGTAGAATTTGTATTCCGAGTTTACTTTACTCGAGGTGTAGATTGAAGGTCGGGAAATTCATTCGCCGAGGAAAAGTTCCGATGTTATTGTGTGTAATTTTATTATTCCTTCTCAATTTTGAGATATTTTTATTAAATAAGAAATGAGAAATTCTCAGTAATTTTTAACTTTTATGTTCTTTGTATAAAGAAACTAGAAAGGTAATAAGAAAGGAAAGGTAATCTTTTTCGTCTCAGCTTGACAGAAAAACCATACTTTTATTATTATGATTTTAAAGATTTTATTATCTGTTTAGATAACTGGAGATTTAAACATTTACTTTTAGAAGTTTACATGTATAAGACAATAATGAAAAAAAAAAGTTTTAATAATATCTTTAATTTTCAACTTATAAGCCGACTAAAACTTAGGCCTTTGCATCCGTTAATGGATGATTTATACAGTATTCTCCGAGCGAAGTAACCACTCTTCAAATACTGTAGTGCCTGGGACAGTTGGTTTTTAAATGTCGTATGGTTGCCCAAGCACATACGGCATTCACACAACATAGTCAGCCTAGTCCAGAGGAATGAACTGGTCAATACGTCTGGTTCCAACTTTGTGCGGGTTTCCTCACGATGTTTTCCTTCACCATTAGAGCGTCCGTATAATGTACTTGAGATGTGAAAAAGTCTCATTGGTACACGCCACAACCTGGGATTCGAACCTGCACACTCTCGAGTGCGAACCAAACGGTCTATCTACTAGGCCACGGAGCTAAGCCGACTATGTACATTATATGGCCAATGTTACCCGGACTATTATTACAAATCTATTGACACCTAATGTATTAAATTAGGATCAGTAGTTTAGGCGCTACGGTGAAACATACATACATACATAGACTGCCAAAACTATCACTCTTCCTTTTGGATTCGCCGTAGTCGGATAACAAAATAAAAAACGCGGTCCTGATGAATCATAACTCTGACATGGCGCCTACTGTTACATTTTTGTCTGTATTTTGTTATATCATACCCGTTTTATTACAGATTTTGTAAGGATATTTCATTTCTCTATCTAAAATCCGCCGTAAAGTGGGTATCAGGAAGGTAAGCCTGTATTTGTTCGTTATACAAGAGTCTTTTAGAGTTCACATAATTTGTAAGACGATTTCCGCTTATCGAGACGACGGTTTTATTTTGTGTACGACATTATGTTTTTGATATCAATTGTATTTACGAACGTGTTTTTTTTTTCTTCCCAATTTTATCTTGTTTAACCAAAATGGTCTATAAAATCATTACTAATGCAGAGTTATAATTAATAGAACAGTAAGAGCAGGCTTTTGTATGATGCGGATAATTATAAAAAAAAAACTGAAGATAGTGTTTGTAGGTAGTTGTGGTATAAGAACTCCACATAAAATGTTAAATCTTATAATTTAGACGAGATAATATTGTATATATTATATAAATAAATCTCGGAAACGGCTGCAAGTATTTCCATGAAATTTAGTATCCAGGGAGTTTTGGGAAATGAAAAACGATCTGGTTAGGTTTTGTCCCTGGGAAACTGCGCGTTATGAGTATTAATATTTTCGACTTTAAAATGTCAGTACGTTTAGCAGTTTGGTATGCGTACGTATAATTTTAGCGTTGTTCGGAAATTCGGAATGTGTTGGGTTCGAATTCCGGTCAGATAAATATTTTTGTGATTCATTTATTTTTTTAAACCTATTAGAACTTCGAGCTAAACTGTTTGACCCAGGTATTATTAATTATGTAGTTATTTAAAAACCGGCCAAGTGCGAGTCGGACTCGCGCACCGAGGGTTCCGTACAAACCAGTAGTTAGTGATTTTGTTACAGCTTAAAGATATAATACCTTACCTGTAAGACCTGAGTATTTGATATAAATTTCAATTTAATACCTCAATTAATTTAATTCAAGATGTAGGTTTTGAGTTTTTGAGGAAATTTGAATCAAACGGCTGTATCTTTTGATTAGATCAGAAGTTTGGTTTTTTCACAGCCCCAAGGGACAGTAGACCCGTGTATTTGATATAAATTGCTTATACCTCCTTACCTTATAGCTCCTCCTCCTCCTCCTTATAGCTTGATACCTCCACGCATTCCTGAGAAAAAGGGTCTTGACAGACAAACGGATGGACAACAAAGTGATAAGTCTCCGTTTTTTTCTTTTTGAAGTACGGAACCCTAAAACTGAAAAATATTATATTGAATTCTAATTCTAATTACTACACAATAGGACAAAACTATAAAGTATTATAGTTTCGGTTGTGGATTTGACCTATTACCTACCATCCTGTTATTTGGGGAAGTTCTGGGCTAAATTTAACTTGAAGTCCGCGCCAGCGAAACGTAATGACTTCAAGATGTATTTATTCAAACAAAGTTTATATTGCAACTACTAAGTGCTACGTAACCTCAATAGTTAAGGAGCAAATATTGAACCGTTATTTACTTCTATTGTTTATATTGTTCTTTGACAGCTACGTACCTTTAGTAAAGTTATTTTAAAAAAAAGTTTGTGCGTGTAACCTTTAGGCGCGATTGAAGTAAAACTATTTTTGCATTACACTAGAATTAACATTCTACACATTAAAATCAAGACATATAACGTTTAACATGCAAAATAAATCTAAGGCAAAATATCAAATATGGTTACACCGGGAATCAAAGATGTTTGCTCGTAATCCTCTTTTTAATATTATATATCTATGTATTTACTCGCAATCCTCTTTTTAATATTATATATATTAAAACGCCAGTGTTTGCCTGTTTCTTGGATTTGTCCAAGACTTTTGATAGAGTTTCGTATAGGAAGCTTTGGACAAAGCTAAGAAATCTAGATGTCCCAGATGAACTTCTAGAGATGTTAACATACTGGTATAGTAATCAACAGAACTGTGTAAGGTGGGGTAATGTCTATTCTGACGATTACTCCTTAGAGTGCGGTGTTAGGCAAGGGGGGAGGACTCCTCTCTCCTCGTCTATTTAATATTTATATTAACCAATTAATTGAGGAACTCAGCAATACTCATATTGGGTGCCATATTGATAATGTATGTGTTAACAATTTAAGCTATGCTGACGATATGGTACTGCTGAGTCCCTCAATTAGCGGTCTTAGAAAACTATTGAAAATATGTGAAGACTATGCTATTGAACACGGCTTAGAATACAATGTTAGTAAAAGTGAGTACATGATATTTAAATGTAAAAGTAATACTTTCAATTTTCAAGATTTCTCTTTTTCACCACTTTTACTTAACGGAGTACCCCTGAGTCGTGTTACAAAGTTTAAATATCTAGGCCATATGGTGACAGATTGTCTAAGTGACGAGGAGGATATAGAGAGGGAACGCAGGGCGCTGTCGATTCGTGGTAATATGTTGGCGCACAGGTTTGTCAGGTGTACGGCGCCTGTCAAAATTACTCTTTTCAAAGCATTTTGTCAGACGTTTTATACTGGTGGCCTGTGGGCCAACTTTACACAGCGCGCCTATAGCGCCTTGCGTGTTCTCTATAACAATATTTTCAGGTCTCTCTTTCGTCTCCCTCGGTACTGTAGTGCATCCGGGATGTTTGTTGATGCAAAAGTAGATGACTTTTACGCAGTAATGCGGAAGAAAGTGGCGTCGATGGTACACCGAGTGCGGGGGAGCCGGAATAGTGTCCTGAGAATGATAGGAGACAGAACAGACACTGCTCTCCTTCGCAGGCTCACTGAGCTACATGTCAGGGTAGCGAGACTGGAGCACGCTAATTATTTTAATAAGTTTTGTTTCCCCACTCTAGTTATTAATTTCTAATTCTTATATTAATTAGTATTTATGGACTACGTTGTCTGAAAATAAATGGATTTTATTTTTATTTTTATTTATTTATTTTATTTATGTATGCTCGTAATATTATCACTGCCGGGAATGATTTTTTTGTGTCGGTTTTTGAAGCTAAATTACGGCGAAATACTACGGCACACATACCAAAGTTTTTATTTAATTAATAACGCTTCATATAAAAATATTTGAAATATGTAATTTATAACTTATAACTTTAACAAATAATGCAAATGAGAAGGTGACATTTGTCAAATATAGAACAGCGTTATTTCCGTCGGAAAAAATCTTAGATACTCCCTGTCGCGCCTCAGGAAGTTTTACTTTAAAAATTAGTTATTAATGGTTATTCTGGTTAACTAAACCACTAGAAGTCCACTGTATGATATAGGTTTTCTCTATTGTGTTCCTGTACAATCGGTCGCTCGCAGTTTGTGTTCACCGGATTCAATGTAACCTTTTCAAGTCATCAGACCACCTGATGGTAGGGTTTACAAGATAAGATTTAGCAGCCGCGTCCATAAAAGGGTATAATGACCAAGCAGTGATCACGCAATTTAAGAAAAAAAAGTAATTGACGAAAAAAGTTAAGAAAATATTCTTGAAAAAGATTTAGGTAGGTACCTACCTAATATAAGGGCACATTACGTCAAAGATAATGGTATTTTACGTAAATTAATCCTACTTATATTTTAAACGCAAAAGTTTGTATGTATGGATGTGTGGATGTATGTTAATCCTTCACGCAATAACTACTGAACGAATTTTAAATATATTCATTATCGCAGCAAAATTGTTTGTCGCGTACGAAGTCGCGAGCAACATCTAGTATTTTAATAATACTGTATCTAATGACTTAGGTAGGTACTCGGTGACATCGCCTTCTCAAAAGTCGAAAACCTAAAAGTTACTATTATTTATTTATTCATTTCACCATTCGTAGAACCTGGATGTTTCACTTAAAATAATTAAAGCATTATGATGATAAAATATTTATAATATTCCGTAAATATTCTCACATATTAATATAGTCGACGTTCGCAAGTTTGATTAAGTTTTTAATTACATTATATTGATTAAATAATATTTCCAATGATTCAATGATTTTCGATAATTACATATCGGTTGCATTCTATTTTAATAATTTGCTTTTGAACTGATGTAATGTTGGAGAGTATGCAAATAAAACTTTGTTTCCTTTATTATAATTCGATATCAATTTAATGAAATATGTTATGAGATATTGAGACATAAAACTTATAGTACCTACCTATAATAGTAGGCTCTGTATTCAGAATCTTAAGGTTATGTTTGTAATTAACTATTTAGTAATATGTGGTTAGATAGATAGATAAACTCTTTACTAGCACACGCACACACACGCATACGTAGTGAAATACATAATAATATTATTTTAGTAGAGAAACTGTACTATGTATTTCTTGCAGAGATCCTAATAAAAATTAACAAAAAAAAAAAGGTTGTTTGTTATGTCGGTTTATGGCCGATTATTTTACGTGATAACATTATTTCAGGAGTTTTGCCGGGAATGTCAATCAGCAATGTTGTGTTTCTGTGTTATTTTTCTAAATTCGTGTCATTTCGGTTTTTAATGTGTAGTATTGGTGGAATATTAACCATTAATTATTCGTTGAGGTGCACTAGTGTGGAAGAGTGATGCATTCTACAAAATGCGTGCTTAATTGGGTTTCCCGCCAAAACTACCTAGGAAGTTTCAGTAAAGCGTCTACTTCTTTACTGAATCGACTGACTTGACTGATTGACTACCATAACTATTTATTAAGACTTTGACTAGACTTTGGACTTGACTATTTAGAAATACGTTGATGACGATATACTCGACACTGGCAAATAGCGCTAAGCCGACGCCATAAATAATAATAAAAAAAATAACATTATTTCAAGCCGAACGCCTAGCTAGGCCGATCGTGCCGCTATCGTTTGTTCAGCGCTCTCGCTTGCACGCTCGGCTCAGGCGTAACGTGACAATTTTTCGTGCGTGCACGTCACGTCAAAAATAAATTTTAATAACTTTACATTACATATAATATGTATGTATGGTTATACAGTATTTATATAAAGTGAATAAAGATTAATCATTTTATATAAAGTACGTAAACAGAATCCGTATATAATAATGGATAGATGTATACTAAATTATTGAGACAGATGTAAATAATACTCCTTAATAAGTTTTTTATTTTTCATGATTTTTGAAGATTCAAGTAATATATTATTGTCTAAAGCATTCCTTAGGCGTATAACAGAAATAGTGAAAAAAGTGTTCATACTATGAAGTTTTGTGAGAAAGAAGAGCAGTAGTATATTTTTTGAAGAACGAAGAAAGTAAAAATTTATTTTTCAGAGTTTAGACAATGAGGAGATTTTGGATTATAATGTTATACAAGAGATGAAAATGTTTATGTGGTGTCTAGAGGAAAAGCGTAGTAAATTCTGGAAACACATAAAAGTAATGTAGTATTAACGATTCTACTAACAATGTTATCCACCGCGGTCGTTATAAATACCTTAAATTGTAGAGGCTGAAATAAAAGGAAAATAAAATAGAATAGGGTAATAAATCTATTTTAACGGCTGAGAAGGAAACTGCTCAATAATGACCGACCAGTGCCCTAGTCTCGTTTGTATTAAGAGCTTCAAGTGTACTGTTGTATTGCAGAGTTTGCCGCTTTATTTGTAATTGACTGCTATAATATTATAGTACCTACCTACCTACTACGAGTAGTATTACCTATAATGTTAGGTAAACCACAATTTCCTTGAAGTTCCTTTGTTGTTTTTGGATTTAAGTCCACAATCCTTTTAAACCTAGAAATCCATAAGGATTTCTAGGTATAAAAGGATTGTGGGCTATAAGGAAACCATGAAATTCTAGAATCCTTAAACTGTGCACCTACGCAGTTAAGAATAAAAGACATACAGAGTGTTTACAGACTCGTTGTTATAAAATGTAAATACCTCGTTTTACAGAAAAGTATTAGGCGAGCACAATCAGGTTTTCAACTATAATATGCCTCTGTTGCACCGGCCGAAGTTTTAATTACTATGTAGCTCCGGCTAGCTTATGCCGGGCTTACACTTTTTAACAGCTTAACACTGCGCGGGCGAAAAAATAATTTCATACAACAAACCTCCAAACAGCTTTATAACATCGCGTATAATCTGATACCTACTCATCATGGTAGCTTTCGACACAAAATTAGCTCTTCACTTTGAAATAAAAAATAAAACAATCGTTTATAAATCCTCAATATTTTATTAAATATAAAATTACCATATCAGATCTTTAGGATTGCAAGAAATAGATATCGACTACGTACAACAATATAATGAAATACAAAACTCAGCCATTAAACTCTATCCCCCTTACTAATAAACGCTGTCATAAGCTTGGAATAGTTATACAGTGTTTTGTCTTCTTCAATCGAATTAAAAATGTCACTTGTGTGACGGGAACAAAACATAGTATAACTATTCAAAGCTTATGACAGCGTTTATTAGTAAGGGGGAATATAAATTCAACGAAAAATCAAAACATTAGACGTCGACAATATAAACAAGATAACATAAACGATTGTAATATAAAGACAACGTATAAAAGGTTTTGAAATTAGATTAAGGCAAAGTGAGTTGCGCATATGACATTTTATTAAACGTTTTATTCTTTCGAAGAATTATTGGAGTCACGAGAAGGAGCTACTGTATCGGGACACGAATGAAATATATTGCCACTTTAAATACCTCTCAGCGATTCATCAGAGCGGGGCAAATGGACAATCAGGAGCGCTACACCCTACACTCAACGTGTACAAGAGTCACTTAATTTGTCACCCTTCTGGCCGGTCAGCGATCGGGTTCGTTGGGTTGTTCAGTTGTGTCCAGTTCTGTAATATGACAGTGAGATTGTAATTTCTTGTTTTAATGACGCTGTGATGTTTATAATTGTGTATTATTCTGGAATTTTTGTTGTCATGATTTTTCTTTTTTATCTTGTTTATATTAATCCACGTATTTAGGGCTATTATTTTTACAAATGGCACTACCTAATTTAGGTAACAAGTATTTACATTTCAGTAATGAGATTCACAATGAAAGCGTAACTATTTTTACACTTATTGTACAAAATCGAGGCTACCTGTACAAACACTCTCTCGATAACAAGCTTTACGTAAAAGTTATATTTATTTAAAATTAAAAACCACCATACCCCCTCTTAGGGTTACGTACTACAAGGAGCCTTGAAGGTTTCATTCTGTCCGTCTGTTTATCTGTTTATAAGTGAACCATTTAACAATTTTCGAACCTCCAAAGTGTACCTAAGTGTAGTGGTATACAAGATGGATTTGTAACTTTCCATACTATAGATCATGCTGAATACTTTTATGGACAATTGTTTTCAGTGTATTCGGACCATAAGGCTTCATATACACGAGCGGCAAATTCCCAACGGCAGAGGCAACTGTAACCGTCGACATCTATCGACGGCAGCTGTCAACGCATCGGTGTCAGCCGTTGACTCATAGCGACGCTTGCAGTTGTTTGTGTTTGTAGCGTGCCGCGTCCGTCATTTTGACAGTTGACTGCCAATAGTTCAGGAGTACACTGTTTTATAAAATTAACTCTAGTTACGTTGCTAATTGTGGCACTTTTGGAAAAATGCTTGTTTAAGGAATTATATGCTACAAGAGTACAGTAAAAAAAGCAATAAAAACAGAGCATGATCGACTGTATGAGAAGAAGTTGTATGTGATTTCAAGAATAAATCCATACAAGTATTTTTATTTCGTTTTTGTCGACGTCGACACAGTAAAAGCAATAACAGTGTTTCTTGTTCGGAATCTATTTTACAACTGTCTCTTGTACTTCGATGTTGACATGTCAACGGCTACCACCTAAGCGTAAACGGCTGCCGTCGACGGGTGCAGTTGCCTCTGCCACCGACTCCCTGTCGCTCGTGTGTAAGGGCGCTAACTTGTAGTAATTTAAAAAATATTAGACATTTCCTGAGATGTTCCTGGATAAGTTGTAAATGATATCACTAGCAAATAGAATAGTAAAAATTATTATAAATTATACTATTACAGATACTTTTGTTACTAAGGTTAAAAATCTATACTATAATAGGTATATGTAGCAACCCGTTCAAATAAACGTTACAAGAAGCTCAATATCACGTAACCACATTTGTAATTCCAATATAATATATTATATTGCTAATCGACCAAGTATCTACACGTATAAACTATACATAATATTTAAACAAAAAGCATAGAAATTGCCCTAATTCATTTGCACACATTTTCATAAAAATTAAATAGGAAAAATCCTTCTAAAACTCTAACCTAACAATTTGCTAACAACTTAACAACAAAAATATAGTTCTCAGTATTCATATTTACAATTATTATTCGTAACTTCTAAGTAGTTTAGCCCTAAACAAGTATACTATTACTTACATCGACACAATTTTTTCTACGTTGGCAATACATATAATGAAAAGTTTGGAAGTGATTTTGTCCTAAGCGTTAAGATTTTAACCACCCCCTTCAACGAAATTTATTAGTCAAAATGCCACTATTTGAGACAAATTTGAGAACTCAAGATAAGACAATTATTCACACATTTGTTAGAATATTCATTTGTTATTACAACAGTTAAATTATCACTTTATAAATTACTAGATGTTGCCTGCGACTTCGTGCGCGCATAAGTTAATTTCGCAGTAACCGTACATTTTTCCGCGATAAAAAGCTGAATAAGCTACAATTTATACTATTTCCTTCCCCGTAGTCTACTCTACATTTGTGCCAAATTTCATCAAAATCGGTCCAGTAGTTTTGGAGTCTATTCAATGCAAACAAACAAACTTTTCCTCTTTATTATATTAGTATAGATGTACTTTTATTATAAATATACAACATATCTCTCATTTTTTTACATCCAGAAGACAATTTTCGTATATGTAAGAATGTTTTATGCTAATACAGATTTATTTACAAAATTTACAGGTGTCGTAACAGTTAATATATTTCAAAATATAAGGTTTATTGATCGTATTTGAGCAAATAAGAAACTTAAGTATTTAAACATTGTTTATTGTTAACCTTAAATGTAAGGGTCATTTCACAATGCGACGATACGCGACGCTGCATTTTTAGAGCTATTAAAAATTGAACTTAATTTATTCTTTACACATAAAGATACACGTTTCATATGACATCAGTCATACACTGCACCATACACTGTGCGGCGCGGTACAACTTGACATTAGAACTCTTATATTGAAACATGTATCTTGTTGTGTAAATAATAAATTTCAATTTTGAACAACTATATTTAAAATGCAGCGCTACATCGCGTATCGTGAATTTCGGTGTGAATTGACCCTAACGGTAACAATATTATAAAATACGCTACATGTTCTTTTAGGCCTTCTGATAAAAATGATAAAACAATCTATATAAAGTACCTTCCGGCGGCGTATTTTATGTTGGATTGAAAATAAAATAAATTGAGGATTATATTGTAATTTCATATTATGTGTTATATAATAAAGATAAAAATAAGCGTCTTGTCTTAATTAATATAAACAGCCTTGCATTTTGCTCACAAACAGCTTTGTAGTTCGTATATCCGAGGCCCCACTGCCGTTTCATAATACTTTATCCGAACGTTTAATAAGGCCTTAATAAATGCCGGCAGTGTATAAATAGAACATCGAGGGAAAAAAGTTTAAATTTCAAAAACGTTGTCGTCAGCAGTAATAAAAGTTCTTAAGTCCGTATTAAACACTCGGGCAGTTTACAGTTTACACACAGCTCTCGGGACCGGGTAGGTTCTCGGCTAACACATGCTCTCTTCTTCGCACGTTACTTTTTCCTTTCCTGTGCAGCGTCGAAGTGGCCAGGCTGCCGGAGCTCAGAGTGGGCCCCGTCAACGACAGAGTCTGGCTGCCAAACGGCGACCCCACGTTGCCGTTCGGACAAACGAAGTTCGGACTGCCCAGCGTCGGACTGTTCACTACGTAATTAGGCCTAAAGTTACTCGTTAAATTTGGTTGGACCAAATTCTGGTTGATTGCGTCCTCTTGTGGATTTAGGAGATCGCCCCCGGACATGAGCTACGGAAATAAATTACGATTATTATATTACATATCTCAAAAATATACGACAACATACCAACATAAAAGGGGATCGGACTGTTTTTTTTAAATTGCATAAATGAATAACTTCTCAGAAGAAACTATATATTAGAAGTTAATATTTCCAGAGGTATAACGATTAGTATACAACATTTTGCGTCTCGTAAAAACGCTCCATACTTAAACGTCACTCGTGGGTCAAAGTGTATGAAGTTTACGGCTGCAGGAACATAATAATAATAATATAATATCTATGGACGCTTCACACCACGTCAATCTGATCCCGTGGTAAGTTCTCGAAGAACTTGTGTTACGGGTACCAGACAACGGAAATATATTCTATACACATATTTAAGATTTTTATTATATTATACACATATTTAATACACATCCATGACCCAGGAACTCAGAAAAACTTTTTGTTCCTTCGGCGGGATTTGAACCCGCGACGCCCGGCTAGAGCACCAACTAGCTCAACCAACTGAGCCACAGAGGTCGTCATTTATATTATTTGTAAATAACTCCGATATTTGTGCGTTTAAGTTCATACGTGCCATAATGAATATTTTTGTATATGATGTAAGTAAACTAATGAAGGTTTTGTTTACTAATTCAGCAAAAAAAAATGTTTACATTTTAGATGTACTTATTTAATTAATAAACTAGACATAAAATAATATATTTTTTTACATTTACCCTGTAGTAATGCCTCAATATTTCTGAGTATATAAATGAAACTAAATGTTTTAGATGTAATCCGATCCCGTAATGGCGTAATATACGTACCTCCTGAGGCCGACCCGCCGAGTCCAACAGGGCCAAGTCTTCGGCAGAAAATACGGGCGTAGATTTACACCAACCCTCTACAAAAACATTTCACAATTAATAACATTATTTTCGATATAATCGTGTAGGAATTCGAAACAGCCAAAAGGTTTCATTTCACACGAAAATTGTTTCAAAATACTTGAGCATTAACAGAATGAGGGTTTAATAATGAAATTGTTCCATCCTTTATAATTCATCACATTATAAATTGGATTTAAATATCGAGTCATTATTTACTAGTTAATTAGTTGCGACATGTATGAATAACTCTGATTGAACGCTTTTTACTGAATGTTTCATACAGTTAATGAAATGTGCATGTGCGTGTTTCAATTTGCCGAACCTCCCCACACAAATATAGTATGTTTGAACAACATCATTAGTCAGTTATTCGCAATCATTTGACAAAATAGTAGTCATTATGATATTATGCAGTAAATCACGTTGCTAATGTCCCTCAGCAATCGTAGTTTTCTATTATCGACGTCATTATTAAATAAATAAAATTTATTAGCAATTACATAATCTGAGGACAACATATTTAAAAGATGAACGATTTCCAATATAGACTAGTGCAGATATGTTTTGAAACAAAATAGATTTATAGTAGGTGAAAAGTATTGTAACCATTGTAAAAGGAAAACAATATAACACAAATAAAAGGAAAAATAATTTACGGGCGATTTGAGGTCAGGAAGTGAAGGGGGTGAGTTTTTAAGGGTAGAAAATGGTTTATCTCGATTGCCGGCAAAACTACAAGTCCTATGGGTTTCATCCTACTATAAATTTCTTTTACTTTTGACTACATTCAAAGGTAAAAGCACTAGTCTAATAGACACAGATCGTATTCTGTGTGCTGAGTGCAAGTTTCTGTCACTACTCGCCTACAATTTGTATGGCATCGAATTACTTACCATTGTTTGCCACTAGGGGCGCTATTTCGATGACATGCAAATTGTAGTTAACTTCTTCACCGTGAGTAGTGACAAACTCGCACACAGCACTACGTCTTTTGTTTTTCGATATTATGTCATCGAGTCAATAAAAAAAAAAACTTAGGCCTTTACATCCGTCAATGGATGATTTATAAAGTATTCTCCGAGCGAAGTAACCACTCTTGAAATACTGTAGTGCCTGGGACAGTTGGTTTTTAAATGTCGTATGGTTGCCCACGCACAACCGGCATTCTCACAACATAATCAGCCTAGTCCAGAGGAATGAACTGGTCAATACGTCTGGGGCCAACTATGTGCGGGTTTCCTCACGATGTTTTCCTTCACCGTTAGAGCGTTACCAATGAGACTTTTTCAGATCTCAAGTACATTATACGGATATAATGTACTTGAGATCTGAAAAAGTCTCATTGGTACACGCCACAACCTGGGATTTGAACCTGCACTCTTTCGAATGCGAACTAAACGGTCTACCCACTAGGCCACGGAGGTCAATATTCAAAACATTATTCATAGAATATATCACATAGGAGGAGTAGGTATAATGTTTTAATATACAAAGGGTTTTAATTTCCAACCTACCTACTGCAATGCATTCCAACAAACAGTTACTACAAATTCTGCAGGGCTTACTATAAATACCATAGAGAAATTGCAGTATTTCCAGGAATTTCGTTCAAAAGATCACTTCGCAGAACACAAAATATAAAACGAAATTTAAAATCATGGAATTCTATATTATATAAATCTTTCTATTGTATACACACAACTGAACATAAGTCCCTAATCGTATATTTCAAGTAATAAAAGTGTGGCGGACCAATCAGCGCACAGTCCTGAATCGCGCTATCGAAGTTTCTGAGCTCGGAAAGTATACATACGACAGCTGAAATGATTAGAAGTAGGCTTCGGCCTGACCGGGCATATCACCTCGCTCGGTCGGAGATCTCTCTTTGGGGCTTGCCACCACACTCCCACAAAAGTATATTATCAATACATCTTTATAGTTGGAAACAATTTGAAATGATAATAAAATTAGCAGCTATAATATTAAATAGGGTTTGGTAAAATCAATTACGGATATTTTGGGCATTTGATTTACTGCTTATGTATAGATGTTTAGGCAGAAAAACAATTTTCATACTAGTTTTTTTTTACGATGGGCGTGTATGAGTTTTGCGGAGAGTACATTAGATGTTTTTTTTTACTTTGAGTAAGACGAATATTTTTTTGTCTAAATGTCTTTATACAAGCAGTGAATCAGGTCCCCGAAGTATCCGTAATTGATTTTCGAAGACATTACATAACATACATAATTATAAAAAAGCAAACTAATGCTATATGGAAAGTAAATACCTCTAATTTCTTTCGCGTTATTCCACTCTTCAGATCCCGCAGAAGACTGTAGATTTTGGCAGTCGCTTTCTGTACATAAAAAAAAAATGATGAAAATACGTAAACTATGATTATTATATTTGTTTTTAGTGACTATTGCCCATTTTCTGAGGTATTTTGTCGGTAGTTTAGCTACTCGATAGCACTTTTGATTGGATAATGCGTTTTCGTCACTCAATCAAATGCGCTATTTAAAAGATTAAAAAAAAACTTAGGCCTTTACATCCGTTATTGGATGATTTATACAGTATTCTCCGAGCGAACCACTCTTGAAATACTGTAGTGCCTGGGACAGTTGGTTTTATGTCATATGGTTGCCCAAGCACATACGGCATTCTCACAACATAGTCAGCCTAGTCCAGAGAAATGACTGGTCAATACGTCTGGGGCCAACCATGTGCGGATTTCCTCACGATGTTTCCTTCACTGTTAGAGCGTCCGTATAAAGTCTCAATGATGCATGCCACAACCTGGGATTCGAACCTGCACTCTCTCGAGTGCGAGCCAAACAGTCTACCCACTAGGCCACGGCGATAAACTACCGACAAAATACCTTAGAAAACGGGCTAAAGGTATTTTGTAGGTAGTTTAGCTACTCAATAGCACTTTTGATTGGATAATACAATCGGCGATTGGATAATAAATTCGTCATACAATCAAATACACTATTGAAAAGATAAACTACCGACAAAATACCTCAGAAAACGGACATAAGTAGTTCATATTACGATTAGTACTAGCATTTAAAATTATACCATTATTTTTTGCATTTTGACAAAACTTTAATAATCCTAAGCCAAGACAAGTTATATATAAGAATATTTAAAGATCAACTACTATAGTTGTACTAAAAATAAAGATGTTCTACGTCAATTCAGTAAACTATAAATAGGGATTACGTAGAGATTGGGCAAACTTCTAACATCGGTAAAAGGCTCGGTGGTCTAATGAGAGGCCGCTGCGTCGCTCGCTGCTGCACTGCGGCTAATAGCTGTAGCCTGTAGCTGCATTGGTTTGATAAAGTGGCCTTTCGGCAAATCCGACATCTGCGCTTTGTACTTACCCGAGAGTCGAGACCACATTAATGTTTTTATTTTTTATACAAATGAAACTTTACTTTGAACGTTGTTAGATGCGGCACAGTTTATTTAGTTTAATTTTATTTATCTACTACACGACTTTATAACGAGACTAGATATTATTCCCTAATATCAAAACTGTATTATACTAGCTTTTCTCCGCGGCTCCGCTTGCGTTAATACAGTATCCCACAGGAGCACTATACTTTTTCGGGATAGAATGTATACTATGTTTTAAGCTAGAGCCTAAGCTACTACCACTTAAAATTTCATCACAACCCGTTCAGTAGTTTTGTAGTTTTTGCGTGTAGGAGGACAACCATCCATCTATACACCCATCCATCCATCCATCCATCCATCCATCCATCCATCCATCCATCCTTACAGACTTTCACATTTATAATAGTAGTAGGGTAAATAAGTATTATGTAAAAGAGATGTACCCACTGATTCACAGGCACATATACCGTCGGGTGAAATAGGGGTTGAAAGTTTGTATGAAAAATATTAAAAATCTACCCATATTTTTGTTAAATTTAATACAGTGTAGTTTTTTGAAAATTGACCCCAAAAGTTGTGAAATGTTTGTATAGTGAAATATTAACAACTGAACGGATAGCGTTGAATTTTGGCATACGGATAGTTATTATGACGTAAGAATCCGTTTTAACGTTATAATTTAATAAAAAAAGGGTTTTTCAAAATATATCCTCCACTGGGGTGCAATGGGACCCCCTTCGAAGTCACGCGCAAAGGTGGTATCTTATATTAACAACAATTTTAACACACTTACCCTGGGCAATCAATATGTCTGGCTGTGGTCCGTTCTCCGGCGTTTTGGAGTCCGGCGACGGTTTGATGGTGTAGGCCACCACGTATCTCCTGCAGTCGTCACTCAGCTCTAGCATGTCTCCCGGGGGGTGCTTGTGCGGAGGTTGAGCTCTTTTTCTGTGAGCACAGATCGCGGCCAAAGCAATCCCTACGACTGCCAAAGTCGCGCCTAAAGCTGCGGCTACAACTACGCCTAGAGTTACACCGCCCATTGAATTCTTGCCATCTGTAACAAAAAAGATCGTTAAAGTGCGTATCGAGCTCGAACACGAAGGATTCCGTACAAAACGGCCAAAAATCACTATCGCGGTTAAGGAGATACAACCTAGTGACGGACAGACAATGAAGTCTCAGGAATAGGTCCCATTTTTAACCCTTGGATACGGAGCCCTAATTAATATATAAACTGTAATAGTGTTTTACGAGCTAGTTCAACAAATCTTACACGTTTTTACCTTGATTATAAACACCTATTACCATAAACATCGTAGCACCTCTACGGCTATAAAACCGAGTTTTTAGGCTTCACCTTATACGACCACATCACCATTTACTTCACAAAGAGATACTTCAACGAGTACCTTTAGAAAGACACAAAAACCAGAGATGATATTTTATGCAACTGTATATTTTAAAATAAATTTATCTTAATATGCAAAAAAGCGTTACCCGTCCTCCTCGCGGCATCGTTGAAAGCAATATTTTCAAGGAGAGTTTTCTCCGACTCTCCCTTGAGGTTCTTCGCATAGATGAGAAGATTAAATGTGGCTCTCTCCACATCCCCAGTCGATAGCTGCGAGAGATCTAGTTTGAAAATGGCGAGTCCGTCTGAAACAGACACGAACATATTAATACGTTTTTACTCTTCATACCTAAATGAATAGGAAATTTAATACGTAATTATAGGAAACAGCGATTTTTATCGATGTAGTGAAATTGATATTATTAAGCAGACATTACAATAATTAGGATATTGCCTAATGTATATTTTACACTAACATAAATTAGGATTCACCAGCCGTAACATCAATATGAGGAATTGTATTCAATTTCTGACACCCAGTAAATCGTGTAATTGTTTCGACAGCAATTAGTTATTCTAATTTGTTGGAAATATTTGAATTCAAAATAGGCAGCACGAAAAGTATCCGCGCGAGAGTAAATAAATTTAGTTTCATTTCACTGTAATTGCGAAAATCTTTGTTCCAAGAGTCATTCTTTTTCTAGGTAAACTTAAAAACCCCACTGGATATCATTAATTAAACCACTTGCGTTGCCGGTCTCCGCCGGGTATCGCCCTGACTGCGCCGCCCGTGCGCCGCATACGAATGCTATCAGAAACAGCTGATTTCAGCATCTGTGACGAATGAGCGCTACGAGATCGCTAGTGTGGATGCACTCTATATTGTACAAATTTAAAGTGGCTCTCGAGGAAGTATTTTATATTCAAAGCGAAGGCGAGCATGTGTTGTCTATTTCTATATTGAACTGATGTTTTCATCTCATGTTTATTTGACTGTGTTGAAGATATTTAAATTAGAAATGTATGAAGACTGAATTTGAATGAGATCAATATCCCTTGCACTTGGCCGGTTTTTTTCTTCTAATTTTTATATTGATAAAAATTAGAAGAAGAAACCGACCAAGTGCAAGTCAGACTCGCGCACGAAGATTCCGTACAAAACGATAAAAAAAAGATCTAAAATAGATTTTTAGTTGCATAATTTCATACATTCTACCATTTTCGCAAACCCTACTATCTGTCGATAAAATACTTTCCCTTACCAGTTTCGTTGACGCTGCTGTTGAATCTCGTAACGGCGGTGATAGGATCAAGCGCCTCCAGGACGAACGTCTGCGGCAGCCCGCCGTCGTAGCCAATGACACATCGCACGAACAGTAAGCTCCCCTCCGTGCTGTTCGGTCCCGTTTGCAGCGAACAGTTGCGAGGCGCCGTGGGACGAGCTAGGAGCATAGACGTATTTATTATAGACAAGGGATGCCGAGGAAAAATATGTCCCCACTTGAATGGACCCACTTTGGAGTTGTCTGGGGCCATTTTGACATTTTATGGTATGTATGGTATGGTGAAATCCTGAATTTTCTTGTATGAAGATTTGTTCTGTCAAATGTACGTCATAACCCATCCTTAGTTTTGAAATCATTGGCTAGGAATAAAAATATTAAGAAGTTTAATTTTGCAGTTGGGGCAAAACGGTCTATGACTAGATTGACATACGAAAAGTGTGTTTCTTTTGACCCGAAATAAAAACAGTAATCTCTTGCCCCAAATAAACTTATATAAAAATGTGTTGCTTATACAGAAGGTCTCGAAATGTGGATCTAATCGAATAGAGATTTAGTATAACAGGTCGTTTGCATTTTTTTAATAGTTTGTGGCGTAGGCGTGGAATCTAAAGATCCCGGAAATGTAGTAACAAAAAACATTGCAAATGTAAACCTACAGTTTTTGTTTTCCGTAAAGTCCCGGAGAAAACCTATTAAATTATGACTATTTAATATAAAATCGATTTCCGTTTATTTCAATATATGCTTAAGCTTGTATAAGACGCATCGTATGTGTGTGTATTGTATATTATTAATGTATTCAACAGTCTATTTCTATTCGAGATTGGGTCTAATGGCCGCTTTCTCTTCAAGGCCGCAAGGGTAGTGACACCCGGTTAAGGAAATAGTCAAGTGTGACTTATTTGCCATATAAGTAACTATTCTTTATTTTTATCTGCACTAATTCTAATATCCTAATCTATACTTCATATTATAAAGAGAAAAAGTTTGTTTGTTTGCATTGAATAGGCTCCCAAACTACTGGACAGATTTTGATGAAATTTAGTACAGACATACAGTAGATTAAGGGGCTTCTTTTTGTACCTACTAAAAATGTGGGATTCCCGCGGAATTATTATGATTATCTAGTTTAACTAGATAAGTTAAAATAATTACGCGTTCTCTTGTACTAATTAAAATAACCATTTTCCCCTGTGACTTGAAATATAGGTAATATTTCAAGTCACAAGGGAAAATAATTATTTATCTTGTAATAACAAACAATTACTCGATTAAAAGTTTTCATGGATAATTTATACATGCCTATTCAAGAAGAATCAAAGTTTGTATTAGACCCTTTTTACCTGGAAGTTATAATACCGAACTAATTTTGCGTTTTGGCTTAGAGCGTCAGCTTTGAATTAACTTTGCGGAACCCCCGCAATTGTTGATACCTACTTAAAATTTAATCATGGTAATCCGTGGGCTTCTACCTGGGAATAAACGCGTCACATGCGTTGAAACGAAAATTAAGTGCACGGCTAAACTCACTAATTTGGCGCTGACTTATGGCGGGAGGGTCGCCCGAGCCGTATATAGCTGTATATTATAATGTTGGGATATTAAACGCTGCGGGTTAGCGCGGGTATGCTGCACCCAGTACCGACTCATATTTCTTCATACGGCTGCGTCAAAGCTATATTTTCTATATGTGCACATTCGCGCCCACTGTTTGCACTGTCGTATAATTCATTCGCTCCTAGCTTACTTTGAGCAATGTAATTTCGCACAGACTAAATATTATTTAACCGCTACGAATACTAGTTATAGCGTTGGTAATTTAAAGCGTCGTTGCTTGTTTGTATTTTGATACGAGTACAAAGTTAGTGAACGATCCTGTCTCTCTCAGGTCAATATTGGTCCACCTAAAGGATCATTCGATGGGCACAACAAAGAGAAAAGGTACAAGTATGTACATAATAGTGGGCACGTAATCGGCTTATTGGACCACTACAGAGTCGGGGAAACGTATTGACATTTCCTAAATATTTCAGCTCCGAACAATGAGACCTCCACCGACTGTACCGCTTGAGTGGCCTCCACTTTGAGTCCAACATAAAACAAAAATGTTCGCAGAGCAAAGGAAATAAGTTGAGCTCGTAGCTTGGATATATGTTACATTTAATACTATGAGAGGAATTAATTACGATAGCACGTGAATCATACGTATGCATATATTATGTAAGCAAGTTTTACGGATTGTTGAACGGATAATTGAGAAATCATTTTCATGTTACATTTAACATTATATTAATTAAGGTCTTATTTCATGCCCGCTAGATACGTTATAGTAATTTAATCCAATACCAAACATTAAAAATATTGAATCAAATAGAAATTAGCGCGAAATATTCAATTGTTTCGTGGCTTTAGTTCTGAAGTAAGGCTACATTTCCACGAGCGTTTTTAGTGGTTGCGACTTGCGACAGAATAAATAGCACTCACTATTCACATGGGTTGAAACGAAAATTAAGTGCACGGCTAAAGTCACTAATTTGGTGGTAAATAGAACTGTGCGCTAATACAATAAAGCTGAAAATCGTGTAGAGTTGTCAAATCTCACATTTCACACTTGACACTTGAAACTTTATTGTACTTGCGCAGAGAATTTACAGTGCTGTTTTTTCTGTTGCGACTACGAAAAAACTCTTGTCGAAACGTAACCTTAGGGCCAGTCGTCAGCGACATGACGTTGTAAACGTGAAACTGTTCGGTGTCGCGGCAAAGTGCGGTATCGTATCACTGTGCGTCGCCGCGTCGTTCTAGTTCACGGTTCGGCGCAGAATGTACCTGAATTTTACGAGGCACGGCGCTGGCGCGGCATTATGACGTAAATTTTTATTGCGCCGTGCCGCAACACCACACCGTCTCGTGACGTGACGTACTGGACATATTGTGGACAGGCCGTAAGGTCATTTCCTGACATCTGTTTTTTTGGGGTATTTTAACAAATTTTTGTGTGTTGGTATGAATAATAAAATATTTTTATGTAAATACATAATTAGTATTTTGTTCTATTTTATGTAGGTACTTCCTTCAACTATTATAAATATGAAAGTTTGTGAGGATGGATGGATGGATCGATGTTTGTTACTCTTTCACGCAAAACCTACTGAACGGAATTTGGTATCATTTGTTATGGCAGTAGTTTGAGCTGGATTAACACCTAGGCTACTTTTTATTCCGAAATAGTACAGTATTCCCGTGGGATACTGTATTTACGAGCTACGTATGAGCTAGTAATTAATATATGTAGCAAATAATAACTAAAATATAATAAATTTTAAATACATTTAAATGGACTCGAAAACATTTTAGACAGACTAAAAAGTTACTTAAAGTTTCAGAAACAGACTCTTTTAAAGTAGTTATGATTATAATTAACTTTAGGGTTTTAATTCATTTAGACCTTAAATAATGCGGTGGAAATGATATTAAATGAATAATCTAAAATTAAAACATGTGCAGGCATACGCGATAAATGTAACACCTTCAATGTGTTGCAGACACAAGACACAAACACGATATAAACTTAAAAACTTAAATAATAAACTCTGAATATAAGATTAGGATAAAAACCTAACCAATAGTCTGAGTCACACGGCAAGATCCATTTCAGTGACTTTCTGTTTAAGGGCACCACAAATTATGATCTATAGGGCTCATTCGGTTCGGAATGACCTCTAGAAACTTTTTGAAAAATTTCAAGAGGGGCTCGATAAAATTGCAAAAGCGATAAACAATTTAGTAATAAACAAAAAGGGGTATAGTTTTATGAAAATATCTCGGAAACTATTGCATTGTGCAATAGTTTTCGAGATATCCGAATTTTGAAAAGAAAATCCTTAAAGAGGAGGAAATTTCCAAAAAAAGTTCCAATTCCCGGAACTCGATGACCAATATTTATAATTTTAATTTAGAAGTGAAAATAGCGCTAAAGTGGGTGTTCAGAAAGTATATAAAAATATCAACTTATAAAAAAAAATTATTTTGTCTTTGGACATATAATAAGGACGCTTAAGAAGTTTTTCGTCAAAAAACATCTCATTTTCAAGATCTGAAATGTCTCAACTAATTCATAATGATATTGTCTAAGTTACAAAAATATAATCAGCTGTCTCACCGGCAGGAACTATCTGGAAGACGCAGGGGTCAAGTTGTCTGCCCACGGCGTTAGAGCCCCGACAGCTGAGCGCGCCGTAGTCG
Source organism: Glaucopsyche alexis (assembly GCA_905404095.1). NCBI lineage: Eukaryota > Metazoa > Arthropoda > Insecta > Lepidoptera > Lycaenidae > Glaucopsyche > Glaucopsyche alexis. The sequence goes on from FR990045.1 coordinate 21,685,613, forward strand.
CGCTCGCTCTGCGGCCGGTAGATCAGTTCGCTGGTGCTCCCGTTCGCTGTGCCTGGGGAATTTTGATGCTATTAAAATATAACATGATAGTATTCGACGTATATGCAAATTTTATGAAGCGAAAACTCTTTGAGCACAGTACGCATATTATTAGATGAGCTAAAATCTCTGGACTCTGGACTCCGTTACGAGACGAGTTTGATGTATGGTGAAATTTAATTAATTTCGAATCAAAATTGTTTATTGGCTCCTTTAGTTACCATGAACCTATAGTTTCTATTTTAGATTGTAATAATTTTAATGATGATGAAACAAGAGTTATCGAAAATGTTAACGATGATTCATAAAATAATATTAAATGTATTTTAAAGTTTCTAGTAATTAATAAAATACAATTCATAAATAAAATGCAATTCGTAACCCAATAACCCTAGTATCCATCTAAAAATGTCTAACGTGCTAAAATAAGTTTTCACTTCTGCCGGCACTCCCGGATTGCAACCCGTAACTTTTTAATCTAGTTTTTTACAGAGGCTTAAGTGTTGATGCCAGCCTCATAGGTTCAGTCATTGTTCCCTACGCAAGGGACATATCTATAAAGTTGTAAATTTTGCTTGTCTCTGGGGACAACGGCTCAGAAAGGTCACAATTGATCTGTCCGTTGTACAGGCAACCTAAGTCTCCTAAAACCCTTGACCTCAAGTTTGCAGTTCGAGCACACTCCAGCAATACATGTAATAGGTCCTGCGGCTACATATACGTATATTGGACTACAAGTAAGAACAAGTTACATATACCGGTGATCAGACTTGACTTAAAAAAAAAAACTCACTTTGTTAACAAAGTGAGTAATTTTTTTTAAAGTCAATTTAAATACGCCTATACAATAATATAATTGCAGAAGACGTTTAAAATATTTCCAGTAATAAATTTAAAAAAGATGCTAAAGAACGTGTGTGTGCTTATTAAGGTCAACGATTTATTAACTTACGATTGCACACTTTGGGAATACGATAGCTCCCTGCAAGGCTGCTTCTATGTACTTATAATTATCTTGACCTTTGTCATAAAGATTAAGTTGCTACATTGCAATTTTTTTTAAAAGAACACTTTTCCATCCTTCATATTAAAAAGTCGCCGGGCTAGTTTACGAACAGGGGCATATATAGGACAATAATTATATTATTATTTAATAACCACTAAGGAAATAAAAATTGTTGAGTTTAAGTGAAATATCTAGGGAATATAATCCCGATCTAAAAATCAAAAGGTCATCTTATTATTAAGGCGGAAAGGCGTGCGATGTCATTAGATATTGTTAGCTATGTTACGGTTAATACAATAGGTAAGAAAATAATTCTTTAAAAATACATTTTAGTTAATATTACCGCAAGACACCGAAAATAAGACTAAAAGTATTTTAATCACTTAAGCCCTCAGTACACGCTCAGCAGTAGATATTAAAAGAAAAAGCTTCTTTTGGCATCCATTCAAAAAACTGCCTGAGACTACAGTGAACGTAGACATCGGAAGTTGAGACATAACTATGGCAACATATTAATTTGAAAACCTTTTCCCTCGTTCAAGTTCTGAGCACGCGTCACGTGAGCGGTGCGCCGCCTCCCAACGAGGCATCTTCGGAACAATTTGATTTGCTTCAAGTTTGTATAGTCAAGCTATCTTGATTTTGTTGTTGTTGTACTCCGTTCGCAGTGAAATTTGTTGTAAGCTTTGGTATTTAGGAGATGCTATAATTTGTGACTTCAATACAGAGACGTGTACGTTTTATACTATTAAAAAGCAATTTTGCACTAAGACTATACATGTCTCTACATAACTGGTAAAATAATATAAGTTTTAGCCTAGACAAAATTGCCTAAGAAATATGCGGGATTGAAAAAAAATACACAATGAGAAAAAATGCCCTCAAGATATCTGAAGGATGCTATAATAACATTATGATAATATAATAAAGGCTCTCCATTACTAACGTCTATACGTTCCTCTATTATTCTCCGCGATATCATAAAGGCTGTTTATTACTGGACATAAAAAGGCTTCGTAAATACATGTTGCAGAATAGTCGTTTATGTCGTCTTACCGAATTCCTGAAAACCTCTAAAGGTAGTCTACCGATCTATGCGATGGTGACGCGAGACCGCTACTCGCCTCCGCGGCGAACAAACTAGCGAATCAGGGCCTCTAATCAAGATATATTCGATAATTTCGACGGCGAACTCCGAAATCAAAAATGTATGGGATTTAACATAATATGTCATCATTATGTGACATGTCGCTTGCGATTATACCTTGTCAAATCCAATACATTTTGTTTTCGAACTTCGCTGTCGAAATTATGGAATGCAACTTGACTAGGGAGCCAGGTTTTCCGGCCACGCTCGCCGGTCGCACGATGCGGGTCGCCTGGATTGTTTAGTACTAGATATTGCCCGCGACTTCGTGCGTGCAAAAGTTAATTTCGCTGAAACCGTACACTTTTCCCCGATAAAAAGTAGCCTATGTCCTTCCACGTGGTCTACTCTATATCTGTGCCAAATTTCAGTCCAGTCCAGTAGTTTTCGAGCCTAAACAATGCAAACAAACAAACTTTTCCTCTTTATCATATTAATGGTAAAAATTGTTATACTTAGCCACTATTTATTATAATTTTATTTGGAGCAATACTTCGCGACCTTCTTTCAGTCACGGTCTCGCATCGTTGTCGCGTGCATCGGAAAGCTACCTTAAGAATAGTTCTTTACAAATAGGTATTACCCAATTTCGTCTGAGAAATGTCTGAAATAGTTGCTTATGAAAAAGATTTGTCTGATTTCGTCGGAAAAACATTAACAATTGTCGTTTACGAGGAAGTCTTACCGAATTTCGTCGGAGAAACGTCTAGACTCTCGCCGCTGTTATTGAATTGCCAGAAGAAGGTTACGTCGGGTGGGTTGGCGGTGACCGCGCAGTGCACCTTCAGCGTTTCATCAAGTTGCGCTCCCAGCACTTGCGGCGAACCGTTCAGGCAGACAGGCGCATCTGAAAATTATTATTTGTTTTATAATCCCATTCCCTTATACCGTGAAACATTCAGAAATAGGTTCGGTTAGTTTTTTCTAGTTATCAGTTTCGCATAAAAATATTTCTTAAGTTTTATAATGTTAAGCATTGATTTAATATTGATGTCAAGTAAAAGTAAAAATGTCAAGTAATATTGATGTCCGTGTGTAATGTGTCGAACTCGCGAACGGACGCGCTCCGCGTTATACACATGCAGCAAATATTAATTATTTGATTAATATTTTTGCGAATCGCGCGGCTGATTGCCGCTGCACGTGATCATGGCGCTCGTGGTCAATTAGTTGCTGGCGTTTATCCAGCACGCCATCGACACCATGGACGAGGTCAGCATAATGCAGATCTGCAAGTCTTCTTTCACCAGTGAGGAGATTTGCAAAGGCAAGCATTTGCTGTACGAGACGCTTGGCCAGAGCGCGAACATGCCATCGCGAAGGAGAGATGGAACCGAAAGAAGCGTGCAGGACATCATCTCCCTGCTGAAGCAGACGGATCCGGATGAAGTGCCAGCTTTTGTAGCGAAAGAACTGCATAAGCTGCCGCCAGTGACACTGGACCACGTCGACGTCGTCAGTCTACTGAAGGACATCAAATTCCTGAAGGAAGAACTGGCCGGAGTTCGAGGTAGATTGTAGGCATCAGAGTTTAACATAAGTGATCTACGTAGTGAATTATCACAGCTAAAAAGTGTTAATTCAATATGTAGGTCACCTGATGCAGCAAACGTCACTCGTCGTCGAGGCGCGCAGGCGGTCACGTTTAGCCCGTCAGCATTATCCGACGGGTCAACGAACATCGTCACCGCCCCCGCTGCCCGCTCCCCGCCCGCGCAGGAGCCGGTGCCGAGTTACGCAAATGTCGCCGCTTGCGTCCCCCCGCCACCTCCCCCGCGTTCGAAAAACAAAGGGAAGAAGGAGGCCCCTGCAGAACGTCCTCTTTCAAAAAAGGACCGAACGTGCGATGATGACGGGTTCATCAAGGTCGAGAGGAAGAAGAAGAAACCCGTCGTCCGCAACCATCGCGGCACCGCACCCGGAGGACCCGAGCAGCTGTTGCGGTGTGAGACTCCCGCGACACCGCTGTACGTGTCCCGGCTTCATTGGTCTACGACGGTCGAGCAGGTCGTGGACTACATAAGAAGCAGAACTAACTTCGTCTTGAGGGTCGAGCGGTTGGAATCTCATCATAAAGTGAATTTTAATTCCTTTGTGGTGAGAGTTCCAACCCATCATTTACCGACCTTCGAGAAGGAGGAGTTCTGGCCGATTGGAGTCGTCTACAGAAGATTTAGAGGACGACTCCCGAACAATTTGCGCCCCACGTCGCAGACAATACGTGTTTAGTGTTAGTGTTAGTTTAGGTATATATTATGGTAATATGTATGTTAGTCTTTAAGGTATTTATAATATGGGCCTATGCAGCCTGAAATAAATGTATTTATTATTATTATTATTATTAAAAAATGGAATCATAGAAATCGGTAGAAAAACTATTTGACAAAAACACATGTTTTTTCTCAGATAGTTTGCGACCTTTTGCACTTGAATGTGTTCGCTTTCGGTTGTACTTACTATATTTTATGCAAGTAAAGGGCGTCATGCACATAAAATAGTGAAACGGATCCCTTGGTGCCCTCGGGTCCTTACGACCGCCTCAATATTTCAACAGTACTCAGTGCGGATATGGCTGCGACTAAATTGTCCGGAAACCGGAAGGCCGGAGAAAATTCAGAGCACTAGAAATAGAACTCTGAACTCATAAAATAGAGTTGAAAATCACCACCCACACCCTTACGGACTCTGGATCTGATAGCGCGGCAGTGCTATCTCCAAGTCTTAGTATCATAATATAGTCCTAGTTTAGCATGACACTACAGACGAAAGAATTACTTAAGGGGTCTAAGTAAGGAGAACAAATAAATGAACATAGCCCTCTTTAGAATTATTACAATTTCAAAATGTATTTTTTTTAACTAAAATTATTATTAGAATTTACCTTAAATTCAGAAGAAAATAAGGTCACAATAATCTTTTACAATGTCATAAATTTTTGGACAAAATAAGAATCCTAATAATAATAATTTGTGAAAATAGAAATAATATTTTAGTAACTTCTATTATTATGAAATTGTTGTAAGAAACGGATTTATTATGTATTAGAAATTGGAATAATATAATATAATAGGTATATAAACTGCGTAAGCTACAATATATATTATTCATGACAAAGTGACGAGAGTAAAATCGCTTTTATTTCAATTTATGTATCATTGTAATAAAGAAAAACTTTTCTAGACGTTCATTGTTTTTTATTACGCCATCATGTGAAATTCCTGCCTCCATTATGAGCTACACAATACAGTGTTTTACAATAAAAATTAAAACAGTATAAGCCCTCTTGTGAAGCTTAGCATAAATTACAGCATTATTTCATACACTAGAGAGAAATTGAGCCGATTACGAGAAACAAAAAAGTGTTTTATACTTTTAATAACAACTTCGGTTTTTAGCTGTGAAGTGTTAATCTGCACTGTTTTGCTTATAAGTTTGTAAAAAGTAGATTTTGTGAATTTTATGCGGTATTTTTCGGTAACTTATTCTTCTGTAATTTCTATAATTTTGAAAATTAAGAAAGTTTACAAAAGGAACAGTATACTCAATATTTTCAAAGAAACCGGATTTTTTTGAAGATATTTTGCGAGTTTTGTGAAAATGCCCCATACAAAAGTCGTACAAGCAGGTGACGTCACACGCTTGTAAGTTGCTACGAAATGTATGGCCATATGCACAAAATTTCTGATATCTCCGAAGTTTGCTCGTTTATGTTCATACTTACCATAGTAAAACTTGGTATTTGATGTAAGTAAAGTGTAGATAACTTTTTTACACAAATAATATTATATTGTATAATTTTTTTGTGAATTTGAAATGTATCTAATTACAAAACTACACATAAAATCTCATCCGTTTTTATTTTTATCAAGTTGTAATACCTAATAATTTCTTAATGTTAATTTTTTTTTTCATGTAAGTTTACCCAATTGTCATAATATAATGAATTCAAGTTTTAATCCAAAGCAATTAAATGCATAACCACAGTTCCAGACTCATAAATTTAGAACGACGCCTAGCAGACTCATTTACAATTATTGTCAATTACATTACACAGATATGCATAAAACTTAAATTTAAAACTTGAGTGCAATTAATTAAAATTTATGCAGATTTTCATGTGGAAAATCAGCCAGATAGCGAGTTCCGTTCTCGGAATGGAAACAGGATGATTTAAGAGTTCATTTTAACATGAAGTTGCATAGTCGGCAAACTAAAACGTATCTAGCGTTCCGTTTTTATTACGGAAATATATTTTTAAGTATGTAACTCATTTTGTAAGTGAAGAATGAAAATAACGTACCTATCCCTTATTTTATATTTGAATAGCACAGAATACAGAACAAATCGCGTTGTTATGTTACGATAATTAGGTATTCAATAAAAAAATATTGAAAAAAAGTTGGGTAAAATATTCCGTTATTCTGTGGCAACATATTATGTGTGGATAGCCACTCCAATTTGGAGTAGGCGTGACGGCTTCACTTCCAAGCGCGTTGACGGTTTCTGGATGATTTTTGTATTCTGTGTTAAATAGGCACAAAATCGACGAAGATCGTGCTCGAACAGTTTCTAAACATTTTTCTTTGCACTAGGACGCTTCAAATATTTAAACACAAAGGAAGAGACCGCAACAACTGCAGACGTGGTTAAACTACGTATTTACACGTTAGTATGTGTGCGTGCGCAAGATCGCTGTTACGGGATTTTCATTTATGCCTGCTCGAGCGGCAACTTGTTCGATAGTGCGTCTCGAGTTTATATTTGAGGGGTCAGTTCACATCGCGATGATACGCGACGTGACGCGGCGCTGCATTTTTAAGATATTCAAAATAGAACTTTATTCACTACACAAAAAGGTACACGTTCTTTGTGACATCTGTCATATACTGCACATTCTCTGTGCAGAGTAGTGCAACTTGGACGTGTTAACTCATGAAACGTGTCTCTTTTTGTGTAATTAATAAAGTTCAGTGCAGCGCAGAAAAAAGTGTAAACAGGGGATCGGACTACATCTGAAATATTTAGTTTCATTAATATATTCAGAAATATTAAGGCATTACTACTTGGTAAATATAAAAAATATATTATTTTATGTGTAGTTTACCAATTAAATACATGTAAAAAGTACCAAAAAAAATGTAATGGTAAATTGCGAAATTGGTATACAAAACCTACATCATTAGTTTACTTACATCATATACAAAAACATTCATTATGGTAAGTATGAACCTAAACCACAGAATAAATAATAGTACCTACAGGTACAGAAGAACCACTCCGACAAATCGTTTGATGAAATAGGGACTCTTACTGCGATACGATAAGGTTCAATTCAGCTAACGCAGCGCTTGATTACCTACGATTATATTTACCTAGAAGTTGCGTCTCTTTCTATCGCGTAATTCTTATCCATTCTAATGACATTAGGGTTGTCTCATTTTAGAAAATAATTAACCGACTTCCAAAAAAGGAGGCGGTTATACGTATATATATATATATATATATATATATATATATATATATATATATATATATATATATATATATATATATATATATATATATATATATTTTTTCTTAATATTTAATTACAACTTTTTAGTACCTAGCTACTGTACTTTACTGAACAAATTGCTTTCCAAATAAACCTAAGGTAGGTGTTAATACTACTTTAATAATTGTAATAAATTCGCGCATACCTATAAGTATGTAATTATGCGTAAACGTAAGCGTTTTCGATACCTTCACGGCGATATTACTCAAAGAAGTTGAAATACGCCACCTTACTATTTCTAGGTACTTTTGTCAACAAACGACTCTTCAAATCGTATCACATCGGAATAACATAAGACGCGAACAGATAGTTCAGGTGGAGCCAACACCTAAACACTAAATATTGGTTATCAAGTAATTGCAGTAGTTCAAAGTATATTATTAAATATTATGTTATGGTATTATAGTTATAGCTGGCCGGGTGATTTTTACCTAACTTAAACACAGTATTGTAATATTATGTGCACAGATTATAATTAAATCCAATCCATAAAACATTGCGACGAACAAATCTCACGTATACGTCGCTCACTGCTCGCGCGCGAGTCCCTTTTAATTGGCCCGTTTAGGGAGGCCGCCGCACGTACTTATATTTTTGATACCTACACGGGGAGTGGGACAGGCCTGCCTCAACGCACAAATATCGGAGATATTTACAAATATATTCCTTCGGCCGTATACTTCATACACCTCAACCCTACAAGTGACGTCACTTGTAGGTTAAATTTAGTATGGAGCGTTTTTACGAGACTCGCGAATTTTTTTATACAAATCGCTGTACCTTTGAAAATATTGACTTTTGATATACGGTTTCTTCTGAGAAGTTACTCATATTTAAGAGTACTATTCATTTATGCAATAAAAAATTAGCCCACTTGCCTATTGTCACACCGACATCTTACCTAATATACTATATTATACTTAATATACTTAATAATATTATAAATGTGAAAGTTTGTTAGGATGTATGGATGGATGTTTGTTCCTGTTTCACGCAAAAACTACCGAACGGATTTCGATGAAATTTGGTATGGTAGTAGTTTAGGCTTTGGATTAAAACATAGGCTACTTTTTATCCCGGAAAAGTACTGTATTCCCGCGGGATACCCGATACTATATTTACGCGGGCGGAGCCGCGGGAAATAGCTAGTACTTATTAAAATATCAGTAGCAAGGGTCAATACCTTTGCTGCTGATATTTTCTAAACTCTACCACTACTTGGTACTTTAAAGTAAAGTATCTTCAGAAACTATTGGTTAGGCAGTAGCTAAGAACTCTTTCAAAGTAAATAAAATGTAAGCAAATTGCAATTCCATCTGGAACAAAATAGTAATTTCATGCAACGCTTCCGGTGCACGGTGGAAAGGCAAATGTGGTGGCCATCGATTTGTTGGTGCCTGGTCGGTGAGTCGAGATGAAGTTTAAATTTTAGTTGAAAGAAGCATCGATGAAATTTATTCCAGAACAAATACTTAGTTATTTATTGGTATTTGAATCAAAAAAAAAAAACATTCAACCTTTCTATTAAAAAAAAAAAACAATATTTACGACACATTAAATTGGAATATAAGTACGACTACGTATGTATTATAAACTATTTAAACCACACTCATACATGTAGAAAAATAAGTACCTACTTTTTTTTTCTACACGTTGATTATGCTTATAAAATCCTGCAATGTTATAGTGACAATCCAGCCCCGATATATTTAACCCGAAAAATGGTATTCTCATAAACGTCACACCAACGTCAAACGCGTTTTGATTGGTCAGAACTCCAAAAATCAGTCTGTGACATCAAGACGATTCATTTATAATTAAACAAAAGTAAAATTAAATACGAGAATAGGCAATAGGACTATTTTTTTTTATTGCATAAATGAATAAGTACTCTTAAATATGAGTAACTTCTCAGAAGAAACCGTATATCAAAAGTCAATATTTTCAAAGGTACAGCGATTTGTATAAATAATTTCGCGAGCCTCCTAAAAACGCTCCATACTAAAGTCGACCTACAAATGACGTCACTTGTAGGTTATAGTATATGAAGTAGTATATGAAGTATATGGCCGCCGGAATATATTTGTAAATATCTCCCATATTTGTGCGTTTAAGTTTATACTTACCATAATGAATGATTTTGCATATTGGTTGGGGAAAAAGTTTCTTCGCATTTTATATAAAAATTCAAAAGGTTTTTTTATAAAGTTTATTTACAAGTGACTAAAGTATATAGGTGCCATTTTGTTCGATAACTTTTTGCCATCTTGTTGGTAGGTACATGATCCCATTGCGATAAAATTTTTGGGGCTTCTGATGAAAAAACTGCGACAAGTGGTTTTGGCAGTACTCTTGTGATGTCAACCTGACACTGCCTAAGGAATTCTGCAGCGACCGAAACAGGTGGAAATCTGAAGGTGCAAGGTCAGGACTATACGGCGGATGCATTAACACCTCCCAGCCAAACTCCCGTAATTTTTTCTGAGTGGCTAAAGATGTGTGAGGTCTAGCGTTATCATGGTGAAAAACCACACCCCTTCTGTTGATTAATTCCGGCCGCTTTCTCTCAACTTCTTGCTTTCATCTCATCAGTTGTTCGCAGTACAGTTCAGAATTGATGGTCCTGCCTGGCGGTAACAGCTCATAATGAATAATGCCCTTCCAATCCCACCACACACACAGCATCACCTTGTTGCGAGTTAACCCGGGTTTCGCCACAGTCTGTGAAGCCTGACCGGCCTTTGACCACGATCTTTTTCGCACGTTCTTATCGTACGTGATCCACTTTTCATCACCAGTTATCAGCTTCTTCAAAAATGGTTCGGTTTCATTACGTCGTAATAAAGAATCACAAATGAGTACACGGTTCATTAGGTTTCTTTCAGTGAGCTCATGAGGCACCCAAATATCGAGCTTTTTTGTGTACCCAGCTTTTTTCAAATGCGCCAAAACCGTTTTGTGGTCAATCCCCAGTTCTTCAGCTAATATGCCGATCTTGCTCCACTTTTTCAAAAATGGCAACAGTTTTGTCCGTAACAGGGCGACCAGAGCGACGTGCATCTTTGATATCAAAATTTCCGGATTGAAAACGCTTAAACCAAATTTGCGCTACTCTCACAGATACTGCATTAGGTCCATAAACATCACAAATTTTTTTCGCGGCTTGTGTTGCATTTTTACCTTTTTTGTAATAAAATTTTAAAATGTATCGAAATTCTTCATAAGAATCACTCATTTTAACAATAAGAAAAACAAATGAAAATCTCAAATTTACCTAATTTGAATTTGGAATTGTCTTCTGTAAAATTAAAACTTTTTAATGATACCAAAATCAGCCAGATACAATTGGTATAGCCCAAGATATTTTATGACAAGTTCATACATACTATAATGCGAAAAGACTTTTTCCCCAACCTATTATGATGTGAGTAAACTAATGATGTAGGTTTTGTTTGCCAATTTCGCAAAAACATATTTTTTTGGTACTTTTTAAATGTATTTTATTAGTAAACTACACATAAAATAATATATTTTTTTACATTTACCAAGTAGTAATGCCTCAATATTTCTGAATATATTAATGAAACCAAATATTTCAGATGTAGTCCGATCCCCTATTAGGGTTCCGGTCATTTAAAAATTATCCTCTCCATTAATTGCGGTCCTCCCGATGCCTGAATGTCACCAGTCACCTGGCAGTGTACCAGAAATTCCGGACAATTAGATCATCAATTCACACGTCCTAACGCCTAACGTAAGTTCCAAGTTTGCACTTGGTATCGAATGCGAACCATTTGCTATCCCTATTGTAATATGATTGATGTGCCAACAGTGACTTTCTCCAATTTCTCAGTTCTAATAGAACTTGGCTCGTTATTGCCTTATTGATTACTATCGGCAAAACACATTAACGTTATACTCGTAGTTTAGCCATAATTAATGATTTGAATTACTCAGTAGGTAGAATCAGTGTTGGAAAGACTAGTGGATACTGGCTACGTTTTTACTGTAGGCTTATGAAAACTAATTGGATTTACTTATTTATTGAAAAAAAAAAAAAAACAAGAACATTTTAATAGGGATGGTGACTACGAGTACGAGGGATTGTGAGTACCTATAAGAATTTTTTTTTGCTAAATTAGAAAACAAAACCTATATCATTAGTTTAAAAACATTAATGGTAAGTATGAACTTAAAGGCACAAATATTTGAGATATACAATTTACCCTAGGCGTGACGTCACAGCTATTAGTATGGAGCGTTTTCACGAGACGCGAAATTTTGTATACAAATCGCTGTACCTTTGAAAATATTAACTTTTTATATACTATTTCTTCTGAGAAGTTACTCATATTTAAGAGTAATGTTTATTTATGCAATAAAAAAGATGTCATCTAGCCTATTTAGATTAGCTAAAAGTTAGAATAAGGTTATAAATAATTACCTTAAACGCATTTGTCTTTGCGTACTTGTAGATAACCAACTTTTCTTTGCTCGATTCGCTTATTAAATTAATTCATTGTCAATACAATTAAAAGCTTACAGTAGAATAAAAGCCAAAACGTATTTAAACTCTGCACAATATATAAACGCAGCACAATAACCCTAATTGTTTATTTGTCAATTTTTATCCAATGAAAATTCAGTTTAGCTTTCAGCCGTTTATGTCTTCTATTTTAGAGTTGAGCTAATACATAGAGCACACAATTAAGCCAATTTTCCGGCTTATGTTTGTACTCAATTAAATCAACGACGCTGGAAAATAGGCGCTTCCTCGCTATTGTTGCTTTCAATGCATGTGAATAGCTTCAGTGTGCGATATACGACTACGTGTTGCCTGAAATTTATACGCCGTAGTTTGGTGCTATTTATAATAATTATACTAGATGCTCCCCGCGACTTCGTACGCACTAAAGAAAATCTCGCGGGAACCGTGCATTTCGCCGCAATAAAAAGTATAGCCTACGTCCATCCCCGTGGTCTACTCTATATATGTGCCAAATTTCATCAAAATCAGTCCAGTAGTTTCGGAGCCTATTCAATGTAAACAAACAAACAAACTTTTCCTCTTTATTATATTAGTATAGACTAGAAGTTGTCCGCGACTATGTGCGCGCAAAATGAACTTCACGGGAGCCGTAAATTATATGCCGAGATAAAAAGTAGCCTGTTCTTCCCCGTGGTCTAACCGATATCTGTGCTAAATTTCTTCAAAATCGGTCTAATAGTTTCGGAGCCTATTCAATGCAAATCAAACAAGCATACGAACAAATCTTCTTTCTTTTTAATAATAGTAGGTATCGACTTAAGACTTTTTTATAGACGTAGGTTCGTATTTATAATATTAACCTAACCAAGAGCATGTCAGGACACTCGGCGGTCTTATTACGTATCTTGCAGAAGCCAAGCAATAGCAATAATTGCGCAATTTTTGCGCAAAAATCGCAAATTCGTATTACGTATCTGCAAAAACCTAGCAAAAGCAACCTAGCCACAGTATTGCCTCTACCGAACAATCGAGGAACTATAAATTGCAATCAATCGTTCGATCTCTTTACTGCTGTCTAATTTTTCGTATTACGTAGGACTTTTACAGCAAAGCGAAAGCAATCGGCGAGCGATTTGAACTGTCAGTTAGCAATAATAAACGAAAATGAAGCAAAGTGAATTCAAACACAACAGCGAGCGATTAGCAATCGATCGCATAGATAATACGATTTTATTTGACGTTCAGCAATCGATTGCGCGTCTATCGCGCGATGACTGCAAGATTTTTGCTAATCGCTATTTTTACGTAATACGGCGGCGGGACATGTTTAAGGAGGGCTTATAGAGCTATAGAAGTTAAAGAAGTGATAACTATATGTATTATAGAGCTATAGAAGTTAAAGAAGTGATAACAGTAGGTATTATAGAGCTAGATGCTGCAAGCGTCAGAAACGACCTTTAAATCATTACAGGTTAAGTTAATGATTGAAAGTAGACTGATGAGTAAAACTTCTTACGTTCAAATTCATTAAACTACGAATGAAATTGTTACAATATAAAAAATACATTTTTCAATTAAAACGTAGCCTGTAGAGTTTCGAACAGAAGTAATGCTGCTACTAAGTTAGTTAATGTTGCAAGCTCAGTTCAATTAATTGTATCGCAATATAAACTTTTATTTTTAAGTTTATTAGCAATTGCGCTCTAAACTATTAATGGTGCTGAGTGAAAACTTTTGCAGAAGTATATCTGTCGCACGACAGTAATATTATGGTTGCATCGACAAAGCATTTTCGTTAAAAGTATCAAAAACAGCTCTGATTGAAATGTTTACTTTTAAAATTGTGTTATTTTAAAAAAGACAGAAATTGTGAAGCGGAGACTTAATTAGTAACCTAACCAAGAGCATGTCAGGACATGTCTAAGGAGGGTTCCCGGTTCCGTAACTATAAACGCGTAATGTTTTTTCTTAAATTACTAATTACTACCCAAATGTGAGTTTACTTCAAAATAATTTTATCGCCACTTCACATGTATGGAGAGCCACCCTTAGAATATAAAATCATTATTATTTTATCATGCCAAATCCGAGATCTATACACAATCTATGACTATACCAAATTTCACCAATTAATATTCATAATTACCGACGCTAGAAGCGCGGATAGACAGACAGACAGACGGACGGACAGAGCAAAACTTTATAGTTTTTTCCTCCTCAAATTTTACGGAACCCTGATAAATGTGACTAATACAAAAATATTACATTGTATACTCAGTATGGTAGCTTGACTGGCGGTTTCGCCGAGGGAGTTGGTCGCGCGACACGAGTAGTCGCCGCTCTGGTCGCGCGTCACTCGCTGTAGCACCAGCGACTTGGTGCTGACGATGATCCCGGAGACCACGTTGTGCAGGACGGGCTTGTCCTGGGAGATGGACACTATTAGCTGTAACTTGTTATGTACACAGTAGAGCTTGTAACTAATATCTATTCTGTGGAGAGCTTACCTCATAGCGACGATAAAGGGCGCTGCATTTTTAAGACGGCTACTGAAAATTTAACTTTATTCACTACTCAGGAAGATACACTACACATGCGGCTGCGTAGCGCGGTGCAACGTCACATTCGAACTCTTACAATAGGCAATCGGACAATTTTTTTTTATTGCATAAATGAATAGTACTCTTAAATATGAGTAACTTCTCAGAAGAAACCGTATATCAAAAGTCAATATTTTCAAAGGTACAGCGATTTGTATAAAAAATTTCGCGAGCCTCCTAAAAACGCTCCATACTAAAGTCGACCTAAAAATGACGTCACTTGTATATGAAGTAGTATGAAGTAGTATATGAAGTATATGGCCGCAGGAATATATTTGTAAATATCTCCGATATTTGTGCGTTTAAGTTCATACTTACCATAATGAATGTTTTTGTATATGATGTGAGTAAACTAATGATGTAGGTTTTGTTTACCAATTTCGCAAAAATAAAAAAAAATTTTTGGTATAAAACTCGCGAATTTTTGTATACAAATCGCTGTACCTTTGAAAATATTGACTTTTGATATACGGTTTCTTCTGAGAAGTTACTCATATTTAAGAGTACTATTCATTTATGCAATAAAAAAAAAATAGTCCGCTTGCCTATGAAACGTGTATCTTCTTGTATAATGAGTAAAGTACAATTTTGAATAGCAATCTAAAAAATGCCACGTCACGTATCGTTTTAATTTGGTGCAAATTGACCCTAAAGGAAGAGAAATCCTACGACACTTAAAACCGCCTATCGCGGGTACTACAGACTACAGTAATTAATAGAGGCAAATTTGACATAAAGTGGCTGTGTTTCGGTTGACTTTGCGACCAAATAAAACCAAACCGAAAAATACCCTATTTTTCTATATTACTTTGTCTAAAATTGGTTAAAAAATATTATAACAAATTTTCAGAACCTCTTCAACTCATATAACTCATAAAATAAAGTCGTGTTTAGGAACATTTTTCTGCTTTTTGTAGCTTAATTTGTTTACTAAATTTGACCAATTTCACTATTGTGCTTCCAAATAAAAATGTAATAGTAATTGCCATTTACTACTAATAATTAAAATTAAAACAAAGTCAGAATATTATTATAATATTAATACTCCTTAAAGTTTAATTCATAATTAATCCATTTATAAAGACAAAAACCGCGCGGGTAAATACTTATGGCGATAGAAAAGTTACAGCTTGTGGGGATATCTATAATATGTATTGTGTTTTCTGGCCCTTACTGGTTGCGGCTTACGTAGTTTCATTATTGTTTCTCGTAGCTTTGAGGAGTTGCGAATTACCTCGGGCAATTGTTGGCAAACCAAAGGGACTGTTATAATTCGAAAGTGGTTTTGAGAACTCGCGGAAAGCCCTTCCTTATCATTGTGAGACGACAATTTGAGCGCGAAGGGCCCTTAACTAGCTCTCAGCTGGTCATGGAGCTACTGAAACAACCTCGTTTCATCTCAGCGACTTGTAAGAAAAGGGCAGTTTTGAGTATGCGATTGTTACTGTTTGTTTTTGGTGTTCAGTCAATGACTAATTTGTAATTTAAATTATTGCTTTCTAACAAATATATTTTGTCTAAATAAAAGTTGTTATTGTAATTGTTATTTATTCTTTAGTTGAAATAAGGTTTGTTCTTGTGCACATGTTGTGAAGATTAAAAATGTAAATTAGGTAACACTAATACAAGATTTTTGTTAAGCTGTTAGATAGAAGATAATTTTTATATAATTAAAAAATACCTCAACATCTATTCGGATTCGGAGACAATGAATTAAAACTTAAAACAAAACTACCTAGAAAGTGAGCCCGACTACAATAAACGAGGTAGAAGACATCCTTCTGGAAGTTGTTTATCTATGAAATGTTTAAAAAAATGTACATTATTAATTTGTAGAGACAAAACTTGTCTAACTTTAATGTTTTAATAAAGTCTATTATTAAAGGCGACGTGGTGCGCCAACCATCACGAAAGGGTAATAATTACTCGTATAAGTAAATGGACTTCAGAATATTATTATTGTGTATGTAGTATGTAGAGAATATACCTACATTTGTTTTAAATCTGCAAAAGTCATACATTTTTCGAAAGTAAACAGAAATATGGACAAAAAAATGCGAAAAGTAGAGTATCTGTGGCTAAATTAAAAACTAATACAGGAGTAAAGAGAACTAAGAAAAACCGTGAATTATTTCTTTAATTGAAAAATAAACGAAAATACTGTTTAAATCCATAAGTTATTTGTGACATTATTTGTGTCAATCATACTTGTATTGTTGACATTAACCCAGTAGTTAAGTTAATTAAATCATTTTTGTATTAATCTCTATATATTTTTGTGATGTATTTTGTCAATGGTTGATCGTAGATATGCCACTGCACGGCCAATTTTATCCATTTTTCGAAAAGGCATTAAAAAAAACGATACTTATACATATTTCCTACTATATAAAGTCTGAGCATGATAACGTACATTGTGATACCATGATATCCTATGTTCTTTAGGGTTGGCTTTGACAGAACACTCAAAGTACACGTCGTCTCCTTCTTTGATATCGTGAGGGTTGAGAGTGCTGCCTAGCGACAGAGTCACCACGGGTGGATCTGTAACAAAAGAAAAAAATATTAATAATTTTCGTCAACTTTCGCGGAATCACTATAATTGGAATCTTGGAGTAATATTTTTCAAAGAAACCTAAACTCAACCCCCTTTTTTACCCGACTGGGTTATGTTTTTAATATAATACATCTATGACCAAACTTATACGCATAATAACCTAACCAAGAGCATATCAGGACATGTCTACGGTAACTCCGTAATCTTCACCACGTAAAAGATTTTTTTATAATGCCAAAATCAAGATATATGCACAATCTATAACTGTACTAAATTACATCAATTTATAAGTATAATTATATTGCTTCTGTAAGCTAGAAGCACGGATAGACAGACAGACAGACATACAGACGGACGGACGGACAGAAGAAAAATAATAAATGACAATTGTATTTAAGTTGATAAGCATAACTTATACATACTCATACCAAACGGCCAATCGGAGTGATATAATAGTCGAAATATAATTATTATTGCACAAAAGAAGAAACATATCGTAGTTTCTTTTTAAATAATATTTTGCCGCATACTAAAGTTCATGGTAATACTTGCAGCTGTTTTCGAGAAACCGATTGTTAATTATAACCTACAAGATTTTCTCTTTAAAAAATAAAATAATAATTCTGAAAACCATTTATCAGGTTGTGGTAAAAAACCATACTCAATGCAGTAGCTACAACCTCAGAGTATATATTTTTGCTCTGAGGCTTGAACAGAATATTTGTTTCCCTTGTTTAATAGTTAGTGGCAGCGCAGATAAGGCGAGTGGCGAGTTAGAACGTGGTTAGAACAGTCGGGAAGTGCGGTAAAGCCGGGCTTACGTGTTAACTCTGCCACATCTTCGCGGAAATCGAGGTGACACAAGTTTCTGCTGGGAATAAAAACACTTGTAAAGTGGCCGTAATTCTTGAATGTCCCACATTGTTGATTTTCTTCCATTGTTACTAGTAAAATTCTAAAAGGAAAATGGTGCTTAAATTACTTGAGGCCTACAGGCTGGGCTATATTTAATAAAGTAGAAATAGTAAAATTATTATAAATTGATGTTTAGCAAACAACAAGACATCCATAATATTCATTTAAATGGTTATAAAACAGTCTCGGCCTTTTGTAGATCGAAACAAAAACGTGGCGGTGTATGCATTTTAAGTAAGAATTACATAGATAGTATACGATTTGAGATCACTAACGAATTAAGTACAGAGAATATATTTGAATGTTGCGCGGTCAAAATACCAGTCTACAAATTAATTATAATATGCATTTACAGAACTCCAAACTCGAATATTATCCAATTTTTAAATAAATTTGACATGTTATTATACAAATTAAGAAATAGGGACATGAAAAATATTGTAATCGTTGGTGATTTTAATATTGACATTTTAAAAAACACAAAAATTAAAAATGAATTTATTGACCTATTAAGTAATTATAATATTTTTAATCACATAAATGTGGCAACTAGACAAAAATCTTGTATAGATTTATGCTTAAGCAATATGAAAGACACTATAGGTGAAGTGAAGCCTTTGGGGTTATCTGATCATGACACAGCGCAATTTTTATCAATTCCTATACAAAATAACACTTTGCTACCAAAGTATCAATTTATTTTTCAGAGGGACATAGGTGAACGAAACATAAATACTTTTAGAAAACACATCAAAAACTTATCATGGTCAAACGTTTATCAGGCGACAAATTTAGAAGATGCTTTTAATGAGTTCTATGAAATAACTAATACGATATATAATCTATGTTTCCCAAAAATAAAACGTAGGATAAAAATGTTTGATACACAAGTTAAATGGTTAACTAAGGGTATAAGAATATCATGTGTCAGAAAAAGAAAGCTTAGATTTGAATATTACAAATGTAAAACTACGGAAAATAAAACTAAATTTAAAAAATATTCACAAATTTTAAAAAAATGTATAGACATAGCTCAAAAAACTAGCAATAAAAGGTACGTTCTGAATGCGAATAATAAATGTAAGGCATCATGGAAAATAATTAATAAAAACAAACAAAACGCTAAAAACACAAAAAACCTAGATGAAATAATTTACAAAAAAGAAGTTATAAATAATCCAATACAAATTGCCAATTTATTTAACGAAAATACTCTAAATAACAGCAATGAAGAAGAATCAATCATAGAAAAAACACATAAAAGTAAGAATTATCCACTCACACAAAACGAAAAAAGTATTTTCCTAGAACCAACTAATGCAAAAGAGATCATATTAGTAATTAAATCATTAAATAATTCTTTTTCCACGGGGTACGACGAAATTTCTACAAAAGTCATAAAGAATTGTGCATCCGAACTTGCCCCAGTAATGGCGTACCTGGTAAATTTATCCCTAGAAGAGGGTAAATTTCCGACTAAGTTAAAAACGTCAGTTATAACTCCATTATTTAAAGGCGGAGATAAAAAAGAGATTAATAACTATAGACCTATAACTTTGATCCCTATAATATCAAAAATTTTTGAAAAAATTATGCATAAGCGTCTAATGTCGTTCATTGAAAAAAATCAAATCATTGCCAGGCAACAATACGGGTTCCAAAAAGGAAAATCGACTACGTTAGCATGTTTTTCATTGGCAAAAGAAATAGCTGAGTGTATCGATAAAAAGATCGCAGTGTCGGCAGTGTTTTTCGATATGACTAAGGCTTTTGATCACGTAAATCATAAAAAACTTTTAGAGAAATGTGAACATTATGGTATACGAGGACTAGCAAATAATTGGCTAGAAAGCTATATCTCCAACCGAACTCAATATGTTAAAATTGCAAAAGCCAATAATAAACATGAAATTGTATCATTTACTTCAGACATTAAAGTTAAGACTAAAGGAGTACCTCAGGGAAGTGTGCTAGGTCCACTTCTCTTTATTATTTATATTAATGACATGCCTAAAATTACCTCTCATTATTGTACAATTTTTGTAGATGACATATCCATAGTAATTAAGAATAATAATGATTTGACATATAATTTAGAAATTAATAATGCTGTAAATGACATAATTGAATGGATGGACTTTAATAATTTAAAATTTAATGTAAAAAAAACCACATTTATGCAATTTTATAACAAAAATAATAAGGGTAAGGATTTGTGCATAAAGTATGACAAAAGTAATATAAGTGAATCACATATTGTAAAGTTTTTAGGAGTTAATTTTGATAATAATCTGTCATGGAAGACACATGTTGAAATGACCTGCAAAAAAATTAATCAATATGTGTATGTTCTTAGACGCTTACAAAAAACGGCCTGCATAGAAACAGCATTAACTGCATACCATGCGTTTGTGGTGTCTGCACTCAGATATGGACTAATAGTATGGGGCAACTCGGTAGATATATCACGGTTATTTATTGGACAGAAAAAATGTATTAGGGCTATTTGTGGAGCTAAACCCATGGACTCATGTCGCCCATTATTTAAAAAATTAAAAATACTTACATTAACCTGTTTGTATATTTTTGAAATAAGCATGTATGTTCGGAAGTATATGTCAGAATTTTACACCAAAAAAGTTACGGTAATAAATAGGAATACCAGATATCCTAACAAGTTAGTACTCCCACCTGCAAAAACAACATTTCTCAGTAAGAGTTGCTACTGTATGTCGATAAAAATATATAATAAATTGCCTAATGACATAACAGAACTACCTTACGACATATTATTTAAAAAAAAATTGTACAATTGGCTTGTTGACCAATGTTATTACAATTTAAATGAATTCTTTTGACATACCTTTATATAGGTACTGTAAATCTAAAATAAATAAAATTGACATTTTAACTATAAATTGACATTTCTTCTTAATTTTAATCAACGTAACATGACATGACATGCTTTATTTATTTTATGGTTTGACATTTGGTTAAAATATAATAAGTAGGTACATTGATTGGAATGTGTTAAATTTAATGAATTTTAGTTTATTGTGATTTGTTTAAATAATTTTGCATAAAGGTATATTTAAGTAATTGACATTTTAATTAATTTCTGACTGATGATGATATTATTAATGAATGAATTATATTATATGACGCGGTAATTTTAATCAATTTTGTGTAATGAAATAAGTTAATTTTATATAATAATAGTATGGCTTAATTTATATTCATGTAATAGTATAATATTTGCATGTCAGTATATGACGAAACATTTGTGACTAAAATAAATATGTAACACCTTTGTACCTACAATGTTTTATGCAAATAAAGAATTTATTTATTTATTTAAAAAAAAAATTAATATTGTAACATATCATGTAACAAATAGGAACTTTTTGCATAGTTAATACGACGCAAAAAATATGTCTTTTATAACTATTTTCGTCAAGTCCCAATCAATAATCCATATAATTTCAATCAAATAAATGACGACCGTAAAGACAGAAAGTTTCTGTTATAATTTATGATTATAAAATAAAGTATCTTTACATAAATTATTCACGGTGAGTCCATGTAATTAGATCCCAGGAGGTCACCAGGTCACAATATAGAGCTGAAAGCGAAATCTACTCTATATTTAGAATTAAAATACTGAAATCATTTTTGAAATCTATATTATTATATATAAATGATGGTTTTTCAAAAGGCATCCAATTTTTGTTATGTACTTCTGAACAAATAATAAGTATTTATTCAAATTAATAATAATATAATAATAATATCTATGGACGCTTCACACCACGTCAGTCTGGCCCCGTGGTAAGTATCCGAAGAACTTGTGTTACGGGTACCAGACAACGGAAATATATTGAATAATTTTTATACTATACTTATATTTAAGATTTTTATTATATTATACATTTATTTAATACACATCCATGACCCAGGAACACAGAAAACTTTTTTGTTCCTTGGCGGGATTCGAACCCGCGACCTCCGCCTAAAGCGCCACTGCGCTCACCACTGCGCCACGGATATAGGTACTTATATGTAAGTCTGAACCTCCTGTAAAAATTTAAATCTTTGAAAAAGTACCCTGTACCTATATAAGGCAAATCTGATTGATGTATCAATGCACATGCCATACCCTTGAGGCAAGAAATTTGAAATTTTGCACACGTATTTCTCATATGACGTAGGCTGGATTTGTTAAAAAAATAGGTAATAAAAGTTTGTATAAAACTTTTTATTCCTTTGAAATATTTGCATGATATTTCGTATGAATTGAGTACGGAAAAAATAATGATTAACGTATTTCAGCGTTTTCTAAAATTCAGCCCCTAGGTGGGTAAAATAGGGGATGAAAGTTTAAAGCCTACTTAATTTTACGCGGGCGAAGCTACGGGCAATAGGCAAGCGGACTGATTTTATTTTATTGCATGAATGAATAGTACTCTTAAATATGAGTAACTTCTCAGAAGAAACCGTATATCAAAATTTCAAAGGTACATCGATTTGTATATAAAATTTCGCAAGTCTCGTAAAAACGCTCCATACTAAAATCGACATACACATGACGTCATTAATGGATTAAAGTGTATTAAGTAGGTATAAAGTATACGGCCGCAGGAACATATTTGTAAATATATCCGATATTTGTGCGTTTAAGTTCATACTTATAATAATGAATATTTTTGTATATGATGTAAATAAACTGATGATGTAGGTTTTGTTTACTAATTACGCAAAAAAAAAAATGTACTTTTGAAATGTATTTAATTAGTAAACAACACATAAAATATTATATTTTTTTACATTTACCAGCTAGTAATGCCTCAATATTTCTGAATATATTAATGAAACTAAATATTTCAGATGTTGACCGATCCCCTATTAATGCTATCTTTATATAGACAATAAAGCAAACAAAGTGTGTCGGTGATATTTAAGTTATTTAAGCTCTACTTTAAAAGTCAGCTCACACCGAAACAAGACAATACACTTTGCGGCGCTGCATTTTTAAAATAGTGATTCAAAATTGAACCTTATTTAGTAAACAAGAAGATTCACATTTCATTGCAAGCGCGGCGCAGAGCGGTCTAGTTTGACATTCGAATTTTTGCCAGGTAGTACGCCAAGTTACGGAAAACTTCTTATACCTACTTTAAACGAGACGATTTCTCGAAACTGGCTGCGAGTATTACCATGAAATTTACTATGCACCATGCAGATTATAATTTGGAATGGTGATTTGGGAGAGAAAAATTGACCTAGTAAACTGCGCATTTTTAAGCTATACGTTTTGAATATATATAAATATTTTTGACTCTACTCTGTCAGTCCGATTGGCAGTTTGGTATGCGTATGTATAATTTTTGCTTTATTCCAAAATTCGGAATGTAGTGGCTTCGAATCCCATTTTAATTTTAACTATAATAACTCCGAACAAAGATCGGTAGAATTATAAATTATATTACGTATATTATGTTTCATTCTAATTTAACATTAATTTGTGCCGTAAAAGATAGAATTTAAATACTTCATTAATAAACAAATTACAAGGTTGAATTGGTATAATCGGGTAATTAGTTCTAAATAGTACAGTTTCACGCAACTGTAACGCACTCAAAATGGATGAATTCCTCACTCGGCGGGAATCCAACTATTTAATGGAGGAGCCGTAAATGTTTATTTTGAGGACGTTTCTCTCGCCATGGGCGGCGTCGTTATAGGTCTTTAATGGGCAATAAAGTGTCAACGGCCGGCTGTCGCAGATGGCCCACCTGAAGCAGATGTTCTGCTGTATTCAATTGAAGGTAAAAGCGCTTTATTGGGTTTCTATTATGTTAGAACACCGGACTGTATTTTCACCTGGTTGTGATACTACGAGTTTATTAGCGAGGTTTATTTGTAAATATGGGGACAGTTTATCGACGACCTCTGTGGCTTAGTCGTGGAGCGTGTTGGTACTCAAGCCGGGGTCGTCGTGGTGTGAAGCGTCCTTAGATATTATCATATTATACTGCTACTCGACGGGCCGCACATTGTTCAAGATAGCTATCCAAAATTGAATTTTAGCGTCAATTCACACCAAACGAAATGATACGTGACACGGAATTTTTCAGCTAGCTAAAATTCTAAATCAGACTATATTTTTGACACAAGAAGGTAGTTGCATTTTTATTGTAAGAGTTCGAATGTCAAGTTAAACAGCGCTTGTACAGTGTATGGCTGATGTGATATGATTCAAAATTAAATTGAGTTCAATTTTGAATAGCTATCATAAAAATGCTGTGCCGCGTGACGTCGCGATGTGAACTGACCCTTATTCACTACACAAAATGATAAACGTTTCATTGCACGAGTCGGTGCCACGCAGCGAAGCGCACTATCAATTAGTAGAGCTGTAGCAAACCGGATGTATTCAGTACTGAGTAACGGGTGCCCCATCTAGTACCGAATAACAAATACATTTCGTTATTCGTATTTTATGTAGTATGGGTAAAAAACGGAAAAGTGAAAAATGCATCTTACGCAGCTTGGTATTGTAATATAGTATTTTCTACAAATAACAATTGTTGCGACACCGCGACATCGTACTATAAGCGTATGCAATACGATTTGATTCGTTGCTCTAATATAATATAACAGCATGTTAAGAGGTATATAAGAAGTAACGAGCAACGTAACGATACTATAATAACGAGTACTAATTGTTATAGTAACGAATACATACGGGTACGCTTTTTTCGTTACTTTTACGACGTGTAAAAGTAACGAAAAAAGCGTACCGTATTTTAATTAGGTACAGGCTATCAATCTTCATACTTTGATTTATGCCGCTTTTCTTGTTATCTTTCTTGTCATCGTTGTTAACATGTTCATTGTAAACAACGTAGTAAGTACATACTTCCTACTGATAAAAGTATAAATAATCCCACGAAGCTCCGTACTGCATGTTCAGCGGCAGAATAATTACCGTATTATCAACTACCGGGGCAAGAGACAGGTCTTATTTTCTAGGAAATAGTCGAGGCTTAAACGCTTATTATGAAAATATATTATCTGAGATTTTTACAAGCTGTATAATATAAAGACTTGATAATAATGAGGTACACTCACATGAAGGACTACTTATTGTATTGGATATTGTTGAGATCTGTTCTTACAGTGCACAAAAAATATCTTCATAATATCACTACCGTGCTACAAGACAAGCCAAGTGAAGCGTGAGGGTACTACCGGACTACCTTTTCTCGAAGCGTTTCGTCTTTTTTTTAGCCCTCATAACTTGAGTTTGGATTATCTAATATGGAAAATTTGGGGGTATGCTCCCGGTAGTGGACTTATTAAACATGTAAATTTTTTATTGCATAGGTCTTATGTACTTTAGATATTATTGATATCTAAAAATACAAGATCAAAGGTAAAGTATACAAGACAGTAGACAGGCCGGTTCTAACCTAAGAAGCTTCTTCTGCTTCATAGGTTAGAATCGGCCTCACAAGTCTAGCATTCTTGCTGGACTATCAAAAAGTTCACCTACGCGCAAATGAGATGATGAGATGGGTAGGTGTGGTGACATGTTTGGATAAAGTCCGCTACGAGTATTAGTATAAGAGATTATAATAATAATAATAATAATAATAGCTATGGACGCTTCACACCACGTCAATCTGGCCCCGTGCTAAGTATCCAAAGAACTTGTGTTACAGGTACCAGAAAACGGGAAGTATATTTAATACTTTTTTTTACTATAGGTACACATATTTAAGATTTTTATTATATTATACACATATTTAATACACATCCATAAATCCAGGAACAAAGAAAACTTTTTGTTCCTTCGGCGGGATTCGAATCCGCGACCCCCGACTCGAGCACCAACGCGCTGCACCACTGAGTCACAGAGGTCGTCTTTTAATGTAGTAATTCTTTTAAAGTAGCTCCTGTCATCGAAAAAGCGAGAGAGCTGCCTACGCTGGTATGGTCATATTTTGGCTATGACCATACCAGCGTAGACGGCTCTCTTGCGGATGACACCTACTTATGCTGTAAAGAAAGTCCGCAATATGTCAAACATGACTAAGAGTCGTAGAAAGCCGCTAACCACTTGGTGGAATAACAACAAGACAGAGATGGAACAGGAAAACCAGACTAATCAGACAACAAGGACAGAAAATTTGAGCGCATGTACAGGGAGACCCGACCCCAGATAAACTGGAAACATGGGTTGGACAGAGAAAAAGATTCGATGGTATCTTTACTCTGCAATATCCCGCGAAAAACAGCCACAGTGCACACTAAACGCATTAGATATAATATTAATTATTGAATTGTACACTATTTTACTAAAAATACGCCCTTAATTGGTTTATATCCACATAAATATCACTACCTTCCACATCATCTCATTCTTCTCTCTTTAAAATTTGGAAGAGAACTGAATGCAGTGAAATGGAAAGGAATGAAATTTCGGATGATTTTTTAAATTTATTTCAAAATAAACAGAGCGATAACAATAACACGAATAATGTGATGAAACCCAACTATAAACTATCGCTTCGGTCGTGGATTTCCCTCACAATGCGATGGAATGTACTGTGTACTTACTTACCTGTGACAAAAGCCATTTCCTAACATAAAATCTAAATTATTTTCCGCTGTGGACGCGCACGTTTTTCCGTGGTGAACTATCTCAGCAGGTAGAAAGACGCAAGAGGGGTACACAGTTCTCACCTCTTTTCTACTTAGTTTACCAAGCTAAAGTAGAAATAGAGGTGAGATCAAATAATAATTTCAGTTTCAATGTTTATGGAAGGGAATGACGTTTTTAGTTTGACAAAATTTAAATGTCGATTCTTTATATACTACGCACTCATTTAAACATACAATGCTATGAATTATTAGTAGCTATTAAGTAATTTGATATATCCGTATAAAAAATCGAACATTTATCGGAGGAAAGTGCTCTAAAATATCTGGAAAACACCCAGGTAGATATTTGGATAAGGAAAGGAATAAAATTTTAAGATGTTTTTGTTCCAGAATCTTTTTTGTAATGAATTGAGAGATAAAATTAAACATGCGCCTTTGAGATTAAATTAATCATAAATTCAATCAAAACATTTTCACTGACTGTAATATTTATAAGGTTTTTTGGCCTGGTATGACGATCCGGACGAAACGGTGGAATGAGCCTTATAATTTATCACAATTACTATAGCTGTCAAAACTATCTTAAGGTTCGATTATACGTGTACAAACTTCATAATTAAATAAACTCTGATCAGTATTCACAATTGATTGATCTGTCTTAATAATTCTTATAATCCATGAGGAGTTATAATGTTCGCACAAACATTTTGGTAAAATTGTCGTATCTATACGAACAGCAAAAGATAAAAGTGTATGTTAAAGTTTTATTAAAATAATAATTAAAAGTATAATGCCTTTTTTCCTATAAATATTAATTCTTTCAAACCTACAAAAAGCTAGCTGCTATAAGCTACTAGTGTAAGGCGGCCAACTTTCTAAAAACTGAATGCGGGACTTTTGGTGAATAGATAGAGTTGTGTGTGGGGGGGGGGGGGGGGGGGGTGTTAGGGATTAGTCAGTCAATAACCAAAAATAAAAAAAACCAAAACTAAGGTAGAAGTCATTTATTTTTAAAATCATATTTGTCACTGGAGTGACACTTTTTAACAAGCTCAGGATTTTTATTGAGAATGTCATAAAAATCTTCGCAACTGCCCATATTAAATTTAAGTACAAGCAGAGCTCGTAGTGTTTCCACTTTTAGTGACGACTTTTCGGACGTCCACAGAGCATTCATCAAAGAAAATACTCTTTCGGTAGACGCGTTGGTTCCTGGTAAGCAAAGCAGATACTGGACAATGAGCAAGCAGTTCTTTATCGGTATTCCAGTTTTTTGCAAATTTTCAAATACCTCCAACCATCGTTTTTCAGTGCTGTACTTGTTCTCCTCCCAGCCCTTTAGGATATCACTGTTTACGTAATTAGACATATAATTTACTTCGTCAAACAAGTTATCTTCGTTTAAAGTCGTAGCCAAACTAGGTATCTGCACTAATAACTGCTGATACGTCAGCTGTACGTCATTCCATTTCAGGCTTTGTTTTAGTTGAATCCAGGTAGACGTTTTGAACTCGTCATATTGATGCATATACTTTTCCAAATACAGGATACAATTGTTATAAAAGTTCCGAATATGTCCCATAAAATAATCTCTGTCGATATCGCCGCTCTCTACAAGATTTGTCAACTCATTTCTTATTGTCAGTGGAATATACTCATTTTCTAATCGGTTTGAATATTTGTTTTTTAAATCAACTAAGAAGTGGGAAACTTCCGTAATGCTAGTCTTGTCTCCTTCCATCATTTTCACAGAATCGGTAAATATTGTTGCCTGCACATGGACAAATTTCAACCACAGTTCTGAGCATTTGTTTGAGAAAAAATTATACAGTGCAGCAGGGCATTTTTCTTGAGATAAAAAGTAAGATTTTAATGGCGAATACATCTGTAAAATTCTCTCAACTGAAGAAGATAGTGCTAGCCATCTTGTTTTACTGTATCCCAACATTCTTTTATATTGCACCTCTGCTTCTTCGCAAAATTCCTTAAGGTTTTCTACACGCACAGTATATATATAAAAGTACGAATAAATCTTCGTAACTATATGTTCTACGTCCACTGGTAATAAATCTGCTGCTGTTTGAATAGCGTTGTGAGCGATATGCGCTGCGCAGCCCACTCCAACTATTTGTCTGCCTAAGCCTTCTTGAAGTTTTCTAAAAACGTTACATTGACCTGAACGTTCAACCCCGCCAAAATTAGTGTTAGCATTATCGGCACAAAATCCAATCACTTTATCTTTAAGGTTGTGCTTTTCAAGGATGCCCATTAAAGAAACGTAAATCATTTCTGCGGTTTCACCAGGTAAATTCGCGAGATCTAATATTTTGACGTTAATGCCGGTTGTGGGGTGAAAATATCTCACTAACGTTGGAAATATTTTGATATCTTTATGGTTTGAAGCATCAGTATATATGCAGATAAATGGGACATCACTTAGTTCTATCTTAAGAATATCCGCAGAATACGGCGCGATCACATTCGTTGCAATAGCTTCACACTTGGTTTTCCCACAGCTAAACTTCTTATCAAAAACTTTCTGAATTAATTTGGAAGTGCAATCCATCGATCGAAAACTGTGATTGTGACATACAGTATGGAAAGCCCACAAACCTTCAGCTTTTGCCAGCTCTGCTTCTTTGTCACCATATTTTTCATGACGGAAGTAAGTTGTAAGTGATGACGACGAACTTGCAGCAGTAAGGGATTTTTTATGCTTTTCCGAAGTCAAATGCCTTTTTATATCATTTTTGCCGCCGTGAGCAACAGAAAAGGTTCCATTGCATTTGTTACACCGCACTTCCGAAGGAGTTAAACACTTTTGCAAGAACGGAAATTCTTTTTGTAAATCTTCAGTGAATTTACAAGTTCGCTTTTTCACCGTCGGCGGCATTGGAAGATTATCGGACGGAACTTATAAAATAAAAACCTTAAGCAAAAAGCAATAATATAAACTATCAATATCGTGTCACGGCGTGCACTAACTTTTAAAATCAAAACACTTCTATTACTCAGTATGGGCCTATGCAGCCTGAAATAAAGGTTATTTAATTTAATTACTCGTGCGCCCCTTTCCCGCTCTTACGCCTCATGAGTTCAGTAGAGAGAAAGAGAACGAGATTAAGCGCGATACGCTATTATAATAGCGACTATAATAATGTGTTTCTGCGCTGTTGTGTGGGTGTTGTGTAGAAGTGTGGTAGTCTGGTAGAAAAATAGGAATGCGGGACATCCGGGACGCATACAACGTTTTACGGGACTATTTTACTAATAATTTCAAAGCGGGATTTCATCTAGCATTACGGGACGGTCCCGCAGAATGCGGGACGGTTGGCCGCCTTATACTAGTGTCACGACAGCATTAATACCAGTTACCTAACTAAATAATTTTGATTTAATTAATCCCATCTTGTCACATTAACTAAGACTAGAAGCGCTTTAATTGAAACCCCTTCTGTAGTTACATACGCTATTATAAAGGCGCTGTAAAGCCAAGGACTAATTATATTCTTGAGAGGGAACTGTCCCTAACAGTGAGCCGGGGTAAACCAACAGTGCCCGCTAAGGCTAGATTAGAATTAGTTCACAACAAGTACCTTGCACGAAGTTAACTGCACGCAGAACTTTCTAGTCGCCCAGCTACAGAAGCTAAACTTTGAACGATTTGTCGCTAGACCAGCTTCGTAATTTAGAGACTCCTAAGAGGTGCTTATTAGTGACTATACAAAAAGTTATTCAAAATGTACAAGTACATGATATGCGATAAGCTTATAATGCTTATAACTGGCAACTTATTTTTTTAAGTTTCTTTAAAATTTATTAAAATTTAAAGTCGCTAGTGACCTCTCGTATAAGCTTTAATACGATTTGTCGCTAGACCTACTTCATAATTTAGAAACTTCTAAGAAGTGCTTATTAGTGACTATGCAAAAAGTTATTCAAAAATTATAAGATAGGCGAAACAAGATTATAGAGGAAGTTACTGGCACCTTTGAATTTCATTTAAAACTTCATTGATCACAAAAAGGTTAGTTAACTCTGTGGCTGAGTGATCAGCACGTTGGCGCTTTAGCCGTAGGTCGTGGATTCGAATCCCTCCAGGGAACAGTTTCTGTACTTCTGGGTCATGAATGTGTTTTAAATGTATGTATTATGTAATAAAAATCTTAAATATAAGTAAAGTATGAAAAATATTAAATATATTTCCGTTGTTTGGTACCCGTAACACTGGTTTTTTGAGAACTTACCACGGAACCAGATTAACGTGGTGTGAAAGCGTAATAAAAGTAATCTTTATCTTATTAATGTACAGTATTATAAAAACTTTACATTTAAAATTAATCTTTGCAATATAGCATTCTAGATTAACGTGGTGTGAAAGCGTAAAAAAGTAAATATTTATCTTATTAATGTACAGTATTATAGGAACTTTACATTTAAAATTAATCTTTGCAATAAAGCATTCTAGGAATGCGTTTGTCCAACTGGCATGGGCGTTACTTGAATGAACAGTAAAGAGATTTCTTGTACAATGGACATTCCTGCTTACATCATGTTTTTGGACTGGAAAATTCATTCATTTATTTGATTGTTTTTCATTTCTATTTTATTTATAATATTTCATATTATATATTATGTATATCATTTTGAGACTGAGGTACATTTTATTGAATTTCCAATAATCTTATCTTAATAAGCACTTCCGTAGCTCGCAGCAAACCAGAATGAACTGATGCGATTTTTCCGTGTATGTGCTTGAATCCGTTCAGGTCGACATGACGTCAGGTGGGTCGGATGCGATTTTTTCCGTGTAAGTGCTCGAATCTATTCAGGCCGAACTAACGTCAGTTGTAGGGATGGGCGTTGAATGAACGAACTGTTTTATTAAACTGTTTATTTGTCATGAACGGGTAAACTAGTTTAACGTCTATTGATAAACTAGTCTATGCGTGAACGGTTGCCATATGCCGGAACGGTGCTAGCGACAGAGACCGTTCGTTGCGACGCGACGACACGATCGACGGACGGGCGCGGGGCACGACGACTCGGCACGAGCAATACGTCTATCTCTGTTCTTCACAACCGACGACGTGCTTTAGTCTATGTCATACATAATTACATTCGTTGAGTGGGCGGTGTTTTAATAAAATTAACTTTAAAGTAAGATAACAAAGACGCAATTCTAATGACAAATTCTGAAATAAATAAATCTTTGAACTTTGTTTCCGTAATTTTACCTATGATACGATGACAATCAAACAGTCTTGATTGGAATGCAATTTGTGTAGGTCAAGGATTCAACTTGTTTCAACAACTCACTTAAATGTTAACGGACATGCAATTTGTAAGCCTGGAAAAACTATGAAGGGAAGTTCATTTCCACCGCTCACAGATTAAACCGTCTCGTCGTTCGTCGTCATCACTAGTCGCGTCGATCAGCAAACGACAACAAGTTTGTCAAAACAGTTAATGCTAAAAGTCGTTCATTCAACAAAACTACTTTGTTTGTCATAGTTTATTGCTCAGTTCAGTATTCGTCGAACACGTAAACTAGTCGAAAAAAAAACTGTTTTTTCAACTAGTTTACGATGAACGATAAACGGTCTCGTTTCGTTGATCGAAAAAGCGTCGACGACCCACCACTAGTCAGTTGTAACTCGATTCAGTTGTATCGGCCTCTCATCTGTGGAGACCTTTAAAAAGTTAACTAGCGTAATAAAGGCGTTGATGGAAAATTTTATAATATCAGATATAGTATAGTATGTATGTTAGGTACAAAATTGTTTAGCATAACAAAATTGTATATCTGAAATTCAAAGTACCCGGTTTTATCTTTCAAAATACTTGACATAATATAACATACACAAAAATTTATATACGTAATACGGCACAAAGATTGTTTGTTTAAAACAACATAACATTCGTCAGAAGTAACACAAACAAACGTATAAGATTTCACGCTCACGCTATTTGGCAATATTGAAGTTGTTTTCCAAACACGCCCGGAAATTTCCCGCATTTCATTTTGAGTTCAGATATTTGATTCAATGTCTATAGAAATAAATATTTTTTTATAATTGGTTTCATTTAAAACGGCCAATGTCTGTGACTATCATAATAATTCAAAACTATATTTAGTTATGTGATACCGGTAAGAAATCTCAAACTGTCGCCACTTAATTATTGTAGTTTATATTTTACATAAAAAATCTCGAAGCCCATTAACTGTGTCAAAATAATAACACGTTTTCCTTTAAATACGACTTAGCGTAGAATTTATTTAACTAATACGTACCTAAAGCAAAATCTTTTTAACAGTTTAAAGAGAATTGTGCAACTGGAGGAGTATGAAATTTGGCAGACGAAGCAAAGTTAATGTAAAGGAAGGTGTTCAAATAATGCTTAGAAATACAGAAATTAATTAAAATAATAAAAACATAAACTACTTCAGTTTATTAACAAACACTGCAGTGCGTTTAATAGATAAAAGTAACACGTTGATCTTTGTCAATCTGCCACAACATTTTCATTTTTTAGTTTACCTTTATCTAAGACGAAAAAGAAAACAAAACAAAGAAACTAAAAAGTTCAAACTTAAAAAATATAATAATAATTATTAGGGGCAAATGTCGTTGGCGCGAGGGGTGCGTTTGCAAGTTTTAGATAAAGTCATAATTATGGTATTAGGGAACATAGATTTTCCGAAAGTGACAATAAAAAACAGTATTTAAATCTTAGAGTTATTTTTGTAAAAAAGAGAGGAAAATAATCAGATCATAAAATATAATAAAAAGCTAGTATTATCTTAATATGAACTTCATGTAATGTTATTAAATAGAAAATCCTTTCCGTGCGCGTACGTAAGGGAGTAATAATAATTAAACCTAATGATCTTCCAGACGCAGAAGGTGGTTTAGCTAAGCTCTTTATTGCTTATGTTATGTAATAATATATTTCGAGAATGAGTCTGCGAGAATTAAGAAGGTATTTGAATTGCGTCACGCATTTTGCTTAGGTAGCAGATTAGCAACAAATTGAGAGAAAACTTGAACCCGAAGGCAGGTAATATTCTTTGGTAAAATTATAGTCTTAATAATGCTATTATTTTAATCGTTGTTGTTAGTTACATGATCAAAAATCTGTTCGCTTTGTCGGGAGCTAATTTTAGTTGGACTTAAAGAGGTCTACTTTTCTTGGAGATTAGGCATAATTACATTTCAATTATCCTGCCAAACACACGAACAATTATATAACACCTACACTATTGTAAAATACTCAAGTGCTCAGAGCTAAATATTTTGCTTTGCTTCACCTTAGTTGCCGCTATATTTTAATTATTATTTCGTATTAACCTCACACAGATAACAGAGTAATGAACTCCCAGTACTAGGTCACACGACACGACGTCGATCCGGAAGAAGTCGTCGATGCTCTGTCCGGGCAGCGCGGCGTTATCGTCGTGGCACTTGATCTGCGTGTCGTCGTCCTCAGGCAGCGGCATGAACTGCACGCTGCTGCTCGATACAAGCATCAATGTGCTTGAGAGCAGAATGTTCAGCATTGAACATGTGAACTAGACCGCGTTGACGCAAGATCATCAAGTTCCTACTCTACATAATTTAACCTACTCTAAATAATATGCTGACCACATAGCCTGTACATATTTGTGTGTGTAAAGATGCATGAGTATATATTAGAAGAATTGTTAATAATAAATCAGATACCAACTCATCTCCCATTTCCTTAAACACTCGTCCAGGGCTACTCTCTGGAAGTGTTCCGACCGACTCCCAAATCCATACCGACGACCTCTCACTGTGGCCAAGACTCCATTAGCCTAACTAGTCACCTGAGCCTGGGTGATTGACAGTGAGAAAATCATTTCCATACTTATACCCATATCCTTCCAACTTTCCGTTTGTTACTTAGGGCTCACGGTGCAGACATCCCGCACTTATTATATATATTTATTTATACATCAAATCTATGGTTAGGGCTGTAGGGCGCTAGGGCATTAGGGGTTAGGACTCTTAGTGTTAGGATACAGCTCTCCCCCATAGTTTAAAGTAAAATCCGATCCTGGATTTTACATTTGGTACTCTGTGCAACCACAGACTAATAAACGAGCAGAACTTACATACGACGTCGAGCCGGAAGGAGTCGTCGATGCTCTGTCCGGGCAGCGCAGCATTGTCGGCCTGGCACTTGATCTGCGTGCCGTCGTCCTCGGGCAGCGGCATGAACTGCACGCTGCTGCTCACCCACGTCTCGTTCATTGCCTCTGTTACCTGCGTAATTATACACTTTTTTCTAGAATTATTGAGTAATGATATACAAGTGTATATATCTAGTGTTACTAGCAAGAAAATTTGAAGCATTAATTTTTTTGTAACCACATTCCTAAATAAAATCGTTCAAAGTTTTATACTTTCACTATCCTTCGCCCGCGGCTATACTTGCGTAAATAAAGTATCCCATGGGAGTGTGCCCGTGTAGTACTTTTTAGATTAAAAAGTAGTATTTGTTCTAATTCAGAGAATAAACTATTACCATACCGAATTTCATGAAAATCTTTCAGTAGTGTTTGTGTGAAAGACTAACAAATATCCATCCATACATCCATTCTCACAAAGTTTCACATTTTTAATAGTAGTAGGAAATTCAAAGGAAGTAACAAGTTAACAAGTATCAATTTAACTTTGAAACAAATCAAACATTCATTAATGGGGTTAAGACACCCAATTCGCAGATATCTAATTGCAGCACAACATTCAAAAGGGCGCGTTCTTTGATAAAATACCGTAATATGAACTTTTGAGCAATAAAAATGGGAATAGTTCAGGAATCCTGAGCTATGTATTTCGAGTCAAAGCGAATTGAAACACGAATACTTTTCTAGCGTAACATTGATTACTTTGCGTAGCAACTTTGAAAAACTCCCAAAATATGCCACCAACTGTAAAATTGGAAATTCAATGAAATTGTTGTCGTACGGATTACAAATGCGTATAAGACTATGAATCCCGATTACTTTTTACGGCTACTTATTTTTATAGCTACATTTTACAGTTATTTTTATCACGAACTTCAGAAATACGGAACATACACTCAAAATTACATTCGAGCGGAAGTAGCATAACCTCGTGGGTGATTCGTACCTTTGCCCTTTTGAATTTGCGGTTGTCCTTGAACCAGGTGAGCTGGGCGGGCGGGCGGCTGCCCTCAGCCATGCAGGACAGACTGACGTACTTCTCCGACGAGAGAGTTGCTGGCTTGTTCGATATCGCTACCGACATTGGTCGCACTGTAACAAATAGTGAGTCTGTATGCCAATTTGTATATAAGTAAAAAAAATCGTTTGTATTATCCTACTACTATATTATACTATTCTAAATGTGAATGGATGGATGGATGAGTGTCTAGGCTCTGGATTAACACATAGGCTACTTTTATCCCGAAAAAGAGGTGTTCCCGACGGATACTGTATTTAGGCCGGCGAAACCGCGGGAAAATGCTAGCACCTAATATAAAATGGTTGCAATGTGAACCAGTTTGTTTATTACGTAATCTGAGGCAGTAAAAAAATTACGTACAACTTACAAGTGTTATAGAATCGGTCTTTGCAATTGCCGTGAAATAGTCTAAACGAGAAACGAGTCGCGGGGAAAAGTTATTATTAAAACTTGTTCAACTACAATAAAAAAAAAAAATCTATCACCCGAATACGTAAATTATTTTAACCTAAATAAAATCATGTTATCTCTCTCGTTCTTCGTATTTGTGAAAGAGAAAGCATGATATTTTAACCCTAAGTTAACTTTAACCCGGATTATTATTAGGATTACCCAAAGTGTTATTACGAATCAGTACTACGTTAGTAATATATATTCTTTGTCAGTACTACGGCGGCGGAACAAACATACATACATGGACTGCCAAAATCATTACCCTTCCTTATGGCTTCGCCGTAGTCGGGTAAAAACACATTGTAAAAATATTCATGAACATGCTCATGACCATGATCTCAGTAAAGTTAAAAAACTTCCACAAATCTGTTAAAAGTAATAGTTATGACTAATAATAATTGGGTTTGCATAAAATAAATTAAACAGAAATAAAACAACAAATGTAACACGAATGTAACTTCCATAAAAATCGTTTTTTAATTGAGCACATTACGTTTACATGAAAGAAGTTACTATTAATTACTTTAAGAAATGCAAGTACAATTTAAAAAACCAATAAAGTAAGTCACGCTATTGTGTTTTTACATATAATGTTTTGTTTAATATTATGTTTTGGTTGGCAGTGGGTGTTAGGGACAAGATATTAGCTACTGTGCAAGTTAATATATTAGCTATTGTTCTAATAAAATATGCAACTAGTGTGTTAACTAAGATTTATCGTAATCGGTCGAGCAGTATCAGAATTGGGATATCCTCATATGATATGAAAGTTTTAATGCCGTCTAAAGGTCAGTTTACACCACGACGATACGGGACGTGACGCGGCGCAGTATTTCTTAAGATAGCTATTCGAAATTAAACTTTATTCACTACACAAAAAGGTACACGATTCATATGACATCAGTCATACACTGCACACGCGCTTTGCAGCTCGGTGCAACTTGACATTTGAACTCTTACAATGAAACGTATATCTTCTTGTGAAACGAATAAAGTTTAATTTTGAATAGCTATCTTAAAAATGCAACTCCATTTCGCGTATCGTTTTATTTCGATGTGAATTGACCCTAAGTAGTGAGTGACACATTGGCTTCGTTCTGCGGAAAAAAGCGCTAGTTAGCGCTAATCACGTCGATTATTAGTTTACGTTTAGATCAAATTTTTCAAACCAAATTTGGTATAAACGTAAACTAAATGATAGAATTCGACCAAAGTAACGTGACCTACCATAACGTGACCTACGTGACATACCTAGTACGTGTGCCAAATATTACATATTTACCATTCAATAAACATTTACACTTAGACATTAATTTAGTCATATTTAATATTTCTGTATACGTATAGATTAAATTGCATCTGAACAGAGCAGCAATCAAATTAGCAGCATTATGTGTTCTACTGTTCTCTTTGTTTACGTTTGGATTTAATTGATTCTAAACGGAGTACTCGTATAGTAAAATAACGAGTAATTTATCTTAAATGATTACCTAAACATAACCTAAACGTAAAATATCTTGTTCGAACAATATTAAAACTGGACGGTAATGGATGTAGGTCATACACATCGGCAACTTGGTTGGCTTGGCTTCCGCTGCAACTATCCGGCACGCATCGACTGCCGAGTTATTGGAATTGGATTGCAATCTTCTGTATCGTTTTATTAACACGAATTACGATGGAGACTCGTGATGCCGAAATTTGAATTGGTTTTGGTGTGGCTGTTTCATCTATGAATATAATGGTCAATTCATACAGAAACGAAACAATACGATACGCGGCGATTTTTAAGATAGCTATTCAAAATGAAATTTTATTAATTACTAGCTGTTTACCGCGGCTTCGCCCGCGTCAATATAGTATCAGGTATTCCGCGGGAATACTGTACTTTTCCGGGATAAAAAGTAGCCTATGTTTTAATCCAGCGCCTAAACTACTACCGTACCAAACATCGAAATCCGTTCGGTAGTTTTTGCGTGAAAGAGGAACAAACATCCATCCTCACAAACTTCACATTTGTAATAGCCGTAAGAATATACACGTTTCATTGTAAGAGTTCGAATCTCAAGTTGCACCGTGCTGTACGGCGTATGTGCTTTGTGCAGTGTATAACTGATGTCATATGAAACTTGTATCTTTTGTGTAGTAATAAAGTCAAATTTTGAATAAGTATCTTAAAAATGCAGCAACGCATAGTGCTTCGCATCATCGCGGTGTGAATTGAGGCGTTAATTATTAATTTTGAGTTATCGAGAGGAATTTAAAACTTATTTTTAACTAGCTGAACTTCGTTTGCATAACTTCGTTGCCCGCAATGAACGGAAACGAAACCCTATTTTTATACGGAACCCTAAAATAAAAGTAGCCTATATTAGACCTTATAATATCAGTTATCTGCCAGCGAAAGTCCCATGAAAATCGGTCCAGCCACTTCAGAGATTAGCCGGAACAAACAGACAGACAGACAGACCGTCTGTCTGTCTGTCTTCCTGACAGACAGACAAAAATTTTAAAAATTGATATTTTATTGTTAATATCGAATATACTTTCATTTGCCTTAAGTGAAAAGCTGTTAATTTAAAATTACAAACAGACACTTCAATTATATTTATCTGTATAGATATAGATGTATAGATAATTAGTTTTTTTCTTCTAGAACAGCCATCGTATATTCTACACTGTACGTAAAAAGTTTAATGTAACCTCTTAATCAGATACATTTCAATGTTTTTTTTTTGTTTATTTACAGCCAGTTCCTTTTCTTTATTTGGAAATAATATATCGTCCACGAAATTTGTGTGGGAAGTTTGGAAATCAGATAAGTAGTTGCAGAGATTGGTGTGTCCCGTATAATCCCCGCTCATGGGAATTGGGCTGGGGTGAAATTTTTAAAAGGGAAGCTGCTCCAGAAAATAGCTTTTCTCGGTTCAGGCCTTTGATTTATAACGCGTTCAGAATATAAGCCAAACATCTAAATAATAGTCGACTGTAATTTTGGTGGAATGTGATGCTGCTTATAGATTTCGGTTTTATTAGTGTTGAGAACCAATGCGACCATATTATACAGACCAGAGTGGAACTATAAGGAACCCTTATAGTTCCACTCTGTCTGTCCGCGCTTGTCATGATTTTTTTACAAAGTGAACCATTTTCGAGTAATTGGCCTTCAAAATGGTTGTTAGTCCCTGGTATTACTAAATTATGTGACTTAGAATTTCCAGGTTTATAGATCATGCTAAATACTCTTTAGGATAATTATTTTGGACAAAATTGGACAGTAATTTTTGAAGTAATTAGAAAAAAGTCTCGTCGCCTTATAAAATATGTTTATTCAACTAACGTGTACTAATTTTGTTAATTATTAATTACTAACCATCTTTCTGCGACTCTGCCCGCGTGAGTATAGTATCTCGCGGGAATACTGCACTTTTATTTTGTACTCCACTTATGTTTTAATGTAGAGCCTAAACGTACCAAATTTTATCGAAATCTGTTCAGTAGTTTTTGCGTGAAAAGTAACAAGGATCCATCCATCCATCCATCTATCCGCTCAAACTCTCACATTTACAGTAGTGTAGTAAGATATGTATGCTATTTTAACGCAATAAAATTAGATAAAACCATTAATATAAGCGCTGAAAAATGTTTGGAAAATCGTTTAAATGCTACTTCACGTTAGATTATGGCGCACTAATTCAGGCGCAGCTCCCTCGGGGGCTTACATTAATACCGCGTTATATAAATAAAATGTAATAGCGATTAAATAAATCGTTTAGTTTCCAGCTGCATTTGGAAACGCTAACCCACTTTGAAACTTATGTGCATAAACTTACGGTTCATTTCCAAACGAACGGTCTTCTCCTGCGGACTGACGAGGTTCGTGTTGGAGGCTCGACATTTAAAGGTTGTATTTAAGTTGGTCCTCTTGACGTGCGGCAGCTCGAGGCGGTTGACGACGACGTGCGTGTCGGTCTTCTCGCCGATGTATTGCGGGGCGGGCGCGCCGTCGATCAGCCAGATCACCGTGGGTGCTGGACGACCTGGGAAGATAACCACAGTTAAATCCGTAGACGTATACATTATACACGAGGCATGTCGAGACAAAAACTGTTCCCACTTAAATAACCCCACTTTTGGATTGTTTGTGGCCATTTTGACATTTGAGGTTATGGTGAATACAAGATGACGTAACTTTTACTTGTATGAAGATTTGTTCTGTCAAATGTACATACTATGGCACTCATAGCCCATCCTTTGTTTTGAAATTATTGTAAAAATTTAATTAAAATAATAATAATAATGATATCTATGGATGCTTCCCACCACGTCAATCTGGCACCGTGGTAAGTATCCGAATAACTTGTGACTACAGGTACTAGACAACGGGAGGTAGATTTATTTAATATTTTTAAACTATACGTATATCTATATTTTTTATAATATGAAAAACATTTTAATACAAATACATGACACAGGACTATTAAAAAGTTTTTGTTTCCTTGGCGGGATTCGAACTCGCGACCTCTGGTTTGAGCGCCGACGCGCTAACCCCTGAAGCCGTCAAGAGTTAGTGAAATTAAATACAATTAATTCATATTATGATTTAAAGTCATTCATAAAAATAAAAATTGAAATTAGATAGGTATTCATTTTACTATAAATTTTAGAATAGGTACACCAACAAGGCGACTGCTATTAATTTTTAAACTGAAGATCGATTCTGCTATTTCAATCTTACAATAATACAGTTTATATATAGTCTCGATCTCATTTAATATCAAAATGGTATTCTCATAAATGATGAACATGAAACAAAATTTTGACATTCAAACGCGTTGGACGTTGGGTCAATTCATGATTTTTTTATATATCAATAACACCAGTCAACAGCGTTTTTGCGCACGGGTTATACATACTTTATTTTTATTGCTTTTATACTTATAACATAATACGATTGGGGCGCTGCAGAGGATAAGAACAAAAAATAGTTCTGAATTTGCTTTTGAGTGTAAAAAAATGTAAAATTCAAATCAATGAAAATACATGAAAAATTGACATAGAGATAATTTATTTAAAGATACCGATCATCCATTTATGAATTATTCTTACAATAAAAGTTTTAAAATAGAGTCAAAATGTTTAAAACTTAACAGTTTTACTTTTCCTTTCATGTTCAGTAGAAGTTTCTCTTATTAACCACCAAATATAATCCCTCAATCCTCATCATGTTTTCAGTGCCATACTGGCCTTGGTAACGTCTCTCAAATTCTAACTATATCTTGATGGAAGCTTTCCCTTCGTTCTTCTGAATAAGCTCCCATATTATATTTAAATTTATCAAAATCAGAATGTCACATTTGCATCTTTAGAGACAAACTACACCCGAAGATATAAGCTTCTTAATCATGTTATAGTTTTATTCATACATTTAATTCATAAGCCTATTTCTGTCTTGATTTGTAACAGGTAGATGGAAGTGAGCTTGTTATGCTTCGCATATCTCTAACTTGTGTACTTAAATCATACTTTTCCTCCCTTTCCCTTTAATGAATTCACCGTAAATATAGCTAAATGAGACAGCGTATAGTTTACAACTTCTCGAAGCCATTTTGTACAAGTTAATACAGCGAAAAAAAAAATGAAACGCGTTATTTCTCTATAATATGCAAAAAAAACTCATACCGTCGGACACAAAAAGCGATGCAAGAAACACACACCATGGCCTAAGAACCTCTCTTTCGCCGGCAACATAGCGCAAAAACCGACAAAAATTGGGCGTAAAAATCAAAAATGGTCAAATCGCTGTAACTTCTAAAAAAGCAAATATTTTCGATTTGTAATTGCACTTTTTTATATATATTTGCTTATATAATCAGAATAAATGAAGTAAAACCCATGCGCAAAAAAAAAAAAATTGTCAACCTATGTAATTTATTGAAAATGTAAGTAAAATATGAGAATTATCCTTTTTAGCGTCTCACATTTTTGGTGCAATTAGACGAGGGATACCTCTGTAACATTGGCTATATTACCCTTATAGCCCATATTATAAAATTAAAACCTTTAAATAAATCGTTTGTTCGTTTAAACGCCACATAGTGCAGCGTGACGTAGCAAATTGCAGGGATGCGCTACGAATCGCTATATTATGCAGGACAGGTTTTCATTTCAGACTTCCATTATGCTCCCATACTTTTTATTAGGGTTCCGTAATACTTAAGGAACCCTTATAGTTTCGCTCTGTCCGTCTGTCTGTCTGTCTGTCTGTCTGTCTGTCTGTCTGTCCGCGCCTCTAGCTCCTGTAATTATGAATATAAATTGATGAAATTTCGTGCAGTTATAGATTGTGTATAGATCACGGTTTCGGGATCATAAAAAATAATAATTTTATATTTTAGGGGTGGCTCTCCATACATGTGAAGTGGGGATGAAAATTTTTTTTTTCACTCTACCCCATCGTGTGGGATATCGTAGAATAGGTCTTTTAAAATAAAGGCAAGGTTCCATACGTTATTTTTTTATAAAGTTCACCATTTTCGAGTAATCGGCCTCCAAAGTAGTTTGTAAGTTGGTCCCCCCCCTAGCATTTTTAAACTATAGGAGATAGAAACTTGAAAATTTCCATGCTGATAGATCATGCTAAAAACTCTTTAGGAAAATTATTTTAAACCAAATCGGACAGTAACTTTTGGAGTAATTAAAAAAAAAGCATATTACGCGTTTATAGTTACGGAACCCTCTTTAGACATGTCCTGACATGCTCTTGGTTAGGTTATTATCTCTACATAAGGGTTAGTTCACAGCGAAACGCGACGCGGCGCCTCATTTTTAAAATAGTGATTCAAAATTGGTCACAGGAAGATACACGTTTCATTGCAGAAGCGGCGCCGCACTATGTAGAGCGGTCTAGTTTGACATTCGAACTCTTGTAATTAAACGTGTATCTTCATGTGTAATGAATAAAGTTTAATTTTGAATATCTGTCTTTAAAATGTACCACCGCGTCGCGTGGCGTATCGTCACGTCACGTCACATGAACTAACCCTTAGTCGTTAGCCCGAATCTCCGATCAGTAAGTTGGGGACGCGACTCATATATTTTATTTAGGAAATCTTTCATCAAATAATTCGGACAGACAAGTAATAAAAGTTACAAATTTTAATAAGCAGAGTACCTAGATATTATTATGTAAATGGTTTGCAGTTCTTTAAATAAAATATGATCTAACCGCCAGTTAAAATAAGAGCTAAGAAGTCGGGTTAAATTTGATTAAAATGTAGGAGCAACTCTCAAAGGAATGCAATATTTATTATGAACATCTTCACTATAAATACGGACTGAATAATCAGATAATTATTATTATTAGCATAATTTTACATAAGGTACTTCTGGTCACCTTTGGACTACATATTCAAATAGTATATGGTGTATTAGAGCTCCGTGGCCTAGTGGGTAGACCGTTTAGTTCGCACTCGAGAGAGTGCAGGTTCGAATCCCAGATTGTGGCGTGTACCAATGAGACTTTTCAGATCTCAAGTACATTATACGGATGCTCTAACGGTGAAGGAAAACATCGTGAGGAAACCCGCACATAGTTGGCCCCAGACGTATTGACCAGTTCATTCCTCTGGACTAGGTTGACTATGTTGTGAGAATGCCGTATGTGCTTGGGCAACCAAATGACATTTAAAAACCAACTGTCCCAGGCACTACAGTATTTCAAGAGTGGTTACTTCGCTCGGAGAATACTGTATAAATCATCCATTAACGGATGTAAAGGCCTAAGTTTTTTTTTTATGTTGTATTAGGTACCTAATGCTACTTTTATCTGATACTAGCTGTTGCGCGCGGCTCCGCCCGCGTAAATACCTATAGTGTCCCTCGGGTACATTGTACTTTTTCGGGATAAAAAGTAGTTTTAATTCAAGGCCAT
Organism: Glaucopsyche alexis; assembly: GCA_905404095.1. Classification (NCBI taxonomy): domain Eukaryota; kingdom Metazoa; phylum Arthropoda; class Insecta; order Lepidoptera; family Lycaenidae; genus Glaucopsyche; species Glaucopsyche alexis. The sequence continues at coordinate 21,730,206 of FR990045.1, forward strand.
ACCAAATTTTATTGAAATCCGTTCAGTAGTTTTTGCATGTAAGAGTAACATACATTCATCCATCCATCCATCCATCCATCCATCTATCCTCACAAACTTTCAAACAAACATTTATAATATTAGTAGAATTGCTCTGTGAATATAATATTGAGAGGTGAATTATTATCTTTTCTACATACATACATACATACATATAATCACGCCTTTTTCCCGTAAAGGGGTAGGCAGATACCACTTTTTGCCACTTGCTACGATCCTTACATACTCGTTTCGCTTTGTTCACTTTCATTCTTACCATCCATTCCTCCTCTTACATTCAACGTAGCGAAGCGGCTCTCCGTGGTCCGCTTTTCACCTCCGCGAGAAACGAGACGTGATGGGTGGTGAACCACATCGCCGCCATTTTGGATAATTAAATTATATTATCCATGATTATCCATTGCGTTTCCACGGATTGGTGGAGAGGGTAGGAATAGGGAAAGGGAAGGATAGGTGGTGTGGAAAGGAAGATTGGCAAGTTAGAGTGAGAAATAGGAAATGTAGGATATTACCGCCCAGGAGGGCAAGGGATAGGACAGTAATAGCTAGGGAAGCCGGGGTCGCATACCCGTATACTATACCACAACTACCGAACAGGTAAGTTGGGATGAGTATCCCATAACATCATCTTTTCTAACATTGCAAAAAATAATATATAGGATAACATAATAAATTATTACGTAAACTTAAAAATAAAGAGTACATTTAAAAGGATTGCAGTTGAAAACATAACATGATGAAGCAACAAAAAGGCCAATTAAAAAGTTTGAAGCAAACAAGGAGGCTACAATTTAATTTAGTAGCTAATTCTCGGGTAACGAGTTACAGTCAGGGCTCTTGGCAAACATAGCTCGTGCGTACTCCCGTACAGGCTGCCCGGGAAGTGGGCTCGAGCGGGAGCCCAAACAGCCCACATCACATCCAAGAATATCATCGTTTTTCATTACATTACAAATTGCGTAAGTAGAAGTTCGTACATTGATATATTTCGCTTCACATTTGATTCTATTAATTTAGAATAATGAAATATGACAGTATTTTCAAGCTTGGAGTTTCGAAATTACTTTCATCTGAGACTAAGTACATTAACAGCTCTCCACACCATGCAGGAGTTATTTTACAGAGCCCAAATGTACGCAGGATACAAGAGCACTCTCTTCCTTTACTCTCGAAACCCAGTGGGACGGACAGACCGACACGACTGGCGAGAGATCAGGCGCAGGTCCGCCGTTTTACGTGTCCATCCAACACATGATCATCTTTCTTGTTAGACAATCAGGTGATCAGCCTGCATTGTCCTAACCAAACAACGTTTTTTGTTGTTCCAATGCGGGAATCGAACCCACGACCTCCGAGTCGAGAGCTAAGCTCTAAGCCACTGGACCACGGAGGCTGTTATATTAGTCTATTCGCGTTAAGTTCGCAGTATAAAACATAACTATAAAAAATCAATTTATTTCATTTCTCTTCAAAATTATTAATGTTATTCGTTTTAAAGTAACTAAAATTCTTATAATACTTGCCGTTCTTCTGAAACGTTCTAAATTGGACGAGACTATTAACTATTAACAACTTTATTTCGCTTCATCGGGCATCGTGGTCCAGGAATAAAATTTAAAGCAAAAAGAGCCCCGAAGCGTTTTATAGAAGCTAGTACTGTTGAGTTTTACGGGAACAGAAGCAAAAAACATTCGCAATAGTTGTTGCCGAGCTGTACAACACTTAATTCTTTTATTTCTATCCTATAGACTTATTCAAAGAGTAAATAAATGTGAAAAGTCCATTCAGTGCCATTTTATGAGCAAAATGAATATAAGATATTATGTTGAAAATCTAAGTGAGCTAGTTATTTTTTTAAATTCACATTTATATTCGGAGGTACCTTTACGTTTTTTGTTGGAAAAGTGTAAGATTCATTCAAAATTTTATAAAAAAAGGCGATGATAACGACAAAAATAACCTACGATAAGCCGCGAAATTATTTGATTAAATAATACCGTGCACATTGTTTTCGCGTTCCAACATCAGCCACTTACAATTTTATCGTATGTACTCGTTCTGATAAGTACGTACTCACTTTTATTTATACCAGTCTTTATGACTCGGGACGAAAGGAAATGAAAAAATTCGTTGTAATCATGTGGATCTTAATAAACGTCAAAAACATCTCCTTTCAAGAGTCGTTAAGCGGATGTTTTCCTTTGGCCGAAAAATGTAGTAATTAGACCCCGACGTTATATAGGTATCTTTCCCCAGTTAATTAGGAGGACAAAAAATGACGACTTATTTAGTTTATTAAGAGGGCTTGTTTCTTTCGATTCGTTAATTGGTATGACAATAATGTTCGGGGCAACAGGAGTCAGCTCAAACATTTGGCTGCCGGCCAATTTGAGGTAGATAATAATAGCTTCGTGGAGAGATAAACAACGACAATGATAGTGGATGAAAAACATTCCACTTTTAAATTGTCCGAACGAACTTTTGATTTTTATGGCTATGATGATAAAGGACCATGAAAAAATCGTCCCCACCCTACAACAGATTTCAAACCTATCTCAGTTAATAGCTCTTGTCACGCTAATAATTATTTAGTATGATGACATTCACCTCAGGAGTGGGGTTTTCACAGAAATTGGAATTCAATTTTTTATTGTATATATTAGCGACCCGCTTCAGCTTCGTACGGGTACTATGACGTATTATATATAATAAAATTCCTCTTGAATCACTCTATCCATTGCTGAAAATTTCATTAAATCCGTTGCTTAGTTTAAAAGATCTGGAAAAAAGATTGGACAGGAAGCTGAGCAACTTCGTGTTATACTGTGTCTAAGACTTTACATGACAGACAGATAAAAAAATGAATTTTTTATTGTAAGTATGTAGTGCTTTCATATGCATTTAGTTAAAAGCTGTTTATTTAAAATTACAAACAGACACTTCAATTTTATTATTTGTATATATAGATGTGATTTTGAACTCAAGAATATGATTTTGTAACTTAATGATTCCTAATAGGTTTCGTTGATTGATTAAAATATACTTTTAAGATAAAGATGGAACAATAAATATTTTTTTTAAATAATTAAATAATATTTTAAAAAATAGTGGTTGTAAAACAATAATTGTGCACGGTATAATATTTCAGCGCTTCATCGAAAAAAATCAAATGGATGTTTTTAAACGGCCTGTAATTCATATTGAAAAGCTGCAGCCTGCAATAATATAACAATGTGAGTTTATGTATTCAATATTCCCGCGATTCTAATTCTACGTAAGGGACTTGCTCCAGTTTCCTGCCGCCCGCCGCCTGCGAGCTCGCACGACTCTATGGCACTTGACCCTATTTACTTTTAATTTGTTACTTTCAGGTTCCATTTTAGATTTTCTCTTAATAACGACTCGGTAGTGCGATCTTTACATTCACATTTTACTTGAGAGAATAGAGAAAATTTTTATTCCGTTTTGTTGAATGTCAGGGGTGCTAACCCCTGACATTCAACAAAACGGAATAAAAATATATTTTTCAGACTTTAAGGAAGTAGGTACGTTATTATAGAACTATATAACAATATCTATGGTCACTTCACACTACGTCAATCTGGCCCCGTGCTAAGTACCCGAAGAACTTGTGTTACGGGTATATATATATATATATATATATATATATATATATATATATATATATATATATATACACTGGACAGCAAATAAACCGGGCCACTCGCTACTTTTGAACTCTAGTCCGATTTTCTCAAAAAGTATAATACTTACAACTGTCAAAGTCATGCATAGAGAAAGTGCATTTCATGACGATTATAATTAATGGAAACACATTATGATTTATCAATCAATTAAGTGTTTATTAAGAATTTTACAAACATGAGTCGTTTCCAGTCGCGCAAATCGTTTGTTATCACCAAGTAAAATACAAATTAAACCGGAAACAAATAAAAAAATTGAAAAAAAAAGTTTATGATTAGTATTCAGTGTTCCCTCCTCTTGCTCTGATAACTGATAGCATCCTCGTATTCATAGATCTCACGACCCTGACGATGAAATCTTGGGGAATTGCATTCCACTCCTCTTCAATTACGATTCGCAGCTCTGGAAGCCTTGTTGGAGCAGGTACCCGAGCTCGAACCCGACGTTTCAGCTCATCCCATAAGTGTTCTATTGGGTTCAAGTCCGGGCTTCGAGCTGGCCAGTCCATCGTACGAATGCCAACGTCGCGTAGATATTGGGTCACCACATGAGCAACGTGAGGCCGTGCATTATCATGCATTAACTGCATATCCTGCCCGATATATCCTGCGTAAGGTACCACATGATCTGCGAGGATTTCAGAAATGTAGCGATGAGAAGTCAATCCACGTGTACGGTCCGTCGGTTCAATGAAAACTAAAGCTGTATGTGTAGTTAATGAGATGCCGCCCCACACCATTACAGATCCTCCTCCATAAGCAACAGTTTCTTCGATGCAACACTGAAAATAACGTTCTCCAGGGCGACGATATACTCTCTGACGTCGACCATTTCCATGTAGACTCACCCATGTCTCATCAGTGACGAGTACTTTAACTTCACTGCTCCAACGTCCAATCTCTATGCTCTTGAGCAAAGTCAAGTCGTGCTCCACGGTGGGCTACCGTTAATGGTGGGCCTGTTGCCGCTTTTTTCGGAGTCAAGTCTCATTCAGCAAGTCTCCTTCTAACAGTATCTGAACTTATGACCACTTGGCGTTCATGACGCAGACTTTGTTGGACTTGAACTGCGTTGAGTCGACGATTTCGCAGAACAGTAAGTTGGATGTAACGATCATCTGCTGCTGATGTAGCCTTAGTTCTGCCCGTACCCGGACGGCGATCGAATGCTCCAGTCTCTAAGTATCGTCTGTAAGCTCGTTGTACTGAAGATCTGCTAATTTGAAGTCTTCGAGCAACCTTACGTTGTCCGTGGGTCTGCTTGAAGTAATGCTACAGCTTGAGCGGCTTCCTGAGGAGTTGTATCCAGTATTAACTGAAAAAAGTTACAAAAATACACGCGTCTATGCAAATGATGGAAAACATTTAAAGAAATGATAAGAAACATCGGACTACCCTGACTGTAGAATAAAAAACGCTGAGCTCGAATTATAGCCAAAACAGAGCAAATCGTAAGCATTGGTGTTTGTTGCTTGATTGCAATGTAAGATGACGGTACTTTAGATTAAATTTTAGTCATTTTGATCGTCATGAAACGCACTTTCTATAGATATGAATTTGGCAGTTGTAAGTATTATACTTTTTGAGAAAATCGGACTAGAGTTCAAAAGTAGCGGGTGGCCCGGTTTATTTGCTGTCCAGTGTATATACCTGGAACACAGAAATACTTTTTGTTATTTGGCGGGATTCGAAACCGCGACCCCTGGCTTGAACAAAATAGCACTCAACCACTAAGCCACGGAGGTCGCCAAAACTATCAGTTTATCTCTTTGAGTATCCAACTATACGGAGACGACATGACAGCTAATTTCTATGCGAAAAAGTCTCGCCACTTTCTGCGGGAGGGGGGACCGCACCGCTAGTGCTTGACACTATCGATGTTTTACTATCGATGAGTTCGGCTAGTAATAATTATGTGTGGCAAAAGTAAATTTTAAAAATTATATCTATTAAATCTTAACTACAATATTTAATTTACAATTTCGCTCAGTATCATAAAGTAAATAAGTATTAAAATGTTGAAACATGCAAAAATGGAAGCGTCATCCAGCGTGAAGAAGAATTTTAGCATTTTTAGCAGTGTTGCGAATATCATAGTTGCGGAGCGGCTGGTGCGTACAACCAATTTGTAGCATTCCGTAATACTCAAGAAACCCTAATAAATTTGCACTGACCATCCGTCTGTCTGTCCGTCTTTCTAGTATGTGTAATTATGAATATATATATAAATGAAATTTTGTATAGTTTATAGGTATTTTAAAATTGAAATAAGAATTTATAAATTACCTTTTTACAAAGTCAACCATTTTCGAGTAATCGGTCTCCATAATGGTTTATAAGTTGGTCATCCTCCTGGCATTTCTAAACTATAGGAGATAGAAACTTGTAAGTTCCCATGTTGATTGACTATGCTAAATACTCTTAGGGAAAATTATTCTGAGCGAAATCAATTCGAAATCGATTTTTTCAATATTTACCTATATTTTCTCTTATAAGTTTCTGTATGTCTAACTAGTCTAACTAGCACATAGAATAACTAATGAGAGAAAGTATAGATAAATATTAATTTGCGGTCTAATCTGACTGTACGTCGTTTAAAAAAATATTTGTTTATATACCTAGGTAGTATATAATAATCTATACTAATATTATAAAGAGGAAAGATTTGTATTTTTGTGTGTATGTTTGTAATGAATAAACTAAAAAACTACTGTGCCGATTTCAAAAATTATTTCACCATTAGAAAGCTACATTCACCCTGAGTAAAATAGGCTATATTTATTGCTAGAAAAGATTAGGGATTCTTACTAAAACTTTAGTAACGTAACCCAAGGTTTCAAAAATGCCATTAAACAACTTTCGTCGCATGCGCTGCGGAAACTATTGATGATAGAACAAAAGTATGTTTTACAATATTAAAGAACATCCATACATTCGCCATCTATCCATCCTCACAAATTTTCACATCCTATCCTAGTAGGTAATAGTATAAAATGTGAAAATTTGTGAGGATGGATGGATGGATAGATGGTTGGATGGATAGATGGTTGGATGTATAGATGGATGCTTGTTACTCTTTCATGCAAAAACTACTGAACGGTGTTACGTATAGATAATATTCTATTATACTGGCAACACCTCTTTAGTATATACTTAATTCTAATACAAGAAGTCGAGTCGAAGCCTGTCTTTTATTATATATTTTTAAGACACCTAATCGCCAGCTCAACCATCCTGAATATCCTGACATGGTGTAAGAAGTGGAAGTCTAGTGGAGAAAGAAGAGAAAACCCAGAGTTCACTTGCAAGAAAACAGAAAATGCAAAAAGACGAAACACATGTACAACATGGCGGGCACGCGAGTAAGTCTACAACTAATTCAACTTCAATTACATATGGGCTCAAACCATTGGATTTAAGGAGTTCAAATATGCCATTAGCATGGAAAAATTGGTATACACAACTAAAAATATACTTGAGAGCTAATAATCTCGAAGATGAAAAGGATCAACGCAAAGTCGCCATTTTGTTGCATCATATTGGTCAAGACGCACTAGTCATATTTTATTCATTTAATGTTGATATCGATAAAATATCGTTCGAGGACTTGGCAGAAAAGTTTAACAAACACTTTATTCCTCAAATAAACATTACAATGGAACGGCATAAATTATTTAACAGAAGGCAAAAATCAGATGAAAAAATTGATGACTATGTCACTGATTTAAAAAACATAGGCAGACAATGTAATTTTGATAAATTGGAAGATGACCTTATAAGAGATATATTTAGTTGGAACTTACACTCAAAAAACCACTATATACAAGAAAAAATACTTATTCAGAAGCCGGAGACACTAGAACAGGCAGTTCAACTAGCCAAACAGATGGAGTCCACAAAGCAACAAGCAAAAACATTGGAAGAGTCATCTAATTCATTCGTGGGACAAGTACAATCTACTTCCAGTTTTAAGAAGCAGAGGTCCAGGACACCACATCAAATAAATAATCAGCGAAGCCGGAGCAGACAGTCGTCGAGTTCCAGACAACAGTCGAGTCACCAATTACACAAAAAATGTGGTAGGTGTATGCAGGTTCATAGATATAAATGTCCAGCAATAGGCGTCAAATGTATAAAGTGTGGTAAATATAATCATTTTGCTGTAGCATGTAAAAACAAAAATGTTAATTTTGTAGAAACACAAAGTCATATTTCCAACATTGATACAAATAATGATTTATATGTGGGCGCAATTCATGTCAATAATGTAAGCAAAGAGTCTTGGCAAGTGAATTTGTTAATAAATAGTCATAATGTTAATTTTCTTCTAGACACAGGAGCTGACACTAATTTGTTGAATTTTAGAACCTTTAAACAATTAGGATGTCCCTTAGATATTATAACAAAGAGTATGCATAAATTATCATCATACAGTGGTGAAATTATACCTACAGTAGGTCAATGCATTTTAAAAGTTAATAACAATACTCAAAGTTATAATATTAATTTTCATATTGTAGATCTTAATACGCCAAATGTCTTAGGCAGAGACAGTTGCAGAGAATTAAATTTGATAAAAAGGTTATATAAAGTGAATTTTGTCCCGAGTACTACATGTAAAGAAATTTTAGATTCATATAATGATCTTTTCAGCGGGTTAGGTTGTCTTAAAAATTTCAAATGTGAATTAAAACTAAAGCCAGATTATAAACCATCCATTGATGCATGCAGACGTATTCCATTTCAACTAAAGAATAGATTGAAAAAAGAACTGAATGACTTGGAAAATCAAGGTGTAATTTGTCATGTCGAAGAACCAACTGAGTGGGTAAGTTCTTTAGTCTTAACTACCAAAAAAGATGGTTCATTGAGGTTATGTTTAGACCCTCGTAAACTTAACCAAGCAATTTTAAGGTCTTATTACCAATTTCCTACAATCGATGAGATAAAATCTGATCTTGCAAATGCTAAATACTTTTCTACATTAGATGCAAATAAAGGTTACTGGATGTTGAGTCTCACAGAGGCCACTTCCAAGCTGTGTACATTCATAACACCATTTGGTAGATACAGATTTACTCGTCTTCCGTTTGGTATTAATGCTGCACCAGAGATTTTTCATCGAGAAATGGTTAAACGGTTTAGTGATATAAATAATGTGAAAATAATGATGGATGATTTTCTAATTTATGGGAAAACTTTACAAGAGCATAATCAGACTCTTCAAAAAGTTTTAGATAGGGCACGTGAATTAAACATAAAATTTAATAAGGAAAAATCTTCAATATGCAATACAGAAGTTAAATATTTAGGACATATTTTTAGTCAAGAAGGAGTGAAAGTCGATCCCTGTAAAGTTAAGGCAATTTGTGAAATGCCAACTCCAACTTGTATTAATGATTTACAAAGATTTATGGGTATGGTCAACTATGTTAGTCCTTTCATACCTCATTTGTCTAAAGAAAATAGTCTTCTTAGGTCACTACTATTAAAAAAGAATACTTGGATCTGGTCAGATCAGCATGAAGCTGAATTTCAAAAAATAAAGTCACTCATTACGAATACTCCCGTCTTAGCATATTATGATCCAAATAAAAGTATTACGTTATCAGTAGATGCATCAAAAGATGCCATGGGTGCTGTTTTACTACATGACAAGCAGCCAATAGCCTATGCTTCAGCCTCATTAACAAAATGTCAACAAAATTATGCACAAATAGAAAAAGAACTTCTATCTATTCTATTTGGCTGTGTAAAATTCCACCAATATGTTTATGGTAGAAAAATAACAGTTGAAACAGATCATAAGCCACTAATAACTATATTCAAAAAATCATTACATGATACTCCTCCTAGACTACAGAGAATAATGTTACGCTTACAACCATATGATCTCAATGTTGTCTATAAGTCAGGCAAATATTTATACATTGCTGATACATTGTCACGGGCACCACTTCCAGATAATACGTTATTAGATTTAGATAGTGATATTGATTTACATATCAATCTTATAATGTCTAATTTGTCAATGAGTCAAGAAAAACTACAAGAAATTCAAGAGTCAACAACTAATGATCCTATATTGTCAAAAATCATTTATTATTGTCAGAATGGATGGCCTGAACATAAAAAGTCTGTTAATCAGTCAATTAAACCATATTTTTCATTAAAAGATAAATTACATGTATTGAATAATATACTATTAATGTGTGATAAGATAGTAATTCCTGAAAACATGAGAGAGTACATTTTAAAATTAGTACATGAAGGGCACTTAGGTATAAACAGTTCCATTCGTCTAGCAAAAACTACAGTTTTTTGGCCCCAAATGAGCAATGATATAGAAAAATTTATAAGTCAATGCCATACATGTCTTACTTTCCGAAGAAATAACTCTAAACAACATATTATTCATCATGACTATAAACTTTTGCCATGGAATAAAGTAGGGATAGATTTCTTTGATTTTGATAGTAAAAAATATTTAATTGTAGTCGATTATTTTTCAAAATATGTTGAAATAGCTTTATTAAATAATAGTTCAAATGCTTTTACAGTCATAACTCATCTAAAGTCAATATTTTCTAGACATGGTATACCTGAAATTATGATAAGTGATAATGGACCTCCATTTACTTCAAAAGAGCTCCAAATGTTCACTCAAAATTGGAATATTAAACATATAAAATCAAGTCCATATTTAAGTCGCTCAAATGGTATGGTAGAACGAACAATAGGCACAGTTAAGCATATTTTAAATAAATGTAAAGCAGATAATACAGACCCTTATATTGCAATGCTCATGTACAGAAATACACCAAAACAAAGTGGTTATTCTCCGTCACAACTTTGTATGTCTAGATGTTTACGTACTAAATTACCAGTCACAGACACTCAATTAATACCATCACTAGTTGATATGAGAAAATTATCTAATTATATTGAAACACAACAGGAATATTCATCACTTTATTATAATAAAAACACTAAGCAATTGTCAGATTTACTAGTCGGTGATAACATATATTTTAAACACAAGCCTAGTGGTTCTTGGGTTCCGGGTAGAATAAAACAGGTAGACAGTGAACCTCGTAGCTACACTATTCAGTCCCCGGAAGGAACATTCCGTAGAAATCGTGAACACATTATAAAACCTGTAACTTCAGTCACTGATTCTGAAATACCTGAAAAAGAAAAAGATATTATTAGATTGCCTATAACAACACGGTCAGGACGTATTGTCAAACCTCCGAAATACTATATAAATGATAATAATTAAAATAAGTTAGTTAAGTTCTAGAATTTAAGAAATTACACTTTATTGTTTACTATGTATAAATCTAATTTAAGATTGTCAGTCTAATGTTATGTCAGCTGTCACTAACTACTGTCAAATGTCATTGTCATTGGAATTGTCAAAGTCAGATTTGTTTTTTTTTAATTGTCTGTAGGTCATGGTCATACTTAGTCACATAATGTAAAATAAAAATATGTTGTACTTACCTTATTGTCAATCTTCAATAAAAGGGGAGATGTTACGTATAGATAATATTCTATTATACTGGCAACACCTCTTTAGTATATACTTAATTCTAATACAAGAAGTCGAGTCGAAGCCTGTCTTTTATTATATATTTTTAAGACACCTAATCGCCAGCTCAACCATCCTGAATATCCTGACAAACGGATTTTGATGAAATTTGGTATGGTAGTAGTTTAGGCTCTGGATTAAAACATAGGCTACTTTTTATATCGGAAAAATAGAGTATTCCCGCGGGATAACCGATAGTATATTTACGCGGGTGGAGCAGCCGTAATAACTAAAGTAAAATAGATAATAGCTTCAAGAATTAGCCTCATACATGTTGAAACCCATTATCTAGCACGCTTCACGCTTTTTATTTGTTGTTGTAAAAAAAGGAGTCCGTGGGTCTACCATTTAGTGACAATAGGATGAATTTAGAAGTAAAATCTTTACAATAATAATTAGACGACCTCTGTGGTTCAGTGGTTGAGCGTGTTTGTGCTCAAGCCGGGGATTGCGGGTTCGAATCCCGCCGAAGTAAATAAAGTTTTTCTGTGTTCCTGGGTCATGGGTGTGTAGGTATTAAATGTGTTTAGAATATAATAAAAATATTAAATATGTGTATAGTATTAAATATATTTCCGTTGTCTGGTATAGGTGTACCAGAATCTCATGGCATTTAAAAAAAAATGTGATTTTCATATGGCAATGTCAAGTATGACCCGTCAAATCAAAGTACGTGATCTGTCAACCGCTGCTAAAATTTTGTGAATATGTTCTTGAAATTTGTTGTTTTTGTGAAAGTGTTGAAAAACGAAATTCGATCTCAAGCGAGAAATATTGTTTTCAATGTCTATCTTAAAATACAGGAAGAAGAAGGTGTAAATCAAACTCAATCATATAATTTAAAGCTCGTGGTAGATTTGACCGGTAAGTTAGAGTGAGTTGTTTTGATACTTTTAGTTTTTTTATATTTTCTTAGATACTTATTGTGACTTCCTTAAAGGTGTTTCCAGTACTACTATACGGTGAATCGTCGATGGCACATCGAATGATGGTTTATTTTCCATGCCTGGAGGAGAGGAGGAAAAAGGAAATCAACTTAAGACAGTTTCGATTTAACTAAAAATTAATCAGTATCAAGATCGTTTAATCCAATTTCTCCAGTATTGCACACTACAAAATTTTATTTCCCTATTTGCCATGAGATTCTGGTACACCTATACCCGTAAAACAAGTTCTTAGAGAACTTACCACGAGACCAGATTGACATGACGTGAAGCATCCATATATTATATTTAAAATATATTATATTATTAAATAAAAAAAAAAATACCAAAATCGTACTATAATCGTAAGTATGTGTTGACTTGAGAACCTCCTTCGGTTTTTTGTCGGTTAAAAAAGGTAGAGGTAAGTAAAATTGCGGAATCGTTTTGATAAATAGGGTCCACCCTAAATACGTTTTTTTTGCATTTATAATAGTTCTGTTCCACCTCAATATTTACCAATGTTCACCATAAGTAGTTCAAAGATTGGTTCAAATTCACGGGCAAAAACTAGTTAATTATAAAATGCACCTTTAATAATTTCAATCTCCTACTGTTGTTCGTCTGAACAATAAAACATGAAACTTCAAAATGCACCGAGCAAATTGTACTCGTACGTTTGGGAAACCAAGAAAAATGATTAGCGCAAGCTTGGACCCAGGCATTCCTAATCATCCTATTTTTAGGAAATCTAAAAAAATAATGGTCAGAATAACATACTGATAAAGTAGATATCGATATTTCTTTTACGTTGTCACAACCCTCAGTTTTTATGAAGTGTGGCCTGTTTATAAATTAAAAATGCATAATTTCAGGATAAATTTATCCGCACATATTTTATTGTAATAAATAATAATTAATATAAACAAAAGTTTGTTAACACAATTGAATAATTATTTTATAATAATTTGCTAATTTTCAATGTGTTTCGTGAAATAATATCATGAAGAAAAACAAAATTGTAAATAGTGTACTAATTAATTAGTCATGTTTCTTCATTACGAAATAGTAAAAACAAGAACGAATATGAAATAGAAGTTTTTATAAATTACTACTTTTAAATATTACCCTAAATTTGGATGCTGTACGATTTAGTAGCAACATTTGTTCATCGAGTAAAATTTTTGGATTTTTGCTAATATATCGCAATTATTGTTAATATTTAGGCAAAATAATACATACACATGGAAAGTAACACCATCCTTTTGTTTATTTGATGTTTCCGATCTGTTTTTGCAGGAAAAAATACAGCAAGTCGGCATTTTCTGCTCCGGTTCGTTCCGCCTCGCTGTAATTTTCCGAATACGTCAAAAACGCGCAGCAACTAGTTTTATACAACCCTCACGACCGGAGGGTCTAACCTTTGGCAGCGGGGAACGCCTGACAATGGCGTCTCCGTTATAGTTGGATACTCAAAGGTTTATCTCGAGTAAGTCACGTTTATAAGCATTAAATATTAAAGAACATGGAGGCAAGACAGTAAGTCAGTCAGTCATGTCAAAGTTCAGCACTTTGCGTCATTTTACATTGAAATAAGGAAATACGCGACATATTTGAAGATAGTATTATTATATAATATATTCAAAATCGAACTTTGTTGTCTACACAAGAATAAGTTACACGTTTAATTGAAAGAGTTCGAATGTCACATTACACCACCGCTCTTGTAAAGAAATGTGTATCTTCTTGTGTACTAAATAAAGATCAATTTTGAATCGCCTTTTTAATAATACAGCGCTACGTCACGCATCATCTCGTTTCAATGTGAGCTGACCCTAAGCTTAAGCGCTGTTACGTTTCACGTGCAACTTAAGCAATACATATCACAAGTAGAAGGAAAATCATAAACAAAGGTTAATAACTTCGACGTACATAATACATCTTCCCGTGTTTGCTCCATTAAGTATATTTACTTTGTATGAAGTTGTAACATAATAAGTGAAGCCGGCCGAAGTTTCTGTGCGGGCGCGGCTCAGTAATTGCGTTATAGTGGTCGGCTCTAGCTTGAGTATTGATCACTACGTCACACCAAATTACACTTAGCCAGGGGTCGGCAAACTATCGGCAACCTTTGGAGTTGGAACATTAAAAATAATTATTAACAAAATTTCAAAGATTTTAAAGAGACAATTTTTTTTCTTCCAATAAAAAATTGTACTAGCGTCTAGCACAAATAAAGATAAAAACAAATTTGATTAATATTTATCTGATTAGAAAGATCGGATTCATAATTAGCGAGCGAGTAGAGCGAGCGACTCGAAAAGCTGTACGTACATTTGGGAAAATACAATAAAATCAACAGCCTCAAGCCTTTCGGTACAAAATAATATTATAGTTTGTTATTTTTATTAAATGCTAGCAAGTGGAGAAAACATACCGTGTTATAACAACAAAAAAAATCTTATTGCCGAATTCCGAGTTTCGCATGATTGAGGCGCGAGGCCGTAGGCGGTGGCCCAAGTCGCCCATGCCTAACGCCGCCTCTGGGGGTAAAAGCGAGTTCAAGCGACTGAGAGATAGAAATAGTGCATTATCCTCGTTCGCCAATTCAGGACAATATTTCACCGTATACAATAAATAACATATGCCGTAAAGAGCCGCAGCTCCACATTCAAAGAGCCGCAGGTTGCCGACCGCTGCCCTATTCTTATTTCGTTGCCATGTGTAGACTGCATTTCCTAATTTTTGATATGAAAACTTCTTCTTTTAGCGCGGTACGCATATTTTTAGATGAGATAAAATCTCTGGACTCGCGACACCGTTACGAAACGCAGTTTGACGTATGGTGAAAACACTATGGAGAAAAAGTTTCTCCAGTTAAATGGCCCCATTATTGACTTTTGACCCCAACCTTCTCAACACATTGGCCTTTGACCTTAACCTTAACCATTGTTATTTGACCCTTGCCCCCAATCGTCCTCATAACATTGACCTTTGACCTTTACATTGACCTTTACCTCCAATAGTCCCCCCACGAAACCCCCCATATCAAAAATGCACAACGTTAATATTCAAGTTTTTACTTCTGTCGGCACTCCCGGAGTGCAACCCGTCTTTTATTTGTAATGATATGTAAAGTTATAAATAATTTAAAGTTTATTGTTTGACTGCTTTGCAAATGAAATTTGACTTACAAAATCATCAATTTTGTGAGTGAACGATGTCGATTAAATTAAATAATGAAAATGATCCGACAAATTGAACCGCGGAACGGTTTGGGATGACAACCCTCAAATCCCTAAGGCTATGCATAATTCCGACTAAACCCGAAGCGCTCCTTCGGATTAACAACTGTTTATACAAGGAGGTTTCAACTTGCGTTGTATTGGCCATCACGGAATGTGACCCAACGACTTGCCGCTCCTTATCCTATTATTACATTCACTGTGCTTATTTAAATTACTAGTCCTTTTAAATGTTAAGGAAGAATATGAAAAGAGAATATCAACATCATTTTTTAATTTGAAACTACTCAGAAAATTCTAAACCCATCTCTTTCACCTTCTTAATATCAAGAGCTAAAGATAAAATAGTTGAAAACTAATAACGGCCAATTTATGCACAATCAAGCGGCAATACGATTTAAATAAAGTTTAAGAGAGAATACAACAATTGCAATTTAAATATCCAGCAATTATGAGGTAAAAGCATTGATAATTAACCCTCGAGACACCACCTGCATAATTTATAGAGTATTCGATCCACGTGTAGCGATCTCGCGAACTTATCTGATCTCAACTAAAACTCATTATTTTACGTCTGAATTTCGATTCTGAAATAGAGTCAGTTTTAGATCGCTATAGATTTTTTCATCAAAATGTTGTTTGTAGCCGTTTGTTTTACGACTGTCTTCGTGTGGTTTTGATAGCAATATAAGAAGTTTTCAGCTACAAAGTCGGTAGAATAGTCATGTACTTACTAATCACGTAATAGTTAAGATAAATTCACACTGAAACGAAACGATATGTGACGCAACGCAACATTTTTACGATAGCTATTCAAAATGGAACTTTATTCATTACGCAAGAGAACACACATTTCATTGTAAGAGTTCGAGTCAAGTGCACAGCGCGGCGTATGTGCAGTGTGTATATACTTAAAATTTAACTTTATTCACCAAACAAAAGTATACATAACTGTATAGTCATGTATACTTTTGTTTACTACTATATAAATCAAATTTTATTGAAATCCGTTTAGTAGTTTTTGCGTGAAAGAGTAACAAAGTAACAAACATCCATTACTTTCACAGTTATAATATTTGTAGGATAAAAATTATTTGTAGAAAATGTTGACCTAAATCATTTTTTTATCAAATTCAATTCTTTTATACTAATATCTGCCACTTGTTGGATTCTATAGGAAACCAAATATTGGTCTGAGCGCGGTTGGGGCACTATTGACCACGTCCGATTCCCGAACATAGATAATTTCCTCTATCGCGGATACTCGTAACGTTTCTTGACAAATAGGTAATAACTAGATTAGCCCGCGATTACGTGGCACAAAACAAAATTCCGCGGGAACAGTACATTATACCGCGATAAAAATGTTTGGTGAATAAAGTTAAATTTTTAAACAAAAGTATACATAACTGTATAGTCATGTATACTTTTGTTTGGTGAATAAAGTTAAATTTTTAAACAAAAGTATACATAACTGTATAGTCATGTATACTTTTGTTTGGTGAATAAAGTTAAATTTTTAAACAAAAGTATACATAACTGTATAGTCATGTATACTTTTGTTTGGTGAATAAAGTTAAATTTTTAAACAAAAGTATACATAACTGTATAGTCATGTATACTTTTGTTTGGTGAATAAAGTTAAATTTTCAATAGCTATCTTAAAAATGCACTATTGCGTCACGTATCGTCGACTTGTGAACTGATCCTTATTTAGATTGTAGACGTAGACTCTAGTAGTAAGTATAAAGTTACTAAGACAAGAATAGTAAAGTATAATCACTTTTTCAGTTCCTACTGTAATAAGTATCTTACTTCCATAATAAATGTGAACGTTTGTGAGGATGGATGGATATTTGTTACTCTACTACTGAACTGACTACTACGCAAAAACTACTGAACGTACTTTGATAAAATGTGGTATGGTAGTAGTTTAGGCTTTGGAATAACACAAAGGCTACGGTAGCCTATATGTTAATCACAAACCTAAACTACCTCGTAGCCCGCCTACCCGAAAAAATACAGTGTTCTCGTTGGATACTCTGCTGACATGCGGACGGAGCTACGGGGAAAAGCTAGTCTATACTAAATACTAATATAATAAAGAGGAAAAGTTTGTTTGTTTGCAATGAATAGGCTCCGAAACTACTTGACTGATTTAATGAAATTTGGCACAGATGTAGAGTAGACTACGGGGAAGGGCAAATGCTACTTTTTGTCGCGGAAAAATGTACAGTTTCTGCGAAATTTACTTTTGAGCGCACAAAGTCGCAGGCGACATCTAGTTTTAAGTAAAGTAATTATTAAACGTAAATGTATTGTTGCCCAAAAATGATAAAATATAAAACAATTTTTTTTGGTTACGTTTGGATTTTCCACAATACACTTTTAATAAGTTATTCAATCAGAAGCAAAACAATTTTCATTAGCGGTGAGTCTGTTTATACTCGTATATTACTTTAATTTGTTAATTACCTACTTACCACATTGTTTAACTTATATGACTCGCATTTTATTTTTATGAAGGTCCTTAAAATAAAATAAAACAATAAAAAAGTTATAAAAACAATTACCATGTCAAGTTATTACAAAATGAAGCCGTTGTCTGTTTTCCATTGTGACGGTAACGCTATTACTTCTTGTTCTACTTCTCGTTACTTAATTGATGTCATGGCAACATTTCAAACTTTATATTCAATTAAGCGAAATTAACGGTGGATGCATATTATATAACATAATATATTTTGTTATTTAATATGTGAGAAGCAGGATAATTTGGAAAATGGACTCAAAATTAGCGCTTTGATCACCATATTATTATAAATACATACATACATACATATAATCATGCCTCTTTCCCGTAGAAGTAGGCAGAGACCACTTCTTTCCACTTGCTACGATCCTTAGGGGTCGTCCATCAATCACGTGATGTTTTTAACAACTTTTTAGACCCCTCCCCTCCTCCTGGTGATACGTGGTGAGGTTTTATACTACCCCCCCCCCCCTCCCCCACCTAAGATCACGTGTATTTTTTTTACATACTAAGCAGGTCATGTTTGAAGAAAAACTTTAACTTAAAAAACAATTTAATCGAATAATTTAAGCAATTAAAAACAATATCGAATCTACAACCGATAATAATTTCGGTATGCATAGACTAGATTCGAAAATTAATACACGTGATGTCTCCTTATACCCTCTCCTCCCCTTGGTGATACTTGGTGATTTTTTTCGGACCCCCCCCCTCCCCCTTTAGGCATCACGTGATTAATGGACGACCCCTTATATACTTGTTTCGCTTCGTACACTTTCATTATTCCCTTATATATTATTATGTATGTTGTCAAATGTGATACTATATGGACCAGCTTTTTCCTGCGGCTCCGCCCGCGTAAATAAAGTATACCACGGGAACACTGTACTTTTTCGGGATAAAAGTAGCCTATTTTTTTAATTCAGAGCTTACAAACTACTAACAAATTTCATTGAAATCCGTTCAGTAGTTTTTGCGTGCAAGAGTAACAAACATCTATCCATCCATCCATATCCATCCTCATAAACTTTCGTATTTATAACAGTAGTAAGATATATTATACTTTATAGAGTATGTTTAATGCAAAGGACTAATGTAATTCAAGGTTAGGTTACAAATAAAAACTGACTAATTTATGACCTCTGTGTCTCAGTTGTTGAGCGCGTTGGTGCTCAAGCCCAAGGTCGTGGTTTGGAATCCCGCCAAAATAATCGGAAAAAAACGATGTGGTTCGCCACCCATCAGGTCTCGTTTCTCGCGGAGCCGAAAAGTGGACCATGGAGAGCCGCTTCGCTACGTTGAATGTAAGAGGAGGAATGGATGGTAAGAACGAAAGTGAACGAAGCGAAACAAGGCAGTAGTATGTAAGGATCGTAGAAAGTGGAAAAGAGTGGTCTCTGCTTACCCCTACGAGATAATGGCGTGATTATATGTATGTATGTATGTATATGTACTTTAATAAAAATCTTAAATATGTGTATAAACAACCCGTAACACGTTCTTCCAGAACTTAACAAGGGACCAGATTGAAGTCGTATGAAAGCGTCCATAGAAATTATTATCTATACTCATATTATCAGGAGCAAATATTTCTTCGTTTGTATAATATATATTTGTTTGCATTGAATAGGCAATGAAACTATTGCATATTAGACCACGGGAAGGGACATAGGCTAGTTTTTATCGCGGCATAATGTACAGTTCCCGCGGAATTTTGTTTTGTGCCACGTAGTCGCGGGCTAATCTAGTTATTACCTATTTGTCAAGAAACGTTACGAGTATCCGCGATAGAGGAAATTATCTAAGTTCGGGAATCGGACGTGGTCAATAGTGCCCCAACCGCGCTCAGACCAATATTTGATTTCCTATAGAATCCAACAAGTGGCAGATATTAGTATAAAATAATTGAATTTGATAAAAAAATGATTTAGGTCAACATTTTCTACAAATAATTTTTATCCTACAAATATTATAACTGTGAAAGTAATGGATGTTTGTTACTTTGTTACTCTTTCACGCAAAAACTACTAAACGGATTTCAATAAAATTTTATTTATATAGTAGTAGTTTAGGCTCTGGATTAAAACATAGGCTATTTTTTATGCCGAAAAAGTACAGTATTCCCGAGGGATACTATATTAACGCGGGCGAAGTCGCGGGCAACAGCTAGTTATAATATACTTTATAGAACTTACTAACACTCGAAGATGGCTTGATCGATTTTAGGGTCAATTCACAGCGAAACGAAACGATACGCGACTTGGAACTGCATTTTTAAGATAGATATTTAAAATTGAACTTTATTCATTAAACAAGAAGATACACGTTCCATTGTCCCGACGTGAAAATACCCTTAATGACAATAATATTTAGTGTTGTTTGTTTTAAGGTGATCAACTGTAAATTTTAAACGTGTTTAAAAGTTTTATATTGCTGCGATACATTTTTAAAACAGGTATTGAATACCTATTTATATTTTGGGTTTAATATTTTTAACGAATTTTAGCAATATATACAATATAGAATCACTTATGCCATTAGCTAATATAACAAAATGTCAAAAAATATTTGCCCGACGCAAATGGCGCCTGAGAATGTCAATATTTTACTTAAGCTAAGTGAAATTTTACGTTTGATCTGGGATTGGGGATTTCCGCTAGCGGCAGCGGGGGCGTTGGGGAACTTTACACGGGTACCATTTGGGGCCTATCTCCTAGTGACTTATCGGTGAGTTCAGAAGCAATATATCAAAGTAATCGGTTTAATTTCTCATCTCCCACTTGAGGGAACTAACGCTTATTCCTTGTATGATAACGTCTTGATTTGTGACGCCTCCGTCGGAACCCACTCAGTTGTGCAAAACGGTTCATAGCTCTGCTAAACTGTGGATCAGTTTAATGAGAAATATTAATAATTGTAGTATACATTTTTTTCATAAAATCGAAATCGAAAGGTACTCTGCCTTGTGTATGTATATTTTTTTTGATATACATATCTTGTTTGTTAAAAAGAGGCATTCTCCCACCTAACCCTTTCCTGGCACAAATTAAATGACCAGACAATTTTAGTGAGATAACGTCCGGTGATAACGGGTTACGTGAATATCGGTGACGTAGTGCACGGTCCACTAGTGGATTGATGCTTTATAATTTATAACTACCCTCCGGATATCCCCGACATTTTTCTTCTTATATAAAACCTTCTTTTGGCTTTTTAAAATCTAACCTGTAATATTAATTTACATGTACTTTACTTTGACTAGACTCTAGAGACTTTATATATTATCTTATTTTCTACGTAATCGGTAGTTTTGTAGACTTAATACAGATAGTATAAGGTACGTTATCTAACACAAATTCATGCAAGGATTTGAACGTGGCGCATGTGCTATTTTTGCGTTCTCTTCAGTGTATTATAGAGTAACGATCCGTTTCAATAACTTATCTATCTATAACTATTTTCATCATCATCATCATCATCATCAGCCTATCGCCGTCCACTGCTGAACGTAGGCCTCCCCCAATGAGCGCCAACCATCCCGATCTTGGGCAGCCCTCATCCATCCGCTGCCAGCCACCTTCTTCAAATCGTCGGTCCATCGTGCCGCAGGACGTCCTACACTACGTTTGCCTAAGCGTGGTCTCCACTCTAATACTTGTCTGCTCCATCGATTGTCTGTCCGTCTGCAGACATGGCCGGCCCACTTCCACTTCAGCGTGTTAATTCGTTGAGCAATGTCGGTGACTTTAGTTCTCTGGCGAATAACGTCGTTACGTATTTTATCCACCAGAGATACCCTTAACATTGCTCTTTCCATCGCACGCTGAGCAACCTTAAACTTATGAACCAAGCCTACGGTGAGTGTCCACGTTTCGGCTCCGTATGTCATTACCGGTAGAACGCATTGATCAAAGACCCTGGTCTTAAGAGATTGTGGGATCGACGATTCAAAGATGTCCCGGAGCTTCCCGAATGCAGCCCAGCCCAAGCGTATTCTTCTACTCACCTCCTTCTCAAAGTTGTGCCGCCCGAGTTGAATGGTTTGGCCAAAATACGTATTCTTGCACAACTTCGAGACTAGCGCCATTTACGACGACTGGTCTCGGGAGAACGTGTTCATTATACATGATTTTAGTTTTGTTCAGGTTCATACCGAGACCCACCCGTCTTGAAGAATCGCTTAGGCTGTTCAGCATCTCTTCCAGGTCCTGCAGAGAGTCTGACATAATGACTATGTCATCTGCGAATCTCAGGTGTGAGATGTACTGGCCGTTTATGTTCAGTCCCCGTCCGTTCCAATCGAGCGTCTTGAAAACGTCCTCCAACACGTTATTAAACAGTTTTGTAGAGATAACATCTCCCTGTCTTACTCCTCGACGCAGTTGGATTGGTTTTGTCTCTGTTCTTGTACTTGGACGGTCATTGTTGCGGCCTTGTACAGATATCTCAACACCTCGACATATCGGCAGTCGACGAGACATCTCTGCATGGATTCCAGCACAGCCCAGGTTTCGACGGTATCGAAGGCTTTTTCATAGTCCACATACGCTAGGCAGAGAGGCTGATTATACTCCTCGGTCTTCTGTATAATTTGCCTTAGTGTGTGTATGTGGTCCACAGTGCTGTAGCCTTTGCGAAACCCGGCCTGTTCTGGTGACTGAAAGTCGTCAAACTTCTGGGCAAGACGATTCGATATAACCCTCGAGAACAGCTTATACACGTGGCTCAGGAGTGAAATGGGGCGGTAGTTTTCTAGTCGCGTGTTATCGCCTTTTTTGAAAAACAAAACCGCTATGCTCCTGCTCCATGTTTCCGGGGTAGTACCAGTGTGGATGACGGAATTGAAGAGCTTGACAAGCTCAGTCAAGACGGGTGTTCCTCCTGCCTTGAGCAGCTCTGTGGTTATTCCGTCATCTCCCGGTGCTTTGTTATTATTAAGCTGACTGAGAGCTATTCTAATCTCACCCATGTCGACATCAGGAAGCTCATCTGTAAGGTGGCGCGTGAGTCTGGCCCGTGGGTCATCTGCATGATGGGTTTGGGGTGGGCTTGTTTTTTGGGTGTATAATTCCCCATAGAACCTTTCGACTTTAGCGAAGATCTCTGGCTTCGAGGTGACGGTAGTGCCTTGTGGAGTATTGAGTTTCGTCAAGTGACAACGGGAGTTATTGGGCTTAGCGAATACCTTCGAGCCCTTATTTCGCACTATGGCTTGCTCGATGGCTTGGGTATTCGCCCGGCGGGTGTCGCGTCTAATTTGCTTTTTAATCTCCCGATTGAGAACTTGACGCTCAAATTGTGTGGCATTTATTTGTTCTCGTCTCTTCCTCATCAACTCCAGAGTTTCGCTGGAGAGCATAGACTTGCGTCCATGGCTCTTTGGACGAAAGTACTTACAACCCACCTCGCAGATAAAACGAACTAGACTGTTGGCGGTGTGGTCTATGTCCTTCGTGGTTTCCAACATGGCGAATCGATTTTGGAGTTCTAGCTGAAAGCTTTCGCAGCCGGCTTCTACCTGGGGCCGTGTAGGCCTGAGAGTTGACCTTACTAAATGCGCTCGCTCTACACTGACATTTATACTCAGGCTGCCTCTTACCAATCGGTGATCACTTCCGGTATTAAACTTGTTAATCACGGAGACATCTCTGAATACATGGCGCTTGTCAGAAATAATAAAGTCAATCTCATTCCTCGTCACGTTATCGGGGCTTCGCCAGGTCCACTTTCTATGGGGCTTTTTCTGAAAGAAGGTATTCATCAGAAAAAGTCCTTTGGATTCGAGAAAGTTTACTAGCATTTGCCCCCTGTGATTTCTGTGCCCATAGCCAAAGGGACCTACTTTCGACTCGCCACTATTAGCGTTGAAATCGCCCATGACAACAGTGTAGAATGTATTAGTACCAGACATGGCTTTCGCTATGTCTTCGTACATGGCCTCGACCTCGTCGTCAGGATGTGCGGATGTTGGGGCATACACTTGGATTATCTTTAGGTAGTATTTTTTTGTAATCTTCAATACAAGGTATGCCACTCTTGCCGACACACTGCCTATTTCTACGATGTTGCCTTTAAGCGATTTGTGGACTATAAAACCGACGCCACCTTGGGATGGTTGATGTCCTTCTCGGAAGTAGAGCAAGTGACCGGAATCGAGAGTTATCGTCTCCTCACCCTGTCTTCGGACCTCTGATAACCCCACAATGTGCCAGTTAATACGACCTAACTCTACTTCCAGCTCAGCAACGTGCTCGTTCAGCCGTAGAGAGCGTCCGTTATACGTAGCCAAGTCTAATTTTCGGAGGTGGTACCCTGCCGTCGCCCGGGGATTCTTAGCACCCTCCGCCGCGCCGTTACCGTGGCCGGTACCGTGGCCAGGAATAGCGCAGCAACCGGGAACTGGGGGCCGTGAATTTGGGTTGTGCTGCATAGGGGGGATTTGCCGTAGTCACCACGCTTGGCGAACGGGTTGGTGACCGCAGACTGGAATGCTTTTCACTAATAGCGCTGCTGCCCACTATCAGTTGTGGCATTTAGAGCATTCCAGAATAATATATATACATGGTTATACCGCCATGAAACGGTTACCGGAGCCCAAGCGGGCGAGGAAGATGTTTGTCCTCTTATCCGGCTGATATCCTTTAGTCGCCTTCTACGACACCCATAGGGAGGAGATGGGGTGGTCCTATTCTTTAGCCCGAGACCACACGGGTTAATATAACTATTTTAGAAACGTTAAATTTGTATCGCAAAAAACCGGCAAATGATTGAATGACGTTTTTAACAAATAGTTATAGACAGATAGGTTATTGAAAGTGGCTGTAAATGTGTAATCTTACCTCCTCTAACCTCGCAGATGAGGACGAGCTCATTGCCCTCCTCCAGCGGCCCCACCACACCGGAGATGTCCCGCCCTGACTTGTCGTACAGGATCAGCTGGTGCGGCGGCACTGGAACAAAAATTCTCGTTAGAATTTCAAATAGTAATTAAGTTTTTTTTGAGGTTAAAACGATAAAGGGTCATATTACCATTGATGATCCTAGTCATAAAATTCTATAGAAAAGCATATACCTAAACATGCCTTAAAAATTTAATTGCTTATGGTTTCTAATAAACCTCTTATCGTAGGTAACACTTAATTAACGTGAAAACTTAGTAACACCGTCACTTTAATAGCTATCATACTTGATTAAGTGAATAATAATATACAAAAATGGTGGGAAGTAAGAAAAACTGACCGGAGCAAAGATGTTACATAAGTAGATACAAATAATATTATTTAAGTTCCAAACTGTTTTCTACTTCTTATGGAACGGAATAGTTGCTCCTCAAAAATATTATTCAAATACAAGTGTTTTGATTTTATTTCATAAATACAATTCTGAGAGAACGCTCGTCGAAAAACGAACACAATTAAAGTTTTATCTTTCACTTAAAAGTTGAATTCAGTCAGGTTTTATTTTTGTTGTCTACAAAATATAAGGTCCCTAAATAAATTACTTTGATAGTTTTTTTAAAATATTGTCTAACATTTGTTTGTTTTAAAATATTGTTTTAAGAGACGGAAGAATATTTTACGTAAAGTTTTAGTTTACTATGTTCTTCTAAGCAATATTTTGTTCCTTAAAATCTTTCACACCTACTATATACACTATACCTATACTGTACACAGACTAAAATTTTATGTTGTAAACTCTTTGTCTGTTTATACAATAAAGGTTCATAAGCGGTATAATTTAACGAGAATATTTTCAGATTATTTCTATGATGAAAAATACTTTGGGTAAAGGTTTTATAATGAAAAATAAGGGTTGTATAAAGAAAAACGGCACCGACGATAAGTAAAGCTGAAACACGTTTGGGTCAAATGCTCCTTTATACATAGACGAAAACAAAATTTGAGCTCAAGATGGGATAAAAGCTTTCATTAGATCAGTGCCAGATTTATATAGCACATTTTGATCATCATCATCAATATTATTTGTACGTGTAGAATGTAGATTGCATACAGTGTACTTGACATCCTACCAATTATAAATGTGAACGTTTGTGAGGATGGATGGATGAATGGATCTTTGTAACCCTTTCACGCAAAACTTCTGAACTGATTTCGATTAGATTTGGTATGGTAGTAGTTTAGGCTCTGAATTAAACATAGGTTACTTTTTATCCCAAAAATACAGTATTCCCGTGGGATACTGAACTAAGTATCCGCGGGAAAAAGTAACGTATTATACCTGTACACGTAGTATGAGTATTCCGGACTTACTAACTCTACATAGCGAACAGATATAGGTACAGTTATAGGTACTCAGTCTAGAAAAATGAATGCTTAACAGTTCGATCGTCCTCGTAATATGTTTAAGTATTATTATTATTATCGTAGTGTCATTATCTGTTGTTTATCTCTGTGAAAAATAACATGACCAATTTCGGAAGTAAGTGAAACATTTAATTTAATTAACAGGTATTTTAACAGGTATTAGACTGATGATAATTTTAAACTTACTACCCCACTATGACTCGATTGTCGTGATGGGTGAACTTTTACTTATATACCTACAGGTTTGTACGGAACCCTCGGTAGTCGGACTCGCACTTGACCGGTTTTTTGGTTTGTAGTCATCATCAGAAGCCCTACAGGGGCTTATATTATTATGTTGATGACTTCACAATAATAACCTAGAATACTGAGAAAAAACTTAAAATGTTTCAACGCTTTCACAGAGGTCGTCTAATTGTACAGTAATCACATTAAAAAGAATATATCAGCCCATGGACTGGTGAAGAGTAATGATATTTAGATGCATGACGTAAGCACAATTAGAAATACATCCCGAATCTACATTTCAATTCAGAAACGAGACTCCTCAGTATGCTAATTTTAATAAATGAAAATAGTAACATCCTCCTCCATTTAAATCCCTATTAACTTGGTTTACGTAATTTGGAAGATATGCAACCCTCATTCTAGAAATGAATGCATAAGTAATGTTTGAATTTGCATTATAAAATATACAAATAATACTGTCCTTACTGTTGTCGAATAAAGTGGTAAAGTAAGTAAAGTAAAAGAAAATATGAAAAAGGCTCTAGTACATTCTACAAAGGTTAATTAATAGCCACTTTAGGTACTCTTCACTACTCTACCCGAATAAATATATTTTTAAGTCACATAAAACCGTTTAAAATATTATATCATGTAAGTTTTTTAACTTTCTCAGGGTCCAACAATCATCATTTTGTAACAAACCACATTCTCTTTTTAACGTGATATTGAGTGAAGTCATATTGAGTACATAATTATTGTCCATTCTAGTTTCAAAGATCTTTTAAAAGCCCTTATAAATAATAATAAGAAGAAACCCTTTACTGTAAAAGGTACCTATAACAGTTTATGGCGGTCGCCTTATGGCTTGCCAATGGGTTACAGCCATATAACTTCAATTCAGTATGTGTTTAAATCGTTCAATTTGCTATCTCTGAAAAGTTTCATTTAAAAATAAATATTAGATATCGGCTTAGCAACAGTAGGAAAACAATGAAGCGTACTGAAATCGAAAATCAAAAGGTCTGATAAAACATTCGACGTGAAAACAAAACATCCATTGGAAGTTATTTAATAAACAAAAGATAAATATCAGGTAACGAACAATAAAGGGCGGCCACAAACCAAATTACGAGGTTTAACCCTTGCTGGCTATTTACAAAAGTATGCATCTACTTGTACATACTCTATTGTATCGGGCTATATTAGGTTGGACTATGTAATAATAGTAACTCCCCTTAACGATATCGGTGACGGTGGCCGGTTTTATTGAAACCAGGCTAGTTACGCAGGAGAAAAATTAAAATGCCCAAGTGTGTGCGCAGCACACACTTCCTTTACTCTCGTAACCCAGTGGGATGGATAACCGACACGACTGACGAGAGATCAAGCGCAGGACCAACTTTTTACATGCCCATGCATGGATCATCTTTCTTGTCAGACAATCAGGTGTGATCACCATCAGCCTGCATTGCCCTAACCAAACTTGCAAACAACATTTTTTTTATTGTTCCAATGCGGGAATCGAACCCACGACCACCGAGTCGAGAGCCGAGCTCTAACCAATAGACCATGGAGGCTGTTTCAACTACTATGTAGAAGGTATGAATTGGACTTTGTAGTAGGTACGTATAGAGCTAGTTGCATCATTAGAGCGCGTGGTCGCGGCTGCAAGTACCAAATGAAACAAGCAATTTTAGGGAATTTCATAGTTGACACTGTCAATTAAATGGCTTCCCATTCTGCACTGACATTTTGTTTTAGGACGTATTGCCCATTACCAGTTTGATTTATTGGTAGAACTAATTAATGGTTTTGCAATAAATCAAATGCCATACGCGCAATATTCGTAGGATTGATAAGTAATCAGTAAATATTATGCCATCTTCTTTTGTTCTGATGCTTAGTAAATAAATAAATCTTACGCAAAAAAATGTTATTTTAATTTGTGTCTAGGTATAATATTTTATATACTGATATGGTCGGGTTTGCGAAATAAGTATATTGTTTGATAGTGGCCGAGTACGGACTGACATTTTTTAGAAAGGTTTTGAGAAGTCTGTGGTGCAATAAATGCATAAAGTGACCAAATAAAGTAAACTTTAATACCAAGTACTAAGATTTATGCAAAACAACAAAACTTTTATACTTTAGACAAAACAATATTTAATACTGTTAGATTCTTATATAGCCGATTGTATTTGCTATCAAATACTTTTATATCAAACTCAAACTCAAAATTTTTTATTTCCATGTAGGTTATAATATAACACTTATAGAATTGTCCTACATGATGCCTACCACCGGTTCGGAAACTAGCCCGGCGAGAAGAACCGGCGTAAGAAACTCGCACGGGGCCACCTTTTACCAAAAAGATGGAAAATTGTTCTTTTAAAATAAAAAATATATAACAATGTTATAACTAAAACTACATAACAAGAGTACAATAGTATAAAGTAGCCGTGCAGGGGGCCACCTCATTCCCAAGGTGTGGTATCATTCATGAAATCATTAAGTTTATAATAAGCTTTACCACACAAACGTTATTTGACTATTTTTTTAAATTTATTGATTGAAAAATTTTGAACGTTTTCTGGGATCCTATTGTATAGGCGTATACATTGGCCTTTAAACGAATTCTTTACTTTACTGAGTCTAGTCACTGGTACATCAAGCTTATTCTTATTTCGAGTGTTTCTATTGTGGTTGTCACTTTTCTTTTTGAATTGGCTTAATTTTTTTTAACATATAATACATTTGATAGAACATACTGAGAAGCTACAGTTAAGATCCCAGTTTCCTTAAACTTATCTCTCAATGAGGTATTGGGGGCCAGCTTGTAGATTGCTCGAACAGCTCGCTTCTGCAGCACAAATATAGTATTTATATCTGCAGCATTTCCCCATAGCAGAATGCCATAGGACATTATACTGTGGAAGTAACTAAAATACACAAGCCTTGCTGTGTTTTCGTCTGAAAATTGTCTTATTTTACTTACTGCAAATGCTGCTGAACTGAGTCTGTCGGCCAACCCAGCAATAAACATAATATAACAAATAAACTAAGCTACATAAGAGAAAATAATGATCCTAAACACCACATCTTTTTGTAAACAATCATATGTTTTATTATATTTTTTACCCTTTTACAGACATTTGTAACAATTGTTAGTTTTCAAGGACTTGGTTTCATTTATCGACTGAAAATCAGCAATTTGTGTCAATATCGTCAAACGCGTCCTTTTGTTTGAATGGACTCTACATTCTTGCCTACGGCACTCAATTGGTCACCAAATATTATTCTACTAATATTATAAATGTGAAAGTTTGTGAGGATGTATGGATGGATGTTTGTTACTCCTTCACGCATAAACTACTGAACGGATTTTGATGAAATTTGGTATGGTAGTAGTTTAGGCTCTGGATTAAAACATAGGCCACTTTTTATTCCAAAAAAAAATCAATGTTCCCGAGGGATACTGTAATTACGTGGGCGGAGCCGCGGAAAACAGATAATTTATTTATATTTCAAATATTCGACTTCACGGAAAGATATTATACTTAAGTTAAGTAAGGTTTTTCCATTTTACGAAAGGTAGCCTTTTCGTTTACATTCATGTACAACAGAAAACCTCATATTGAATCCCCGACCTGAGATCCACATGTGATATGATAATAAATCGTACAGCCGAGGCAAAGTCTGAAATTATAGCGTTTGAATAATGCATTTACATTTTCACGATAGTGGTTGTAAAAGCGACTTCTATACGGCGCCGTGGAATGCTTGTTCTATCGAAACATAAATTCCACTAAGCAAGTTTCCATTTATGCATGTACAATCATTTTTCGCTATGTAATATGCAATTGAAGATAATTGCAGGATTATTCAGCAATATTGCAAGCTATATTGTGGATTACATTACAGCTCGTAGCGGCCAAAATAATATAGTAACGATTTAAAATGTCTGTATTGAAATAATGTTAATAACCTAAGAGCATGCCATGACATGTCTAAGAGGGGTTCCGTAACTATAATGCTCAACAGGTTTTTTTTTTATTATTTCAAAAGTTACTGTTCGATTCTACTCAAAATAATTTTCCTAAAAAGTATCTAGTAATGTAAGCTTCTAATAGGATCTATCAGTATGGAGGCTGACAAGTTTTTATCTCTTATAGCTTAGAAATGCCAGGAGGGAGGTATCACTTTTTAAAAAAGTCATATGAACGAAACAATATTATGATGTGGTAGTGACAAAAAATCATCATACCTTCATATTATTAGCCGAAAAAGTAATTATATAATATACTAGATGTTGCCCGTGACTTCATCTGCGTCAACTGATGGCGCAATAATGCATTAATTTCGACCAAATTTGGTTAAAACCATAAACAAAGGTTATAGTGAGTCAATCTTAAAAGATAGACATATACTGTCGCGGACATTTTTTTAGATCATTTAAAAAGAAATAATTCTTTCATACATATGTTTTAGGAACTTGAACCGTTTACACAGCGCACGCAACGGAATCTCTCAAAGATGAATAATTTTTTTTCACTGATTCTTCGCTCCTATTGGTCGCAGCGTGATGCTATATAGCCTAGAGCCTTCCTCGATAAATGGACTATCCAACACAAAAATATTTTTTCAATTCGAACCAGTAGTTCCTGAAGTTAGCACGTTCAAACAAACAAATAAACACTCTTTAGCTTTATAATATTAGTATAGATTATAACTATACCTAAGTTCATCAATTTAAATTATTTACAGACAAACAGATAGACGGATAGAGTGAAACTATAACGGTTCCTTGAACTATAAAAACTACGAAAAACTAAAAACAGTAAACCATTGCAGTAACTTTTATGATAATTATTTTAATTAACCTATTTTATTGTTTTATAATCTAACCCCCTTATAATAAACGCTGTATAAGCTTTGAATAGTTATACAGTGTTTTGTTTTCGTCACACAAGTGACATTTTTAACTGAAGATAAGATAACGGGTAAAATTTTTAATGTCTAAAAATTGTTCTTTTTCCCCAAAGCTATAATCTGAAAAAAAAAAAAAAAAAAAAAAAAAACACTTCTTTTATGGCAGCCAATGACGGCCGCTCTACGACCCTGCGTAGAGCAGCCACAATGGAACTGTTTAGTTTCCCACACGTATAGCGCCAATATGGCGGTCAGCGTATGCTAATACTGACCATTTACGGTTTTCCGGTTTTCTTCGCTGTGATAACATGCCTATTATTTTTTGCCAATATTTTCAACGATTTTGATAACGGACCGCCTATGTCAACGGACCTGGAACCTTGCTTTATATTTCAATTTTAAACGGTCTTATGTTCATGTACCTTATACTTGTGAATGCAATTAATCTATACTAATATTATAAATGCGAATGTTTGTCTGTCTGTCTGTTACCTCTTCACGCTTTAACCGCTGAACCGATTTTTATGAAATTTGGTATAGATTACTTTGAGTCCCGGAAAGGACTTAGGATATTTTTTAATCCGAAAAAATAATGTATTTACGCGGGTGGAGCCGCCGGCAAAAGCTAGTATTTTATAGTTTACTTTCATAATATTCTAGAAGATTAAATTGAAATTTTTTATCGTAGGACTAAATTGACGTGCGAATTAAAATGTTTTATTTGAATAACCTTTTGCATTTTCATTACTCCGTCGCATTCATTCATGTGAGCTCATGTGAACAATCGTTTCGGATCGGCTTACTTCTTATAAGAAAGATCGATACCGCTCAGCTGCTTTGCCAACTTGTTTCATTAAATTCAAATTTCGTGTTGTACTTATTAATTCAGGCGAGCGTTTTCTTCGCACGTCGTGAGCCGAGCAGATTTTTATATTCCCGCCGTATTCCGATCTAAAGAGGAAAGTTTTCGAGAACTTCCAAAGCACTTTAAAATTGTATATCGAGATTTCTTAAAACACTTTGTTCCAATTGACGCGATTTACTTTGATCTTTAACGTTAATTAAGTGATGAATAACATTGTTATATCTCAAATAATAATGAAAACGACTTTTATACGATGACATTGACCGTTCGCGTTATTTTAACTTTAATATTTAGGTAAATGTGATTTAATTAATAGTGTATACAATTAAAACAAAATAAGATAGACAAGATAAGAAAAACTTTTATTATGATCATCATATAATATACAATACAAAGATAAGAATAACCGAAATTACATCTACACTAAAAAGTTAAGTGCCTATATTATGTTGTGTGATGCCAAAAAAATTACCC
Source organism: Glaucopsyche alexis (assembly GCA_905404095.1). Classification (NCBI taxonomy): domain Eukaryota; kingdom Metazoa; phylum Arthropoda; class Insecta; order Lepidoptera; family Lycaenidae; genus Glaucopsyche; species Glaucopsyche alexis. The sequence goes on from FR990045.1 coordinate 21,763,064, forward strand.
CAGCTCAGTATTTCGCAATGAGCAAGATCGCTGCACTGATATTCTCCAGGACCATTATGTGAACATAACACAACTATTTTACAATAAATAATATATGAGAGTATCAACAATTGATGTGGGAAATGGATAATCATAAAAATAATGTAATTATCCAAAATGGCGGCGATGTGGTTCGCCACCCATAACGTCTCGTTTCTCGCGAAGGCGTAAAGCGGACCATGGAGAGCCGCTTCGCTACGTTGATTGTAAGAGGAGGAATGAATGGTAAGAATGAAAGTGAACGAAGCGAAACAAGTATGTAAGGATCATATCAAGTAGAAAGAAGTGGTCTTTGCCTACCCCTACGGGAAAGAGGCGTAATTATATGTATGTAACAATTAATAAATACTGTTGGCTGGAGTTGTGGTGTAGGTACTTAGTGATAATAAGTATTAAAAAAATTAAGTCGTTCTGCTTCAGCCATTGCTTTTTAAAAATGAAGTAAAAAAATATATAAATAGTCTATAACTCTATACTATTAGCTAGACTAAAATAATAAAGAGGAAAAGTTTGTTTGTTTGCATCGAATAGGCTTCGAAACTACTGGATCCATTTTGATAAAATTTGACACATATATAGAATAGACCACAGAGAAGGACATAGGCTACTTTTTATTGCGGAAAAATATACGGTTCCACGAGATTTCTTTTGGTCGCGCACGAAGTCACCCGCAACATCTAGTAGTTATAAAACATTTAGTTATTAAAGTTGCTCTACCTATTCGTAATAGACAAAATTTGTCGATAAACGATCACATTCGGTCACAATTCGTCAACCTTTCTTAGCGCCTTTCATCTTTAAACTACGTTTAGATAATTGCACTAGAAGTTATAACTTTAAATTGAAAATGAAGTCTCACTCGCATTATAGTATAAAGCAAACTTTGGCTAAGTCGCTTATAAAATGAGTTAGTGAGTTCACGTTAAACAATCCACTTAACGTGCCGTTTATAATGTCGTTTTACAAAGTGAAAACTTCCATCTCAATGTGAGACGCCTGAAATGTGATAAGTCGAAAATTTAACAGACTTTGAACTTATATTAATTACATCCAGTAATATACTTTTGACGTGAAAATTGAAAAATGTGTATCATTATTTCATAAAGTATCAGAATACCTTGTTATGGTTTGTGCCTAATTACAGAGATTTTAAAAACCTTGTTAACATGTTAGAGATCAGGTTACTTGGGTTGGCGAGGACTCTTTCATCCTCAATTCTTTAGGGTTTAAAAAATGTACCTAGCGGATTAAATTTATTACACATTTATAAAATATCATTTTAGCAATATTTTGAAGGTTTAAGATAGCTCTCATTAAGACCTTGACTAGAAAGGCGAATTACGCACGTAAACCTACGTACCTACGAGCTTCAAGACAAAATATCTGGCGGCCTAAATAATATTGTGATGGATGTTAGTAAAAAAATTCACGCGAAGCTTCTGGACGCAATATATTGGGGGCTAGTACCTCGACACGCGCGTCGGCCTTACGTGCGTATGATTACGTGCTTTCTGGACATCAACTAAGGAAATATCAGTGTTGCCAACCCTACTGTTTTAACAGTAGATTTACTGTTTTCGGCCTGACATCCCTGTTTTCTGTTTTAGTTCGTATTTCTACTGTTTTTAAAATAATAAATAATTCCAAATGGAAATAAGTCATAACCAACAGGTCAAACCGGAACAATATTTTAGAGAAAGCAATAAAAATAGTTCTCGTATGCGTCGGTCAATAGCGGGCCTCTTGCAGGCTGTAGCATAGGGGATCCCCCCTTTACTGAGGCAATCCTTTTGACTTACAGTAAAACAGGATAGCTACATTTCTAGTATAATATTATGTGGAACAAGAATAGCTGTGCTTTACTTGTATTTGGAAAATTATTTTAAATTAAATTTTGACTTTATTTACTTTACAACTCTCAGAAGTTCCTTAAATAAATTCAATTTGTGGTAAATCTAACAGTAGTTGTATAACTATTTATCAATTCTCCGAATGTTATGTCGGACAGTAGATTTGATGTCTTGAAATTACTATTTTACTGTTTTCTGCTGTTTTTTCAAGTACCATTTACTGCTATTTGCTTTCCTGAGGTTGGCAACACTGGGAAATATCTGAACTAACAAACGTCAGACGTCTAAGTAAAAGCTACAAATATTTTTATATTTATGTTAAAGGTATATATTACATTTAAAGAAGATAGGTAACTAAATGTTGTCTGCTTATAAAAAAATATCCAGAACACACTAATCAGGTTAAAAGGTAATTTGGTAATTGCTTTGTAAAATATTTTTTAACGCAAAACGCAAAACCTACAGGGTACTTCCCGTGAACTCAGAATCTTGAAATTTGGTACGAAGAAACGTCTTATAGCAGAGATAAAGGAAAAAATTCGAAATATTTTTAATAATGTTAAACTTACTACTCCTACTATGACTCGATTGTCGTGATGGGTGAAATTTTACTTAAATACCTACAGGTTTGTACGGAACCCTCGATGCGCGAGTCCAACTCGCATTTGGCCGTTTTTTTTTCTAGGACGGACGGAGTAGTCCTTTTCCTTTTTGACTTAGCAACTGATTACTGTAATTTTTACATATTATCTCTGTCTATATTGATGTTCGTCTTTCGGAAATAAAAGAATTTTGCTGATTTAAAACTAATATGCGCATGTCCTATATTGTATCAAGCCTAGCGATCGTGTGGGGCCGGTATTAAATAGCCAGTCCATGAGCTTACGTAAGGCGGTAAATGTTATCCAAACAAATATCGGGCAAAGCAGTTTAAACATATTTGTAATTCAAGTGGCTCCTTTACAATTTAAAATTTTGTAAACAGTATGTAGATGGAGAACGCTATAAATTCACCAGAACTTTCTAACTGTAAACAGTTTTTTAAAGGACTCATTAAAATAACTGGCAAGGGTTTTTAATGTTTTATTTGAATTCTTGTTTTTGTTTATGCTATCGATTTTTATATCGATAAGATTTTGCATAATCATTTTTATGAGCTACTGAGAAACCTCAAGTTAACCTGTGTAAAACAAATTGACTAACGGTGATTGATTAACGGCCCATTTCAATAACCTATCTATATATAACTGTTTGTTAAAAACGTCGTCATTCAATCATTTGACGGTTTTTCGCCATACAAATTTGATGTTTCTAACAAACAGTTATTCATAAATTATTGAAACGGGCCGATAGTGTACTGAAAAATATCTCTCGTGTATTATAGAGATATTTTTTTGGGTAAAACTAGAAATATAAAAGCGGTATAATTTATACTGCATCGTTGAAAAAATCTAAGTAAAAATTCAGCGTCTTTCAGCAGCAGCGGCTTGGTTGTAACCTCTCATTTTCCTAGCCCAAATTCAAAGGAATTCAAACAAAGCTTTGTTTAGCATCGCCGGTATAGTACGAGCTAGGTTTTGAGGCTTAAGATAAATTTTCCTTCCACACGATAATTTGAGAATATCGTACATACAAAATATACTCTAAGGAAGTCATTATCACAAGTTGGTACCTGGTATTTATTAATTACTTAATATGCTATATTTATTTTCTTTGTTATATTTTTATTTATGTATAATTTTCAAATTCATTGTAAAAAAAAGGGCACGGTGTTTAATAAAGCTGTTACTTGGAATATAATTGCGGTTAGTAGTTATAATAATATGAAACTACAGTTTCGAATTGGTCATAGAAAATATCTCGTAGTTTAATATAAAACAAAGCAAATCCTTTAATCCGTGACTATATTTTGGTACACGGTATTTTATTCAGTTCTAACGATTGTCCAAAAAATTTTCAGGTCAGGCACGCATGACGTAACACCCTAGTGATTTCCTTCTGGCGTCACATAAAATTTCAGCCCTTTCAATTTACTTTAAAGTATTAATTTTTGATGCCAATTATCGTTCTTATAATAATTATGTTTGACATAAAAATGGATAAAAGTTATTTTTTGTAATTTAGTCTGCAAAAAGAGAACGGCTACACCAAAATAATTCAGGGAAGGTTTAAGCGGTGAGAAATATTGGAAAAATTGCGAGTAAAATACTTAAAACAGTTTGTAGGTAGGTGGGTAAGAAGGTAGGTAGGTGAAGGTTGAAGTCGTAGATGTAGGTGTAGGTGTTGGTATAATATACCTATTTAATTTATTGCTGCTTTTTTGTGCAAAAAAGTGAAACTAATATACAATTTTTGTGAACGCATGTTACTATAAAGCATTGAGAGAATGGCAACTTGCCAATCTTCTTTAAGGAATCGGTTACGAAATTTTTAATGAATTATGTAAAAATTTATTCACATGGTAGTTGGTACATATAATATTTACTTTATTTATTTAATTGTTTGAAAGTAAATGAGATTTTGGGCTTTGTGTGATGCGAAAGAAACTATAGTATATTCGAGGTAAGAATGCACTATTTCATTCGTGTATCATCAGTACAAATGTGAAAATTAATCTATGTCACATAATCCGTGTTCATATTCTCCAAATAAAATGAGCTATTGTGACATTTGTAGTGAGGGTTCACTGTATTCTCAACACGAATAGACTCCAGTTCTGGTTTGATTATAGTTAAAAATTGATTTCACAAATTCGTAGTACAATTAATTTATTACCTCAATAGATTCATGTACAAGGTAGGTACAACATAAATAGAAAAGGTCGAAAAATACCGCAATCGTGTTCGACGAAATAAGATATTATACTCGAGAACTACAAAACCGCAAGCCAACTGGCTAACAAGCCACAGCCGCGTGAGAAATTCTGTCCCAGCCTCATTCCTTTATCGTTTATATACTTCGCTTTGAGTCTAAAAAGGAAAGTCTAGGGGCCATCTATAAATTACGTCACATGAACGTTAGGATTTTTAATTCCCCACAACCCGCTTCACGTGACGTCACATATTTTTTCGTTTATATACTTAGACTTGAGTCTAAAAAGGGAAGACTAAGGGGCCATCTATAAATTACGTCACACGAACGTTAGGAGTTTTAATTTCCCACAATCCCCTTCACGTGACGTCCCACATTTTTAAATTTCATGCAAGTATTTAAAATGTAATCAATAGAAAGCCCTTTTTTTCTAATGAGATATAAACCCCGTCGTCGTCGTATTACCCCCGTCCTCCTACAACTTATCACACAATGTCACAGTTCGGGTCCCTTTACCGAGTAACGTAATTAATGAATGGTCCCTAATGACTACACGATATTAAAAATTCTCAATGACAATAAAATATAATACTTTTAATCAAGAAAATCAAGCCGAAAATGCAATTGAATGTCATCGATAACAATTTTACACGATTTATAATGTCATCTAATAAATACTGAGTACCCTTAAGGCGCTGTGAGTAGCCAACTATGAAGTATTCGAGGGGGTGAAGGAGATGAGTGGGGGACGTGCCGCCCCCGTTACTGCGGGGGGCTTCATGCGAATTACGTCAAAGTGATGTGTCCTTAATGTACAAAAGCGGAATTTCGTCAACATCGTAATGTGCTTCATAGCCTAGCGGTATTGTGCCCGCCTAAAGCATAGCGTAGCGTCTAGGTTCAAATCTCAGTACAAATTTAATGTGTCAAAATGTCTATTTTCAGTCTAGGTCCAAAGAAGTCTAATTCCTAATTTTGTACTAAACTAGCTGTTGCCCGCGACTTCGTCCGCGTCAACTGATGGCGCAATAATGCATTAATTTCGACCAAATTTGATTACCATAAAAAGGTTATAGTGAGTCAATCTTAAAAGATTTTTTTAGATCATTTAAAGAGGAATAATTCTTTCATAGGTACATATTTTTTGAGTAAGTTGAGCCGTGCACGCAACGGAAGCCCTCGCAAATAAAGCTCAAATATGAATATTTTCCCCGTTTTTGCAACATTTTCACTGATGCTTCGCTCCTGTTAGTCGCTGCGTAATGTTATATAGCCTTCCTCAACAAATGGACTATCTAACACAAAAAGAAGTTTTCAATTCGATTTAGCAGTTCCTGAGATCAGCGCGATCAAACAAACAACGTAAGCCCTCAAAGATGAATAATTTTCCCCGTTTTTTCCACATTTTCCACTGTTTTTCGCTCCTATTGGTCACAGCGTGATGCTTTATAGCCTAGATCCTTCCTCTTTAAATGGACTATCCAACACAAAAATATTTTTTCAATTCAAACCAGTAGTTCCTGAGATTAGCGCGTTCAAGCAAAAAAACTCTTCAGCTTTATAATAATTATTATAGTATAGATAGCTGATGCCCGTGGCTCCGCCCGCGTAAGTACAGTAACCCACGGGAACCGTATATGTCCCGCGATAAAAAGTAGCTTAAAGTTGTAGAGCACGAGGAAGAACACTTCCTCGTGGTCTACTTTATATCTGTACCAAATTTTATGATGATACGTTTAGTAGTTTTTACGTGAAAGTGTAAAAAAAGTTTTCCACGGGAACCGTATATTTCTCCGCGATAAAAAGTAGCCTATGTCCTTCCTCGTGGTCTACTTTATATCTGTGCCAAATTTCATGATAATCGGTTTAGTAGTTTTTACGTGAAACTGTAAATAAAGTATCCCACAGGAACCGTACATTTCCCTGCGATAAAAAGTAGCCTATATCCTTTCTCAGGCTGCACTCTCTGTATCTGTGTACCAAATTTCGTTACAATCGGTTCAGTAGTTTTGGCGTGGAAGACGTACAAACAGACACACATTTTCCCATTTATAATATTAGTATGGATGTATTATGAAGATAATAATATGTATTATATACAGCATTCGCAAATATTTAAGTGCCTACTTTTTCAAGAATAGATTTTCATCAAATTTAACTTTTTAATTCTTGTCAGATTTATTTTTCAACATGATGACAACATAATATTATGTCAAAATAAAAATAAAGCTCCCCACTCACGGGCTATCGATTGCTTCGATCAAATTGGAAATTAATTCGTATTTGAAAGTAAATTTCTAACGATAAACTATTACACAAAATGATTAGTGTAAGACCTACCAGCTAGTTTTTGCTGTGGGCGTCAAAAATCGGAACAAAATTTACTCATATATATACGAGTTTCATATAAAAAGTGTAGTAAGGTGGTCCTAGGATCTTAGGCTATATTCAATTTTTATCTAAACCAATTTCATTGCAACTACGAATCCAATAAATGTTTAAATTGTAAAAACTAAATCGATCGATCACTTGTGAATGGGAGCTTTAAATCAAAAGCACCAAGGAGTATTTATATCAACTTTAAAGCAAATCGCTCCCAAACACCTTTCTTTCCCTTTTTATTCCCTTTAGGGGACGAATTTCAATAAACTATGATACACGAATTCTATTAATTCTGTAACTTAATGTTTGTGCAAAATATGAAGTAGATTGGACCAAGGAATCACGTTGCCCCATACAAACTGTTTTCCCCCTTTTCACCCCCTTAGGAGTCGAATTTCGAAAAATCCCTTCTTATCGGATGCCTACGCATTACAAAGAGCAAGCCCTGCAAGTTTCAGGTCTCTACGATCAGCGGCGGCACAGCCTAATGTGCGTTGATCCGTCAGTCATTCAGGACAAAGGATTTTATATGTATAGATTTAGCCATTGCGATTTCAGCAATTAATCTTTTTAGTTTCCCTAAGCTAAAAAAAAAGTAATTGTTAAATAAAGTTCACGTATTCAATATTGTTTAGTCATAAAGAATCTATATACCTATCTAATCTATATCCTAATTTCTTCATTTTTCATGGATTTATTACTTAAAATAATAAAATGCAAATCTAATATTTATATATTATACTAGCTGATGCCCGCGGCTCTGCCCGCGTAAGTACAGTAACCCACGGAAACCTTATATGTCCCACGATAAAAAGTAGTCCATGCATGGTCTACTTTATATCTGTGTCAAATTTTATGATAATCTGTTTGGTAATTTTTACGTGAAACCGTAAATAAAGTATCCCACGGCAACCGCACACTTCCCCGCGATAAAAAGTAGCCTATGTCCTTTCCCGTGGTCTGCTTTATATCTGTGTCAACTTTCGTGATAATCGGCTTAGTAGTTTTTACGTGAAACTGTAAATAAAGTATCCCCTTTCTCAAGCTCTAGACTATCTGTGTACCAAATTTCATTTTAATCTGTTTAGTTGTTTTGGCGTGAAAGACGGACAAACACAAACACTTTCCTATTTATAATATTAGTATGGATGTATTGATGACGGACGGCCGGCCGTGAAGACGTTAGAAAAAAAACATCGATGTTGCCTGACATCGATGTTTAGCAATCGATGTCATTATCGATGCCAACATCGAACATCCCTACTCATAGATCTAATCTAAACTCCCCTCCCGCACGCGCACCCCCGCCTTGGTGACGCTTCGCAACGGGCCGTGCAGCAGAAATCGTAATATTTTAATTTCACCATAACTTCAAAACCAAACGTCCAATTTTAATCATTCAAAGACCAAATATTATCTACATAAACTGTACTTAGTGATGAAATTTTGATAAGGATTAATAGCATGAGTAAAATAAACGCGTTTAAATGTATTCCAAAAAAAATTCAAGATTTCTAAATAAAAATTGGTTGTTGTGCCTCACTCGACATAGATAGACTATAGTGTGTCGCGGACTTTTTTGTAGATATTTATAAGATCTACAATTAATTAGAACATATTTTTATGGTTCTATCTTTTATAGTTTAGGCAGCGTACGCAAAATAAGTAACTTTTCCGGTTGATTTTTTACACCTTGTGTCCGAAAAACCCAAATATCTTACGAAACCCTATTTTTTTCCAAAATAAAACTTTGCCTATGTTACTCGTGGATAATGTAGCTTTCGAATGGTGAAAGAATTTTTGAAATCGGCTTATTCATTACAAACAAACAAACAAACATACAAAGTTTTCTTCTTTATAATATTAGTGTAGATTTCTTATATTATAATAAGCAGTTGAAGTACTGCGGAATACACACTACAACATACACATACACAATACACATTACACACATTGACGTTTCATTCTAAGAGATTTCAAAATTGTATATAAAATTTCGCAATTTTCAGCGATTAGAAAATCTAAACTTGCTTTTGCCCGCAACTTCGTTCGCGTAGCACAAAGCTAAATTATTTTATACAATACATATAAATAAATACACAATAAAATTCAATATCCAATATTCGCCTTCTACTTACAAGAACTTCGGCTATCTGACACCCAAAAAATTACAATTTCAAATAGGTACCTAGTACCTACCTAGTTTCTGATATTATATTAGTGGTTTAACCAAATAGTCTCTTCGGCTACATCATATTTATTGTAAACTAGCTGATGCCCGCAACTTCGTTTGCATAACTTCGTTGCCCGCAACTAACGGAAAGGGAACCCTTTTTTTAAACGGAACCCTAAAATAAAAGTAGCCTATATTAGACCTTATAACATCAGCTATCTCCCAGTGAAAGTCCCGTGAAAATCGGTCCAGCCGTTTCAGAGATTAGCCGGAACAAACAGACAGACAGACAGACAGACGGACAGACAAAAATTTAAAAAATTGTAATTTTATCGTTAGTATCGAATATACTTCCATATGCATTAAGTGAAAAGCTGTTAATTTGAAATTACAAACAGACACTTCAATTTTATTTATCTGTATAGATATTGTTTTATTTAATCTATACTAATATAATACAGACAGGTTTTTTTTTGTGTTTATGTTTGTTTGTTTGTATTGTATAGGCTCGGAAACTACTGGACAGATTTTGATGAAATTTAGGACAGACATATAATAGAATAGACCACGGGGAAGCACATAGGCATACTTTTTAATGCGGAAAAATGTGAAGTTCCATCGAGATTTCCTTTTGCGCGCATGAAGTAGCGGGCATCACCTAGTCTAAATATATAAAAGGCAAAGCTGACTGACTCATCTATCAACGCACAGCCGAAACTACTGAACGGATTTAGCTGAAATTTGACATACAGATAGTTGTAATGACGTAGGCATCCGCTAAGAAAGGATTTTTTAAAATTCGCCTCCTACGGGGGTAACAAAGGGGTTAAAATTTTGTATGGAAACCGATCTTCACGCCGACGAAGTCGCGGGAAAAAGCTAGTAAAAAATAAACGTAGATTACTAATTAATACATGTTCCTTATTGCTCATGGTGATTAGAATTAGAATTGATTATAATAATTGATATAATTATATTATCTATAAACTTTACAAACCAACAGAATAATATTTAGGTATTATAATATAATTACTAATTTTGTTGTCAATCAATGTTGTCAATTTTGAATCAAATATGTTTTTTCTTTCGTCGTGTAATAAATTATATCAATAATTTCGGTAACTTTACGTCAGTCTGACTGGCAGCTCGGTTTGCGTACCTACGTTTGATTTTTGGTGGTGAGTTCAAATCCCAGTAAGATAAATATTATTTTTGTGATTCTTATACATAATGTATTTGTTTTTCTTTAATATTTTTTATTTATTTTTTATTATATTTTATCGTTGTACTAAAACTACGACCAAAGCTCGGTTTCCCTAGTACCTACTTATAAAGAGTTTTTGTACTTCCATCTAGCATCTTAAAAAGACGGTTTTTGAACTTTCATCGAATATAATCTTTTCATATTTTTTATAATATATTCTACACTAATATTTACAACAACTTTAAGTAACTAATAATAAAATAAGTACATAACTAACAATATACTTTTATTACTGGGAGAACAAGCATTGCTCGGAGTTTTATAGTGCGAGAAAAAGAAAAAGAAAAAAAAAATCGTCTGACCGGGATTCGAACCCGAGACCAATTGGTCGCAACAACGCAAAAAGCCAAAGGGCTACCGAGCGCCTTACGTCAGACAGCAAAATTACGCATATATTATTAGTATTACACGACGAAAGAAAAACTAATATTTATACCCCCGACTTGACCTTTATGCAGACGACATAAAGGTCAAGTCGGGGGTAAATAAATTTGAACGGACTTTCAAGATTAAATTCGAATGATTTTTGAGCAGAAAAAAGTGGAAAAATTTGACATACGTCTCATTAGCAAGAGGCCTAAGCCGGTACTGTCTTATTCCATAGATATGAAAGAGAAGGAATGACAGGTCGCCATTTCGCGATGTTTCATTCGACTCGTCCGAATTATTTATTATTGAAATAAACTAATTGTAACAAATATCTTATTCCAATCGAAAAATCAAAACAACAATTCCCTTCCTTTTATTATGTTTTACGAAACTGCAAATAATTTTCTCATTTTTGTTCACAAATAGTACAGTTACAACTCCAAGAATTTCTATTTTAATGGTTACTTTATGATTTTTTTATCGGTAAAATGTTCAGATAACGTGTTTTGAAAATGAAGATCCCCTAGCAAATATGATCAAAATTAACATATATTTTTTTATTGCACTAAAATGTATCCATTCGTCTCAAAAAATTTTTTAAAGAGGCGTATTTTTAGGGTAAGAGCGCCTTAATTGATTTCCTGCTTCTTAAAACAGCCTATAGCATCGATAAATATTGTGCGAAGATTATTAGGACAAGATGTCGTCCTATGCCATAAACCCTTTAGAATTAAAAAGCAATATCTATAAATATATCGAATACAAAAAAAAAAAACATTCATTCAATAATAATGTCGCTTTATGAGAAAATATTTACTTTTCCTTTACCTTTCCTTCGAATTTAGCTACCAAGGTTACTATTGTACAAAAATATTTAATTATGGCGTTTTGTGCTAGGGAAATAGATATAACTCTACATCGACCTGCTTTGTATGAAGAAGCTGTTTAAAACATCTCTACATTGTAAATGATGTTGGGGAATTTTGCATGTACACTGGCCGGTATGTTCAATAGAGTTCTTATGTCTGTGAGTTTATTGCTTATACCTTATAGTTACCGAAACTTTATCTTATAAATCGACCGGATATAAAATATACGGTCGGCGACATAAAATATTTTTTGTCTACTAGATTCGGAAACTATTGAATCGATTTAAAATGTTCTTCCACCATTAGAATAGGTATATCGCCAATCGTATTATCGCCAGTGAAATAGGCTATGGGATATACTTATTATTTTTATTCTTTATCTAACTATATTCCCGTGCGAAGCCATCGCGTATACGATATGTCCAATATAATTGTTATTTACACGTGAGTGTGTGTGCGTTCGCAAGATTCAACAGCGCTGTTGAGCGATTTTTATCGTATGCCTGGACGAGCGGCAACTTGTTCGGTGGTACCTATAAAATAATATTTTTTCTAATTTATTTAATTTTATTCTTAGCATTATAAATTGTATTTTACTCTTATGGAGTATTTTATTTTATATTTTATTCTGTGTAGAAAATCACTTTCGCTTGCTCGTTTTACAATATTTAACAATTTAGAATATATAAATACTTTATAAAGGCCGAAATTGGAATTTATTTCGGGGTTCGGCAAAGGCTTTGAATGAACCTAGTATAAAGTTATCATTCCAGGAAGAGACTGAATATCGGCCTTTGACTGTAGTGGTGGGTCGTCGACGCTTTTTCGATCAACGAAACGAGACCGTTTATCGTTCATCGTAAACTAGTTGAAAAAACTGTTTTTTTTTTTCGACTAGTTTACGTGTTCGACGAATACTGAACTGAGCAATAAACTATGACAAATAAAGTAGTTTTGTTGAATTAACGACTTTCAGCATTAACTGTTTTGACAAACTTGTTGTCGTTTGCTGATCGACGCGACTAGTGATGACGACGAACGACGAGACGGTTTAATCTGTGAGCGGTGGAAATGAACTTCCCTTCATACTTTTCCAGGCTTACAAATTGCATATCCGTTAACATTTAAGTTTTAACCTTGAATCCTTGACCTACGCAAATTGCATTCCAATCAAGACTGTTTGATTGTCATCATATTATCATAGGTAAAATTACGTAAACAAAGTTCAAAGATTTATTTATTTTAGAATTTGTCATTAGAATTGCGTCTTTGTTTGTTACTTTAAAATTCATTTTATTAAAACACCGCCCACCTAACGAATGTAATTATTACATAGACTAGAGCACGTCGTCGGTTGTGAAGAACAGAGATAGACGTATTGCTCGTGCCGACTCGTCGTGCCCCGCGCCCGTCCGTCGATCGTGTCGTCGCGTCGCAACGAACGGTCTCTGTCGCACGCACCGTTCCGGCATATGGCAACTGTTCACGCATAGACTAGTTTATCAGTAGACGTTAAACTAGTTTACCCGTTCATGACAAATAAACAGTTTAATAAAACAGTTCGTTCATTCAACGCCCATCCCTATTTGACTGTAACATAACATATATATATATATATATATATATATATATATATATATATATATATATATATATATATATCTCTAGATTGAGGTAAAAACTTATTTTTAACGTCGACTCACCAATAACAGATAGTCGAATCTGAAAATTCCGTGTCGGGGAGTTCTTGAAGTCGACTCGACATCGATATACGCCCTCGTCGTCGAGTTGTACGGTGTCAAGCGTGAGTGAGGCGGGGCGCGCGACCGTCGCGAAGTACGCGCGCGGACCGAACACGTTCGGATCCGACCACTGCAGCGCCTTATTGAATGACCGCCCGCGCACGTCAAAACTGAAATGAAATACACTATTGTACAATTATGCTCTACTTTACTATCGTTTATAAGGCGTTGCATCTCAAAATTTTAATGTTCATATTTTAATACTAGTTGTACCAAACCCATATTCTGCTTAAATTATGAATCGTAGTTTTTCTCATATAACTCAGAGTTTAAACCTTTCCTGAACTAGTACGATTATTTTAATACAAAAATTAGCCAAATTGGTCCAGCTGTTCCCGATTTTTATCGAGACATTCAAATTGCAATCCATTTTATATATAACACTAGCTGTCCAGACATACGTTGTTCTGTATATTTTTATATTCCCGTAATTTTTCTAATATTTCTCAACATTTAAACCTTTCCTGAACTTCCACAATTATGTCAAGTCCAAAATTAACCAAATCGGTCCAGCCGTTGTCGAGTTTTACAATGGAATTGCAATACATTTTGCTATGTAAAAAAAAATACGAAGAAGAAGATTACCACCAGCCTAGAGACCAGAGGATATGAACACTTGCAACATGGTACTGCAAGTGTTCATGGATCAAGTTTACAATAAGAAATCGGACTGATATTTTTTATTACATAAATGAATAATACTCTTAAATATGAGTAACTTCTCAGAAGAAATCGTATATCATAAGTCAATATTTTCAAAGGTATAAAAAATTCGATTTGTATAAAGTCGATTTGTATAAAAAATTTCGCGAGTCTCCTAAAAACGCTCCATACTAAAGTCGACCTACAAATGACGTCACTTGTAGGTTAAGGTAATATATTATATGGCCGCTGGAATATATTTGTAAATATCTCCGATATTTGTGCGTTTAAGTTCATATTTACCATAATGAATGTTTTTGTATATGATGTGATTACACTAATGATGTTGGTTTTGTTTACCAATTTCGCAAAAAAAAATTTTTGGTACTTTTTAAATGTATTTAATTAGTAAACTACACATAAAATAATATATTTTTTTTACATTTACCAAGTAGTAATGCCTCAATATTTCTGAATATATTAATGAAACTAAATATTTCAGATGTAGTCCGATCCCCTATTAGGCTCGTAGCACGTAGCAGGTTTGTCGTAGCGCGTCGCATACGTTTGAGCCTATCATTATTTAGTTGTTATTGAATGTATAAACTTTTTATGTTATTAAAAATCTAATACGTTTAAAACAAAACTGTAACAACACACATTCTATAATATTATAAGCCGATTTTATTTAATAAACAGTGCATTAAAAATAATAATATTGTAAGCCGATTTTCTCTGAACATTTTTGTTAATGTAAATTTAACTGTATGAGTTTATAGCGTGTTCAAAGTATTATTATTTACATGAGAGTTTCATACAAGAACAGTTTTATATATCAGATTAAGGCTTACACGGTATAAAGTGGATAGTGGAATAGCTCCCGGGAGAGGGTTTGGAGGTGAACAAAAGTATCTCACTTAAGCGTAATGTATGGTAAACCTTGAGTTATAATTTTATTAACTTATCCTCATAAACCGGCATTAGTTAAGATTTATAGAGGGCCGTTAAAGTTTTGTCCATAGCTTTTCTTGAGTGTTTGTGATTAATCCAGGGGAATATATAATACTAGATGTTGCCGGTGACTTCGTGCACGCAAACGGAAATCTCGAAGGAACTATACTTTTGCCTATGTCCTTCCCCGTCATCTACTCTATATGTGTGCCAAATTTCATCAAAATCAGTCCAGTAATTTCGGAGCCTATTCAATGCAAACAAACAAACTTTCCTTCTTTATAATATTAGTATAGATAAATAATTGTTATATTGAAAACTAGTATCAATTACCCGCGGGTACGCCCGCGTGTAATTAGGTTTTAAACTTACATCTCCTATTTTATCCCCTTGGAGGTTGAATTTTGAAAAATCCTTCCTTAGTGATGCCTACATCATATGAGGAATACTTGTACAACATTTAAATTTTCTAGCTTTAGGGCTTGTACGTTGATACATCAGTCAATCAGCTTTGCCTTTTATATAGATGTATTTATTTATATAATTTATTTATTTAAATATTTAAATAGTTTTTTATTTATCTATGTAAGACTTGTAGTTTCTAAGACTTTGAAGTATTTTAAGTAAAATACCAAATTGAAATACTTAATAATATACCCATATTATTTAAAAATTGTAAACTAATAAAACAGAGCTGAGATTCCAATAGTCTAATAAATTCTTGTTTGTTGAATATGATTTTTATGCTCATCTAACTTCAAACTTCAGTAGGTACAATATCAAAAATATTGACAGGACAAACTAAGGCTATCTTTTGTGCTATCTGTCATGTTACCCAAAGCTGTAATCTGTTATACCTAATATATTATTACTGAATTATTTAGTTATTTAGAAATAACAGAATACAGATAAATTTAATGTAAATAAATTTTCAAACTTCAATCAAAGTAGACCGAGAGTGTGCTTGAGAAATATAATATCGCTTTATCTTAAATAGATGGGAGCGGAGACGGTTAATAAAGCTGGCGTCAAATTATATCGGAGCTCGGTAACAAGCCGGTAAAATGTATTGTCTAACAAATATGAGCGGGTCGATTTATAGTGCACTAACAATTTCATCGTATTCCCGATATCAGATCTTGTTTTACGACGTGCGTGATTTAAACTAGCAAATTTCAAATCGCTACCGATTTTTCGATATTGACGCTTATCAACATAGCAGAAAGGTACAAATTAGGATACCAGAGCATGTGGCTTGCTTGCTGAATTCTAGCTCTGTTATAGCACAAATATAGTTTTGTTTAGGTAATTAACTGGCGTCAATACCGCAATATTTGGGGACGAAAGTCCTTTAATCAATGCTCCTTGATTGTCTCCATTCATGGTCACTTGCAGTGGGAATATTTGTAACCCGAAACGCCAACTACCAGAATTAGATCTTATTTGTCATTTATCCAATATGGAAGACAACATAGATGATAGATTTTTAGTTAAAATTATATTTTATTCTGAGTTTATTTATTTGCTTTGCTTTGCTTTGCTTGCTTTTTTAGTTTTACCAGTAATCCCGTTTGAATTTAATATAATCAAATGAATTCAGCTAGACGAATTTAATTATACTTCGGGTCTTAACCGAAGACGATTACATAATTTACTTGCAGCAGTACATGAGTAGGTGCCATCCTTATCACACATTTAGAGTAAGTAACGAGCTAGAAAGAGAAAACAACATACCTGTTTCATCCCACCACTCCCACGCCACCTGGCCGTGGGGGGTGGCGTGACAATTCATTACGTGATTTTGTGTCGTCCGAGTCACACAATTTTCTTTTTTTAATCGTTATTTTTCATTTTTTTTTTGGTTTTATACGATCAGTAGATTATGTCGAAAAGAAAACGTGATCGTTCCGTGGACAGTGATTATAATAGGTTGGCCAAAAAAGTTAAAAGATTGAGAGATAAGTTGAAAGAAAAAAGAAGAAGACGAGAACATTCCCCGCCGGTTTCCTCGAGCACTTCGACGGATTTTTCAGAACCGGAATACGATAGCTATTATCCAGGTAGCAAATTTAGTCTTCTGTTCAACATTTTTAACTACCTACTTACTTCAATAAAAATTTGATTGGCGAAAATTGTAAATGTCGTTGTCTTTATGCATTAATAATTTTAACTGATATAGTGGTTACAATAGTGTTAACAGAACGTCGACTAGCCACGGTCCAATCTATGATTTAAGTGCATGATATACACATAATATTTTGTGAGCCAGATAACCGCCACAGCGCCGGGACTTATTCGAGACTGAGCCCCGTTGGACATGGGTACCTAACTTGGGCCCGTTGCTTCTATTAGCGTTTTCTAGAACCTAGACAAATGCACGGGTACCTATCTTGGACCTGTTGCTTATATTGGGTACCTATCTTGGACCCAAACAAGTTTATGGGTAGCCTAGCTTGGACCCAGGCCTGAACTATTACACTCCACGAAAGTGTTATAAAATTTAAACAAAAGAAACAATTTTATAAATAGAATTCGTTAAGTGAATTCAAATAATCATATTACGTAATACGCGATATTTTACTCCCGCTGCTACTGTTTATTATTCTACCTCCTATTTAGGTGTATCTTAAGACTAAGCAGTAGATGACCTTCCAAATCAGGAAGCTTTGGACGATCTTAACAATGATGAGGAGCGCCCACAGATGGAGTCTGTAGTCGTCATACCAGACAATGTGTCGACCCCAATGGAGGCAGATGCCCCGTCACTTACCCCGTCACTTACCTTACCAGAACTACAGCCAGAGGCTAGTAACGGGGACGCGGTGACTAGCTTGGAACCTGAAATTTTAAACCTCTTAGGCGAAGATCCCGCTGATAAAAAAAGTCATGGTGAGGGTTTACATAAGGATATTGTACCAAGATGGGCACATATCCTCACTAACGGGCTACAGAAGGAGACCGTGGCGGACTTACTAAAACTTTACCTACCGCCGGACAACTGTACAAATATCTGCGCACCCAAACTTAACCCAGAAATTAAGGCTGCCCTGTCTGATTTAAATGTGAAACAGGACTTATACCGCCAAAATAAACAGAACCAACTGGGATCCGGTCTCACAGCCCTCGGACAAGTACTCAACTGGGCTTTGACATCTAATAATATTGTCCCTCCCGAAATAATAAAAACCTTGAGCGACGCTGGGAGACTTCTCTGCGACAATCATTACAGGGAGTCATTATCTCGTAGATACGCGATTCTCGATGTCCTAAACAGGAATATTAGAGATACCGTTAAGGACACAAAGATCAACGAAAATCTCTTTGGCTCTGACCTAGCTGAGCACCTAAAATCATCAAAAGCCATAACGAAGACTGCATCTGAGATGAAGTCTAGGCCGCGCCCACCATACAGGACTCCAGTAGTCGTACAGCCTCAGAGAGGAACTTTAAACTCGAGGGGGACTCCGCGTGCGGCGGCGACGGAGCCCCGGACGGCCCCCGCTCCCCGCCGGCCGCCGCCGCCCCCGCCGCCGCCGCCGCGGGACAACCGCCAGGCTGCAGCGCGAGGCCGACAACGTCACACCGGCTACTCCCGGCAGCAAACGAGGAGACGATAGAAGATACACAGGTAATTATCATTGCCGGACGTTTGAAGTATTTTTATAATAAGTGGACTGAGTTTACTGATGACTGTACTATTCTAAGCTGGGTTGAAGGTTATAAAATACCATTTAAAGAAGAATCAGTGCAAACAGTTAAACCAAAAAATTGTGCCTGTAATTCTAAGTCTCAAATGGCTATCATCGATAATTGTATTTGTAACTTATTAGAGTCTAATTTCATTTCACCTTGCACACATTGTGAAGGTCAATTTCTTTCACCGATTTTCACGGTGCCTAAGCCGAACGGGACACAAAGATTTATTCTAAATTTAAAACAGCTTAATAAGTATATTAAGGCGGATCATTTTAAGATGGAGGACTATCGTACCGCCCTAAAATTATTACAAAATAACTATTATATGAGTTCTATTGATTTACAAGACGCTTATTTCTTAATTGCAGTCGATAAAGAAGATAGAAAGATGTTGCGTTTTGAATGGAAATCTCAATTATACCAATTTAATGTTCTCCCGTTCGGCTTTTGCACCGCACCTTATGTTTTCACAAAACTGATGAAACCGGTTTTACAATATTTGCGCTCATTAGGATTAATATCAGTGGCGTATTTAGACGATGTCCTATGTATTGGTAGTTCATATACTGAATGTGTTTTTAACGTCACAAAAACCAGAGAAACATTGGAATCTTTAGGCTTTGTAATAAACACTCAAAAGAGTGTTATGGAACCGAATACCACCTGTAAATTCTTAGGTTTTTTTTTTTTGGACACCAACCGCATGACTATTACCCTACCAGAGGAGAAAAAAATGAGTTCATGCGCAAAAACAAATGTACTATTAGATATTTCTCAGAATTCATTGGTCTGCTGACTTCCGCATGCCCAGCCGTAAGTTACGGCTGGATATACACTAAGTCGTTCGAACGTGAAAAATACTTAGCACTAAATTTTACTGATGATTATAATAAACAAATGAATATAAAACATTATTTAAAAAATGAATTTTCATGGTGGATAAAAAATATTCATTCATCATTTAGCCCAATTCGAAAAAGCAATAATTATCTTTTGGAAATATTCAGTGACGCTTCTAATACAGGGTGGGGTGTCGCATGCGGAGATCGGCGGGCGAATGGAAACTGGACTGAATCAGAATTAGATCTTCATATAAATACGCTTGAACTAAAAGCTTATTACGGACTTAAGATATTTACTCCTGACTTACGCAATTGTGATATTTTATTGAGAATCGACAACACCACTGCTATAAGTTACATAAATCGAATGGGCGGTGTTCAACACCCTCACTTAAATGAATTAACTCGAAATATATGGCAGTGGTGTGAATATAGGAATATCTTTATATTCGCTTCCTATATAAAATCTTCGGATAATGTTATAGCTGACAGGGAATCTCGACGATTTAATATAGACACGGAATGGGAAATCAGTGAAACGATCTTTGTGCGAATAACCGAATTGTTAGGTAAACCTGAGTTTGACATTTTCGCAAGTGCTCAAAACAATAAATGCGCCAGATACTCATCTTGGAAACTGGATCCATTTTCAGAGGGCCTGCCACCCACTTCATACGAACCTTGTCCTGGTGGCAGCGAAATTATCCGGGAATCGATGATCCGGCGCGGCGTACCACTTACCTCTTTAGAAATAATGATGGCATCACTTGCACCAAAAACTTTACGTCAGTATAGTAGCTCTTTACAATCTTGGTGGTCATATTGTATGATTAATAATATTAATATTTTTGAAGCTAATAGTTATAGTGTAATGTCA
The DNA here is from genome assembly GCA_905404095.1 of Glaucopsyche alexis. Taxonomy (NCBI): domain Eukaryota; kingdom Metazoa; phylum Arthropoda; class Insecta; order Lepidoptera; family Lycaenidae; genus Glaucopsyche; species Glaucopsyche alexis. The sequence continues at coordinate 21,783,631 of FR990045.1, forward strand.
TTTTTAACACAAAAATTTAACGAAGGAGCTAGTTATAGAAGTTTAAATACATATAGATCAGCGTTGTCAATAATTTTGGGTACAAACGTTACTTTAAATGATATTATTAACAGGTTTATGAAGGGCGTATACAGACTTAGCCCCCCTACACCTAAATACAATTCCACTTGGGACACTAATGTCGTTTTAAACTACTTATCTAAGATGTATCCATACGAAACGATCACTTTATCTAACCTGGCATATAAAACTTGTACCCTTTTATGTATAGCATCTGCTCAGCGATTGCAGACAATTAGCTTAATTAAATTACCAAATTTAGTTTTTAAAGAAGATGCAATTGTTATAAAAATTACAGACTTAATTAAGACGTCAAGACCTGGAACTCACCAACCACTCATAAAATTACCGTTTATTCGTGAAAACCCTAGTATTTGCCCAGCTTTAGCTTTAAATATCGATATAGAAAGAACCCGGGATTTGCGAAAAAATGATGAACATCTCTTTGTAGGAATACGTAAACCACATAACAAAGTGGGAACTCAGACTCTATCACACTGGGTAAAAAAGGTCTTACAAGATAGTGGCATAGATATATCTATATTCGGTGCCCACAGCACCAGGTCGGCATCCACATCTACCGCCTACAGGTCCGGGGTAAATTTAGAGGTGGTTCGCAAGGCTGCAGGCTGGAGTGATTCATCTAATGTGTTCCTCAAATATTATTTCAGGGAAGTCGAATATGCGAATCCAAATGACTTTGTTAACGCAGTATTTAATATTCATTAACAAATTAGTAATTTAGAAATTTATCGAGCAGGTATTCACTTAAGTATTAAAAGTCATAGTACATTGAGTGACACATTTTATTTTTACTTCTTACCTTTTGTATTATAATTATACTGTTACATGTTAATAAAAACTGCAGCTCTAAACATCTGCAAGTAAATTATGTAATCGTCTTCGGTTAAGACCCGAAGTATAATTAAGAATCAAACGAACTTACCTTGTGAAGTTTGATTCCAATTATGCGAGGGTCTTAACCGAAGACGATTACATCGTCCCATCCCACCCAGATCCACTTTAATCTTAAAAATAAAATGGCCAATAACAACACAAAATCTCACGTCTCTAAAATAATGAATTGTCACGCCACCCCCCACGGCCAGGTGGCGTGGGAGTGGTGGGATGAAACAGGTATGTTGTTTTCTCTTTCTAGCTCGTTACTTACTCTAAATGTGTGATAAGGATGGCACCTACTCATGTACTGCTGCAAGTAAATTATGTAATCGTCTTCGGTTAAGACCCTCGCATAATTGGAATCAAACTTCACAAGGTAAGTTCGTTTGATTCTTAATTTTATTGTATAAATGAACAGTACTTTTAAGTATGAGTAAGTTCTCAGAAGAAGAAAAATCATATTAAAAATGATTATATTTAAAGGAACAGCGATTTGTTTACAAAATTTCTAGTAAAAGTAAAAGTAAGTCTCGTGAAAGCGCTCTGAATAAAAGTTGTACCTAACTGCGACATCATAATTACGGAAATGTGTATGAAATATAAGTTGTACCTAACTGCGACATCATAATTACGGAAATGTGTATGAAATATAAGGCCACAGGAACATGTTTGTAAATATCTCCGAAATTTGTGCGTTAAAGGTCATATGATGAACGCTTTTGTACATGATGTAAGTAAACTAACGATGTAGGTTATTTACTAATTAAGCAAAATAAATGAGATTTTTTGTTTTTCTTAGGTGTATCTATTTACTAAAATAATAGTTTATATTTAATAAAATATTCTTCTTTACGTTAAAACTAAATAATAATGTTATAATAATCTAAATTTTATGTAGTAACCTATAAATAATAATGTGCTATTTTAAAAATACTTTGCATGCCTTTCAATTGGCAAATGTGCTGTACTGAATACTTATACTGTTTATAACTTCTATAATAACACACATTTGAGCAAATAAAGAATTATTAAGAATTGTGAATTATGTTTATCAAGTAATAATACCTAAATATTTCTAAATATTTAAATAAAACTAAATATTTAACAGGTAGTCGTCTCCCCTTACACAAAAATACAAAAAAATTACCGATAAACAGAAGAGCTGTAAGAACATTTTACTATTTTGTATCATAAGATCGTTCTGAAGTTTTATTACAATAATTTACTTACTATGGGTAAACATAATAATATTATGTATTCATAGTTCTGTAACGAATAACCTAGCGTCGATATGAAACTATATACGAAATTCTATGTGTTAGAATAACCTCTTTACAGAATAACGGTGCCAGCCTAGATTCGGTACGAGCTAATAACGTCATAATATTATGTTGTACGAGACTAATATAGTACTTGTCAAACCTCTGTGGCTCAGTGGTTAGCGCGTTAATAAGAGTAGTTTTGAAAACTAAGTATTTAATAACACATTTTCTTAATAATAACTCCACTACTACCACTACGTGGTCTAGTGGTTAGAGCTTGGCTTTTGACTCAGAAGTCGTGGGTTCGATTCCCGCATTGGAAACGCAAAATATGAAGACAAACTTAACAAGCTCGAGCGTCACCAAAATTTATCACCGCTTTGTCTTCAGTTTGAGAAAATATGACTACGTGTCAGAGTATCGTTCTAGGCTTTCTTGGCTACCTATACGCCTTAGGCAAGACTCTCAAGTGCTCTCTTTTCTGTGCTCTATACTTTTCGATCCAAGAACACCTTCTTACATTAAAGATAAATTCGTCTTTCGATCCAATGAAAAAGAACTACACTCCTCTGCTAATCTCCTTCTCAACATCCTAGCGCATAATACTAAAATAGTTGGCTTTTCCTTTTTAGTGCGATCTATAAGCTTATGGAATTCTTTGCCTGTTAATTTCAGGCAAGTTAAAAGTGTCGACTCATTCAAAATATTAGTTAAAAATATTATTTAAATATGTATATGTATTTGTGTATTTGTTTTAGATTCCTAGCTTGTAAGAATATTAATGTACTTAGTAATAATTAGATTTTTCAATATTATTAGTTATATTTGTTTAATGTGTATGTAAATAATTAATTTTACACATGACTCGTTTTGTCTGTTGTAATAAAATTTGATAGTTTCCTGCTTGTGGGTTGCTTGGGAGAAATTGCTGCATAGCAATAAAGCCACCCTTTGTGTTTGTACTAAGTAGTTTAGTTTTTCGTAATTTTAAATTTCTTTGTTATACAGTATTAACGCAATAAAGAATATTTATCCATTCATCAATACATTCGAAAAATGGTTCCATATTTGGTTAGGGCAATGCAGGCTGATCACCTGATGGTCTGACAAGAAATATGATCCATGAATCGGATAGGCATGTTAAATGACAGACCTGCGCCTGATCTCTCGCCATTCATCCGTCCTACTATTACTAGGTTAAGCAAGTAAAGGAAGAGATTGCTCTTGTGCACTTTCTTATTACTAATACAATATACCTATATCCTTTCACTCCACCTACCTACAATCTACATATTTTGTTTATTTACCATTGTATATAATAAAATGAGCCATGTCAAGTCCAGAATCATAAATTGTTTCAATCCCTTCCATCGCTTTACGCGTGAACTAGAAACAAAGTCACTTATGCCTTGATACATAATATTAGTAGGGATAAGTCAATCCATAATATCGACTCGTGTTTTATTTTCCCAAATAAAGCACCTCCAATATAACCACAGAATGACTCAGCATTTTCTAACCACTTACAGCCAATTTTAATACGCCTTTGATTCTTATCGAATACACTTGACGATCTCGACCGACCGACCGACCCTTCAAATTGCTATTTGAATTTATTACAAGGTGTTCCCTGTTCGTTGCTACTGCAGATTACCTTTACTTCTGAGAAAACATGCAAGCATGGTTTAACTTTTAAGAAAGTATAAGTTTTTTACAAGACATAAATTACATAGGTAATTTACGGGGACATTGTACTTTTTGGTATAGAATATAACCTATGTTACAGTGCACAACTACTATCATCTAAATTTCATTAAAATCCGTTCAGTAATTTTTGCGTGAAAGAGTACAAATATCCATCTATTTATCCTCAGAAACTTTTACATTTTAATAGTGGTAGGATGAATACCTGGTTAAAATATATTTGAAGTAAACGTTAATCTTCAACGTCTTATATATTTACAACTTTCGAAATATTAGAATTAATTATTTATTTTGAAATCAGAACCTCAATTCTCGTATTTAAAGTAGACTTTCATTTTACTTTAACTATATTTTAAGTGAAGCGACATGCTATCATAAACTGATTTTGTGAATTTCATTTTGTGACCAATCAGAGCGCATTTCACGTTGTTTAACGTTTACGAGAATACCGTTGGACAGTTTTAGCACAAGATCAGGGCTTGATTATAATTGTATTATTGCATGTTTTATTTAGCAGAATCGACCTTCAGATACCAAATAAAACTGCATTCGATAGTATTTTTTGCCTGATATTATCGGAAAACCCATTTTCAACCTTAATCAAATCCAATCCGACAATTTACATTCACATGGAAAAGGCAGAAATAAATCAGTGGAAAGTCAGTTAAAAATTTGATACAATATAAAATGTCGGTCGCGAAACGTCCGAATGGCATATATTTTTCATACAAATACTCCGGACTCGAATTGATCGATATCGCTTTCGTTTTGATTAAGCGTTTTCCTCATTTTGATTACTTTCAAATTCGTATTTTTGTGTAAGGCATCTGTTTTTGTACTGCTCTAAACATGTTAAATTTATATTATTTTATACGTTTAATTGTTGAATAGGATCCCAGCAAACGTTAAAATATTTCCATTAAAAAAAAAGTTGTTAAAGAACGTTCGTGCGGTTCAGCTTATTAAAAGGTCAATGATTTCACTAAAGATAGCACAACTTGGGAATAAGATTGCCCTCTGTAAGGCTACTTGTATGTACTTATGTATTTTGACTTTTGTTGTGTAGGTTAAGTTAAAATTTTGTGTAAAAATTTGTAAAAATATAGTTTAACAATAAATAACAGAAAAAATACGCATGAAGGTTTATTTCTGTTCAGAAAAATATGTCCACGAATTTTTGTTGGGAAAAAATAGAGATTTGATATCTAACCTTATATTCCATTTGCAAATTTTCAAATCTAAAACCATTTTACCAGTTATAGTTATTTGGCCATATTTTATACCTGCATCACTTGACGATATTATATAACTTTTCTGTTAATTATAATGAAGGAAAAAAAAGAAGAATTAATTATAAAGAAAAATCATCAACGTTGTCTGCATTACCTAAATGATTATAATATGTGTACAAATGTTTTGCTAAAATAACAGTATAATATTATGCTCTATTCGGTTAAAAGTGCTGGCAAAGATTTATAGAACTACACACCGTGCACTATAAATATAAAGTGAAAAATAATTTTATGGTTTTTAATTAAATTTTATGCTTTTAATATTCAGATTATAAAAAAACTCAAGCTAATGATGCTCACGGGAATAAGATTGAAATAAAAATGGCTTTCATTTTATCTGTAAAGTCGACCAAGTCAACGGGGTCATATAAATTAATCATACGCCTGATTTATATTTTCTACCGCTTATCTTACGCCGCACTCCTCTCGTAAATGATGACGTATATCAACGTATTAGTTACGTATCTACGTCCTACGTGTACTATTTGTATTGTCTATCTCTTCTATCTATCTTCTATATTCTATCCCTAGTATAAATTTGCAAACTTGGTCGACACAAATTATTGACATAATGCTTATAACAAAAAAACAACAAAAAAATAACGGGTTGCATTAAGGGAGTGCCGGCAGAAGTGAAAACAAAACTGCTATCTAGGTTAAAAGATATGAGCTAAAATAGTTCCATGCTCATGTAAGGGAACTAAGATAGCAAACATTTGCAAGTTGCATCTTATGAATTTTCAATCAGGTCGCGGATCCTGACGCGAGTTTAACAATTTTTACCCATCACAAAGGTCGAAGGAAAAGTGAACAATGTCGCTAAAGAAGTTTTCGCTTCAAAAATCACGAGGCCCTAGCTAATAAATAATTAGTTGTTTGGAAGAAACTGCTGTAAGCAGTAAAACCGTACAGGTCCTGTAGTTTTATAATAATTCTTGTGTTTTAATTTTTTTATATGAATAAGTTAATATAATATTATGGAGTTTTCTATTCTATTCTAATTGTAGATAAATATGATTATCATATTCGTGCTACACATGCTACCAAATCCGTATTTAAAAGTGTATCTTTAACTTATTATAAACTAAAATTATAATACAAGTGTACAAGCTGCGCCTTGATATATTTTGTAAAGTCACCCCCAGTAAATTCTCGTAGGCCCCGACAGTCATGAAAGGTTAATATTCGTAGCGCTCGATCACGTGCTACGCACCTGCTACGAGACTCTACGAAATTGCTACATCTCTCTAAGTGGCTACTTTGTTTTATAGAATCTCTTGATAACAACAACACATCATATTTTGTCAGAATTTGGTTTTTTCTAGGTTTGAGTCTAAGTGGATGTTTCAATATCTAAATAACATGCGCGTTTATTTAAAAAAAACCATAATATCAATTTTAAATACACGCATATTTTGTTGTTGTGATAACAATGCTGCCGTCCTCAAACTAAAAGGCGGCTAAATGACAAAAAGAGTTTTTGAGGTAGAGCTAAAAGACGTGGGATTATTTTGAAATTGATGCTAGTGATTTTGTATAAACAATTGTTAATATTTTCGTGAATGTCTTATGACAAATTTCGAAACCAATCATAGTACTCAACTTATTACTGAATAGTTTCCTTTTTTTCGTAATATAACTATTTTTATATCTACCAGGTATAAAAACAGTTGTATTACGTAAAAGAGTTTCTTTATTTGCTAGTTACAGAGACAAAGAGAATGTATAGAAACTAATGAAGAAAAATTGCTATACAACAGTATGTATTATGTAGGTAGTACGCGTACGTACAATCAGCCATGACTACATATTTTACGCACGAGGGCGCCCGGATTGAAGACCGTGAAAGAAATGAAAGTCAAGTGAAGAAAAACCGTAAAAAAGGATGGAATATTATTAACATTTTTAGATGGCGCAAATTTTAACGTATTACCTATTATTAAAGATTTATGGTCTTAAATTTTCAAATCACTTCATAATTTTCGTATGCTTGGCTGCAAATATTTAAATATCATTTAAAACTCTTCACTATACCACAAGAAGTATTATAGGAAATGTGCAAAGTAACTTTTTGTGCACTTAAAAATATTTTCACACGAGCTTCAATCAATAAAACACACTACAAACAAAATCCTACTAATATTATAAATGTGCCAGTTTGTGAGGATGTATGGATGGATGTTTGTTACTCTTTCACGCAAAAACTACTGAACGGGTTTCGATGGGTATCTTTTGGTTCTGGATTAAAACATAGGCTACTTTTTATCCCGAAAAAATACAGTGTTCCCGAAAGATACTGTATTTACGCGGGCGGAGCCGCGGGCAACAGCTAGTCATTCCTATAAATGACCAAATTAAATCTTTAAAACAATATCTAATGTAAATAATAAAAGACTTAGAATTTACTAAAACAACAGCACAATAGGAATTACGTTCGGACTTGTGGAGTAATTAGGCCCTTGATATTACAATGTACAATTGCTGACGGTGGAATGTTATGGGAGTCCTTATGTTCATTATGCTAGGTTATTACTTTGCGGCGGATATCATAGGCTTTAATACATTGCGAATTGTCTCCATGATTGTTTGCAAACTTGTCATGTTACACTCTTTGAATCTAATGTTTAGTGAATATAAATCGATGGACAAATTATGTATTTAAGTAAATTATAATTAAAGTATCTGGTATCCCACGGGAAAACTGTATTTTTTCGGGATGAAAAGTAGCTTATGTTTTAATCTAGAACCTAAACTACTACCATACCAAATTTCATCGAAATCTGTTCAGTGGTTTCTACGTAAAAGAGTAACAAACATCCATTCATCCATACATCCATCCATCCATCCATCCATCCATCCTAAAAAACTTTCAAATTTATAATATTAGTAGGATTATCATATAATTTTATAACAGATTAATCAGTACAGTACAGTGATAAAAAACTGTACAAATGTAATTTTATAGCAACAGACAGTTCTGTGGTAGTACCTAATTAAAGTTAAATTTGAGTTTACTTTAATTACTTGCCATCTTAACAATACAGCACTTTGGTGAAAGTTTATTTAAGGTACTAGCTCAAATAATCTAGTCTCTTTTGAATATATGAAAACTCTACCTGTATATAGGTTTCCCGCCGGTGATCTTGCCCGCCCTAAACCAGAGCACCATGTAGACGCGGTCCTCGGCGGCGTCCGGCGTGACGTCACATGGCAGCGACGCCGTGCGACCCAGCACCGCGTCCACGTCCACCGTCGACACTGCAAATACAATGAAGTTATTGAATAATATGGAACTAATAGCCGCCTGATGGTCAAAATTCGATCATATTTTAATTTTTAACTTTTAACTTTTTTATGTTATTTTGCCGCTTGGATACGAAATAAAATATGAAAACGCTGTCTATAGAACTTTAAAGGAAGATTGACAATTGTGTCAAACGCATCAGACCAAACCTTCTATTATTATACAAACGCATGGTAGTCAAAGTGAAGTAGTGTTTACCTTTTTGTACACTTTCCTTCACATAAACTTTTAATTATTTTAATTATGCCATTAAAAATTAATACCTATAATTAACAAGAAGAAACAATCATGCGATTAGATTAATTTACAATAAACTAGCTTTTGCCCGCGGCTCCGCTTGGGTAAATATAGTATCCCTCGGGAACATTGTTCTTTTTTTTAGGAATAAAAAATATCTTATATTTAAATCCAGAGCGTAGAATACTATCATACTAAATTTCCCTGTCTAAAAAAAGTGTTCTCGCAATAAAAAACTCTTCAAATAATCATTTTTGTACGCATGTACCCTTCTTCAAATTAATTTTTTTCGTATTTTTATGATATTCCCATCTTTTTTTCCTATTTACCTATGTAGTGTACATAGAACTGGCCCAAAATCAAACATCTCTTTTGAATTAATAGATAATATTATGTTTGCATATTAAAAAAAAGATATTTTATAGTTTTAAAATATTCTATATTCATTTAAAAATTCTTCTTGTTAAAGGTATTTTATGAGCAACCAATGATCTATCTATTTATGTCTATACTACTAATATCTAAGTTTCAAACTTAGTCATACTTCGCGTTTGTAACGTTATAAATAAATAAATAAAAGTTAATATCACGACGTAATATGCTTATGGGCTTTACATTATGACAGCCTTATGTTATTATAACAAAGAAAATTATTTCCACCTGTGTCTAATGCCTATTGTGTCATGTTCTAAAACATTCTTACACTGTTTGTCCTTGGTAGGTTAAAAAATGCAACGTAAATAATTTTTGTGGTCATTATTAAATTTGGCGTTCGATCAGGATAATGAGATAAATTTATAAAATTATTGTACTGTCACTGATTCTTGATAAGTGTACAAAGTTTGAATGAAATCTGATCTTTTAAAGTGGGTCAAAATCACGCCCAAAGGAGTCGGTTACAAACACACATACAGGTGAAGCTAATAAAAAGCGTGTGATAATAATATGACAATCTGCCCTCTCTGTTAAAATTAAAAAATATATTTAATAACTTATGTTATGAAACTGTGTTTTAATATTGAAACTATTTACTTTTTACTAAATATTGAAACTATTTCAATATTAAAACACAGTTTCATCACATTTATGACATACAATATTTACAAAAAATATTATTTTGAATACAATACAGCGTGCAGCGATCTAATTCTATTACACAAATAATAGTTAGTAATAAAACTACAGCACAATGGAGCTTTGAAGTAGGCAGTTCTTGTAGTAATTGTATTGTGTTGTTTCCACCCCGTCCCGGATAATCGGAATACAAAGAATGACTAAGGGTCAACACCAAACGATACATTACGCGGCGCGAAGGGTTTAAGATAGCTATCTATTCAAATTTTTTTCTTTATTTACACACACATAGGATGTGTTTGGCGGGAAAAAACGCTTAACAACGCTTGCTAGATCTGAAAAAAAAATACAGTTGTCGGCCAGGACACGTTTACTAACTTCAATAGCGCTAACACAATCCGCCATTTTGCTGATTTACTGCTTAGCGATCGCCATTTTGCTTACAAGCGCATCAGAGCGCTTTTTTTAGTCAAACACAAACACAGTCCGCCATTTTGCTTATTTACTGCCTAGCGATCGCCATTTTGCTTACAAGCGCATCCGAGCGCTTTTTTTAGTCAAACACGTAAATATTCTTAATACAAGTTTTATTGTAAGACTTCCGAGTGTCAGGTTGCAACGCGCCGCACAGCGCAGGTACATGTACAATATACATGCTATGCACAGTGTATGACTGATATCATAATATGAAACGTGTATCATTTTTGTAGAAAATAAAGTTCAATTTTTAATATATATCTTAAACATGCAGCGCAGCCTCTCGTATCCTCTCATTTTGGCGTAAAATAACCCTAATGTCTAGTGTATAATAAACGAAACATTCTTATAGTCTTTTGTACTTTTATTTAAATATCTTTATAAAAAAATCAGTCATATGAAACGTGGATCTTTTTTGTAGAAAATAAAATTCAATTTTAAATTGCTATCTTAAACAAGCAGCGCAGCCTCTCGTATCGTCTCATTTCGGTGTAAAATTACCCTAATGTGTATAATGTACGAAATATTCTTATAGTTTTTTCTACTTGTATTTGAATATCTTTATAAAAAATTCAGTGCCGCCTCACATAATATCGTCTCGTTTCGATGTGAACTGACCCTAAGTGAATATCACTGTACCATTCCGCCGGCTATGATTCTTGGCTTCACCCCTCGGTGATAAAAGGGACATGAATATAAATAGTCGTAATATTAAAAGATCGCGCTTTCGCACCGCACAAAATAATCCTCTTTTCTTCGCGGGGACCTGTCACAATACTTGGGACAAGTAATATGCACCATCAGTCATACTTAGTTGGAGTTTTCAATTTACTACGCGAGAATAAAGATGAATTACTCAGCCGCCTGCAAAGTTATCTTTTTTAGCCTGAGTTATCTTTTGTAACCAAAATATTGTACTTTTATTTTTGCGATGAAAACCGACCAAAATTAATTTCGTAGCTCTGGCATATTTTAACTTAGTATATTTCAGCTATTGGTTACAATCATATCTTACTGATTTTATAAACAATCAAGGGTTTAACTTTACGTTGTTGCTATACTGTATCTTCTTAAAGTGAGAACGTTATAAAAACATTTTTCTAAAATTAGATTTTTTACTACGTAAATACGTTGAAATTATCAGGTTTAAAGGCACCACCAAAATTATGCTTTTTGTGAAAGTTCAAAATAAAACCATCAAGTTCAAATACCTCGAACGGTCGGAAATATAAATTATATTAGATTAAAGGTTTGGTGGAGTAATGGGTGTTTAGTCATGGCTGTCGTGCTGCGGCGCACTAAAGCCGTGCTACTTAAAATTTACTAAACGTGGAAGACGCCTTCATGACATGCTATACACGTGTTACACTTGTAATTGTATGAATCACTGAAGGCCAAAGCTTAGAGGATTTTTGAAACTAATGAAAGTTTATTTCTACATAGACTGGACTTAATAGTTAAAAAACAAAAGGAAAGTGTTTTAGACATGATAAGTTCAGTTGTTCCAAGCGAACTTAAATAAATAAAAGGAAAGTGTTGAGATACACATGTTAACTTACATCTTGTATTTAAGTTTTATGTAAACTTAATGAAATTAAACGCTATAAGCTGTCAACAAACATATAATGATGGTAATCTTCTTATTTATAAAATTTTCGTGTCACAGTGCTTGATATATATAACTCTTTCGAAACGGCTTCGAAACTATTTTATAACATTTTGCAAGTGTATTCGGTAGGTATGAGAAGTGTTTGTAAGCTATTTTTTACACCCCGTAGTGATAAGCGTAGCCCACCTCATTTTTTTTAAATTACCTTTTTATTTTAAATATTTTATGATTATAGTCGATAGCTCTTATGAACTGTACTTTTTCACACATCGCCTGTAGCTGGTAGGTGCAGGTGTAGGTAGCAGGTGTAGGAATTAGGTGTAGTTATTGTTGTTGGTATAATAATTGTAGGTGGTTCTCCTTCATATGAAAGCCCTAGCCTGTATAATATAATAGGTAGGGATTTGAATAATAATAATAATAATAATAACTCCCCACCGATCTCGGTGACGGTGGCCGGTTTCATTGACACCAGGCCAGTTACGCAGGAGTAATTTTATAGTGCCCAAGTATGTGCGCAGTACACAAGAGCACTCTCTCTTCCTTTACTCTCGTAATCCAGTGGGACGGATAACCGACACCACTGACGAGAGATGAGGCGCAGGTCCGACTTTTTACAAGCCCATCCGACGCATGGATCATCTTTCTTGTCAGACAATCAGGTGATCAGCCTGCATTGTCCTAACCAAACTTGGAAACAACATTTTTTGTTGTTCCATTGCGGGAATCGAACCCACGACCTCCGAGTCGAGAACCAATGCTCTAACCACTAGACCACGGATTATTGTCCTACGTCTCGTGTAGGACAACAATCCCTGTGAAAACCAAGATGTCAGTTTCAATCAGTTTCGAATAAAATGAATTTGAATCATTTCGTCCATAGAAAAAAAAAATTAAAACGTTCATTTTACGCACACAAATAAACCTAAGAGTTTTATATCTTAATATTTATATTTAAACAATGCCCCTAAACGTTCCTGAGCGAAAAAAAACAACGATTTTTAAGAATCGAATTCTATGAGTATGGAGCATCAAAATCGGGACCACTATGCGCCTCTGCTATGTATCTGCTTATACTGTAAAATTAATAAAAATAAAAAATTCTAAAATTAGCTTTTCCACTACGTATTCGCGCTGTTAAAAGTTTCAGTTTTCATGTTAAAAGGCACCACCAATTTTTTGGATTGCTAATGAATTCATTGTATGTAATAAATAGGTATATAACTATTTACATAAGACAGACGTCTGTCTGAGCATAAAAATGTGTTCATTTGCTCAGTAAAAAGTGTTTATAGAAAACGTAATAACATTATTATTTCACATAATATTTCCCGCGAGTCTCTTTTCATTTTTCGCTAGAAGAAATTCCCTAGAAGTTTATTTAGCGCTTGTATATAAAGCACAATATGGCACTAAAAAGACGCTAAACTTCGTGAAGAGGGGCTCAGAAAAGCTCTTACGTCTTCGTTCTCTCAATATATCATATTTTTTTCTCAAGTCTTAAGATATACGAGCGGTTTCGCGCGTGACATGCTTCCGGGAGCAATATTAATAAAATTATTGTAAAGACACGTAGAGGGTCGGACCTGACCAGGGCTGGCAGCCGTGCGTGGTTTCATTGAATATGCCTTGCGGCGGGGAAAAGGCGATGTAGCAGCCCTGGACCTGACCTACTCGTCACGTGCTCACTCCCACAGTCAGTGGGGAACAGCTGGCAACATTATTGTTCATGTGGCCACCGAGTGCGACGTGAACAAACAATTCTTTTCACTCATTATACGTGATCTTGTAAATATAGCTTGCTCTTTTTCTATCTTATAATACCTATTTTTATATTTATTTAGCTGACCCGGAAAACGTCGTTTTGTCATAATATATAAAAAATTGATTACGAACGATTTTCAGATCCATTGAGGTTATAAGTCAGTTCATGGATGATAATTTTACGTGATAACGTAATCACAAATCGAACGCTTAGGCCTATCGCTTGTTCCGCACACTCGGCCCAGATGGAACGTACTCAGGCAGTGTATGCAGCCGGCATTCATCGATTTATAAGCAGTTATCACGTAAAAAAAAACGTTAGAATCGGTCAAACTGTTTCGGAGGAATGTGTCTAACACTTATAACATGAGAATTTTATATATAAGATTTATTTAAAGGATCATTTTAAGCCCACCTATTTAAATTATTTTAGTTGAAAAAAAATCTAGAGAAGATCATTGACAGAAATCACATTTCGATTTTTGATCATTGCTGTGTGATATTCAAAATACTAAATCAATGCGATTCTATGACTGTTTTATCACGGCGATATCGGACGTTTTATTATGGATGTTCCAATTACGCAAGTTTTACTGTCATTAATCGCTGTAACGGCTCCGCACGATGAATGTGTTCCGGCGGCCGTTGATTAGATCCGATACAGAGCAAACATCCATCTGCGACCACAAAAGGTCGACGCGACGACTCTCGTTTTCCATTCGTTCCGCTGTCCAGAAATTTTCGCAATAAAATTAATCGTTCCAATAAAATTGAAGCCGAATAGAGCCGCCCATGCGTGAACACTTTTTAATTGGGTCGCTCTCTTTTTGCTCCTTTCGCAATCGCCCGAACGAGAAATCAAACTTGAACGACTCCGTCTCAGCCGAGGGACAAATCTTTATGAATGCCGAGTGGTTTTATATTTCTGAATGGTCTTTAATTATACTCTCCGTCGAATTGCTAATGACTTTCTTAAAGGATCAAAGATTTTCAAAACCTACGTCTGTAATTTTCACTCTCAACTACTCGTTTCCATTGAAAACCTCCTTAATAGATCTTTTGTTTTCATCTTGAATTTTTTTATAAATAGACTCTCGGTTAAAATTAATTAATTAATTTTCATATTCTTTCCTTTGAAAAATAATAATCTCTAAGCGGAAAATTTTGATTCTTTTCAATATCTAGCAACTTAGCTGCAGTGCAATTGTGGAAATATTGTTGTATTTTCTTTGTTGGAAAAAAACTTTTCAATTTAACCTAATGCTATTTTAACGTTGCGTTTGGACGTTACAGTCATAACAATATTAAAACTAAAAATAACGGAATTGCAGTCCCGCGCGCCGGTAGCGCGTGGTCCATTTATAAAGCTACGGACCCTAAATCACCGTGAGCGATTCGTTGCGTGTAAACGCAGCTCCCGCCGGATTGCATAATAAAAAACATGAAATAGTGATGTAACGCAAAAAGAACACGAAATGTGCGCGATAAATGAACGAAAATATTCATTGTTTTAATTTTCAACAAGCCATCGAATTTAACGACTCGTTCGTATCCCACTTGAGTATATGTTCGATTTTGATTTAATCGCGAAATCAATTTATACAACTGAAATTTTTTGATACTGTTAAAATGGGGTTTTAAGCGACTTCACTTTAAAATTGTTTATTAATCCGAAATAGGCCGTTCCATCATGAAATTTATGGATAAAAAGATTATAAATGTTTCATACGGACATTTATCTGCTTAGGCCTGGTTGAATAAATTGTTTCAATCTCTATATTTGGTGTTAAATGACCAAAAAAGGTGTGTTTTTGCAATTACATATCGCATTTATTAGTCCATTCAAGTGAGAAAAAAAATGTTAAAATAAACAAGTTATGTAATACCTACTCGAATTATTATTGTTTTAAACTGATGCACCAAAACTCCCGACTGTACGTGTAATCAAAAACATCATTTGTTAAATAAATTAGCGTAAATGACATGTTTATTAGCTATTAACCCATTTATAGTACCTGTGTGTAATTGTGCCATTAATATTTTGTGTAAGTCATGACTCATGATCGATGTAATCATAATATAGTACGGTATAATTCTCGAAATATTGTTTTGTTGCCCTTTGCTTGCCTAATGTTAAATGTCTAAAAACGCCTTTTATTGCCTATAAACAGGTAGAAGATTTAAAAAAATAACCAAATCAGGAGTAGGCCAGCACTAAGCAAGTATGTTAGGGTCACGTCCTCACACCGAACCGCGAAGGTACGTGACGCGGCGCATATTTTTTAAAGTGATTCAAAATTGAACTTTATTCATATACAAGAGCCAATTCATACGGAAATTCACATCGAAACGAGGAGCCAACTTATAAACCTATTAGGAAGCCGATTACCTTTTAATGGCTCACTTTATAAAATATCACGATACCTATACATCGACGGTGGAATGAAAAAAGTTACCAAGCGACACTAGAGGTGAAAATGAGTTTTTTATATATTCGGAATCAGCGAATTTTTCTCTATCGATTAGTCTTAGTCCCATGTCTCTACGAGCACTTTTGATGTCGCTTAGGAACTCCGTAGCAACGGGCATTTTTCTTATATCCGGCGACCAAGCGACAACATTTTGACACCTTTTAAAAAAGTAGGTATTTGGTAATATCTATATGTTTCTTTTTTCACTTGGTAATTTTAGCCTTTACACGATTTTAATTCATACTACAGTAAGTAATTTCTGCCTTTCCACTGTTGGTATAAATTAGGTACTTGGGAAGTTTTACCTGAAATACATTTATTTATTTATGGTATTTCGGACTCTTTTACAAATCCTTAAGATATTTTTTCTGTCGTTAAGTATTTTTAACAAACCGTAATCATATCAAAAATTCGATATAGTAACTTTTACTCGCCGAAACTACGATAATAAGTGGCACTTGGTAACTTTTTACCTGCCGTTTTATTTATAAATTGTGTTACTTGGATCTGGGGGCACGGCAGTGCCCCCGCCAAGTCGAGCGCGAAGCAAACACTGCCGTACCATCCTTTACTGGAACCATTTCGCCGCATTTTCAGGCCCCTATTTGAGAACCTCTGGATAAGACCAGAACGCAGAAATTTTCGTCATCCAGTAAGCTATAATCACATACTTAAAATCCAAAATTTCAAGTCTGTAGGTCATTTAGTTCCGAAGTTAAGCAAAAGTAAAGTTTCGCATTTATGACACTCACTCACTCACTCACTCACTTAAACACTCACTCATGATCATCAAAATAGAACTAGTACTTCCCATAAACTCAGAGAGCTGAAATTTGGTACAGAGTTAGGGTTTAATGGCCACATAAAGGGAAAACTATAAAAACTAGGATAATCGATCTGGGGGCACGGCAGTGCCCCCGCCAAGTCGAGCGCGAAGCAAACACTGCCGTACCATTCTTTACTGGAACCATTTCGCCGCATTTTCAGGCCCCTATTTGAGAACCTCTGGATAAGACCAGAACGTCGATCTGGGGGCACTGCAGTGCCCCCGCCAAGTCGAGCGCGAAGCAAACACTGCCGTACCATTCTTTACTGGAACCATTTCGCCGCATTTTCAGGCCCCTATTTGAGAACCTCTGGATAAGACCAGAACGTCGATCTGGGGGCACGGCAGTGCCCCCGCCAAGTCGAGCGCGAAGCAAACACTGCCGAACCATTCTTTACTGGAACCATTTCGCCGCATTTTCAGGCCCCTATTTGAGAACCTCTGGATAAGACCAGAACGTCGATCTGGGGGCACTGCAGTGCCCCCGCCAAGTCGAGCGCGAAGCAAACACTGCCGTACCATTATTTACTGGAACCATTTCGCCGCATTTTCAGGCCCCTATTTGAGAACCTCTGGATAAGACCAGAACGTCGATCTGGGGGCACGGCAGTGCCCCCGCCAAGTCAAGCGCGAAGCAAACACTGTCGTACCATTCTTTACTGGAACCATTTCGCCGCATTTTCAGGCCCCTATTTGAGAACCTCTGGATAAGACCAGAACGTTGATCTGGGGGCACAGCAGTGCCCCCGCCAAGTCGAGTGCGAAGCAAACACTGCCGTACCATTATTTACCGGAACCATTTCGCCGCATTTCAGGCCCCTATTTGAGAACCTCTGGATAAGACCAGAACGTCGATCTGGGGGCACGGCAGTGCCCCCGTCAAGTCGAGCGCGAAGCAAACACTGTCGTACCATTCTTTACTGGAACCATTTCGCCGCATTTTCAGGCCCCTATTTGAGGAGCTCTGGATAAGACCAGAACGCAGAAATTTTCGTCATCTAGTAAGCTATAATCACATACTTAAAATCCAAAATTTTAAGTCTGTAGGTCATTTAGTTCCGAAGTTAAGCGAAAGCAAAGTTTTGAATTTATGACACACACTCACTCAGTCACTCACTCATGATCATCAGAATAGAACTAGTACTTCTCATGAACTCAGAGAGCTGAAATTTGGTACAGAATTAGGGTTTAATGGCCACATAAAGGGAAAACTATAAAAACTAGTATAATCGAACATCTGGAGTAACTGGTGACCCAGATTAGAAAACACAAGAGCCCAACCAAACTATTAGAGATCGACATACCGCCTTTACAAAAAATATTCAACTTGGTGGGCCGCTTCATTTGATGTCAAAAATCGAAGGTCTGAAGTATCTGATGAAGAATCC
Organism: Glaucopsyche alexis; assembly: GCA_905404095.1. NCBI lineage: Eukaryota > Metazoa > Arthropoda > Insecta > Lepidoptera > Lycaenidae > Glaucopsyche > Glaucopsyche alexis. The sequence continues at coordinate 21,801,999 of FR990045.1, forward strand.
TCAGCTGGTTTCAGCTGATTAGAGATATGGTAATGCCCCCCTTCTACTATTGGTACATAAAAAAATCGTCTGTCATTGCAAAAACCTAGCGAAGTGGGACACATCTTCTAATTTAATCTAGTCCGTAGCATTCCACTGCTGGGCGAATGCCTCCCTTTCTGCTTTTGATACGCATATAAATAAAATTAAAGGAAAACTCTGGATAAGACTAGACTGGCTTTTATACTTATATTTACAAGTTTACAAGAAGAAATAGTCGAACGATTAACTTTATTGTACTCGATCATTACACAAATTAAATAAACAAATTACACTGAAATCTAGTAAAATAAATCAATATGCCCACGTTTCTACAAAAATAAGTGAAATCCCACCAAAAACATTCTGTAAAAAACTAGCCAAGTCTCAATAGAGCTGATTGTTTATCTCTAAAAAGTAGTGAAATCTAGACAAAGTCGTGCCAAGTCTAAGGTTCCTTACTGCGATTTCTTTATTATTATAGTTAATGTTGAGTGACTTGGCCGTTGAACATTCTTTATACTTTTGTGGGTACAAGTCAATTTTGTTTACATTTGTAACTACCTATGTTTGTAAAGCGAGATAATAGCCCATACTGGTATTGGTAATTGGACGCTAGTGTCTCATTTTAGGCTGTTGTTGATTGTAGAACACATGTACTGGAGCAATGGTGTCATGGAGCCCCTTTTGTACCATTGTGTACCCTTCAACGGCCAAGTCACACAACATTAACTATAATAATAAAGAAATCGCAGTAAGGAACCTTAGACTTGGCACGACTTTGTCTAGATTTCACTACTTTTTAGAGATAAACAAGCAGCTCTATTGAGACTTGGCTAGTTTTTTACAGAATGTTTTTGGTGGGATACTTATTACTGAAATAATTATTTAATTTTAAATGTGGTTAGGCCAAACAAACACTTGACGCGTTGTCGCTTGTCCCCGCTGTGAATTATTATACCTAACATGGTGGATCGTAACGGTTTTATTGATCAGTCGTAGTTCCACTGTCGCTAAGGTGTCATGATGTGTTAGAAAAAAAAAAAACAAGCATCCCCACTTTCCCCACTTTATATGTATCGGTAATATAAAATAGGTCATTATTATTTTATGATGCCAACATCAACAACAACAAACCCAAGTCTATAACTATACCAAATTTCATCCACCTATATTCATAATTACAGAAGTTACAAGGTCAGACAGAGGGAAGGACGGACAGCGAAACTATACGGGTAGCTTGTAGTACTATGGAACCCTAATTAAAAACCTCCGTGGTCTAGTGATTAGAGCATTGGCTCTCGACTCGGAGGTCGTGGGTTCCATTCCGCATTGGACCAACAAAAAATGTTGTTTCCAAGATTGGTTAGGACAATGTAGGCTGATCACCTGATTGTCTGACAGGAAAGATGATCCATGCGTCGGATAGGCATGTAAAAAGTCGGACCTGCGCCTGATCTCACGCCAGTCGTGTCGGTTATCCGTCCCACTGGATTATGAGAGTAAAGGAAGAGAGAGTGCTCTTGTGTACTGCGCACACACTTGGGCACTATAAAATTACTCTGCGTAACCAGTTACGCTGGTTACCAGGCCAGCCTGGTTTCAATGAAATCGGCCACTGTCACCGAAATCGGTGTGGGGAGTTATTATGGAACCCTAAAAAGGATTGGGACAAAATATGGAGCATAAGTTTGAAATAGTTCTGGCCATCGTATGCCCCTTGACCATCTTACCATTTGTAATTTGTCAATATTATCTTTTAAATCAACTAATTTTACAATAGTTTTTTTTTGGCTGATTTTTTCCAAAGTATGTATTCTATAAAGGTATTTTTCTTTATCGAATATTTATTTATAGTGAGTTTTACCTTGTTACATTATTATTATCAAGAAAATAAATCTTCAAAATGTTTCCCAAGAAGCAATTACGATTACTGTTAGTTTGAGTCGCAAATTGGTATGGATCTTTTGATTAAGTATTTTGTTCTCGTAATGGAAGGCATTTCTGAGTAAATTCACCAGAGGGAAAAATATCAGTCATTATAATGTTATAATATCAATACCAATCATCATCACTACTGTACTAAAAACACTATAGACAGGTATAAATTATGTTTTAATGTAACTTTATGACTTTAATGTGACTTTATTAAAGTCACTTGCTCTCCTATATTCTATATCTCCTACATGATCTCATAAAAGTAATTTCATGTGATTTATACGTGGGATAGTAGATAGCAGGACATATACACTAACATATAAACTAACATTATAGGAACTACTTGTCTGTACAAATAAATAAAATTGCAGTGTCTGTTTGTATTTTAAATTAACATCTTTTTGTTTAACATGAAAGTATTATATACGGAACTTACAATAAAAATAAAATTTTAAAGTTTATAATTAGCTGGTGCTCGCAACTTCGTTTGCTAATGGAAACGGAATCCTACTTTTTTACTTGAAGCTAAACCCTAAGATAATAACCCTGCGTATATAATATCAGCTATCTATCTGCTAGTGAAAGTCCGGTGAAATTCGATGCAGCCGTTATAGAGATAAGCCGGACAAACAGACAGATACACAAAAAATTTGAAAGAAACATATTTTAGATTCCACTTATTTTTGAAAGTTTTAAGACAATACTTTGTTTCTTTTTTTTTATTCAATCTTTTTATAAACATCTCTACAAAGATTTTCAGACCTCTAGGGTAAAAAGGGCATGATCCAAAATTCATACTAAAAAACTCGACGTCGACAGCAATTAAATGTTTGCCGATGTGTTCACTTTAAATTTTATTTAATATCACAAAAGGGCCCTGAAATACGCCGGGTATAGAAGTTATGTGCAAGAATAAAATCCAAAATCATATTTGGTGGAGATGTATTTGTTGGTGTTGTAATTGTAGGAGTACCTATGTAGTTAGGTTGCAGTTGTAAGTGGGTAGTCTGGGTTGGTGTAGGCATATATTTGAGTTGTTACGTAGCTTTGTTTCCGCCTCCACAATAACGGAACTTTCGCAAGAAATCGTATACGTACATTGAGACTATAGGCGTAATAATATGTATGAGTACACCGACCAGCATGTGTAATACATTACAACCACGTTTTTAATGTCTTTCGAAAATCGTTAATTATCATACACCGTCTCACGTCTGTCATTTCCATAAATACTTCTATACCCTGCGTTTTTCGAGTTTTTTCTTTTGGTGTAATTATATATCCCACCAAAAACATTTTCATGTAAAGTGATGCCAAGACGATACCATATAACTCGCACTGTCAAAAAGCTATTAGATCTCATGTGAAACCAAGCTTCTGACTCTACCAAACTTCTAACTCTACACGCCTTAACTCTACAAGCCTAACTCCACAAACTCTACACCTTAGTCAAAATATGTGGCCTGGCCATTTCGATACATTCGCTTAGGCGTAAGGTGAAAAATTTACGGACTGTTTTTCTGCTATATTATTCTTGTTCGAACGAAATGGCCAAGCTACATAATTTGACTAAAGTGTAGAGTTTGTCGAATTAGGCTTGTAGAGTTAAGGCGTGTAGAGTTAGAAGTTTGGTAGAGTCAGAAGCTTGGTTTCACATGAGATCTAATAGCTTTTTGACAGTGCGAGTTATATGGTATCGTCTTGGCATCACTTTACATGAAAATGTTTTTGGTGGGATTTCACTTCTTTTTGAAAGACAATTTTTAGACCTTTAGAGTAAACATTTACATAGGTAAGTCTCTTACAAATTTTCATCCCCTAGTTTAAGGGGTTGGAGGATAAAAGTTCCAAGTTTGTTAATTTGTATGTTGGTTATGTGCTAAAACTAGCTTACATACCAAATTTCAGCTTTCTATGACTTCCGGAAGTACCCTATAATTTTGTTGATCATCAGTGAGTCAGTGACGAAATCAGGGGTTTTTAGATATCAATAAAATCTGAATTATTAGACTGATATTATCAAAACTTTACATGTTTCATTAGTCCGCTACTGGGAACATATCCTGAAAATTTTGTGTATCTGGTATAATCCAAACCCAAGTTATGAGGGTTCAAAATATCGACGAAACGCTTCGAGAAAAGGTAGTCTGGTAGTGCCCTTGCACTTCGCTTAGCTCGTCTTGGCGGGGCACTACCGTGCTCCCAGATGATTTAAAGTGAACACAATATTAGCATCCATTTCGTTTCTGTCGATTATTATTATGGTTGAATTTCGGACCAAACTCTTTGCGTAGCTAAGAAACAAATTTTCATTCCCTAGTTTAAGGGGATGGAGGATAAAAGTTCTAAGTCTGAAAATTTTATGTTGCTTATGTGTTAATACTAGCTTACATACTAAATTTCTAGGACAACCGAAAGTACTCTATAATTTTATTGAGCATCAGTGAGTCAGTGACGAAATCAGGGGTTTTTGAGATGTCGATAAAATCTAAAGTAAAATACAAATACAATCAAAACTATATTATATATAATATGTTTAATAAGTCTGCTACTAGGAACATATCCTGAAAATTTCGTTTATCTGGTATAATACAAATCCATGTTATGATTGTTAAAAATTCGACAAATCGATTCGAGAAAAGGTGTTCTGCAGAACTTACCCAGGTCTTCGGCGTCCTCGCTCCACTCGCCCTCCTGCGCGCAGCAGGCTGCCAGCATCACGAGCACCGTCGCCCACTTCACACGCATGGCCACCACTTTACATTATGAACTAATTAACGTCAATTTACCTACTTTTGCCATGTGGTCATTGTAAATTTAAAAAATCAATAGTTAGAAACCTGCTGATACAATTACGTTTTTTAAACGTGTGGTATTTTGTAAGTCATTTTATTTGAACATTTTAAGCCCAATACTCTAAATACTTTGGCATTAAGTTTTATACCTACTCTATTTTAGAAAAAAGTTTTAATTATTGTTTTCTGAAATTTTTACTAATGGATAGTCATGATAAAACGAGGACCGAATTCTGACTGCATTTCTTGAACTAGTCCACAGTTTTTTTAAGCACACTGCAAAATATACTACAAAGGAATATAATCAATAAACAGGTAGAGTTTTTTCATAATTTAATTCTATTACAATGTGGGATTGAAAATTTAAAGTCTGTGATAATTTAACATCTTTTATTTAAGTTTTTATAATTAATTCCCCATCACCGCACACGCACGCCTTCACGCCATTTTATTTTTTATATATATATCTCCCCTCTCACTTCCTGTTCCTTAAACTCATTCTTACGTTTCATTTCACACACTTATTTACGTTCCATTTTATACCAATCCTACATTGATATCATAATATTATTATCGATACAATATGAACAAATTATGACAGCAGGTAACACGCTAATGAATTAGATTCCCTGATAGTACCAAAAGATATCTCAGAATCTGTCGCATATAATTGCGGTCTCTGCAGACAGGCATGAAGCAGGTAACTGCGTTTGAACTGTCATTTCAATCTAATAGTTATCGGAACCGGGCGCCGTCGTAATGTTGTCGATTTCCTCCAGGAGGCCCGCTATAGGAAATTGACTTTCATTAGATTATTATTAGATTTCCACGACCCCTGAGACACTCCTGAACCAATATTATCTTTGATTTGTAAACTTTCATCACTAATAATACGTTTAAGACCAGTTTGTTATTGTATGTAAATTGTTACGCTACAAAGAAGCCCCAGTTTGATTAATACGGAATCTATTAATAGCATAAGTAATTTGAAAGCATTAAACATAATATTAAAGAATAAGATCCATATTTAGCTGATAATACCGAGACTTTCTAGCTAAAAGTGTACAGTGTAATAAAACAATGAAAATTATGGACGCAAATTGTTCTTTCACATAATTAATCTTGTATTCAAAATTTTATTTGATAACATGTTCACACAGCGGATTGAATTAATTAGGCGGGATAACCTTAGCGAATCATTCCGGTCGTAAACACATTTGAACGTCGACTACCGAGTTAAACATGTAAAGGGTCAAGCGTCGCGTCCCCTGTCACAAATATAAAACTTTGACGCTCCGTTACGTTCGGCGCACGCGGGTAAATAATGTCTTTTATCCCATAAAATACCTCTTTGGAGAAGTTAGAAAGGAGGTTAGAAGCAGTAGCGAAAAATTTATTTTTCGATTATGTCGTCCGACATTCGGTCAAACGGAAAGGGCGGAGGGCAAGTTCCATGTAGTCTGGACCCACATTAGATTCGCACAGTAAATTTACCACGGACACGTGACTTGTGGCTTTAAGTGGCGAAATTAAATAAAACGACTTTCCCCTACTTAATTACGTTTTAACTTTTGTTCCATTGAAAAAGGTCGGCCCTAACTAACTTATTTAAGATTTATCTTATCTCGCTGATCTTTTTCGGTGTTATCATTGGGAATATAAAAATATAACTATTCGTACTATACTTATATTATAATGCAGTCTTCAACAACAACAAATTACAATTTATTTACGAGGAAAGTTATTAATTGAAACTTATTTTTGCTCATATATTTGCAATATTATAAGACTGATGATGATGAATGTGGAAAAATACATTGTATTCAGTAAAATATTTTTAACTCCACAGTTTTGGCTGTTGCGTGTATTTTTCCAGTTTTAATAAAAAATGTGCAAAGCCAGGAGAGAACACTGCACGTTCAATTTATATTACACTTTATTCCACAGAATAGAATTTAGGAGAGAAATACCTACTGGGAGTGTTATAAAAATGTTTTCACAAAGAATATTTTAATCAATCAAATTTTTGACGCGCTGAAAAATTGTAACACCGATCAACGCTTAGAGCAATCCCTTCTATTTCATTTTTTTGCTAACTGCACAACACAGTGAGTTAAAATACCCGTTAAACCTTGTTATAATACATATTATAATTTAGGCTCGACCCAGACACGTTATTTAAAACGACTACGTCTGGTCACCCTAGTTACAAAATTACATTAGTAATAATATAATAATAACTCCCCAAACCGGTCTCAGTGACGGTGGCCATTATTACAAATTACAATGTACTTCCTTGAGAATTCGCCGCCAACGGTAGCGCGATGTGGTAATTCAAGTTGCAATCGCATGTAGAGTATCTGCGCCGGACCTTCAGGAATAACTACTCTCACCTAGAACTCATTCATTCATTCATATAATCACGCCTCTTTCCCATAGGGGTAGGCAGAGACCGCCTCTTTCCCGTAGGGGTAGGCAGAGACCACTTCTTTCCACTTGCTACGATCCTTACATACTTGTTTCGCTTCGTCCACTTTCATTCATACCATCCATTCCTCCTCTTACATTCATCGTAGCGAAGCGGCTCTCCATGGGCCACTTTTCGCCTCCGCGAGAACGAGACGTGATGGGTGGCGAACCGCATCGCCGCCATTTTGGATAATTAAATTATTTTTATGATTATCCATTGCGTTCCCACGGATTGGTGGAGAGGGTAGGAATAGGGAAAGGGAAGGATAGGTGGTGTGGAAAGGAAGATTGGTAAGTTTGAGTGGGAAATAGGAATATAGGATATTACCGCCCAGGAGGGCACGGGATAGGATAGGACGGTAATAGCTAGGGAGCCGGGGTCGCATACCCGTATACTATACCACAACTACCGGACAGGTAAGTTGGGATGAGTATCCCTGACACTCACCTAGAAATAAAAAAATAGTAATTTGATAGTCTATTGACAAATCGTATTTAAGAAAGATTTGGCTGACGCATCGTTTGAAAGTATTTAGGTGTCAACCTTAGGTATAGACTGGGACTATATGCTCCGGAATGCGGAATGCCGCTGAAAATTCAGAGCACTGAAAATAGAGTTCTGCGCGAGTATACAATAGATTTGAAAATAGAATTCGAGTGTCGAGCTGTCATATTAAATAACGTTGACATTCGACTCGACACACATGTGTTCGATTTTCAACTCTTTTGTACTAGCACAGAGTTCTATTTTCAATGCTCATAATTTTCTATGGCCTTCCGGATTCCGGATCATAATACATTCGCTCGTGTAAGTTGTTCGATCTGTCGTTTTTAGAGTGTCGCCCCTGAGAAAGAGTGTACGCGACGTGAGAGCAAGGTCCTGATGTAACGAACAACCAAAAAGGAACTGTAACGTGTCACCTCAAATCAAATAAAGACCATGATAGCGCATGCTCTATGGCGTTCCTTCGAACTGAGGCCTCAAAAACTACGCTACTTCAAGTAAACACACGCGCTCACGCATACTCATGCAAAAAATTCGCTACTTTTTGTCAGTATAATCGGCCTCAGTTCAAACAAACGCCAGTCGCTATCTTGTTTTTTATTTGATCTAAGAGTTTCACAGATTAATAAATAGTTACTACGTAAGTAGTGTTTCCACAGTTACGGGAAGGGACGATAAATAACCCAACCCAGCAAGTGATGTTTGTGCGCTGAATTTATTTAATACATAGTAGGCCGTGTCAGTCACATGTGCCCATGAACCACTTCAGTAATATTAATAGTGGAGCAATCAAAGTAAGACGGCCGTATCGTAGTGACACGTGCCACGCACCCATTCACAGCAATGTAAGACGTTCGGCCGCCAGTACGTCAATGGCAATTATCCGTAAATCTCACACAAACGTAAGTCGCCGCCATTGTTGGGCTTCACTCAATGCTTAGCTCACCTTCCGCCTTTTTTTTATTATTAATGCATGTGCCTAACAAACCATATCATTTTTTTTGCTTGGCGTAGCAGCTAAAGGGTAAATTAATAAAATGTAACAACATGGATATAAATGTGCTGACAGCGTACGGCGCTCGACACGTTTAATCTAATTATTATATTGTACTTTGTACCTACGGTTATGATATTACCGACAAGATACGCTGACTTGCACAGATAAACGACCTCTGTGGCATGACATGGTTTATCTTTTATTGAATATAAAGGCTGATTCTTCGTTTCTTTTATCCGAGTTATTTATTGCGCAACTTTGTGTTTGACCGTCTCACGTATTTTATTGGGTGAACCTTACCGATTCAGATCGGTACCCCACTTTGATATATTCTACAGAGAAACCGACCTATGCGTACTTCCTTTTATTCATTTCTTAGATAATATTCATTACATATTTTATGTATTTACGAATAGAATAGAATCGCGGTTGTGAATAAAATATAGACGAGATGGAACTAGTTTATTCACTAGATGTTTTATTTTACCGAAAAATAAACGTTCTGCAATAAACTCTACAGTACAATAATAATTACTGTTGTACTACGAGTATAACTACAGTACAATTAAACCTTCTGACTTTCTGTAACAATTTTTTTAATTTGTTTTTACCCTTTACCTTTGATTAATTATTACATAGATACGTTATATCCTTACAAAACTGACAATATTTATGTGCCACGACACACATTGACATGGGACGCTTGTCAATGTGTCAGCGTCGCATAGTAACACAAAACACGCTATTACTCGCGGAGCACACTAACCAAAATTGGCCCGACTCGGGCCAATTCGAGTCTTCATTTTTACGCGTTTATAACAAATCTACCTCTTTTTAATATTATATATATCTATGCCCTTTACGGTATACGTAGATAGAAGGATTTACTCGCGTTATGCCTCGTCATTTTTACGCGACTACGGCGTTCCAATAGGAAGGGTAATTATTGTAGCAGTCTATGTATATGTTTCTATGTATGTATGTTTGTTTCACCGTACCACCTAAACTACTGGTTCGATTTTAATAAATGAGGTGTCAATACATTGGTAATAATAGCCCTTATTAAATAGCTATTGAGCTTACTAGTCGTTTGCCTATCTTGCGTTGTGCCTACTTTACTTAAGAACTACTTCGCGGTACACTAAATTATCTCATTATGGTGTAACTCTCGTTATGCCTAAAATTTTGCACATACTTAGTTATAAATGTTGTAACGTTTGACTACAATATTTAACTGTCACATGATACTTTCATGGTATTCTATTTTCTCATAACTATGGCAGAGGTATGCTTCGGCACGAATAGGCTGGCTCGACCGGATAAATAACACGGCGTTACAGAAATCGGCGTGAAATAATGCTCGTGTTGTGTTTTGCCGAGTGAGTGAGGTAACCGGATACCCAAGGTCGGAGATATGCAACTAAAATATGGTAGGCTTAAAGACTTACAAAGTAATAAATTGTAGGTATTACGTCATAATGTTACTATATAGGTACTTTGTTTATAAGTTTATTGGACAATGTATGAAGGAATTAAGTGGCCCTTTATAGCATTGTAACATCCCTAAAGAGCCATATTCCCATAAACAGTACCGATAAAACCGAACAATAACAATAAAAGAATACGTAATCAGTTTTTAGAGCACTTGTTAAATTTTTAACGCGATGCAGCTAACAAATAAGTTATAAAATATTTTTCCTTTTCATCTATATCATCAATAACCAAATAATGAATTAACAATTGACGCCTTAGTTTCATTACATAATGAATCACGATTCTAATTTAAATATAACTTATGAATCAGGTTCTAAAATTAAACAGTACATTTGAAATGTAACTAGATAACATTAATTCAAAGTAAATCAACGCCAAAATAATGTAAATTAAAGCAAGGGATAACAGTAGTAAATTATAAATCATTTTAGGAATTCTGCAAAGCGCGGACCTTAATGACGCGGTGGTCCGGCGGCCTCGGACACGGCCGGGATAGGCTCTGATGCTTCGGAAGGACCCTTTTGGGTGAGCGACGACACTGAATCTTTTATTAGTTTTATGAATGGTCGCCGACATAACCGTCGGTGACATCTGCCATATCACCCTTAGGGCCTAAGGGTGATATGGCAGATGTCACCGACGGTTGTGTCCGATCGATTTTTCTACACGTAGAAGTGCGCATTTGAATCATCGTTATGTCGGTAGGGGAACAATCGCTGAAGCGGTGAATGTGAAAATTTCGCGTCATCATAATTTTATACAAAAAGGCGCTACGAGTATTGCGAATGTTATGAATGTTACATTATTTAACGTGGAGATAGATTGAAGATTGTGAATAATTTTGTCTCGGATAAATGCTTTATTTTATTTGAAATAATAATATTTATCAGCGCCACGTTGTTAGTAAATCATTTTTTATCTTAATATCTACCTAACCAAGAGCATTTCGGGACATGTCTAAGGAGGGTTGCGCAATAGGTTTTCTTTGAATTACTTCAAAAGTTATTGTCCGATTTCGCTAAAACTATTTTTTCTATATGGTTTAAGTATGATATCAGCATGAAAACTTACAAGCTTTTATCTTCTATAGTACCTATAGCAATGCCAGGGGGAGGGACCGACTTTATTTCTATTAAGTACTCGAAAATGGTTGACTTTGTAAAAAAGTTATGACTCATGTAAGTAACCTTGGATTTATTTAAAAAAAAAAAAAAAAAAACTTATTCAACGATGTCCCACACGATGTCATCCCCACTTCATATGTAAAGAGAGTCACTCCTAAACTATAAGATTATTATTATTTTACGATGCCAAAACCAAGATCTATAGATATTATGTAACTAGGTATACCAAATGTCATCCATTTATTTTCATAATTACAGAAGCTGTAATATTAGGTAGTTAATTAGTTCATTTAAATCTTCATGAAGCAGTAGTGAAAAACTATCTACTGTGAATTCATTTATTATTGTGTCAGCGACACGGACAGTACAATATGTTAGTCTACATTACATTATGTAAAACAAAGTACTTAACATTCTGATATGATTGTCCCTAAAGGAAAAAATACAATGTTTTCCGCTTTAATAATATATTTTTCCACAAAATTAAGTACCAAATTGGATTTTCAAATCATTTTCCAACGAGAGATTATTTGTGGAAACAGCTTTATAGTCTCTCTCGAGCCATTTAGCTTTGGCGGTTTTTAAATGGAGAAAACATTGAAAATTTGAATTTTTTATCCTTTGTGTCCACAAAAATAATGGCTTTAGTCAATATTTGAATGTGAGCACTAAGATAATATCATCATTAAAATGCACATAATAGTTATTGAATATATTATATAATTAAATCAGGAAATGACAAGATATTAATTTCAATTTATATTAATTAAAAAATTAGGAACAAATTAAGGAGTTGCGTACCAGTGCCAATTAAACATTAATTAAGTATTGAACGAAAACAAAATTACATCTAAATTACTTTCTAACATTATTTTGATTGGTGGAGATTTTGGGAGTTTTCCCTGAACATTAATTAGGGTAGGAGTGATAAAGTTGTGCACGACAGGCGAGTCACTTGAGTTGATTTCAAGTGGCTATTGGTTTTGTTACTTGTCAAGATTGTATATGGGTGGGGCATAGATTTGTCGTCCTTTTCATTAGCTTCAATATGTTATACGATAAAAAGGGACAAACATTGTTTTCGCACTTAATGTTGCTGTTTTTCGTGCCTACTACTCAACGACCGTACAACGGTGGGTGGGCGCTTGAAGGGGGCAAAATGAACAACCGTACAACGGTGGCGGGACGCTCCAGAGGTTAAGTGATTGTCGGGCAATGCAGATGTAAACAATTAACTGCGACAACGCGGCTGTGCGAACAATTTGTTTCAATATTGTACAATTTTTTTTCGTAGTGTAGAATAGGAGTGGGTAATAGAAACACTTTGCTGTATTACAGACCCACTCTGCTCAGTGGTCAGTGATTGAGTCCGAGTCTCTTGTACTCCCCCCTACCACTAAACTAGTTTCCCACTCCACCGTACCAATTCAATTTGAAAGTCAATTTGAATTCGTTTCGTCAAAGTCATCAAAGAACAATACACGTAGGTATATTACACCTTCTAAGGTATATTATTACCTACTAAAAATTGTCCGAGACTTCATTTGCACAAAAAGAAAATCCGTATATTTCGCGTGAACGTAGTTAAAAAGTAGCATTAGTTTCCATCCATTCTACAAGTAACTGACATGCAATACTTACTTTTGCATTGATAACATTATTATCAGTGCAAATTCTAATTTGATTTAGCCAAAGTTAAGATAAATGTTTAAAATGTAAGTATTACGACTTCATTGAATGTACTGCGGATTATTTTTTATTTCCTCCAGGAGGATTTATTTTCCTTAGATTAGCAATCCTCTTATTTATGCTAATGTAATTTTAATGGTGCCGCCTTTTCGGCTAATTTCATTTTGAAAAAGTCCGGATTTATTTTAAGCCCCGGCTTATTAAGACTATTCGGATAATTATTTAGACCGATAAAATGAAAGTGATCGTTCAAGTTGAGGAATTTTTCATTTAAATGGGCCATTTTTGAAAATAATAAATTGTCCATGATGTTTGTTGTTCTTTATATTTTTCTCTTTCCCCGGGGAATGGGAAATACAACAAAAAGGCGAAATTGAATCGAGAAATAAATCTTTCAACTTGTGTTCAAACAAGAAAATTACTTCAGCAACAAGGACGTACTACGTAGTACGAGTCGATGTAAGGTGTAGTAGGTTTTTTTTTTTAATAAAGGTTTTCAATTTTAATAACAACTATTAAGGAAGTGCTATGTTTTATAAGAAGCCGCTTTTAACTAGTCGATTTTTTAAAGATGCATGAAAAGAATCGTATTTAAATTAGTGTGGTAGACTTTTGAGTACAAATAGAGCCGGGAAAAATAAACATGAAAATATTTAAAATATTCTTTTCACATTACATTATCTCACATACTCAAAGTATCTCATAATATTATATATGTCGCATCCGGTAATAAAGCGGAAACGAAACTACAAGTGTGCCCTCTATTAGAAACGTGTTTGGCGCGCTTTGACGGAGTCTAGTCTGAAGTTCGTACAAGCGACGTGGTGGGGATGTGGTCTTGGTGTGGTGTGCCTACCACGTTAAGGGATTGAGCTATCACATCTCGAGTAGTCGTTGTTCGGGCAACAAGCCTAGGAACTGTCCATAGTTTCGTTTTAGTGCCAGTGTTAAAGTATAGTGATTATGTAAGGTGTAGTACATTGATAAAGAATTGTAATTCCGAATAAACAAGTGATACTGTAAGTCTATAATAATTCTCTTTGCACGATTTACCCATGCAAGCCCACAATAGCTATATCTCAATGGTATAGATTCAAAATCATGAGCCAACAGACGACATCAGAATCGGGATCAAGTCGTGCAAAGAAAGAAAATTATTGTCCGAAAAAGTAAGGGTATAAAAAAAAAAAGCGTAATCTAGCTCGCACAAAGGCTACAAAAAGTGATAATAATCATTGCGAATGATGTGGATCGAGTTTGGCAGTGTGTACAACAAGGCAGCACGCCATGCATACCGCGTAATTGTGAAACTATGGGACAGCAGTGAATTGAATGCTGCAAGGTGACCTTGTACCAATAACTCTTTGTTCGTGCCCGCCACGAAGACTGGATTAAGACAGAGTTGGACAGCGGTGACGTGATGACGACAGTGACGTGACGTCTATAGTGGTGACACGAGCGCGGTGGCGCATCAACGACAGGCTTTGGTTACGTATTTGGTGGTTTTGGTAAAAGGCGGTAGCCAACTTTTTATTTCTCGCAATAATTTTTAAGACATTCAATACACTAGTGATTTATCTCAAGTGTCCATGAAATTGCTTGCTTACATCTCAAAATAACCTTTACAGTTTGGTGTTCAGTTGTTTTGCTTTTTTATTTTATATTGTGCAGATTGACGTTTGACTGGGCGATGCACAGCCGCGCCCAGGGGACTACAAGCGGCGCTGCGTGGCCCAGCAACGGCAGCGCGGGCGGCGGCTACCTCCATGGCGGCATGGCAGTGCCAAATGGATGTGAATTGCGCTTCTTGTGGACTGGTCTATTCGCTTTACAATGATGCGAACTGGTTGTATCGAACTTTACTTATTTCATTATAGGGTTATAAATTATTCTGGTTTTATAACCAAAGTATTATGAAAAAGAAACAAAGTAAATGAGCAGAAATAAACGCAAAGTAAAAACGAATACTCAGTACATACGACATACGTCTAACAGACTCATTATTGTTACTGTTTGATTAACCGAAGTGCATTACGCTTGAATATATCAGTAGTTACTAAAAAGCTAAATTATTTCTGGTAATTAAAAATCATTTACGATATTCCATTTAGTGATATCACATTGTACTTTGTAATAAAATGACAAGTCACGGCAGTACGCGCAAGTTGTAAACAACTCTTGCGAAAACAAATACAATCCTCAATTGCAGGTATTCCTGAAAAACAATAGCTAGTGCACTGCATAAACAATATCAGTTGATATGTACTTTACAAAATATGTTGTTTAGGCGGTAGGTATTAGTTTGAAACGATTTCAATTAAATTTTACGTCTACCTATTAAATATTGAAACTCAACTTTGTACTTGGTTTTTAATCACAGTACATACAGTTTGTGAATAGTCTTATTTCTTATTTGGCGTTACTGCACACGTAGTAAGAGAAATTAATCATTGGTCAGTTTCAAAAGTGACTTTAAATAATGTCATGTATGTTGTTGTTTATTCTGAAAGTGTCTAAAAGAACTGTTAGATGACATGATAATAAGTTCTAGGACATTCGCAATTCGCGAGAAAACTTTTCATGATATCGTTGTTGTAAGCTGTTAAAATTTAGAACATTACATGTTTGTCTATCTATTACACGTTTAGACTAGGCGGATTGGAATGATTGAAAGTACAAAAATAACATGATAATATTGTTTATGTGAGGTGAATGGTCCATAAGCTTGCATCACTATAGGTTACATAAATTATAGGAAATAGTTTAATTGACAACAAAAAGAAAAGAAATTAAAAGAAATAATTTGACGGTTTCAGAAGTTGTGGTATGCGGTAAGCAGGTGCCTATGGCTGGTGTTGATGGTGATTGCAGCAGCACACGCTCAATGGTTCAGTTGCTGTGACTGAGGCGGATAAGAAAGCGCTGGTGATGACGGTGATCGCGGCAGCACACGCTCAACGGTCCAGTGGCTGTGACTGAGGCAGATAAGAAAGCTCTTCGGTGGACTCCAGTGAACTTTGGTGAACTTGGTTATCATGTAAAAGGTTGTAAACGCACTTGGAAGTCTTTTGGTATTGTAAGACTGTAAAAGCCTTTTATTCATTCAATCAGTTTGATTGTTGAAAGGAAATGAAATAAACATTATTGCATAATTAAACCTGACATTTTTATCTTTAAGAAGAAGGAAATCCATTTTCTAGCTATCGCAGTTCTTGAGATACAGCCTGGTGACAGGCAGACATATAGCAAAGTCTTAGATTTTTATGTTCCTGTTTTACTTTGGATACGGAACCCTAAAAAGAACGTATTTGTACATAGTTTGGACAATTTTTGTGCTGTTATTTTATGTACAGGTTCAGTATTCGAGCGACGCGACGAGACGCGACGAGACGAGACGCGACGAAGTGCAGCAGGTGGTGTGGGCCGTGCGACGGGGTGCCGCGGCGGCCAAGGATCTGCACTCTGTACTTCATTGAAGTATCAGATTTGGAACTAAAATTATTTGGTGAGCGTAATTGTTTATCTCGTGACTGTAGTGTGATGGTAGTCTTTTAAATGAACCCATTTTAAAAGATCTTAGTTTAGAAGAAACATTGATTGTTTTATACAGTAACCGAGATAGTACAATAATACACGTTTCGAAAAGCAGTAATGCGAAAGTAAATAGATTTTCGATTAGTGATTTTTATTTATTGAAAAATAGGGACGTAATCAGACGAAATTACAATTTTTGAGAGAGACCGTTATACACTAAAAGCTGTAAATTCTTAGCGTACCTATAAGTATGCGCACGGTAGTAAAGAAAGATGCCATCGGGTCATGTATTGGTCGAGGTTAATAATGATTTGGTTAATGATGAACAAATTGAAGTTGTAATCAAAAGTCGAGTAAAATCTCTATCTACCGTACTGTGTTCGATCGTACCAGTTAATCTGGACGTAGCCGGCAACTTGGATGCGCGGTGAGCGGGTAGAGGATGATGATCGCTATTTACCTTAAGGCTTTAAATTCAAAAAGAACTTATAAGTATGCTCATGATAGGATTATAAAAATGCCAGAACATTCACCTGACATTGCTACAAATACGTTTAATAATAAGAATAACGAATAAATTTGTAGGTACCACAGTCACAGGGATGACAAACTATGTATGTGTGTGTTTGTGTATTACACTAAGTCACAGAGATGACTATCATTGAATACAGTCACAGGGTTGACGATCTGTTGCGGTTCAGTCACAGGGATGACAAACTATGTATGTGTGTGTTTTTGTGTATTACACCAAGTCACAGGGATGACTATCATTGAATACAGTCATAGGATTGACGATTTGTTGCGGTTTAGTCACAGGGATGACTAATCGACATATTTGAAATGGTCACAGGGATGACTATTGTAGAACACTTGTAGTCACAGAGATGACTAATCGACATATTTGAAATGGTCACAGGGATGACTATTGTAGAACATTTGTAGTCACAGAGATGACTAATCGACATATTTGAAATGGTCACAGGGATGACTATTGTAGAACACTTGTAGTCACAGAGATGACTAATCGACATATTTGAAATGGTCACAGGGATGACTATTGTAGAACACTTGTAGTCACAGAGATGACTGATCGACATATTTGAAATGGTCACAGGGATGACTATTGTAGAAAACTTGTAGTCACAGAGATGACTACTCGACATATTTGTAATGGTCACAGGGCTGACTATTGTAGAACACTTTTTAATATCACAA
Organism: Glaucopsyche alexis; assembly: GCA_905404095.1. Taxonomy (NCBI): domain Eukaryota; kingdom Metazoa; phylum Arthropoda; class Insecta; order Lepidoptera; family Lycaenidae; genus Glaucopsyche; species Glaucopsyche alexis. Next base: position 21,819,777 of record FR990045.1, read on the forward strand.
ATCACAAAATATTGAGTTAAAAGTAAAATGATTATTGATAAAAGGAGTTGAGTTTGTTATGAGACAAAATAGATAAGGTCAGGTATAGCCGAGCGTGAACGATACTGTGTGGTATTTTCTTTTGTTTCAGACTAGCACACACGGGGACGTGTGCTACACAGGATGGCCGTGTCGCATCCGGTAATAAAGCGGAAACGAAACTACAAGTGTGCCCTCTATTAGAAACGTGTTTGGCGCGCTTTGACGGAGTCTAGTCTGAAGTTCGTACAAGCGACGTGGTGGGGATGTGGTCTTGGTGTGGTGTGCCTACCACGTTAAGGGATTGAGCTATCACATCTCGAGTAGTCGTTGTTCGGGCAACAAGCCTAGGAACTGTCCATAGTTTCGTTTTAGTGCCAGTGTTAAAGTATAGTGATTATGTAAGGTGTAGTACATTGATAAAGAATTGTAATTCCGAATAAACAAGTGATACTGTAAGTCTATAATAATTCTCTTTGCACGATTTACCCATGCAAGCCCACAATAGCTATATCTCAATGGTATAGATTCAAAATCATGAGCCAACAGACGACATATATATAACCGTAAAATTGTAAAAACCGTTAGATTGTAATATTACTAGAGATATTATAATATTATGTCGACAGATTGTCAAATAAAAATTTCTTCTTACAATTTTACAAATTATTTTTCGGTATAATATTGTAATATTTACCGTGCCGATTGGTTAAACGGCATGTGCCCCGTGCCGCCATATTTGTTGGCTTTTTCATAATAATAATTATAACGAAAAATAATGCTTAAAAATATTATGGTAAGTAGAAATTTTTATTTGACAATCTGTCGACATATTATGATGTCTCTAGTAATATTACATTTTAACGGTTTTTACAATTTTACTGTAACATATACACTGCATACCGCTCTGACCTTTATCATAAAACTGATTTATCAGTTCTTTTATAATTTCCTACATGTGGGTGAATCCTAACGTGAGTTCGGCTCATAAAGTATAGAATCACGTCCGTTGTCGGCGGTGTGGTAAGTCAACACGCTCTGGTACAGTCACGAAGCCTGTATTGGGGAACTCGCCCGAAAGAAATTCCCTTTGGTAACGTTCAAATGCGAGCAAACAATGATCTGGTCAATGGGTAATTGTCTTTGAGAACGCTGCCTTTGTTAGACGTTTAAACGTGTGTGTGCTTTGTTAATCGAACGGACATGATCACTATCGTGTGACCTAAAATAACAGTCTATTTATATACTTCAAATATTATACATATGTTTCTTTTACATATTATGAAGTCAATGGAGATAATTAGCATTCGATACCTCAAAAGGAAGAAACGAAATCCTTATAGGATCACTTTGTTGTCCGTCCGGATGTCTGGCTTTTTCTCAGGAACGCGTGGAGGTATAAAACTGTTATTTATATCAAATACTAAAGTTTACGGGCCCTTAGAGCTGTGAAAAAATCAAACTTCTAAGCCAACACAATCAAAAGATACAGCCATTAATGCCACAAATTTCCGCAAATTACGAAAACCGTAAATTTTTAGTTACATCATAAAATAAAAATATTTTTAATAATTTTAAACTTACTACTCACGAACGCGTAGAGGTATTAAATTGAAATTCATATCAAATATTCAGGTCTATAACATCTTTAAGCTGTACCAAAACCACTACAGGTTTGTACGGAACCCTCTGTGTGCGAGTCTACTCGCACTTGGTAATTTTTTTTTTTAAATTGCGTTTCATTTAGTTAAATTTGCTGACATTGATTGCATATAAATGTTTGATATATATGATAATAGTTACGACGTATTACCGTAAACAAAAAATGACCAAAAGTTTTTATAGTTTCAAGTATCTTAAGGCTGCGCCAATTTTAACTTGCTCACACTAAGAATAACACGATATTACAAACATTACAAAAAATATTGTTGTATATTTTATATGGTTATTGATGTGCAATAAATTATTATTGTATTGTGCATAATAATATTGTGCAAGATTCATTATAATATAATATGTTATCGCCACGCTGTAAATATTATTTTGCCAATTAAGTTCGTGTTATCGCATGTCATTTCTATTTATAACAGCGAAGAAACAATGTTGACCTCTGAACTTTATAAGATTAATTTAGATTACCTTGAAGATCCTCAAAAAGGCATAAGCCTATTATCTCTAAGAAAGACAAAGCCAACTTGTTAGACTTGTAACAATTGTACACGAATTAAATACATTGTTTATTCATTCATAACTTTATTCATTTTGAATTTTTTTTCATACACGAACAGCAATCTACGCATGGAATTTGAATTGAAATATTTTATAATGTTTGCAGAAATTATTTTATTCAAAAGCCTGCTATATGTATCTCTCTATAAACAAAAAAAGAATATAAAATATTAATGTATAGCTAATAAAAAGTGTTAATGTTTTGTTTTGAATTTTTTGTTACATATTATAAGTTGTAATTAACAAAAAATTTTGTATAGATATACTACCTAGTATTTTCTATGATTAATGATTAATACTGGTACACATATCATCGTAAACCGTTAATTATTTAGCATATTATACGTAATGTCTACACTGTTTTGTATATTTTGGTATGTAGGTATACAGTGTTTTAGAAGGTAATGACTTAGGTAACGATTCTAATTGATAGATATTATCTATACAGATAAATAAAATTGAAGTGTCGGTTTGTAATTTTAAATTAACAGATTTTCACTGAATGTATATGAATGTATTTATATACAAGAAAATATACATTTTTGTCTGTGATTTTTGTCTGTCCGTCTGTCTATCTGTCTATCGGTCTGTCTGTCCGTTTGTTCCAGCTAACTTCTGAAACGGCTAGACCGATTTTCACAGAACTTTCACTGGCGGATAGCTGATGTTATAAGGTCTAACATAGGCTACATTTATTTCATATTTTCGTTTAAAAAATAGGCTTCCGTTTTTGTTAGTCCTATGCAATCGAAGTTGTGGGCATCAGTTAGTCCTCAAAATAAATACAATAAATAAATCTATTTAAAATATTTGTGCGTCTTAGTGCCAATATAACCAACGCCTGTTAAAATGTTTGATTAAATGTAATCTTTCTCATTCTTCATATCAATGAAAGAGAAGGCATGATATTTATACAAACTATTAACACTAGCAGGCGTTAGTGAACATTACAAGGACTTAATCTTTTTAATATTCATGTATAAATTTGAAATGCAATTTTTTTTAGTATTTATGAACGCATGATGTTATGAAGCAGAAAAGATTTTTTGTAGTTGGTAACAATTTATTGGCTCTGGATCATCTTGATATTATGTTATTTTATTGACATGTAAATTACAATTATTGACATGCTCTTAACTTCTTAAATCGATAATCTTATGGAACATAAATTAAATATTTTAAATTTGTGGGAACATAATAAGTACTTATTGCAATTATAAATGAAAACTGTTTTAATTCTGTGCTAATAAGAAAACCTATTAATAAAATAGATGTAATTATAATTAAAATTAAAATAATACCAAAAAGTAGAGAAATATTTTGTTTTAAGTTCAGATTTGTACACTCCGTACTGTAGCAGTATATTAGGAACTAGTATCTAATACGTAAAGTCGTAGAGTGTAGTCGATATATGCAAATATATTCTGCTGTTTAAGCGGCTGTCAGCGGTTTCAAGGGAAAACTGTAATTAAAATTCATTCATGTCAGTATTCTAGTTTAAGCACTTTTGCAGTACATGTAGTACAACAGCAGTTTTTTATTTAAAGTTAGAATAAATTAGTTCTTGAAAATAAGCTATTCTTAAAATATTAGGTTTGCTGTTTTATTTAATTATAAGTAGTATAGTAAGGCCTCCAAATTATAATTCAAAAAATAATTAATCAGCAACAAAATAAGGATGGTTTTTCTTTTCTGTCGGAAGCTTACGAGTGCTATGTCAAATCAATCAATATAATATCTGAAGGTTTAATAAAATATGTGTTTTAAAAATTTATCAATAGCTCACATATAATGTACTTACAAAATACCACAAGTGTAGTTCACGATTTCATGAGAAATATTCACGAAATCATTCTACTTGCATTCAATTCTTTTAAGGTAAAGTTGTTAACATTTTCGCTTCCAGTAAGTGAAATAAAATTTATAATACGAAGTCGCAACAAAGCTATTTTACAAACATTTGTTTACATGTCACAATTCACACAAAAATCCGTTTGAAATTCCCACGCGTATAAGGGAAGGCGGTAGCGCGGACCGCAGCCTTTCCCCGCGAACTGCTAGCGAGCACTGATTCGGCATTGGCCAACGGTTTCCAAAGGTGAGGATTTCGTGAGCTCCCGCCAGGGTTTCGGCAATCTTCGCTCATCTCATTCGATTGTAGGGAAAGAATTTCATATTTCACGAATGAGTACATAATATTTCATTGAAAAGCATTTTTAATACATACGAATATGCTATAAGTTTCTTCTACTTTATAAAAGTATGATAATACTATGAGTTAAAAGTATAAGCTTGAACGAATGTTAATATCTATAAGACGTGAATATGTTTAAAATGTTATGTATGAATAGGAATAAACTTTTAAACGTTTTGTAAATACATACAGTTTTGGAAACTATTAAAATTAAGTATTCTTATTTTGAAGTACGTACGTGTTCACTATACAATATATTTACAATACAGTAAAATTAATGAAATGGAAAGTTAAATTTACATATTTCGAATTTAATTTATTTAACTACTGTTTGTAAACATGACATAAACCCAAAAAATGACTTTATTATTGAATCAACATCCATCATTTATCTATCGCACCGCCAAAACACTCAGGACGACTTTCACGTAGCGGACTAAAAGCCTGACAGTATTTATAGATGCTTTGCGAGCTTAGCAGCTTTATGGCTATACTTCTTTAAAATCGAGACAATAAGACCCTCTGATGTCTCTGTTTGATTGCTTTTTAAACAGTCGTATTGTTTTTCTTTACTTAAAGTGTACTATCAGAGAATATAATTCTCGAGCAGGCTCAGAAAGGTTCGTATTATAATAATAACTAGCTGTTGCCCGCGGCTCCACCCGCGTAAATACAGTATTCCTCGGGAACACTGTACTTTTTTGGGATATAAAGTAGCCTATGCCTACTAACTACTACCATACCAAATTTCATCAAAATCCGTTCTGTAGGTTTTGCGTAAAAGAGGAACAAACATCCATCCATCTTCACAAACTTTCACGTTTATAATATCAGTAGGATAATCGTATCAAATTACATGAAATCGTGTTAAAAATTGTATTGTGAGTGCAATTCGTCACTATAGTACATATAAAAATACATATTATAAATTATGATAACACTTTACTTGCTTATGAATTAGATTCTTTGATTTAGTTTACTTTAAACCAGATTTATTTCCTAATTAAAAGAACAAATGAAGACTTCGGTAGGTTAAATTATATTTGTACCAATTTTTTAAACAATTTCTCTTTGAGTAACAGAAACGTTTCTAAATTTTAATAATCTAAGTGACTAGTGGTAGTAGTAGTATTTACATATATATATCTATATAATATATGAAAGTAAGTCGTGTTAGTTACACTATTTATAACTCAAGAACGGCGGAACTGATTTGGCTGAAAATTGGTTGGGAGGTAGCTTAGAACCAGTAGATGAATATAGTAGATGAATAAACTTTTTATCCCGTTACCGAGGGACGTCACATAAAATGTAGTATTATGTATATAAAAAGGGATAGCAATTCCTATGTCTCGCTAAAACTCGAGAACGGTGAGAAATATTGGAAAAGGTGTAGGTTGTATGATTAGGTGTAGGTATAGGACTAGGATTTAGGTTGCGTAGTAGGTTATTTATTCATTCCAGTTCATATTTAAGAACTGCGTCTGTCGGGACAGCTAGTTTTTAGTAATTATAAGAATCTAGTCATTATTAAAAATATGTATATACCAATAAAACTAACATTTCATTTAACTAGTAATCCTCAAAGAGAAATAGAGCTAATTCGAAGGAAGGTCTATGAACAAATCCATTCAGTGGTAGGTATATTTAAACAACATTTGTTTACCATTCATATTGATCAGCCTCTGGGAATTTAAATTTAGCTATTTATACATTAGCGTTTTGAAGGTTAGAAGGTTACCTTAACTTACATGAAAATATTGACCTATTATTATAATAGTCTTTATTTTTTTATATAATTTGTCATTTAGGCAATTTGTCTCTTTTTAGTAAATTCCGACAAACTTTATATTAGCGGCTTAAACTGAAATCGAATTTAAATTGGATAAGATTTACTTATAAATTGTTTTCGAAATGAGACAATACTGTGCGTAGGCTGGTAACATGCTTGTAGACACGTAGGCATGGCGTAGACAGTACGTAGCAAGTACGTAGGCCTATGCGTAGGAAGTCCGTAGCATAGGAGTAGGCGAGTAGACTTTACGTAGGTGGTGTGTAGCATGCTAAAAGGCGAGTAGCCTTTGCGTAGGCGGTTCGTAACATGCCAGAACGCGCGTAGCCTTTGCGTAGGCGGTGCGTAGCATGTCAGAAGACGCGTTGCCTTTGCGTAGGCAGTGCGTAGCATTCGAGTAGGCACGTAGCCTTTGCGTAGGCGGTGCGTAGCATGTCAAAAGACACGTAGCCTTTGCGTAGTCAGTGCGTAGCATTCGAGTAGGCACGTAGCCTTTGCGTAGCATGCGAGTAGGCGCGTAGATGCAGCGTATGGTCGCGGACGAATCCAGTGTACTACTTTTCGACACGGCAATAAGTTTCAAAAGGGGATACACCAGATCAATCGGAGATTGTACGCGTAGTTGCATGTGCCACGATACGAGGTGTGCGCTTTGACGTCTAAAAGCCCCCCCCCCCCCACCCAGTAGCATTTTTCGCAGCGCCCGCACAGCGACGACGCCGCGGTAACGCGACTTAGCACAGCATCGACGCCGCGTAGACGTGACGCCGGCGCTAGCCAGCTACTTGCTGGCGCTGCGTAAGCCCGGGGCGTTCGGCAGGCGGCTAGCGCTGACGTCGCGTCGACGCAGCGCAGATGCTGACACGATGACGACGCTCGAAAGACGTAAGTGTGGGGTGTGCCTTATTATCTGACTGTGGTCTATTATCATAATATATGAAAATTTGTATTTGTACATATTATAATTGTTACTTACATACATGCATATTCCTATACTCACTTTTCACACTAACTCTCGAAAAATTGCGTTCCCTAGAGTTTTCCATTAAAAATTGTATAGTCGTTCTCGTAGTCTATATAACATATTATATAGCTAAGTTTAGAGTACACCTGAGTGTTATAACTATGCGCACTTAATTGAAGTAGACAAATGCCATATAAACGAGACGTAGATGGAGTTATAGCGGAACTTAATCCGTATTTCACGTCATACCCTGCTAATGTTTCTTATGTATAAGATAACGTTCAATTTCAATAAAGAGACATAAATGTGAGATCAGATGTTCTGGGAAGTAATTAAAAGTTCTTCCATGTACTTGTAATAAATGAGTCTCGTCATTAAGTGACGTATTCTGATTTGAATTGAATCTGGCGTAATTTTCTCATCATCATCATCCATGTTTTTTTTTGTGAATAGTCAAAGTTTTATTTTGTAAATAGTCAAAGTGTACAAAATAAAACAACACACTAATTTAGTGGACACAAATTAAAAAGAGTTGCTATTTTAAATATTTTTACCCGACTATGGCGAAGCCAAGATTTTGGCAATCTATGTATGTTTGTTCCACCGTAGCCCCTAAACAACTGATCCGATTTTAATAAATAAGATGTCAATAGATTCGTAATAATATTTCGAATAACATAGGCTTATTTATATAATTTCATCATCATCATCATCAGCCTATCGCCGTCCACTGCTGAACGTAGGCCTCCCCCAATGAGCGCCAACCATCCCGATCTTGGGCAGCCCTCATCCATCCGCTGCCAGCCACCTTATTCAAATCGTCGGTCCATCGTGCCGCAGGACGTCCTACACTACGTTTGCCTAAGCGTGGTCTCCACTCTAATACTTGTCTGCTCCATCGATTGTCTGTCCGTCTGCAGACATGGCCGGCCCACTTCCACTTCAGCGTGCTAATTCGTTGAGCAATGTCGGTAACTTTAGTTCTCTGGCGAATAACGTCGTTACGTATTTTATCCACCAGAGATACCCTTAACATTGCTCTTTCCATCGCACGCTGAGCAACCTTAAACTTATGAACCAAGCCTACGGTGAGTGTCCACGTTTCGGCTCCGTATGTCATTACCGGTCGAACGCATTGATCAAAGACCCTGGTCTTAAGGGATTGTGGGATCGACGATTCAAAGATGTCCCGGAGCTTCCCGAATGCAGCCCAGCCCAAGCGTATTCTTCTACTCACCTCCTTCTCAAAGTTGTGCCGCCCGAGTTGAATGGTTTGGCCAAGATATACGTATTCTTGCACAACTTCGAGACTAGCGCCATTTACGACGACTGGTCTCGGGAGAACGTGTTCATTATACATGATTTTAGTTTTGTTCAGGTTCATACCGAGACCCACCCGTCTTGAAGAATCGCTTAGGCTGTTCAGCATCTCTTCCAGGTCCTGCAGAGAGTCTGACATAATGACTATGTCATCTGCGAATCTCAGGTGTGAGATGTACTGGCCGTTTATGTTCAGTCCCCGTCCGTTCCAATCGAGCGTCTTGAAAACGTCTTCCAACGCGTTATTAAACAGTTTTGGAGAGATAACATCTCCCTGTCTTACTCCTCGACGCAGTTGGATTGGTTTTGTACTCTGTTCTTGTACTTGGACGGTCATTGTTGCGGCCTTGTACAGATACCTCAACACCTCGACATATCGGCAGTCGACGAGACATCTCTGCATGGATTCCAGCACATCCCAGGTCTCGACGGTATCGAAGGCTTTTTCATAGTCCACATACGCTAGGCAGAGAGGCTGATTATACTCCTCGGTCTTCTGTATAATTTGCCTTAGTGTGTGTATGTGGTCCACAGTGCTGTAGCCTTTGCGAAACCCGGCCTGTTACGGTGACTGAAAGTCGTCAAACTTCTGGGCAAGACGATTCGATATAACCCTCGAGAACAGCTTATACACGTGGCTCAGGAGTGAAATGGGGCGGTAGTTTTCTAGTCGCGTGTTATCGCCTTTTTTGAAAAACAAAACCGCTATGCTCCTGCTCCATGTTTCCGGGGTAGTGCCAGTGTGGATGACGGAATTGAAGAGCTTGACAAGCTCAGTCATAACTAAATATATAATTTAGTTATACCCGACTAACTAAATATATAATTTAGTTAGTCGGGTATCTATACTAATATTATAAATGCGAAAGTGTGCCTGTCTGTCTGCCTGTCTATCTGTTACCTCTTCACGCTTTAACCGCTAAACCGATTTTTATGAAATTTGGTATAGACATACTTTGTGTCTCGGGAAAGGACATAGGATATTTTTTATCCCGAAAAAGTAGTGTTCCCGCGGGATAATGTATTTACGCGGGCAGATCCGCGCGCAAAAGCTAATAGTTTATAAAATGGTGGCTTTCGTTATAGCCTTCGTTCATAGTTCATCGCTCGGGTTTCATAAATAGTACATAAAGTGCAAGTATTGTTAGACTTTTAAGCGTATCTTAGATAAAGATATCTAAGGCTACGAATAGCTATACGTAACCAATTTAAACACCACCAAAGGCTCAGCTTAAACTTTATAGCGAAACGAGAGGATACGTGACGCGACGCAGCATTTTAGGGTTGGCATCGTTGAATAGGTCTTTTAAAATAAAGGCAAGATTTCAGCCCATTCATTTTATCTATCTAGCGGCCGTAATTAAAAAAATTAATGTTTAAAAAGGTGCTCCAAATTGGTCACAAAATAGTTATATTAATTGGTCACTAAATTTGACTAATTGGTCATTCATACAGACATTTTTGCGAAGAGCTTAAAATATCAAGGTCATCGAAAAAAATTAAGCGTCTCTTTTTGATCATACAGAGCTTACATAATCAAAATGGATTTAATTGGTCACAAAATCGTCAACATTGGTCAGTACATTATAATAATTGGTCAGCGTTATTGAAGGACATATAAATTAAGTACAGACATCTAAGGACAAGAAAATTTTGTGAGCGGCCTAAAATCAAAAATTAGCCATTAAAAAGATTATAAGAGCTAAGAACAGTTTAAAAATTGGTCAAAAGTTTTTAACAATTGGTCAAGGATACGGCGAAAAATATAAAGAGTTTAAAATTTCAAGACCATTAAATGCTGCATAAAAATATTAACCTCTCGAGCGTCGGACCGTTAAAAAACTCAAAAATATAATAATCGTCAAGCGTCGGCCCGATATCTCTTTTTGATCATACAGAGCTTACATAATCAAAATGGATTTAATTGGTCACAAAACTGTCAACATTGGTCAGTACATTATAATAATTGGTAAGCGTTATTGAAGGACTTATAAATTAAGTAAAGACATCTAAAGACAAGAAAATTTTGTGAGCGGCCTAAAATCAAAAATTAGCCATTAAAAAAGATTATAAGAGCTAAGAACAGTTTAAAAATTGGTCAAAAGTTTTTAACAATTGGTCAAGGATACGGCGAAAAATATAAAGAGTTTAAAACTTCAAGACGATTAAATTCTGCATAAAAATATTAAGCACCTCATTTATTATTGAGAGCTCAACTAGTGCTATATCAATTGGTCAAGAATTGGTCACGATCGGTCAGGGTAGGTTACGGCGATTGGTCAGCTGTTAAAATGGATGTTTGTTTCTTCTCTTCTCTTGCTCTTTCATGCCAAAACAAATGAACCGATTTTGATAAAATTTGGTATGGTAGTAGAGCTCTGGATAAAAAATATACGCTACTTTTTATCCCGAAAAAGTACAGTGCACCCGTAGGATAGTATATTTACGTGGGCGGAGCCGGGGGCAAAAGCTCTCAAGCACTCTATTTAATAATATTTGTTAATAAAGCCTCAAGAAACAAGAATATTCGCTATAGCGAATATTCTTGTTTCTTGGTGTTACTACCGCAACTATAGTTTCGGTCTAGAATATCCGCTATTATAGTTATTCCGGCTGAGCGCTCGATATGTATCGCGACAGGGCCGGCGCTAATTAAATTTGTTTTCCCCGGGTTTGTTCGCAACACAAGCCAAATGTGAAGCAAACACTAGCCGAATTTAGCATTCTAATGGACCTGCCTTGTATAAGACTTTAAATTGCTTTTAAAACTATTTATGCAAAGCAAAATCAAATCAAGAGCTTATATTAAGTATTTACTTTTGATGGATTTAAACTAAATTTTTATTAAGAATAAAAGTAATTTATTTTAACCGTCGAGTTTTTTTTTTCTTGAGCCTAATTATCCATGAGTTTTTTGGTCTAAATTTAAGTATTTGAAAAGCAAATACTTTTAGATTCAAAACAAAATCACTTTATTGTTTTTATGAAATTTCAAAGGCAATAAATTGTCACCTGCTAGTATCGGTCTCTAGCTTCGTTTTTGCGTGGGGTAGATAAGGCACGTTTTCAGATATTAAAGACTATTCCACAGACTTTAGACATCATAAATAATAACCTAACCATTGAATCATAATATACTATACAGGGTATTTTTTCAGTCAGTGAACAAACTTTTAAGAGTGAATACAACCTAAGCAACTTTGACTATAAATTCAACTTTCCTACTTGAAAAAAAAATCTGCTGTTTCTTAAAAAAGTTCTATGGCATAAATAGCACACAGTATATTCACTATTGAAAGTTTGGCCACTGAGTCGAAAAAACATCTTGTATAAGTATTTTATCTATGTTTGTAATTTTGAAGCTTAGAAATATATGTTACTGTCTTTTGTGGTCATTATTGTAAAGGAAATCAGCACTAAACTATTTATACTTTCACCTAACTACTTAGCATTTACAGCCCAACAGAAAGACCATTTATTTAGTCGTGCAATAAACTCGGCAACTAATCAAGACGAAGTCATGTCTACATGTTCCCATGCGCGTGAGGTATGGTTCCCCCGTGCATTGCGACGGGGCCAGCGATTTTTCTCTAGAGATACGCGCGTATATATCTCTCAGGGCCCGATAAGGAGCTGCGTTAGCGTTCCCCAGATATATGTCCTCCTAATTAGTTATGTGGGTAGATTATTAGGTTCAAAGATATCTCGTTCTTTTAATTATATCTTTGTCCTAGTAAGACGTTACAGTAATTAATTATCTTCTTTGCTAAGGCACTGCCGTAAATTAAAGGGTAATTGGCTGAACAGACAAAACTTTTTTACAGACGATTAGAATATTAATTCTCTCCAATTTACATTTTGAAAATTTAACGAGAATAAGCATGTACTACCGAACAAGTTCCCGCTCGACCAGGCATAAGATGAAAATCGCTCAACAGCGCCATTGAAAACTGGCGTCGCAAACATACTCACTTGTAAATACGTAGTTCAACCTCGTCTGCAGTCGTTGTGGTTACTTCCTTTGCGTTTAAATATTTTGAGGCATCCTAGTGCAAGGTGAATGTTTAGAGACTAGTCAAGCGGGAACTTTGTTGTTGGTACTTGCTTATTATTATTTTAAAACGTGATTTTGGCTTTGACCTTAACTTTGATCTTATCGGCACAACTAAAAATACCTACCATTAATTCTGATCAATGCAGCCTAAGCAATTAGTGCTTTCCAATTTTAAAGGTTTAAAAGTATCGATTCTGAAGCTTGAAACAATACTTCATTATACATATTAATGCGAGCGAGCACGCTCGGCTTTTATAGAATTTTCGACGACTCCGTATCTTCATTTCGTATATTCTTGAATTTAAATCGGCGGAGGCCAGCTCCAACCTATTTTTCCACTCTCCTGGTCGTTTTCTTTTCGGATTAGCCCCGCAGCTCAATCAGAGGGGCCGTTTTTTCTGCTTTTGCAGCAGCAAAGAAGTTAATTCGCTCACCGCTTTTAGATTTACTTATTTTTACTTTTATTTGTGATGCCACTGAATCGACTTATCGATCAGATGCCGAATCGCATGCCGAAAGAAACGTGACTTATTTTAAACAACTATTTAAAATAACTTCCAAAAGAGTTGTTCTAGAAATGTATGAGGCGTGGGCCAGCACTATGTAGACTATATGTAAATACAACTATATAATATAGTAAGTGTTTCCTATTCTTTATTTTATTTAATTTAACTTTGTTTCAATGTATATTTAAAATACCTTCGTCAAGGAGAGCAATACAACGTAAAATTAAAACATGGCTAATGATCAGGAATTAAACGACATTAAACGATCATTTTGACAATGACATCACTTTTGACAAAAAAGACGTATGACATTCAAGAAGACGTCTCTTCTTAAAACTGTCAACTACGCCAAAAATCAAAACAACTGTCATGGTCGCCCTAAAATAGGGTTCTCGCAATAAAAAACTCTTCAAATAATCATTTTTGTATGCATGTAATTCTTCATTTTTTTTTTGTATTTTTATAAAATTCCCATATTTTTTTCTTATTTAATTATGTAGTATACATTGAGCTGGACCAAAATCAAACATCTCTTTTTATACGAACTGATTAGTGACAACATGTTTTAGCTGCTTATTAAATCAAGTATTTCTTTTGACAAAGTGATAAAAAATTAAATGTTATAAATTTTACGTTACTTTTTTGTTATCATCATTATTTTACAACTCCATTACAAATATAAATATTAACGAAAATATCGAACAGTAATGCAATGCACGAGATATTATACTGCAAAGCAGCATATTATAATTATATTAAATCATTCAACTCAAAGGAATAATAAATATTCACCTCATCATACTTTATTACCCAAAAATAAAACAAGTATTGGAGTAAAAGTCATGAAAAGAGAATAGGAATACCAAATAAAAACTACTTTCCGTCTAATTAACGGGAGAATATTTTTTCCGTCAATTTGTGACAGTAATTAACTAATTTCATCCGGAGTATCGTAAAAGTGAGCAGAAATGACAACCACAATGGGCCCAGTGACCCGTGCCGCGTGCGGAGGCTTTTCACGGAGCTCATTTGTTGGCGTCTTTTACATAATTTGTTTTTACAAAAGTAGTAGAACTGTTTTTTTACTAAACATTATTTTTCAATAAATCAACTTTTTCAAAATTTTCTTTATGTTCTACTTGAATAGACGATCAGTGTTTTATGTACTGTGAATACGTTTTTTAAGGTTGATCGATTAAAGTGGGTATAGGGTTGTGCTTATAAGAGTTTCGTAATCAATTAACTGCTTTACAAATTGTTGCAATGAAAGATATATTATAATGACGCACCCTAAAAGAAATATAAAAAGAGACAAAAAATGAGAATATAAAAATATCAAATACTTTAAAACAGTCGTGAAGTTCAATATTCTTAATGCGAATTAAATAATATTTTATTATAATCATAACAGTTTCATACAAATTTCAATATTTTATGCAAAATTTATTACCGTAAAGTATTATGTTTTTCATCTAAATATATACAAGGCCAACTTGACTGACTCATCTATCAACGCACAGCCGAAACTACAGAACGGATTTTGCTGTTTGGCATACAGATAGTTGTAATGACGTAGGCATCCACTAAGAAAGGATTTTTGAAAAACACCTTTAGACTATGTCCAGAAACTGCGTATTCGTACGCACGTAAGGTCTACGCACGTTGTCGAGGTACTAGGGCCCCATACATTGCGTCCAGGAGCTACGTGCGTATTATTTTAGCTATGCGCGTATCGTACAAAATTGACCTATTAAACCGCTTTGGTTGATTCAGGCACGGATCCAGCTCTCAAAAGAAGATGTGGCCCGAAAATTTTCACTTTATTATATCCTTCATAACATGGTTATTAGAATTTAAAAAATAATTGTATTAATTTCTTTATAATATTATGTTAAGGCCCTCCCCCGAGCAAAAGACCTTGAGGCGGTCAGCCGCATAACTCAGTTGAAAATTTTTCACATAACTTAGTTCAAAATTGACCAAAAAAAAATTTTAACGGCGAATATCTAGCTTATGAAATTGCCTATCTATTGGTGTGTGTCCCAAATAAAATTAACTTGTAAATACTATGGAGACGCTGAAACTATAATTGAATGTTCATTGAATTATAGTTTCAGCGTCTTCATAGTATTTACAAGTAATTCGCCGTTTAAATTTTTTTTTGGTCAATTTTAAACTAAGTTATGTGAAAAATTTATGCGGCTGACAGCCTCAAGGTCTTTTGCTCGGGGAGGGCCTTAATTAAAAGCTAACGCGCGGAGTGAGCGAGAAAGTTTTTCGCTTATTTAGCAAAAAAAATATTTTATGTTTGTTAAAAAAATAAGCTTTCAATATAGGTACTTTAAACAAATTAACATCAAATAAGATTATAAATTAATTAAATAAAAAATATATGCATATAATATAGTATAGAAACATACACAAATTATAGATTATATAACATCGGCAGGAGTAATTCCTATCAGTTCAAACAAAGTATTATTTTTTCTTAAATCTGTTGGTTAGTAAATAAAAAGGGCTGAAAATTTATGGAGAGGTGACAAATTTTGCGCTTTCTTCAATCTACCTGACTAAAGGTCCGCTTAACACTAAATCCACTACTATAAATATGTATTTTAACAATAATATAAGTATGACCAGCAGGTAAAAAGCACCAGGTAAGACTCAAAAGGTTAACAATACCAATACTACTACCCACTGAACCTATTTTGATTATAAATTAATAGACCTTGAAAGTATGCACTCACAAGGCTGTTGGGGTTGTGGGTATGCCCATACTACACGTATAGGTGCTCCGCTCCTGACTCAAATAGGTGCAGCAATTACGCTGTAATACGCAGAGTACGCGCGAGACACGAAGTGAAAGAAAAATGTTTTTCTCGCTCCGATTGTATGATTCAGATTGAGACAGAAGTCCCTATTCAGTTCATTCGTTACACAGCATTCAGATCGGTTGACACTGTTGGCAAATTGGTAATTTTGGCATTTTCACAGTACTCACACTAGTGAAATTTTACTTTACAGAGTGTTCCGAAATTTTGTGCTGTCAATGTTTTATCAAAACCATTTTTTTCTGAAGACAACTTATATTAAATTTTTTGACGTTTTTGGCGTGATTCTTTAATGGCAAGTTGGCAACAGGTAGACGCTTGCAATAAGAATTTTGGTTTTTTATACAATAATTTTTTTATACCAATAAGTGATAGGTCAGCTGTAATTAAATAATAATAGTATACTATATTACTTATCGTCAAGCAAATCAATTGCAAATTTAAATAAAACAAGCATAAAAACCCCCTAATAACCCCTTCAGATACCATTTCTCCCTAAATTTAGGGAAAAAGTCCCAAGTTGGCATCACAGATAGACCGGCAGACGTTTTGTTGTGATAAGATAAGAATCTCTACGTGCGTAGGTTTACGCAGGTTTACGCACTTTCTGGACAGAGTCAAAGGAGTGAAAAAGGGGTTAAAACTTTGTATGGAAGGACGAAGTCGCGGGCAAAAGCTAATAAGCAATAATAGTCTGATTCACAAGATCCATTTCAGTGAATTTCTGTCCAAGGGCACCGAAAATTATGATCCAGGGCTCATTCGACTCGAAATGACCTCTAGAAAATAGGAAACTATTAAATATATCCGAATTTTGAAAAAAAAAAATCCTTAAATAGTAGGAAATTTCTTAAAATAAAAAAAGTCCCGCCTCCCGGAACTCTACCACCAATATTTATAATTTTAATTTAGAGGTGAAAAAAGCGGTGATGCGCGCGGCGCGCAGCGCGCGGGTCTGTATCGGTCAGCGCGCGCGGGACGCGCAAATTTTCTAAATTTGGATCTTTAATAGTTTCCGTGATATTTTCAAAAAACCCCCTTTTTTACTAAATTGTAATATTATAACTTTGCAATTTTTCGAGTCCCTCTTGAAATTTTCAAAAAGTTTCTAGAGGTCATTCCGAATCTAATGAGCAATAGATCATAATTTTCGGTGTCCTTGGACAGAAACTCACTGAAATGGATCTTGTGAATCAGACTATAAGCAAAGATGCTTACCAATATCCACTTTCCGAAACTTCAAGGGCTGTTGACACAATATTGTTAATTTTCGGTCGTTAATTGATTTCGTTTATTTATAGTGTTTATTTAACGGTTGATTGTATAGCCGAGATAAAATATAATCCAGCTATGTCTTAGCATTAATATTCATCTTCGTTTAAGCTCCATGTCAGGAGCGGAGGTCGGTTCGTGCCGTATCGCGGCCGGATCTCGGCTCTCCAGGGCTAAGCCGTTAGAGCGGACAACTAGACGCGCGCACTGCAAAAATATAAAAAACCGCGACTTTGTGATACAATTAGT
Organism: Glaucopsyche alexis; assembly: GCA_905404095.1. Taxonomy (NCBI): domain Eukaryota; kingdom Metazoa; phylum Arthropoda; class Insecta; order Lepidoptera; family Lycaenidae; genus Glaucopsyche; species Glaucopsyche alexis. The sequence goes on from FR990045.1 coordinate 21,837,206, forward strand.
GGTGATATTTTTGGTTCTAAAGTGATGAATGAAGAAGATAAGAGCAATGTAATCCTACTATAATATTATAAATGTGAAAGTTTGTGAATATGCATGGATGGATGGATGTATGATGTATGGATGGATGTTTGTTACTCGTTCACGCAAAAACTACGGAACGGATTTTGATGAAATTTAGTATGGTACTACCATACTAAATTTTTTAGGCTCTGGAGTAAAACATAGGCTACTTTATATCCCAAAAAATACAGTGGTCCCGAGGGATACTGTATTTACGCGGGCGGAGCCGCGAGCAAGAGTTATTTTTTTGTAATTATAATAATTCGTCAAGTTCGATACTCAATATTTACTTCAAATATGTTTTTCTTAGTTGCTTAGTATTAATAAGATATGTTTCCTTTCGCAAGAATAAATAAACTTTGATTTCTGTAAAGTAAAAATCTAGAAATTTAGGTAAGGTGTGTAACAGACGGTGCCTCGAAAATTGAAGTCATATAACGGAAAAACGTCTAGCTCTAGCCTCTATGCACTGCTGTACTCATACTTTACGTGATTCCTAAGAAGCGTGCGCTGAAATAAAATATATTATTTCACTTAGTGAATGCACCAGGTGCGAAGGAAGCTTCATCGTTAATTTGAAACTTATTGTTCCTATTGATTTTGAAAACATATGATACGATCAATCAGCTCTACGTTGTGAACGATGAAGAAAGTTTTACAGTAAATATTGCTAATTTCAAAATATAAATGCAATAGTTTGTTTAGTTTGGTATGATGAGGATTTTTTAATAGTAGTAGAGGTATCGAGGACAGAGACAGATTAATTGGGGAGACTACTGCCTGTAGGTAAATTATTTAGTTTAAATTATAAACTCAGAAATAAGAGGTATAAAAATATACTTGATAAACAGTTAATTTAATAGAATTGGGCGTAACTTTACGGAAATCCTTAGCATACAATTTAATTAATGTTATATCAATAATTAAATTGTATACATGATAAATGTCAAAAAATATGTAATATTGTTGTTTAATAATTATAAAATACAAAAAAAGGTTTTTACCAAATTAGTATAGAAACCCACCTACGTTTTAAATAAAAATATTATTCATAATGTAAACAGTATGAACTATAACGCACAAATTTTGAAGATATTAACAAACATGTTTCCGTGGCCTTATATATTTCTTTCGCTTTTACCTAGTGACGTCCGTCACAGTAAGGAACGAGTATTCTAAAGAAATCGCTATTCCTTTGATAACATTAATTTTTAGTTTACCTTTTCTTCTGTGAAGTTACTCATATGTGTGCATAAATCTAGTACTCTACTACATTTATGGATAAATAAACAATAAAAAAAATCAGTAGTTCTAGCCTATCACATGAACATATAAAAAGGCGGACACCGCTTTAGTAATATGAATAGTGAAGCAATCAAAGTAAGACGGCTGTATCGTAGCGAGTAGCGACACGTGCCGCAGGCACACATTCACAGCAAAGTAAGACGATCGGCCGCCAGTACGCTAATGGCAATTATCCGTAAATTTTACACAAACGTATAGCCATTGTTGGGTTTCACTCAATGCTTAGCTCACCTTCCGTCCGCCTTTTTATACGTCAATGGCCTATCATTTATCTATAATATGCCATTTAATTTTAAAACAATAACTACTAGCTTTATACGTTGTACCATAGTTATAATATTATGTTATCTAATATAATGAGGTTCAATTAAATCTGTATGCACATTATTTATCATAACTTTTGTAAACTTTTCCTATCGCGGCTGTCTTAAAAGACAGTCAATTTTACAGAGATGTAGATTCGTAAGCTCGAGTATCTCCGAAAGTCAATTTCACCGGGCGAGATAAATCAAGATAACATAATAAATGAAAGTTGTAATCTCGCGGTCCGGTGGCGGCGGGAGGCGTCCATAATCGTAATATAGAACATTACCGGATGAATAAAGTCAGCCGCAGTGTTCCACGACACTTCCACCATAACAAATCCAATTTAACTTTGTCCCGCACAAAATGTTCCAATAGAAATAATTTCGTCAAAGACTTCCAACAGCTGTACAATTCAATCAGGGGACTTCTGTTTTTTCTCCGATGATTTTTATATTCCTGTCGTATTGTATTTCTACGAGGGATGTTGCATAATTGAAGGTAGATTACAACAATTGTTTAAAAATGAAGTTAATTTCCATTAGCTGACAACAGTCTGTTTAAGAAGAGTTTTTTCTATAAGCGTCTGCTATCGGTTTAGTTTAAAAATATATTATGAACTTATAATATTATTTCAGTTATACTTTTATTACCAACTAGATATTACCTGCGACTTCGTGTGCGCAAAAGTTAATTACGCAGAAACCGTATATTTTTTCGCGACAGAAAGTAGCCTGTGTCCTTTCCCGTGGTCTACTCTACATCTGTGCCAAATTTCATAAAAATCGGTCCAGTACTTCCGGAGCCTATTCGATGCGAACAAACAAACAAACTTTTCCTCATTATCATAATAAAATTACGTAGAAACCGTATATTCTTTCGCGACAGAAAGTAGCCTATGTCCTTTCCCGTGGTCTACTCTACATCTGTGCCAAATTTCATAAAAATCGGTCCAGTACTTTCGGAGCCTATTCGATGCGAACAAACAAACAAACAAACTTTTCCTCATTATTATATTACATAGTAGAGATAACAGTTACATTTATATGAAGATGAAGGTATACTAGTAGGTACAAGCCAAACCACAACATTTTATTACACGTTACATTGTTAATTTTATGGTAACAGTTTTATTGTAACAATAACATTGTTCCAATTATTACGTTGTAGCTGTCACGTGATTTTTACGAGCTGCATAGACGTGACGCCGTAATGCACTACGGCAGGTGTACGTTCTACCGACGCGACTGTGTGCCGAGACTCGAGACACGTTCGATAAAATCATATTTTACGTGATTCTATTCTAGGGTAATTCAGGACCGCGAAACATATTACTTTAATTCGAGAATTACTTGAGGAAAAGTTTTGAAATTATGTGTTTTTATCATCAGTAGCATCTAAAAACTAAAAATATATTAGTTTGTTTATACTAATATAATAAAATGGAAAAGTTTGTTTGTTTGTTGCAAACAATATTATATAAGCTCGAATAGGCTTTGAAACTACTGGACAGATTTTGATGAAATTTGGCACGCTATACGCTGTATGCGAATGGATCACGGGAAAGGACACAGGCTACTCGTACTTACGGTAAAATGTACGATTCCACGAGATTTCCTCTTGTTGCGCATGAAGTCGCGCGCAACATCTAGTATGAAATAAATTCTATTGTTAAAGATCTTTGGCTAGTGTAATTCGGCAACGCACTTACTATGGACCTTTGCCACAGGGGCAACGAGGGGCGACACTCTCTACAAATGACAGTTCGAGCACCAGTGAATGTCAGTCATGTTGATGTAAAGTTTGACATCGAAATAGTTTCAAACATCACGTTAGACAAATCTATCATAAATATAGGAAATATAATGTCAATAGAGAAGATTCATAATTTTTATTGGCTTTACAATTACAATTTAAAAGTACATAACAAGCCAGAAAATATTGCCATTGCAATGGCATATCTACGATCAACCGTTGACGAAAAACAGTCATCACATAAACAAAAAATTAAACCGACTTCCAAAGTAAAAATACACAAAAAAGTATGAAATAAAACTTATTTTATAAATAATTCCCCTTTTAAATTTGTCTATTTCTCTACTTAATCATCTTAATTTTGAAGTCGCTACCAGCCCAAACGATATCCTACAATATTTTATAGAATTACTCACGTTCATATTTGCTGGTACCGACTTCAAAATTAAGAAGATTAAGTACAGAAATAGACAAATTTAAAAGGGGAATTATTTATAAAATAAGTTTTATTTCATACTTTTTTGTGTATTTTTACTTTGGAAGTCGGTTTAATTTTTTGTTTAAAAATAATAATTTCACCCTTTTTAGTGATATATCTTGTTAAGTTATTATTAATACGTCTTAAAAACGTCTAAAATAAACGATCTAATGTATAACTGAATACGCGCCAAGCTTCCATTAGGTATTGTTATTAAAATGATGATGATGATTACTGTAAGTTACAAAGTGGCATATGCTTGCAGTTCTTTAAACAATTCCGAAATTTCCTAACGCATATCTTTAAATACTGAGGAGTTCTGTTCAGTGCTTTTGGATTCAGGGTATACCTTGGTACAGCATCTTATTCTTTGGTAGCATATGCTTGTGTTACTTCAGTAAAAGTCAAAATCACTATGTGTCGATATAAATTTCGAGGAGTTCCCTCGATTCCTCATGGATCGCATCATCATGTTTCCACTTTAGTGACTAAAGGACCAATTTCGAATTAAACCCTTTACAACAACAAAAGAATTTAGAATTTTGCAAATAGGTCCATAAACGGTAATGTTCAAAGATCTCCGTGTTAGTGTAAAATACTATGAGAAGTACCTTCTTTATCATCATAATGTGATGATGTATGCTGTGATAGTGGTGGTGATGATGATGACTACTCTAATTGACAAAGTAACATATGCTTGCAGTTCTTTAAACAACGCCAAAATCCCCAAACATGTATCTATAAGGAGTCAGGAGTTCTGTTCTGTACTTTTGGATTCAGGGTATACCTTGGAGCAAAATCTTACTTTTTGGTAGCATATGCTTGGACTACTTCAGAAAAAGTCGAAATCACCATATGTGTCCATATAAATTTTGAGGAGTTCCCTCGTTTCCTCATGGATCCCATCATCAGGTCACCAATTTTCTGAAAATGGGACCAACTTCGGATTATACCTTTTACATCAAAAAAAGAATTTTGAAAATCGGCCAACAGACGGCGGAGTTATCCGCGAACATACAAAAAAAAAAAAAAAAAAAAAAAAACAAAATATATACAGCCGAACGTATAACCGCCTCCTTTTTTTGGAAGTCGGTTAAAAAGTGAAATTATTGTTGGAGTACGAGTACATTAAAAACGCTCTTAGATACAAAAAATGTAGTAGGAGTGACGTCACAGCTGTTGAAAATGTATGAAGATAAATACAAAATTTATTTTATTAACTTAAATACTGCGTTTATGTATTATCATTGTAATGACAAAAATAATTTTCGTTGTGCGATCAAAGCAAAAAATAAATAATTCGTCGTTTTTTTATCCTGTAACTGTATAATTAACACTAATTACTGTACTTTTTGCATTTTTCGATTCATATTTATGTTGCCTTTCGGAACATAAATATGAACTTAAAGCACGAAACGACCAACGCGACGGTCAGCCCTGTGAACTAAAGTCCTGGCTTGAAAAACTCACGTTCCGCTCGCTGCGCGCACCCCTCGCATACGTCTTGCCAAGCTCACATAGCCGCGAGCTATCATTCGTGTAAGTCTATTGATTGACGGTTATTTTACGTTAGTAATATGATTATATATGCTTTGCCTTTGCTGTTGGTTGTATTTATCTGTTTGTCGTTCGCGTCCTATAAAAACTGTTTTCGTTTGACTTACCAGTATAGCTATTGGTCTAATAAAAGGTCGTCAAACGTCAGCGGAGTAACTATGTGTAGTCAGTTCCAGTTCGGTGCGCGTGTGATCGTGTTACCGATACTCAGAACTCACCCAGCCCGTTGATGAGAGAGTTAATGTCAGCACCATTAACTACAACTTACATTATGTTACATTACTGAAAAAAGTCCAAGTAGTTAGGTTAGTCCAAGTTAGCTATAAAAAATCACTGAAAAGTTCATATGCTTTTATACTTTTTTATACTCTTATATTTATTTAAAATATGTTATTTATATTTAAATTTACTAGACCCTAAACTATTACCATACCAAATTTCATCAAATTCCGTTCAGTATTTTTTGCATGAAAGAATCACAAACATCTATCTACTCATCCATCTATCCATCCATTTATCTTCACAATCTTTCAAATTTATAATAGTAGTAGAATATATTTTTTACAGCAATCAATCACTCAAGAAATTTAAAAAGGGTTCGAAAAGACTAAAGTCACAGGAAATCAGCAAAATCAGGAACCTGGACGCATTACAAGTTCATTAAAGAGTGCAACTATGCGTTGACTGATAAAATAAAATTTTATTCGCAAACATATAATTTTATGTGCGCGTACGTTCGATTTTAAACAACTGATTTTATTACGAGGCGAAATTTGAATAAACGAAGAGTGCACACCAATGCAACAGGGCGCAAGGTTTAATTACTGTTACAAGTCTTAGCTTATAACTAATTTGATAGCATCTCTATATATTGCTTTGAAACTTGAACGTTATTAGACTGAAGCTATAGCTTTGTTTTGCTTCGGTTTAGATAGCACGTAATATAAGCTTGAACAGCGGATCAATTATATAGTGGTCTTGAGGTATTACAGCTTTATTTTAGTATTGGTTGATGGGTAAATAACAATCGATACAGGGCCTCTAGTCAAGATGTATTCGATAATTTCGACGGCGAACTTCGGAATCAAAAATGTATGGGATTTGACTTATATCATCGATAAGTGACATTTCGCTTACGATGCGTTATGTCAAATCCCATTCATTTTGTTTTCGAACTTCGCCGTCGTCATTGACGAATACATCTTGACTAGAGGCCCAGGTTTTTCACTTTAGTAGGCAACAATATTCAAAAGCGTACTACACTCATAAAGTTCAGACCGCGGATCAGACTGCGTTCCAAACCGCCGAAGGATATTATATGCGGCTTGGACTAAAAATGCGTTGTGGTTTGGCCTGCCGACGTCTTGCAGAATACGCCATAGCACGCGGTTCAAACTGTTGAAAATGCTCTGTCGTTGACATGCCAGATCAGACTGTCGCCCCGCGCATTTACACGTTCGGTTTAGAGCGCAGGTTGAAACGACGCATGCCATTTCCCGCAGCCAAACTGTACGTGTGACGTGCGCAATTTTTTTTTTGTAAGCACCAATTAAATGAACTGAATATTCTAACGAAAGATAATGTTATTATTAGGCATGTTAGGTGTTTAATTAATATACAGAAGGAGAAACTCCTTTAAATATTACTCCTAAAAAGGTTTTCTCATTAAGTAATTTATGGAAACTATATTAATACCATTTCTTACAAAAACAAAACTCCATTAAGCATTCGTAATAAATACTATCCATAAAATTTGTATTGTGACGGCTCTGTGGTCCAGTGGTTTAGAGCTTGGCTTTTGACTCTGGATTTGGTCGTGGGTCCGAACCCCGCGTAAGAAAAACAAAATATATTATTGTTTTTAAGTCTGGCTAGGACAGTGCAAGCTGTTCACCTGTTTGTGTGACAAGTGCCTAGATGATCCATACATCTGTACTAATATTAAAAAGAGGAAAATTTGTTTCTTTGCACAGAATAGGCTCTAAAACTACTGGACCGATTTTAATGAAATTTTGCAGAAATATAGAGTAGACCACGGGGAAGGACATAAGCTACTTGTTGTCCCGGAAAATGTACAGTTTCCGCAAGATTAACTTATGCGCGCACGAAGTCGCGGGCACCATCTAGTCGGATATAAATATCAAAAGTGGTCCTGCACCTGATCTCTCGCCAGTCGTGTCGGTCATCCGACCAACTGGGTTACGACTCCTGCATAGGGTTAGGTTTCAATGAAACCGGCCACCGTCACTGAAATCGATATCAGGAGATATTATTTCGTATTGTCTTGGAACAGTGTATTGATAATTATATTATGTTAGCTAAACTATTCTACGGATTCCTGGTATAAACCTACACTGCCGTACTAAGCACAAAAGCGGTATCTCAAAAAAATTTTTTTTTTGTTTTTTTTTGCTATCCGATGGGATAGCTTACAAAAATATGTATTCAATGAAGTAAGCCACATACCAATATCTTATTTAAAATATTAAAAACCCCTAAGAAAGTTTCACTAGGAAGAAATCACTAAGAGAAAGAATAATATTTAACAAAACTTCAATTTTCTCAAGTCCCTTTTTTGAGATACTGCTTTTGCGCTTAGCACGGCAGTACAGCTATACAAGCTTGCTTGATATTCGATAATTATCACCAGAACTTGGCCATTTCAATGTATTTAGTAAATAGTTCGAAACTCAATGGTAATACGATCATACCCGTGGCGCCATACCATATTAATATTGATAACCGCCCTATACGTGGAATATCTATGATTGATTTTGCAGTCACAATAATAAGTATAGGAGCAGTTTTTTTTAACTCTTGAATACAATACCTATTGCAATTGAACTTTAGTCTATTAGCATTACATCTTAATAAAAATAATATCTATGGACGCTTCCACACCACGTAAATCTGGTACTGTACTAAGTATCCGAAAAACTTGTATTACGTGTACTAGAAAATGGAAAATATATTTAATACTTTAAAACCCATATTTAAGATTATTATTATTATACTATACATATTATATTTAATACATCGAAGACTCAGGAACACAGAAAAGCTTTTTGTCCCTTCGGCGCCATCTCGACTCAAACCCGCGACCTCCGGCTAAAGCGCCGCGGTCGACGCGCTAGCCACTGAGCCATAGCGGTTTTAACCCGTATTACATCTCTAAACTCCTTTATTTTCATTATGTTATTGATTATACTGTAGGTTCTTGGTGGAAATTTATATTTCACAGAAATAACATACACAGAACTTCTTGCACCGTTTCCACTTTAATAAATATTTTAGATTAATTTTAATATACATATTACACGACCAGTTTCGCCTTATATTATGTCTAAGGAGAGTTCCGTAACTATAAACGCGTAATATGCTTTTTTTTAAATTACTCCAAAAGTTACTGTCCGATTTGATTCACAATAATTTTCCTAAAGTGTTTTTAGCATGATCTATCAGCATGGAAATTTACAAATTTCTATCTCCTATAGTTTAAAAATGCTGGGGGGGGGACCTACTTACAAACTACTTTGGAGGCCGATTACTCGAAAATGGTCAACTTTATAAAAAGTAACGTATGAAACCTTACCTTTATTTTAAAAGACCTATTCTACGATACCCCACTCGATGGGGTAGAGTGAAAAAATATTTTTCATCCCCACTTCACATGTATGGAGAGCCACCCCTAAAATATAAAATTAATATTTTTTTATGATCCCGAAACCGTGATCTATACACAATCTATAACTGCACCAAATTTCATCAATTCATATTCATAATTACAGGAGCTAGAGGCGCGGACAGACAGACCGACAGAGCGAAACTATAAGGGTTCCTTAAGTATTACGGAACCCTAAAAAGGGGGGAGCGAGGTGGATCAGTGACATGATATTATTCTTACACTTCATTTATTCATTTATTAGGTTAGTAGAGAATAGTGTTATGTTTTGATGCGTGTTGTTGCAAGAAAGTAAAGCCACAAGATGTATAAAATAATGGGATCATTTGCGCGAAAATACTTTCCTAACTATAAATAGGTATGGCGGACCACTCTCGTCATTTCCTTTGGGTCATATTTATCAAACGAACATGGGGTAGAGAGGGCAATAATCTTGGGCGTGATTGCTTCACTCATATTCTACTACTATTATAAATGCGAAAATTTGTGAGGACGGATGGATAGATGAATGGATGGTTGTTTGTTAGTCTTTCACGTAAAAAGTACTATACGGATTTTCATGAAATTTGGTATGGTAGTAGCTAAATCTTTGGTTTAACACATAAGATACTTTTTGTTTCGAAAAAGTACATTTTTCCTTGGAATACTGTAGTTACGCGGGTCTATGAGTATTTAATATAAACAACGTAGGTAGTCTTAAAAGGGATGCTCAGAACGTGTTCTTTACGAACAAAATGAAGAAAAATATTACCTAAGGTGTTTTAATAATTTATTATCAAAGCAGCTACTCGTTAATATTAACGTAGCAATTTCAAAGCAAAAAATATGTAAAAAGGCAAACTTACAACTACAAAATATTCTACAATGCGCCGCTAGTAGTGATTGTTGCAACGGCTCTCGTTCCAAACATATATCGATATTATCACGCGATAGAATATTCTAGTCTCTATTTAATGAATCTCAGTGGCAGGAAGTATCTTCATTATCTGCTGATTACGCCCATTAAGGCTTCATGTACCTACTGGTATAAGAAATCCCCGAGGGTTGAGGAGCCGCAGCAGAACGCAGACCTGGATGGGTTGCGAATGTAATGTATCATTTCATTATTGTTTACTATAATATAGTAAATATACATACTACAAACTGTTTGTTCGACGATTATTCCAGACAACAAAAAAGTTTCCTGTGTTCCTGGGTCATGGATGTGTATACTGTTTAGTATAAAAGTATTTAATATAATAGTAACTTTAAAAGTATATTCTGTATTATTATTATAGTGGTAATTAATATCCGTTACGGAGATTACATGAAAAGGTGAGAATTTACGACAAATTTATTATTCTTTAAGCTTTATATTATATTACTTCAATAAGGCTTTCACGTTAGGTAATAATATTCAGGCATGGAAAAATATGAAATAAAAGTACGTGCTCTATAGAAATTACAGAAATTGTTTTCCGTCTCTTCACATAACGGGCACTTTGAATGTATCAAAAGCCATTCTTCGTACAGCGCCGAAAAATCCAACACAATCCGTCTACGCGCTGGAAATATTAACACGTCTATTTGAACACTTTATGATCTGTAAAAAGACGGAATCTCAAATGTTTTCGCATTTTAATCAAACGAGTTGTAAAAGCGTTTATTTCGTGCATCGTTGTTGATCATAAAAGTCGTAATATGTAAGCATAAGAGAACGAAATCGCATAATAACTTTTGAAGTAATTCAAAGAAAACCTACTGCGCTTTGATAGATAAATATCGTAAATACCTACCTAAAAGCACGTCAGGACATCCTGACATGCTTTTAGGTAGGTTATTATTTGTAAAGAAGTGTGTCATATAAATTGCAGCATTTTTGACCAAATAATTTTCAAAAGGAGAACTGTTATTCGCAATTATATAAGCTTTAATACAAGTCATAGGTAATTCTGCAAAGGCTTGGAAACAGCCAATACAAAAAGTTAATTAAATCGTAATCTACATATTCAGTCGAGAATTGCTAAAAACTAAACTTGCAGTATAAAATTCGACATCAATAATTCAATATTTTTCCAACGAATCCGGTAAATTCGTTTTGAAATAGTCACCGTCCCATTTATCTGTATCGTCGAAATAATAAAACGCATAGTAGGAATTTCTGAAACAATACAATAGCCATCAGCGAACGATATTTTTGTCGGAGGGGAAGAGCCCCTAAATAGATGTTTCATTGCGCTAATGCCGTCTTAATAGGCTCTCCCCTCGTCTTATGTTTTTGCGGCAAATTATTGAGAAGCCTGTGTCGATAATGTGATGACTGGCGATATTCATGACTGACGATAACTTACTCGGTACAGTCGATTCATTCGATTTAATGTATTATTGAATAACGCTGAAGTAAATAAATTTTTTATACAAAGGAAAATGGGCAGATCAGGACCACACTCTAATAGCAATAAGATGTATATCAATTATGATGACAACTTTGTTGTTACTACTATCAGTTTCGAGTGATAGGACTTTGTTACTTAAAAAATAAAAAACAAATACATTTTTAAGTACATTTTGATCACTATTAACCCGTGTAAACGTACAGGCACAGGGGCGACACTCTCTTCAAATGACAGCTCGAGCATCGGCGAATGTCAGCCATGTTGACGTAAGCATAAGGTTGACACCGAAATAATTTTAAACGTCGCGTCATGGTCGCGTCAAACAAATATATCTCATACGAATATATTATGAAATTATATGTACATGAAAGCATGGCCAGCGGCCAGCTTCATAAACGAAAGTACTGGTTGGAAAAATCTCACGCCCCGCTCGCCGCGCGCACACCCCGCATGCGTCTATCCACGCATATATAGTTGCAAGCTGTCAATCGTGTAAGTCTATCGAATGATGGTTCTTTGCGTTAGTAATATTATTTTTTTTTTTGGTACAGGCAGATATGCGAAGCCATCCACATTCTAACTCCCAGCCTTGGTACTCAATACGTTAAGCTAGGTTACTAGTTAGATTAGTGTAACCTTACTTTTCTTATTTTGCAGGGGAAAAGACGTTACGCCTCCCTCGGGTTGGGTACCACAGGGGTACCACCTGCGGGTTGCCTTCAGCCGCTATAAAGAGGAGTGTCCCTGATCAGTCTAACATAGGACACCACCCGCGTCGGAACCTAAACCTAACCTAACATAATTAAATAATTATAGTAAGTGTTATTTTAACGTTTCCCTCTAAAACTATATGTCTTGTCCTAAAAAGAATAATATGTGTTCACAGGTTTAATAAAAAAATGAAACACATATTATGTACTTAAAAATCTTGTTTTTTGATGTTTTTAAACCATCAAAAATAAGTTTTAAGTATATTATGTAGTAAGTATATTATAAATAATACTAAATAAAGGGATACTCTTCCCAACTTACCTGTCCGGTAGTTGTGGTATAGTACACGGGTATGCGACCCCGGCTTCCCTAGCTATTACTGTCCTATCCCTTGCCCTCCTGGGCGGTAATATCCTACATTCCCTAATTCCCACTCTAACTTACCAATCTTACTTTCCACACCACCTATCCTTCCCTTTCCCTATTCCTACCCTCTCCACCAATCCGTGAAAACGCAATGGATAGTCAAAAATAATTTAATTATCCAAAATGGCGGCGATGTGGTTCGCCAGCCATCACGTCTCGTTTCTCGCGGAGGCGAAAAGCGGACGATGGAGAGACGCTTGGCTACGTTGAATGTAAGAGGAGGAATGGATGATAAGAATGAAAGTGGACGAAGCGAAAGAAGTATGTAAGGATCGTAGCAAGTGGTAAGAAGTGGTATATGTATGTATGTATATTATAAACTATTAGCACAAAGTAAAAATTATATATACTTAATTACTTCATAAGTCGTTATGGGGTATTCAAAATACAATAAATTTGTCATTAAACAGTTACATTAAGTTTCATTTTAGACAAACAAGCCCGACCAACAGAATCGTAAGAAATACAATTTAACTTCCTCTCGGAACAAAATGTTTCATTCGAAAACGTTTCCTTAAGGATCCTAACAAATTGAATCTCGCGCCAACTCAATCCTTTATTTCAGCGCCTTTAATGCGACGAAAGATTAATAATCGAAAACTCCCATCGCCCGGAAATATTAAGATCTCTTGTTTTGATTTCTTGAATAAACGCCCGATTAAAATTCAAATATTAATTATTATTAAACAAATTTATATTAAATATCGCCAATCAAATGCCTGTTTAATTAAACAAATGAGTGAATCGTAATTTCACAGATAATATTTTTAGTAGGTTTGTACCTACGTTTTACGAATACTGCTAATATAGAAAATTGTATAAAGTAGGAAAAGTTTTGTATAATTATTTTGTTAGTAGTTTACCAGAAAACTTATTTCAAGTTATATAACTAAAAACCTCGGCTTATTGTTTTTAAGTCATATTGCCATATAATAAGATCAGAGTCGTACACCTTGTCTATCGGCGATCATACATCGAACTTGGTAGAAAATTGGCATGAACCGCACTAACCATAAATAGTACAAGGTATTTTGTAAGCGGTCATTTTATATCGTAGGATTCTGAGCTCGATTACTATTTCGATAGAAAACAATTTCTACACGTCTGACACGGCCCACGAATTCCATACAGCGGATAACAGCGTGCCGGCACGCATGTATATGCCGCAATTCCCCACAACGGCCAAACTGCGTAATAATATTGTGCCCGGGCTCGCCTCGGCCGGAATCATCGATAGTCATTATCGGAAAAGCGGGTTTAAGGGCCGGTCCTGCCCCAGCGGGACCTTTACGGAGGTCTCATCCCGCGTTCTATAACTATGCTAATGTTATTTGCGCCGGCGGATCCCGAAACGACGGCGCCCACTAACTTGTAAGACGTTTCACCTTAAAGTGTACAAATCTCGGGTTATTACTCCACTATGGCGGATACATCACTCGTTCGCAGGTTAAAGGTTAAATTAGAAATTACAAACCTGTCCAACTCTCGACATCGATTATTTCAAATATCCGTTTACATCGGATATTTCAGATTTAATTTATAACATCGGATTTAAAATGGAATGTTAATTATTATTATGCGTCTAAACATGGAAAATAAAAAATAAAATAAAAATTTAAGTGATTTCGTCTATTTTTACTTGATAACAATTATTTAAGAGGAAAAGTTTGTTGGTTTGTTTGCATCGAATACGCTCCGAAACTGAAGGACCAATTTTGATGAAATTTGGCACAGATATAGAATAGACCACGGGGAAGGACGGCGCGCAACATCTAGTAATTTATGTTAATAAATGAAGCAAATTACTTTATACCGCGAGAAATATGAAATTTGTTACAGTTAAAGTTTTTAATATTTTGAAGAGTAAACTGCATTATTTTTTTTAATATTCCTTAAAATACATTAAACCATAAAAATAATATTACACATATTAATAACTCACACTGCTATGTGTTTGATACAATAATTTTGTCACACGTTTAAGTTTGTCAACGTGTCTTTCTCACTTAATATACGAAATTTACATTTCTATTTCTTATTATTTTTATCATAAAGACAAAAGCACCCTTTTCAAATTACACTATGAATTATGAGCGAATTACAAACTCTGGGCATCATCTATACAAAATTAAACAAACAAACAATCAAACAAACTTTTCTTGTTTGATTGTTTGTTTGTTTGCATCGAATAGGCTCTGAAACTACTGGACCTATTTTGATGAAATTTGGCACAGATATAGGATACTTTTTATCGCGAAAAAATGTACGGTTTCTGCGAAATTAACTTTTGCGCGCACGAAGTCGCAGGCAACATCTAATATTATAATATAGTTCCAATAAAGCTACAATTCAATTTCCAAAAGAAAAACTTAAGTGAACAATATAAAAATCGCTTCATTGAAAGCGACACAACTTTAAAGCGCACATTGTAGTCAAAAGTTGGTAAAAGTAATAATTCGAGCGTTGGATATTTAATTGGAAGACGCTGGCAGCAGCGACGAAACAATAAAATGCTTAGCTTGTGTAAGCCCTGTGCGGAATAACAAGAACACATCTGCCGGTTTGAGTCGCACGTAAGAACACTATTGAGTTGATCGAAAAACTTTTCCAATACTGTGACTCTGATGACGGAGAATAGTCCACGACCTGCGTAAATACTTTTATTGCTACCTTGGAATATTTTCTTTGCCAATACTTTGTGCATGATTTTCTTACCTAACCGTGGAATAGGTAGAACGTAGAAGATAAAAAAAATATTAACCGGTAACCCCCAAGCAGTGCATGAACTGATGATGATGAATTAATTATTTACAGCTAAGAACACTCATAATCATGTGACAGCGTGGTATGGTAGTAGTTTAGACTCCGGATTAATACATAGACTACTTTATATCACAGCAAAATGGACGGTTCCTGCGGGATTTTTTTGTAACAAATTATAGTATTAGTAACTGTTTCCCGCGGCTCTACCCGCAAAATACAGTATTCCACGGGAACACTGGACTTTTTCGGGATAAAAAGTGTTTTAAAATTAAATAAAAAATATTCTCCAAATTTTAATCCAGAGCTTAAAAACTACTAACATACAAAATTTCATCGAAATCCGTTCAGTAGTTTTTGGCGTAAAGGAGTAACAAACATCTATCCATCCATGCACCCTCAAAATTTTTCACATTTATAATACATACGAGTTTAACTAGCTGATCCCGACGTTGCTCTGTCTTTAATACGAACTGGAATTAATAAATGACCACCTACTCCTATACCTACTCCTACTACCATACCTACTCCTACTCTTACACCTACTCCTACATCTTCTCCTACACCTACTTCTACCACATACACCTTTTCCAATATTAAAAATAAAGGTCCAAAACACTATACCTATATTTATACGATACTAACGTTTGATTTGCCTTCTCGGAAGCTCTCCAATAGTACCCGAACTTTATATGTATGGTGTGGTATTAAAGTTCAAATTGACTTTAAAGTATTATTACGAATCGTTTGTATGAGAATATAGAAATGTGTTGATTTTAGACTTTTTTCAGGCAATTTTTAAATTTTTTCTCTCCGTAAAAATCATGGGGTACTCATCCCAACTTACCTGTCCGGTAGTTGTGGTATAGTTTACGGGTACGCGACCCCGGCTTCCCTAGCTATTACTGTCCTATCCCTTGCCCTCCTGGGCGGTAATATCCTACATTTCCTATTTCCCACTCTAACTTACCAATCTTCCTTTCCACACCACCTATCCTTCCCTTTCCCTATTCCTATCCTCTCCACCAATCCGTGGAAACGCAATGGATAATCACAAAAATATTTTAATTATCCAAAATGGCGGCGATGTGGTTCACCACCCATCACGTCTCGTTTCTCGCGGAGGTGAAAAGCGGACCACGGAGAGCCGCTTCGCTACGTTTTACGCTTCGCAACTCTAGTCATTCGACCTTCATCTCGAAGCTCACTTCACTTCGCAAGTGCTTAGGTTGTGTTTACAGAATATGAAAGTAAAGTGAGATGAGTTTGCCTGCGAAGGGAGTTCGTTCATCTGAGTGAGTCTCGAAGGCTGTGGTGTGTGTTACAGAATTGCACGGTAGATCGCTCTTGGTTTAGAATGCAGCCCGATCCACGGTGTGAATTGCGTGCCCTGACGGCACTAATGTCTTACAACGATCAGCTTCTTCACAAATGAAATGAAACTTTACAGTACATACTCTTATTAGATTTCAAACAATAATATCAATATCGGTATTTGGCTAGACAACTGATTTTTTATTGATTAATGAATAGTACTCCTTAATATGAGCAAGTTCTCAGAAGAAACAGTATAATAAATATCAATACTTTCATAGGTACAGAGATTGGTTTACAAAATATCGTAAGTTTCGTGAAAACGCTTCTTAAAAAAGTCGCAACTGGCAACAACAAGGCTTCAGTAAATATTTGTAAATATCTCCGAAACTTGAGCGTTTAAGTTCAGACTTACCATAATGAATGTTTTTGTACAATATGATTAAGTAAACTAATGATGTTACTTTTTACCTCACCGGTTGGTGTCGGTGCCTACCTACCTAATTCACAGATATAATGCGTTTTAACTAGGTAATTTAGCATCTAAATGTATCTAATTTCTAAACTACACACAAGTAAATATATATTTTTTATTACTTTTATGAAGTAGTAATAGGTACCTCAATATAATATTCTATAAGTATATAAGGTCTCCGAAAATCAATTACGGTTACTTCAGGCCCATGATTCACTGCTTAAATAAAGAAAAATAATTGTCATACTCAAACTGAAAAAATCATCTCATGTATGGGTGACTCTCCGCAAAACGCAAACTTGCCCATAATATAAAGATTTTTTTTTTCGAGTATGACAATTATTTTTATGCTTAAACGTCTTTACTTATGCAGTGGATCATATGCCCGAAGTATCCGTAATTGATTTTACGAAACCTTATAATATAAATTAAACTAAATATTTCTTCCCTATTATATGCGACACATGTATCGGAAGCTTATTTCAATCTCCCCGTTCGCCAGTTGCAATGAATACAAAGGACGAAATTGGGTCTCCACAGAAACGCCTACAGATTGCCGCACAGCTCTACAAGTAACTGTATCAACCATAACCAAGACACACAATAGTCACAGATACGTGAAATTTAGTTTGTGGACTCCAAATAGGTATATCAGTATTTCAGTAAGGTTTATTGAGGTATTGATAGAGTATTGAGAAGCAAAATATTGATTGGAGTAACCTATGTGTAAAGGTGCTTTATTAGTACCCTTTGCTACCTTGAATTTAGTCAGACAATCCAATTTTATTTATTTTTAAATATATGTTATCTACACTAATATTATAAAGAGGAAAACTTTGTTTGTATGTTTGTTTGTTTGTTTGTTTGGTTGTAATGAATAGGCTCAAAAAGTACTGGACCGATTTCAAAAATTATTTCACCATTCGAAAGCTACATTATCCACGAGTAACATAGGATAAATTTTATTTTGGAAAAAAATAGGGTTTCGTAAGATATTTGGGGTTTTCGGACACAAGGTGTAAAAAATCAACCAGAAAAGTTACTTATTTTGCGTACGCTGCCTAAACTATAAAAGATAGAACCATACAATGTTCTAATTAATTGTAGATCTTATAAATATCTACAAAAAAGTCCGCGACACACTATACCTATCTATGTCGAGTGACGCACAACAACAATTTTTTTATTTAGAAAAAATCTTGATTTTTTTTTGGACTACATTTAAACGCGTTTATTTTAGTCATGCTATAATATTTGGTCTTTGGATGATTAAAATTGGACGTTTGGTTTTGAAGTTATGGCGAAATTAAAATATTACGATTTCTGCTCCACGGCCCGTTGCGAAGTAGGCGTCACCAAGGCGGGGTGTGCATGCGGGAGGGGAGTTTAGATCTATGAGGTAGGATTAGTATCAGTATTGTACCCATAGATTATACAGATATATACATTGTACCCGTGCGAAGCCGGGGCGGGTCGCTAGTTTGATAATAAAATTAATAGACGGGGCGTAGTGAATCCGTCGAGTGCGTAATGTACACCGATTCTTTCCTTTTTACTCGAGTACGCCGAAGAAAATAAAAAAGGAAGGGAAGTGATTTTGGCAGTATATATTGTAATAGTTTGTATGTGTATGTATGAATGTTTGTTCCACCGTAGCGTCTAAACTACTAGTCCGATTTTAATAAAAATAATAATAATAATATGTCAATAGATACTTAATAATAGCGCGTGTAATTTATTCCTAATTACGTAATTAGGAATAAATTACACTCGCTATTATTACGAATAATACGTAGTCGGGTTATAGTTTTTAGGGTTCCGTAATACTCAAGGAACCTATTATATTTTCTCTCTATCCTATCTGTCTGTCTGACTGTACACTCTCCTAGCTTCTGTTATTATGAATATAAATAGATGAAATTAATTGGTATAGTTATTTAATGTGTTAATTATAATTTTATATTTTAGGGCTCTCCATATAATATGTGAAGTTGGGATGAGAAATATTGTGTCATTCTAACCCATCTTGTGGGGTATCGTTGAATAGATATTTTAAAATAAAGGTTAGATTTCATACATAACTTTATACAAAGTCAATAATTTTCGAGTAATTACCCTCCGAAGTGATTTATAAGTTGGTGGCATTTCTAAACTATGAGACTTAGAAAATTGTGATTTTTCATGCTAATTATACTAAATACTCTTTAGGAAAGTTATTTTGAATGAAATCGGACACAGTACCTTCTGTAGCAATTTGAAAAAAACCTATTCCTTGTTTATTTGAAAAAAATCTATTCCTCAGACGGAATCCTCCTTAAACGTCTCTTGTATGACGACAAGAGTATGACGACGGCATACTCTTGGTTAGATTTTTATAAAAATTGTATCTTCAAAATGATAATAGCTTGCTAAACTATTACAAAAATATGTTTTGAATTACGCTTGGTTTGAAAATTTTGTTACCAAAATTAAATAATTACTTACCACAACAATCAATTATTGTAATAGTCGCTAAAATTACGAGTTCTAGTTCATGCAATTTAAATCATAAAGTAATTAAAGGTAGCTTAGACACAGACGTAGAAATATGGTTGCTACATGGGACATTCGTTCTTCTTTACCTTAATTATATGATGAAAATTTATTGCGTCCGGCGGTGGTCCCTAAACCCTGGACACAAAAGATTTTCAACACTGTAAATCCGAGAAAATTAGTTTCACCATACGACGCGACGCGAGGCCCAAGTCGGAATGATCCGCAATAAATTATTGTAATTTTTTTTTGGAACGAAAGTTCCAGGGGCGATGAGAAAAAAAACGTCAGAACGTTAAAAAAAGCGTAAGATTTTCATGTATTTTGATATTCTTACATTTCTAAGGACCCGTTAAGAAGTAAAATTTCACAGTTTTATTAACATCTGATATAGTCGGTTCCCTATTTTTTCGCATAAAATCATATGTCATAATTTTACTTGGCATAATTTCATTTGACCTAATAGTAGTTTCGCATAATATTCATTTGTCATAACTTTCTTAGCATAATTTTTTTTCGCATAATTACTAAAAGCATAATAATTGTTAGGCATACTTATTGTAAGGCATATATTTTTTTACGCATAATATTCATTAAGAATAATATTTTTATGCATAATATTAAAAAGCATAAATATATTTACGCATAATGATATTTAAGCATACTATTATATTTACGCATACATCTTTGTAGCATTTTTTTTCACATACCAATGAATGATAAATTCTACTGGGTATGCGAGTTAAGACGAAATAACAATTATAATTGTAATTTTCGACTGATTACTAAATTAAACTCGGACAAAAAACACGAACTGCTATCTAAGAACATGCCAAGCTAATTATTTTAAACATGTTAGCGGCTTACGGGTGGCCCAAGGGCCACCCCGCCGCAACTTAACCTACTGTTACACATGTTACACTAGGTAAATGAGTGTAATACCTGCTTTTAATGTTTCATAAATATGCGTTTAATTACCTTAATTGTGTTTTCATTATGTCGTTCCATTTTATGCATATTTGTGATTTGTGGCAGAATGCCTTGAATTTATTATGACAAAAAATATGCCTAACGAGTTTATGCCGATAAACAATTATGCTAAAGTATTATTATGACAAGAAAAATTATGCCTTACGAGTTATGCCTCATTAAATTAGGAGAAACAATATTAGTCTAAATGATATTTATGCCTAATGATGAAGTATGCCAAGAAACGATTATGCCAAAGTATTATTATGCGTAGCAAAATTATGCCAAGTGAGGTATGCCAAATGAAATTATGACAAATAAAATTATGCGAAAGAAGAGGATCCCGATATAGTCTAGTAGCTAGGATACCTGGCTCTCACCCAAAAAAGCTCGGGTTCGATTCCCGGTATCGCATTACCTTTGCTCCGTGACCGGTCGCTCGCTATCTGTATCCAAAGACTCCCTGCGACTTTTCTCAGGTCATCTGTCCATCCACCTGCTAGGAGGCTGTCCTTACACATCGACGTTCAGTTTGTGATTTCCTTTCGGCCCCAGCGGCCATCGGTTTTACGGACTATATTTTGAAAAAAAGTCTTAAAATATTCTGAATATACATTTTTACTATAGCAGGGCCTTTAATCAAGATGCATTGGATAATTTCGACGGCGAAGTTCGAAAACAAAAATGTATGGGATTTGACATATTGCATCGCATTGTTAAGTGACATGTCGCTTGCGATGCCTTAGTCAAGTGCCTCTAGTCAAGACTAGAGGCCATGGTCGGCAAGTGTTCCTAACCAAAAAATGTAAAGTTCATTGCAAGGCGTAAATTTAAACACCAAAATACTGACTTTTCCCACGTGATCATCAACTATGAGTAGATACTGTTCTCTATGACTATTCATATACCTATTATTAAAATACTTATACCAGCTTAATGGATTTTAATTATCAGGTTCCTATTTACACTGAACTTAGTTTATACGGCATTAATATTAATGAAAGCTTGGTTACGTAATACGTTAAATGGTTATATTACACAGTGTATTTTTTGTCCAAAAAATTGGCCATGCCGTTTTTATTACTTAATTTTATAGGATTTGTGATTATAAATGCAGGACGAGAACACCCGACTGCCCATTTCATATAGAAGAATGCAAATTAGTACTTGAAAAAATTTTCTATGGTTTCCAGAAAAAACATAGAAACAGATATAGTTCAAAAGTTTGATATTCTTTTAAGATTTTATTAATTGTTCTAAATAGTGTCTTAAAAGCCCTACGATAGCGAAAAACATCCAGGCTTTATTTGTTCAAGATAACGTATTTATGACTGATTTTGTAAATTTATGTTTTAATTTTTTTAACGCCATGCAGTTTTATATTTGGATTTGAAACTAAGAGTGAAATATTCTTTTTATTGATACTTATAACCCAAAAAAAATGGGATCCAAATGAGGCGGGGCATCGGAGTTATTCAATTTTATATTATTTTGAATAGGGTTGTCACCGCATAGTTGAATATTTGAAGTAGGTTTTTATATGCTCATTTTTCTAATGAAGTTCGTAACTTCAACAAATCAATTAATAGTAATAGTCTTTTTTACTTACTGGCTGCTGCCCGTGACTCCGCCCGCGTGGAAATTCATTATGTTATCCATAGTTTACATTTTCTTCGCGTTATACCTTTGCTCCCTTTTGCTTCACTGCTGTTGCACTCTAATATTGAAGTCAGTGAGATAGTGAGAAGCTCAAGGTCACTATTTGGTTTGAACCTTTCTGTTTTTGGTTATTTATGTTTATTATACTGCATATTATATGATGTACCTACCTCCGCCGTGTTTCATATTTGTAAGAAGTATCGATCTAAATATTTAAGTGTTCAGATTTATTTCAGCATAAAAAATCTAACATGCCTTGAATATACATAAATAATATAAATAAGTAAAAAATATATTGTCTTGTTCGCATGTACTAGTCGAAACACTGTGTGTTTGGTAGAGTAATATTTCAGGAATTTCAAGTGAAAACAAAGTTTTATTCAATTACCTAGCAGTTGCGCGCGGCTTCGCTCGCGTGACATTCAATTTCTCTGCACCTTCTTAATTTGATCGTTTTGGTATCAGAAACAGACACTTATTTTTTTAGGCATGTATTTACTTGCGACAAAACAATTAAATTTTGGATGTGAAAATACCGAATATTGAATACTAAATTACCAAGTTGGCGAAAGAATGTAAGGAACAAAAAAATTACAAATCTGGTGACTAAATAATACCACTGAATTTTGGCGACAATTTGTGAGTGCACATTTAATTTAAAAATAGGCACATATATTTTCCCTGATGTAGGTAACTCAAAAAACATACAAGCAGCAAAACGAGGATACATAAAAAAAAACATAAAGGAGCATACAAAATATCCAATTTTTAATTTTTCTCGGTTTTAGGGGGATGTAGATATTGTGTAGATTAATTCTGAAATTTAAAAATGGCTGATATTTATTTTTCGTAAAATTGATATGGGTGTCGTTTATAAGGTTTTTGGGAGTGCTGGATTACGAAAATGACATTCGTTTTGAAATTCCAATATGGCGGACATACTTAATTTTATAAAAAGAAATGGGTGTCCTTTTATTGGTTTCTGGGGGTGCTGATAACAAAAAAGTCATCCATTTTAAATTTCCTTAGTAACCCCGCAACCTCATATTTTCTTTATGATGGGAGAAAAAGAAATTGAAAATATGGAATTTTCCAACATTTCTATAGCTTTATACATTCCTAATATCTCAATGTGCAGCATTTACATTTTTTTTATTAAATTTATTCTATCTCGGAAACGGTGCATCCTATTGAAAAAATAATGAAAATTTCGTCCCCCTTAGGAACCCCGCAACATCATAATTCCCTCATGATGGGAGAAAAAAAATTTCGAAAATCCGGAATTTTCCAACATTTCTATATAGATTTATACATCTCTCGTATTTCAATGCACAGCATTTACGTTTTTTTATAAAATTGATTCTATCTCGGAAACGGTGCATCCTATTGAAAAAATAATGAAAATTTCGTCCCCTTAGGAACCTCGCAACATCATATTTTCCTCATGATGGAAGAAAAAAAAATTCGAAAATCCGGAATTTTCCAACATTTCTATAGATTTATACATCTCTCGTATCTCAAATGTACAGCATTTACATTTCTTTTTATAAAATTGATTCTATCTCGGAAACGGTGCATCCTATTGAAAAAAAAATGAAAATTTCGTCCCCCTTAGAAATCCTGCAACATCATATTTCCCTCATCATGGGAGAAAAACAAATTCGAAAATCCGGAATTTTCCAACCTTTCTATATAGATTTATACATCTCTCGTATCTCAATGTACAGCATTTACGTTTTTTTATAAAATTGATTCTATCTCGGAAACGGTGCATCCTATTGAAAAAATAATGAAAATTTCGTCCCCTTAGAAATTCCGTAACATCATATTTTCTTTATGATGGGAGAAAAAAAAATCGAAAATCCTGAATTTTCCAACATTTCTATAGATTTATACATCCCTCGTATCTCAGTACAGCATTACCATTTTTTTTCTATAATCGCTTCTATCTCAGAAACGGTGCATCCTACTGGAAAAATAATGAAAATTTCCTCCCCCTAATAAACCTGGAAATTGCATATTTTCTTCATGAATAGCAGAAAAATTCATGAATCCTGAATTTTGAAAAATTTCCATACATAGCTGGTACCTTGAACTACATAACATACTGTCATAATAATCATCAATCCTAATCAGCATCCCCAAGATCTTTTAATTTAGTATTTATATTCATTTCACGAAGATTGAATATTCTGCATTTTGGAAAATCAAATTGGAAGACAATTTTGTAATCGGAACCTTATTAATTTTAATAACAAAAATGTAGGCCATTGTGGTATTACAAAACAGATTTTATTTTCATATTATTCTGCACCCTCAGACACCTAGAAAACGACACCCATGCAAAGGAAAGACATACTCCAACAGTATCCAAAAATAGGATTTTCCGTAGCCTGCAAATTGGATTTTTAGCAGCCATTAATTTATCGACCAAATCTGGTTTTATAGCTGCTTATATGGTATAATGGTCACCAACTCGGAAATTAAGTCACCAACTTATAAATGTCGGTGCTAATTTGTATTAAATTTCGCCTCTTTTTATCTGCCGACTTTTGAATTTTTTGTCACCTGAGTGATTTCGCCAGTTTAGTAATTTAGTCGCCAACATATTAATTTGCTGCCAAATTCAGTAATAGAGTATGCTCACGTGCAGCCGCCAACTTATTTTTTGTTCGCTCGATTAATTATATCCCTTTTTTTAATACTAAAGATTTATTTTAAATTCAATGTAAGTCTGATAATTTTTAATATTTTGTATACAAATTATTATCCGGCGTTGTAAATACCTAATATTTTTACAACAAATATGCTGATAATTCGGTCTACCAGTGAAAGTCACGGTTAAAAATACATACAACCATTTCAAAATTTAGTCAAAAGCAAAACAAACAGACGGACGGGCATTCTATTTAAAATCCAATGAAAGGTAATATGTGATGCAGGGAAGGGGTTCGTTAGGTTACAGCTAAAACCAGGTAATAAAATCCGAAACCGGACCCGGTCTGCACCAGCTACCTATTAAACAATAGATTTCCGGTTATAATTAAACCTATATGAGACCATTTTATACCGGAAATATATAAAAGATTTTAAATGTGTTACCATGTGTACATTAGAAAAGTATTAATTTGTTAAAAAAATTCCAAGTCAGTATTGTAGGATTGACATGTCAAATTAATATGAAAACTGCAATAAAAAGTAATCGTTTTTTTGTTTCTGCTCAAAAATATTTCACGGCATTAATAAAATATTTTCTCGATTTATCGAGTCACTTTAGTGACTCAATGCAGTTTCTCTAACCTTCTGTTTAAGTATTAGTCAGGAATAAAAAAAAACAAAGTTCAAATGAATAAAAAAATTTGGTATAGAAATATTGACAACCTTAAAACCATAGTTACCATAGAAAACTTTAGAAGCCTCTAACTTCAGTGCCCTTTATTATTTGGACCTAATTTTTTTTACACAAATTCTAGTACATTTAAGTAACAATTCTGTATAAAAATAAAATCCAAATATTTAGAAATACGTTCATAAAAAATTAAAGAAAAAAAAAACATAAATCGTAAATAAATCTTTAAAAACTTATTTAAGAAATCAGCCGCCGTATTACGTAAAAATAGCGATTAGCAAAAATCTTGCAGTCATCGCGCGATAGACGCAAAATCGATTGCTGAACGTCAAATAAAATCGTATTACCTATGCGATCGATTGCTAATCGCTCGCTGTTGTGTTTGAATGCACTTTGCTTCATTTTCGCTTAATTTAAATTGTGTTTTTTTTTATTATTGTCGATCAGAATAATCAAGAAGACAATTAATATTTAAAAAGTTATGGCAATTTTTAATTTTATTGAAAAAAAAATAAAAAGTGTTTTTTTATTGTTCATAATAAGATATTAACGCATGTAAATACTAATAAATTATTTACATAACATTTCTGTATGAGATTTCCAAAAAAAAGGCATGGCTAATTTTTTGGACAAAAAATACACAGTGTGTTACTACAATTTTATTGTACTTAGAAAATTGTCTTTAGATTGTGTTTGTGACAAAGTGACTTTTAATAATAAATGTGTTATTGATTTCTTAAAAGGTACTATTGCCTACGTAAAGTATAAATAACATTTTACTATTTATTAATTTTATATACATTTAAATATTAATAAGATAGAATAGAGTGTATTAGGTATATTATGTATTTGTCGTAGCGGTGAGTATTATAATATATTCTTTAAGATTTCGAATAAGACGGAAGTTATTTAAAATTCTCCAGAACATAAAAATATGTCCACACAAGTATCCGTACTTTTGTTACTCTGTTACGTAATAACTACTGAACGGATTTTGATCAAATTTGGTGTAGTAGAATTTTAAGCTCTGGATTAACAGACTAACAAACAAGATACTTTTTATCGCAGTCTACGGTTTCCGCGGTAGGTATTTCTTTTTGCGTGTACGAAGTCGCGGACAACATCTAGTTATGATACAACAAATGCCACTCTTACAAATGAGTGCCATTTAAATCCTACTAATTAAAACCAGTTTTATTTCAGTTAATTCCAATACGTTAAATAAACTTCGGGCAATCTGCGCTTTTTGGCCGTTACTTTATTTGCACTGCCTTAATATAATAATGAAATTACGGAACAACCGCGAAAATATATTTTCTGTGCAACAACGGGCGCGTGCGGGGAGTGCAGCTGCATTTTAATAATAGATTAACCTTTGTACAAACATGGTACGGCGCATATAATCTTTAGTGTAAACACAAATTTAATTAATTCTGGTATGACATTGGCAAACAAGTTTCTGTCGCGTTTGAGTCGCAAGCTAACTCCGCTTACTTCGCGAACTTTCTGCGGGGACTGGATCTATACTTACTAACATGCTGGAGCTTACTTAAGGTAATCTCCGAAATCATTAAGTCTACATTCGAATAACTAAGAATAAGTTTTAGTCATAGTAAGGACTAAATGAAATGAAATGTGAAATGAAAAGAAATGTGCATTATTCAAAAATTACATACAAATATGTTTTTTCCAGAGGTGGCATAAGACACAATTCACACAAATCAGTCCAAGTTTACAAAGGTGAAAATCATTCTTTAGATTTACATTTGTATGCATCTTGAGTGAAGTTTATAGTTTAATGGCAAACTAACAGGAATCTCTCAAAATAAAACTGCCCCACCTAGCTCTACGAATTATTTTTGGCGTCGGGCAGCTTCAAAGAAGCTTCCACTAGGTGTGGGCGTTACAATGAAAAACAAAAGAGAGAAAGAAAAGAAAAAGGAGGAAAAAAAGGAGAGTTGATACATCAATGTTATGCTTAACAAACTCTGGTGCTGGTCAATAAATTCAATAATATTATAAATAAATTTTATTTCGTTAATTGCTATAGATCAAAGATAGGTGTGTAGAAAAATAATCATAAAGTACACAATACATAATAAAAACGTGTTAAAAAACTTAAAAACGTGCTAAGATTTGGAAAAAATATTGAGTTAGTATTATAATATTCGTAAATGTTGTTTATATTCAACATACTAAATTTACCACTTTCCTATGTCATATTTTTTACTTTTTCAATAATAAAATCTTCACGTAACGTAATAGAAAGCAAAACAAGCCACGATGTTGGCAGAGAACTTAGCATGGGCATCACGCTCGATACACACGGCTCGTCAGTACATCTAACTTGCAAAATATAAAAAGTATATATTTTTAATGTTTTTCTTAAGGAATAAAAAGTCCCATAACTCCAAACGGACAGTAGTAACAAGAAAACTATCATAAAAAATGTTGTTTCAATTTAAATGACCTGTCCAAACACATACACTTTATTGCTATTGGAAGATAGTCCTGGACTGTCTATTCACCTTTGCCATTATAAAAATTTATAAAAATGACGTTTCTTAAATGACGAAAACATTTTAAATTTAACTTACATTAGGTACATTTGCGGAATTTATCACTTTACAATAAGAAAAAGTTCTCGGAGAACTTCTGTTACGGGTACCAGACAACGGAAATATTATACTTAATACTTTTACGCTATACACAATATACATATTTAATACAAATCCATGACCTAGGAACGCAGTTTGAAAAATGATGAAAAATGTTGTCAAATGTAAAAAATGTGTTATATTATTTTAAGAGCGGTATACTCGAATAAATTCAACAACTGCGATCCAGGACTCGACTTCAAACAGAATTGGGTCCCAGTTTGTCAAACTACACAATACAGTGTAGTTGACGTGGCATCGCACTCGGGAGCAAAAGTATAGCTCCCTAACGACCGCAGCTTGGCTCCAACTTTTAATAGTAATGCCGCACTTTTAGGTCCTAGTTTAAAGACTGAAACGGGGTCGGGAACGAGCCGATGCCGTTCACATTTCTTTTAACTTATCAGATATATTGCCAGGAACTTGCGCTTTAGTGCCGATCGTTTTTTCCGTATTGGCGTCCGTTTTGTTGATGATGTTGTTGTTTGGGTGACTTCGCTCGTGTAAACTGTGAAGTTTTGTGTAAGCATGAACAATTTACAAGTATGTATTCGTAACACTATCGTAAGAGTACTGAGATTGAGTAAGAAGATTATTTTCATATTTTTCAAAACATTCGATAACATTACGAATACGTACTTGTCAATGAGGGTGTTTGATATTTTTCTGCTGTTAGGGGGCAGACCCAACGCACACAAAGCGTGATGACGCTTTGTGTACGTTGGGATTAGATGTAGTGGCGTAAGTCGTATCAAAAAACGGTCAATAAGAATTTTCGATTTTTTTTCTGTCACCAGGCGGAAGCGTAGCCCAACAGTCCTTGTCGTGTCAAAAAGTTGTCAGATGTCACGAATTTAAAAACCCGCATTGGAACAATAGGCAATCGGACAATTTTTTTTTATTGCATAAATGAATAGTACTCTTAAATATAATGAGTAACTTCTCAGAAGAAACCGTATGTCAAAAGTCAATATTTTCAAAGGTACAGCGATTTGTATAAAAAAATTCGCGAGCCTCCTAAAAACGCTCCATACTAAAGTCGACCTAAAAATGACGTCACTTGTATATGAAGTAGTATGAAGTAGTATATGAAGTATATGGCCGCAGGAATATATTTGTAAATATCTCCGATATTTGTGCGTTTAAGTTCATACTTACTATAATGAATGTTTTTGTATATGATGTGAGTAAACTAATGATGTAGGTTTTGTTTACCAATTTCGCAAAAAAAAAAAATTTTTTTTGGTATAAAGACTCGCGAAATTTTGTATACAAATCGCTGTACCTTTGAAAATATTGACTTATGATATACGGTTTCTTCTGAGAAGTTACTCATATTTAAGAGTACTATTCATTAATGCAATAAAAAAAATCAGTCCGCTTGCCTATTATTATTACTGCTTCCTTACTCCTCTGATATCCTACTACTATTATAAATGTGAAAGTTTTTGAAGATGGATGTTTGTAACTCTTTTACGCAAAAAGTGCTGAACAGATTTTGATAAAAATTTGGAATGATAAACTACTTTGTTCTGGGCCTTGGATTAAAACGTAAATGATAGTAAACTATTCTGTACTAGGCTTTGGATACTAGGTAGGTAAGCAACATTTTAACCGAAAAAAGAACAGTGTTTCCCGTGGACACTATAAGCAGAACCGCGGGTAAAGGAAGTTAATCTATATTTTAACAAACCAGATTTTCTTTATAACAAAATCTGTAAAATACATATTGTCTCATAATAAAAATTATTGTTTCTCACAAATCGCAACCGACCTGCGTAATTGTAATTCTAATAATTGGCCTTTATTAGAATAGTCACTGTTTTCTCTTAATATAAAACAAAAATACCCAACGAATACTAACTATTAATCGACGAGATTTCAATTTTCATTAGTTAATCGTTAGTTAGCTGTATGCTATCCGTAATAGTGAGTAGCTA
This sequence comes from Glaucopsyche alexis, assembly GCA_905404095.1. Classification (NCBI taxonomy): domain Eukaryota; kingdom Metazoa; phylum Arthropoda; class Insecta; order Lepidoptera; family Lycaenidae; genus Glaucopsyche; species Glaucopsyche alexis. Next base: position 21,867,513 of record FR990045.1, read on the forward strand.
CTTGAACAACTTCAGACCGCTTGATGTTTAACTAATTATTGTTCCAGTTGAAATACCGATACTATAAGTACTTACCGCGGTTATATTTTGGCCGTCGACCAAAAAGAGACATTACATCTAGTGCCAAAGTCACAAAACTGTGTAATTGTTTATTATCATATAATAATGTTATTTACTGATAAACGCTTTAAAAATATTCCTAATTCATCGTTAATGTTAACAATACATTATCTAATATAGTAAGCCAAGAAAAAGAAAATAAAATCTTTTTAAGTACCTACTATACGTTGTTATTTCAATTACGTTATTTTTAGGAATAAAAACACGTATGAGTTTTATTATAATATTATTTAATTTAATAAGGCAAAGGGTAAGTATATCAACGGTATATTTCTTTGTAAAAAGCTATGTAAAACTCGTATGTGCGAGCACTTTCTTTTACTTATTTTCGAAGAAAAATTACGACCCACTACTTGACCTTTAAATAAGTATAATATGAAATGTCTCACGAACAAAAAGTAAGTAATAAGGCAGTTTTAGTTTAGCAATTAAATAGATATTAAATATTAAAATATATATATTGAAGTTAAAAATAATTTTCAATATAGTATTTTATTGAACATGGCAACTAGAATTCGCCGCTTACCTAATCCCCTGTGTCCTACATTTCAGTATAAAATATATATAATAAGGGATCCATGACCAGCTAAGTCTTATGTCAAGTACAATTAAAAGGAAGTTAACTTTTTTCATATTATTTTAGTATTCCATCTTAAGCAATTAAGACCCAAAATCAAATTACCTGAGAATGTGTTAAAGTCATTGAATATTATACAATCGAACCAACAGGGTCAACAGCACTAGACCCCAAACTCCTGGGCAAACACAACTTTATGACTAAATATTGATGCGCGGTTTTGACGTCTCCACACTAAGTGAACCTTTGAAATGGGGCCTATGAGGGTCCCCGTGAAACCCTTATGTCATTAAACCATGTAGTTCTCTGGCAAAGTTATATCCCAAGAAAATACGTGCCGTATTAGTTATTTACCAACAACGATTAAGCTATTACCGTTTATACAACTAGGCACAGTAGTTATTAAAATCACGTGTCCGATATTTATTTTAAACTACTTTTATCAAAATATTTCAAAACTGAGAATGGGCTATGACGTATACATTTGATAGAACAAATCTTCATAGAAGATAAAATTACGCCATCTTGAATGCACTACGGCTAAAATTTGGCTAAAATATGTAAGCCATCATGATTGCAACATATTATCTCAAAATATGTCAAACTGGCTCCAAAGTCCAAAAAAACTCCAAAATTGGGAACCGGGCTTCTAGTCAAGATGCATTCAATAATTTCGACGGCGAACTTCCAAATCAAAAATGTATGGTATTTGACATAAGTCATCACTATAATAAGCAACATGTCGCTTGCGATGCTTTATGTCAAATCCCATACATTTTGTTTTCGAACTTCGCGGTCGAAATTATCGAATGCATCTTGTTTCGCCTCGTTGACTTTTATCTCGTTTTAGCTAAAATTAAATCTAAAAGTTTGAAATAAATATAGTTATGAAAGAAAGATTTAGAAGAAAGATAGCGTAAACAGAAACAGAAAAAAGTTAAGTTTTAAGTTGTTTCAGCCATAAAGCTCCTTACATAAATAACTTTTTATTTTCACTTTAATCACAGTTCCGTAATATTATCCACCTCAACCCCGCACTTTTAAGGTTGTTCATTAAAGTACAGGCAAGTGTTTTTAAGGAAGTAATCCATTCTTAAGATTAATTTTCTTAGAATTTATACTAAAAGTTTAAATTTTCTTAACAATATCTGAAGTTTAAGAGTTGTTTGTATTTTTTATGGCATTATAATAATTACACCAGACAATAATTTTCGTTACAAAAAAAAGTAGAAATATCTAGGATATTGGCTGTGCTGAAAACAAAAAGAGCTCAAAGTAAAATTAGCAAAAGGTTTTCGCAATTTCTTTCTTTTACATTTACATTTCATTTCATTTTATAATCGTCATATTCTGCGTGCGTAACAATATCTGAAGTTTAAGAGTTGTTTGTAATTTTTATGGCATTATAATAATTACACCAGACAATAATTTTCGTTACAAAAAAAGTAGAAATATCTAGGATCTTGGCACAATTAAACACTAACTGCCCGATACATGTTCTGTCTTAATAATTATGAACTAGAATGAGTAAATAACTACACCTACACCTTCCTACTGAAAACCAAACTAAATGTTTGACAGTCAAATGTCAAATTGAACACAATAAACTTGCAATAAACAGTACGGGAAAATTCAGTCGTCGTTTTTAGCATTTTCCCACAATTTTTCAATATTTCTCATCGTTCAAACTACCACAAACCGAACTACCACAATTATTTAAAGACCAAAATTAGCCAAATCCGTCTAGCCGTTCTCGGGTTTTAGCGAGACATTAAAATTGCAATCCATTTTTAGATATAAGATAAGAATTTTAAAAAGAATATGAAGAAGAAGATTAGTAAACAAGATTGCACCCATGTTTAAAAATACCAAAGATAAAATAAAAACAGCACTAAGTGATAGAACGATATTCATAGCAGACATCTCGCAAATTATAACTTCAAACGAATGTGAAATTATGTGTCGGAACCCGATATTCCGATTGGGGTAATTGAAAGCTTATAGGAATTTATTTTCAATTTCCTATGATATGAGGTTTCCCGCTTATGAGATATGGCGTCAGGACTCGATTTATTGCCGTTTCTTTTAATTTGAGAGTTATTGAATATCGAATAGTTTATTCTCGTTGATTTTTTTTAAGTGAGAACATTTTTTAGCGGTGTTGTGTTCTTTTTTGGTATGGGTAAAAAACATTAAACTCGCGTCAGGATACGTGATCTGATCGAAAATTTGTAAGACGGAGGGAGAGTAGACCGCCGGCGCAGCGTAGGAAAGGAAGTAACATCCCCCTCTCTTTCTACCGCGCGGATTCATCATGTAAAATGTTATATGATGAAAGTTGATTTTTCTGAGGGATAAACTTTTTTATGTAAAAGTAATTATTGTAATAGTTCTGAAGTGTTAAATTTTTTATCATAAATTGTAATTTTTGTGTACGATAGCCCAATAAATGAATATTGTATTGAACCATATAAATTATAGTACTTTTATACTATATTTTTATATTTATAATAAACTAGCTTTTGCCCGCAGCTTCGCCCGCGTGAAATTGAGTTTCACAGAGAGTCAGTGAGAAAGCTTGTTCGGAAAAATACCAATAGGTACCAAAATTTAATACATAATGGTGTAGGCACTGCATAGCCGTATAAGTTGTATTTTAACCGACTTCCAAAAAAGGCGGTTATACGTTCGGCTGTACCTATACATGTATTTTTGTTTCTTTTTAGGGTTCCGTAATACTTAAGGAACCCTTATAGTTTCGCTCTGTCCGTCTGTCTGTCTGTCTGTCTGTCTGTATAAATTGATGAAATTTGGTGCAGTTATAGATTGTGTATAGATCACGGTTTCGGGATCATAAAAAAATAATAATTTTATATTTTAGGGGTGGCTCTCCATACATGTGAAGTGGGGTTGAAAAATATTTTTTCACTCTACCCCATCGTGTGGGATATCGTAGAATAGGTCTTTTAAAATAAAGGCAAGGTTTCATACGTTACTTTTTTATAAAGTTGACCATTTTCGAGTAATCAGCCTCCAAAGTAGTTTGTAAGTTGGTCCCCCCCCCTAGCATTTTTAAACTATAGGAGATAGAAACATGCAAATTTCCATGCTGATAGATCATGCTAAAAACTCTTTAGGAAAACTATTTTGAACGAAATCGCATCATAATTTCTATTTCTAGAGCAATTATAGAAAAACAAATTAACATAAAGCAAATCAGAATACATAATGTGAAATGATTATTTAAAATAATGTTTCAAAATTGGTTGCATAATTAAAAAAAAACTGAAATTAATAATTAATAAAAAAACAAATTAATAATAACTAAAACACGCTGTTGGGTTTGAACCTACATCAAGGACAAACACTGTGATTAACTGAGCTGCAGTGATTATATCGATCGTTGCGAATTTATGTTTCTTTATCAGAATTAGAGCTAAGTTTTGAAACACATGTAAAATTTTAATTAATGATTAATTTTACGAATATGTGCCTCTTTTACCAATTATTACAATAATTTAATAACACTGAAAACACATTAATATTATGTATTATTAATAACTATAGTATTATTGTTTTTTATTATAATTTAATACCTACCTTTAATAGGCACAACGGACTGTTGTACAAACTTTATCAAATGGGCATACCCGATAGTTTGGTACTGTTAATAAGTAATTATTTAAAAGACCGTAAATTTCATTTCCGCGTGGAAGGCGCACTGTCATCGCCAAGATATATGGAGGCGGGAGTCCCGCAGGGCTCGGTCCTCTCGCCCTCCCTATACAACCTGTACACTTATGACATCCCTAAACACGCTAAGGTGCAACTAGCCATGTTCGCGGACGATACAGCCCTCTTTTTCGCGCATAGGGTTCCCTCCTACGCTTCTAAAAAACTCCAGGAGTCAGTCACCGATCTCGGTGAGTGGTTCTCCAAATGGAGAATAGAAGTAAACCCCGACAAAAGTCACGCCATTCAATTTGACAGAAAGGTGTCCCAAACCATACATTATGGTGCCCGTAGAAACATGAGTCCTATTAGCCTGCACGGTAATATCATCCCAGAGACTAATAAAGTCAAATATTTAGGCGTAGTACTAAACAAGTCGATGACTTTCACGAATCACATCTCCGATACGATACGAAAAGCGAAATTTGTACTCTACAAATTATATCCGCTACTAAATTCGCGAAGCAAAATGTCCCTAAGACATAAGCTTACTTTGTATAAGGTTTGCATGAGAACAATACTCACTTATGCGTGCGTCTCTTTCGCACAAATAAGTGATAACCAGATGGACCGATTGCAAAAAGTCCAAAACCGGTTTCTGCGCATAGCAACAGGTGCCCCCTGGTACATGCGAAACATCGACTTGCATAGAGACTGCGAATTAGTCACGATTAAAGCGTATATCAAAGAACTCGTAGAGAGATTCTTTGATGCAAAGTTCACCCAAATCCTCTCATTCGAAAGGCCCAGGACTACGAACATGACGCAATGACATTTAGATACCCCTTCAAACGGCCTAAGCATATCTCAGCCGATCCTATAGACCCGATCACAAAATACGTAACGTACTGTGTACAGTTACGTAAACACAAATCACACGCACCCGGTTTGTTAGTAAAGCACCGGGGTCGACGCCGGCGCCTACCCCGAGGACCCATATCAAACACTGACACACGTACCAACGTACAGACCGACCCAAATACGGGACCGAGCCCGAGCCCGAGCTCGAGTTCGCATCCCAGTAGCTTAGTGTCACTACAAAATAGTGTCCGCGACCGCGATATTGTTATAGAGAGCTCTACTAATACCGCGAACCTCATCGATATTAGGACTTACGCGCGCGAGTCATCCCGACCGTACCGCGGAAGGGGAGAGGGACGGCCCTCTCAGTTCCGAAATCATAAATAACACGAGCTTCTCTATCGCGATAACTCCGCCGCTAGTTTTTGCTACCGCGCGCGAGCAACCTCACTCATCAGAGAGTGAGGAAGGGGTCGGACCCCTTAGCGGGGGGGACCCGAGTCCCTCCCGTCCTAAAAATAGCTTACCCGTAGCTGTCCCCAACAACCGATCTGAACTTCACCCGGGTGAAGTTAGGGAGGGCCAACCCTCCCATTAAACTCTAAACAAACCAACTAGCCACCAGGCTAGTTATAGTCAGATTACGCTAGAGCGGTCTTAACCCGACCGCTAGCATAGACCCTTTCGAAAAAAAAAAAAAAAAAAAACCGCTTGTATTTTTTTTCTACATTGAGATAGGTGATATCGTAATAGACTAAAATATGCTTAAATGTTAAGTGATTAGCGAATATTAAAATTAGTAAAAACTCTTTAAAATATCATCGAAATCGAATAAAAATTAATCATAAAGAACATCTGGTTACTATTCACTATATATTTTGATTATTAATCAACATTCAAAATAGTAAAGAAATAATATTACGTAATAATATTAATATTAATGTATCATACATTTATTCTATAGTGTACCATAGTGTATAGTAAACTTAATAGTGTACGGAACCCTCCTTAGACATGTCCTGACATGCTCTTGGTTAGGTTATTTTTTTATAATATGAACGATCATTCCGCCGTTTGTGGACCGATTTTCCAAATTCTTTTTTGATGTAAAGAGTATAATCCCAAGTTAGTCCCGTTGTCAAAAAAGTGGTGACCTGATGATGAGATCCATGAGGAACTCCTCGAATTTTATATAGATACATATAGTGATTTTGACTTTCACTAAGTAACACAAGCATATGCTACCAAAAAATAAGATTTTGTATCAAGGTATACCCTACTGGATCTAAAAGCACTAAACAGAACTCCTCAGTCTTTCAAGATATGCGTTTGGAAATTTTGGCATTGTTTAAGGAACTGCAAGTATATGCCACTTTGTAACTTAGAGTAATTATCATCATCATCTTAATAACAATATCTAATGGAAGCTTGGCGCGTATTAAATTATTCATTCGATCGTTTATTTTGGACGTTCTTAAGAAGTACTTATTAATAATAACTTAACAAAATATGTCACTAAAAAGGGTGAATTTTTTATTTTTAAACAAAAAATTGAACTGACTTCTAAAGTAAAAATACGCAAAAAAGTATGAAATAAAGCTTATTTTCGAAATAATTTCCCTTTTAAATTTGGCTATATCTCTACTTAATCTTCTTAATTTTGAAGTCAGTACCAGCAAATATGAACGTGAGTTCTATAAAATATTGTAGGATATCATTTGGGCTGGTAGCGACTTCAAAATTAAGAAGATTAAGTAGAGAAATAGCCAAATTTAAAACAGGAATTATTTAGAAAATAAGTTTTAATTAATCCTTTTTTGCACATTTTTACTTTAGAAGTCGGTTCAATTTTTTGTTTAAAAATAATATTTGAATATTTCCTGCGACTTCGTACAAATATTCTACTGAAATAGTATATAATATACATATATTAAGTACATACTTATTATGAATATGTTAAATGCAGCAATCGCAAATACCTCTCTAAGTGCCTAGTTTTTCAGAGTAAGATTTTCATCAAATTAACTTTCGAATTTTTGTTGACATATAAATTATTTTTCAACATGATGACAATAGGTATATATTATGTCAAAATAAAAATAAAGCTCTCCACTCACGGCCTATCGATTGCCTCGATCAAATTGGAAATTAATTAGTATTTAATAGTAAATTGCTAACGACAAACTATTACACAAAATGATTAGTGTAGATCTACCAGCTAGTTTTAGCGGTGGGCGCCAAAAGTGGGAACAAAATTCACGCGTATATATGAGTTTCATATAAGCTTATATGAGTTTCATATAAGGCGGGCTTAGAATGGTATTTTCAATTTTTATCTAAACCGATTTACTTGCAACTACGAATCCAGTACCTAAATGATTAAATTGTAAAGACTAAATCGATCAATCGCTTGTGAGTAGGAGCTTTAAATCAAAAGCACTAAGGAGTATTAATATCAACTTTAAAGCAAATAGCTCCCGAACAACTTTCTTTCTCTTTTTTAACCGCGTTAGATTTACTATAAACTATGATACACGAATTTAATTACAATAAACTATGATACACGAATTCCATCAATTCTGTTATATAATGTTTGTGCAAAATATGAAGTAGATTGGACCAAGGAATCACGTTGCCCCATACAAACTTTTTCCTCCCTTTTCACCCCCTTAGGAGTCGAATTTCGAAAAATCCCGTCTTATCGGATGCCTACGCATTACAATGAGCAAGCCCTGCAAGTTTCAGGTCTCTACGACCAGCGGTTTGGACTGTGCGTTGATCCGTCAGTCATTCAGGACAAAGGATTTTATATGTATAGATTATAAAAATATAAATTTCCACATACGGTTACAAGTTTTTATAAGTAACTAATTAAACATTTCACTTGGTCTCTACGACATCTCATAACTTTTTGCAAAGAAAATACTTGGCGTTTTTCATTTAAGTAATGTTTTTGTGGGATCTCATTATTTTTATAAGTTACCCGAAGACCAAGGAATTTAGGGTTTTAAAGACCTACGCGCTTATAATTTCGCCAGTGTTGCGAATGTCTTAATGCGGGAGTAATTGCTTACTATCAGGAGATCCATCTGACTTATACCCGCCACACCAGAGGAAACACAAGTGCGTTCTCGACACAATTACTCCCCCTCCCCCCTATATAGGGCTTATAAATTCTTTAACCAGGGTAGGGTTTGGAGATTAAAAAATAATTGAACGCACTTGTAACTCCTCTAGTGTTGCAGATGTCTTAAGTAACGGATCACATGGTAAGAAATTACTACACCTTCATACCATCAGGTGGTCCGTTTGCTCGTTTCCAGATATATTCCATAATTAAAGCAATTACCGCCACTCATAGACATCTGCAACACCATAATATGAGCTATATGTTCGTTCCTGATCTTTAAAAGCACCAACCTCAGATGGGAGGAAATTATTACAATTTATAACCACCAGGCGATCGGTTTTCTCGTTTTCAAATTAATTAGTAAGAACTTATTACAATTATTTCATACGGACGGGCGATCCGATTGCTCGTCTTCTATTCCATTGTTAAAACACCGTCGCTGATGGACGCAACACCAGAAGAGCTATAACCAGACACCAGTAGATCTTCCGTATGCATTGTGAAACAACGTAAGTACATAATTTCCCATCGGTTTTTTGTGAGGCTGTCTTATTTATCCGGTCGATTGGGCCCATTCGTCCATCTACTGTAACATAAAATAACCTGCCACTTCTCAAATTATGGGATTGGGTATATGTATATAAATAACGATTACAAAGTTATCTGTGAACTTGTATTTGTTACTGTAAAAGCTCGAACTAGGGTAAATCTTAATATTTAAGAGTAAGTCTTAGGATTTACCGACATGAGCTGGTAAATGTAAGTATTTCTGACATTGGAACGATGTTTTCGGGCTTTTACCATTCGAATTCAGTATATGCTAGGTTTTACCGCTGTCAGCTGGTAGATGTTGGTTTTAGGAATAAAACAATGAGTAATTCTTAATAATTTATTTCAATTAACTTTTAGTCAAAATATTAGGTACATATTATTATGTAATTATGTCTCAAACGATAGTCATAATATAATAACTAATCCTAATCTATTTAAATTATTTTCATTTCGGATATTATTTGATTAATAAATTTAGGAACTAGTTATTTTAAAATCTTTGAAATACTTCTTAAGTAGTATAAAATAACACAAGTAGAATTATTATCTTCTCACAAACAACGCTTTGGGTAATCTAACTGAATCAATATTTTTCTATTTGGCAAATACAAACATAACGTTTACCATTTTTTTTTTTGTTTCCGGGGGGGAAAATGCATTACGCATACCACCCAGGCGCAGGGGGTACCCGAGTGGTGATGTGGGACTCCCGTATAGGCTAATGAGACCCACGGTATACCCACTAAAAACCACCCCCCACCTTCCTCCACGCCGCCCTGTGACGGGGCCACGGGAACGATAATCACATCCGCGACCCCGCCGACGGCAGCCGACCACAAGCGGCTCCATCCACGGCCCGAAGGCCCCAGGCGCACCAGATGGTAAGGTGCGCCTCCCTCCTCGGCCTCCACCAGTACTGTAGCAGACTCCCCCCGAGTCTGCTACTAGGAGGCCACGTACCAGCCACCATAACCGGTAACCGGTGGCAGATCTGAGCTATGGTTCTGCCACCGACCACACCTCGGCCGCAGAGGATAAGGCAAGCGGCGCACCGTAATACCAACTTGCCTCTTCCTCTGCGGTTAACGGGAACGGCCCCGCCAGCTCGCAGGGGGGTAGGGAGAGTGGCACAACACCACCACGCCTCTCCCCCTGCGATCCCTCCCCGGCCGCAGAAGATAGGGAGTACGGCGCACCGTAATACCGGCACTCCTCTTCTTCTGCGGTCCCACCTCCTAGCGCGTCCGCAGCGGACTCCTCCAGCCCGCTGGGAGCGCCCTCCTCGGGCCAGCCGGCGGCAAACAAGCCGGCCCTGGTTGCCTCTTCGCTCCACCGTGGGTGTCCAATCCACGGTTACTAAGCCCCACCGCCACGACAAGGCGTGCAACCATCGGGGGGAGATCTAACAACCTAGCCTGACAGCAATTGGACATTTCTAAGTCTGCTAGAAATATGCTTTTATTTTTGATTTCCCTCCATCTATTCATATCTTTCAAAATCCCGTTATTTGCCGCTTAGTATCTTCTAAACTATGCACTCGATTTTTATGAAATTTAAAACATTAGCTTGAGCCACTAACGACTTCTCCGCGACAAAAATTCAGATCGCTAGCTTAATTATAAATGAAAATATTGGGGCCCGAAAAATCCGCGAAATGCTTCGAGAAAAGGTAGTTACTGCTGGCCGCTTAATACTAGGCGATGCCGCTGCCGCTCCATCAGATAGAGATAAGGCTAATAATTATACGGCAATAATATTAATTAACTTTACCTCAATACTGAAAAATTGTGTGGATTTGGTTTTTTCGAGGGCAATGAAATGGGTGCGGGCGAAATTTGCATATATCGTTAGGATTTCGGGCCGCATGGGTAGTGAGCAACTTTATAGGCTTATTCGACAGGTGGCTTAGGAAATAATTGGGTTGATATTACTTCATTTGTGTATTTAAACCCAACCGGTTCCATACAAAACGGCAAAAAATCACGTTTGTTATGTATGGAAGCCCCACTTAAATATATTTTTTAGTATGTGTTGTTTTAGCGGCAATAGAAATACAATAATCTGTAAAAATGTCAACTATCACGCTTCATGAGATACAGCTTGGTGACAGACGGACGGACAGACGGACGGACAGCGGAGTTTTAGTAATAGGGTCCCGTTTTCTGTTGAGTTTGCACTTACATACTGCAGCTTATTAGACGTAACCGTGATCTAGAAACAGATAGTCTCAATTTGTTTTAGGGATTCCGATCCGTAAAGTGGGTACTATCGAACAAGTTGCCGCTCGCCCAGACATGACAAAAAAATCGTCTTTAAATCGGCACGCATACAATATAGTCACGTGTAAATACGCTGTTCAATCACATCTTCAGTCGTTGCGGTCACTTCCATTGTGTTAAAATATTTTGAGGCCTAGTGCAAAGGAAAATGCTTAGAAACTGGTCGAGCAGGAAGTTTGTCGATGTTGTAGATGTGAAGGTTCATATCAGTTATCAGCTTCATTCACATCATGATATTCAATACCTAGTTATCAGTCCAATTACTGTCTGTAAAACATGATAATTTTCAGAAGTATTAACTTGCTTATCACTAAGACAGAAAGAGAGTTAATTTAAAAAAAAAAACGCACCAGATGTAGGTTTATCACCTACATAGTCTGATGATGATATTGGAACGTAATCTAAAATCTTATCTAGTCAGAAAGCGTGTAGTCATTTAGTGAGAGTATGTCAGCGGCCGTGACTGGCACTAAGGAGCCCTGTTCTCCCCATATTACTATTTAACGACATGACGAGGCATTAGGATTGTTCCTGATGGATGCCCTTGCCCTGAAATTCTGACAATGACTGACTTTTATACGAAAATCCTTTTGTTTTACAACCTATTACTATCATATTGGATAATGAATTTTGTTGTAAATTATTATTAAATTACTATAGAGCTAGAGCTACTTAGAGCTAGAGCTTCGCCGTCGAAAAAGGAGCTCATCGCGAACAAGCATTGGACCACCTTCAGATTGTTAGGGGCCCTAAATTTTGCTATAAAACCGCAAGTGTGGCCGGTCTGAACCTGGCAGATTTTTTATTGACCAAAATGTCTGAAGATTTTTTGAGTAAAAAGAACTCATAAGGAATAAGAAAACTGTTGCGATAATCCAGAGCCTAAAGTACCTCTATACCAAATTTCATTGAAATCCGTTCAGTACTTTTTGCGTAAAAACTCTTTATGGATGGATGGATGGATGGATGGATGTTTGCTACTCAACATCCATCCATCCATCCATCCATCCATCCATCATCACAAACTTTGACATTTATAACAGTAGTAAGACTTCTAATGAAAACTTATCTGGGGGCACGGTAGTGCCCCCGCCAAGATAAGCCAAGCGAAGCGCAAGGGCACTACCGAACCACCTTTTCTCGAAGCGTTTCGTCGATTTTTTGAACGCTCATAACTTGGGTTTGGATTGTACCAGATAAATGAAACACTCAGGATTTGTTCCCATCGGCGGTCTCATTAAACATGTAAAGATTTTATTACCTACGTCTTATACTTTAGATTTTATTGATATCCAAAAACCCCTGATTTCGTCACTGACTCACTGATGATCAACAAAATTATATCGTACTTCCAGATATCCTAGAATTATGGAATTTGGTATGTAAGCTTGTATTAGTACACAACTATCATAATAATTGTCAAAATTGGAACTTTTATCCTCCAACCCCTTAAATTAGGAGAAGAAAATTAACTATCTGTAAAAACGCCATCTATTGCGTATATTATGAACTATGTTAATTATGTCGTTCTTCGTCGCTTAGATTGAAAACAAATTGATGAAATACGAAATATTGAAATAATTATTACCAGAGTAGGTATTCTGTAGTAATTTCGACGGAAAATCAAACTTATAGGTATCATTCTAATTATTTATTAAAGGGTCGTTCGTACACTACTATTTAAGATGAAGTACATTAAAATATGTCGATAAAGATTTAAAATACTTAAAAATACTTATTTTCCGTTTAAATTACTAAAGAAGTAAAGAATACTCAGAAAATAATTATTTTAATTCCAGCTCCAGCAAAACTTAATAACCGGAAACAATAATGTCTTGTACAAGTTAGGTCGGACAAGCCATAGCGCGATGTAGACCAAGTAAAGAGACATCTATGCGCTGCACGTTGCAACTTTGACACGAATATTGGAATAATTACAGATTTCTGTATAATCCTTTAAAAAACGACTAGCAGACCCGTGCCCACTTCGTTGGGCGATAAACATTTCTACTTGTAACGAAATTATCATTGTGATTCGGTTAATACTGAGTCCTATGGTTTATTTCCTAACTGCTAAAAGGAGGGTTATATTTTAACTGCTTATTGAAATGTAAGTATAATTTTTTGCATGCCAATTTGCCTATATTGACGGGTGACAAATAAGATAATGAAATCATAAAAAATTAATAAATTATGTTTATTTTAATTGTTCAAAACTTTTCTGTATTCTATATTAGAGTACAGAAAGAATTTACGTTTTCTTGTGGACAGGATTATATTATGTACTATCTACAGTGAATAATTAGCAAGGTGTTCACCATATAAATATTGACTTTAGTAATAATAAAGCACAACAGTAAGCTATAGTCGAAAAGCCAAGAATCGCCCTGGCAAATATAAAAATGTGGGCAGTAAAAAGGCGCCTCTGTTGCGCAAAAAAATACACCCTAAAAAGGGAAACAAAATAAAAATATTGTCATATAAACTTACAAAAAGAAATGAAATCCCACCAAAAACATTTACATGTAAATTGAGGCCAAGATCGCACTGTCAAAAAGTTATCAGATCTCATGTAAAACCAAGCTCCTAACTCTACACGTCTTAACTCTACAAACCTAACTTCACAAACTCTACCTTAGTCAAGTTACGTGACTTGGCCGTTTCGTTTCTACAAGAATAGAGTAACAGAAAAACAGTCAGTAAATATTTCACCTTACGTCCAAGCGAATGTAACAAAATGGCCAGGCCGCGTAACTTGACTAAGATGTAGAGTTTGTGAAATTAGGCTTGTAGAGTTAAGACGTGTAGAGTTAGGAGCTTGGTTTTACATGAGATCTGATAACTTTTTGACAGTGCGATCTTGGCCTCAATTTACATGTAAATGTTTTTGGTGGGATTGTAATTTCTCATCCCTTTTGCTGTTCATAATTATTTTCCGTCCATACTTCACTTTGTAATTTCGTTTATTTAATACCTCAGTATTCTCTTTCACACTTCCAGTAGTTTTGTAGATCGATCGTCATTATATAACACACTTCCGAAGTTTGCGCAAGATTAACTAAACAGTGATATATAGTTAGGTTTGTGTTTCCAATACTCAATACAAGAGTAGTATATAACCCCGTAACTCTCGCAACTTTCCCGGAACGAGTCAAGTTGTTGCCTTATTGGGGGAAGTAAAGATGCCTGTTTACCAACACTATGAACACTTAACAAAGTAATACCTGTGGCTCACCTAATAAGAAAATACCTCTCTTAATACCTGTTCGGATAAAGGGAAACGCTACTAATAATATTATAAATGTGAAATAACTGATTGAATGTACTGTTGGTTCTTGGTGGAAATTCATGTTCATAATATTTAGTTAAGTTTACTAAATTAAGTATAATTTAGTATAATATATTTGCCCAAAATATAAAAATGTTTCATGAAGCGGGCAACATTAATCTGCACAATTTTTTGAATTATTTTTTAACTACCTACCTACTTTATGTTGAATCTACCTTCAATTTACACGTGATGATGAGTTAATCGAAACCGGTCGTGTTTATATTTAATTATTGTAAAAATCTAAATAAAGTGGAAAAGTGTGTATAAAAAGTTGTGTTATATTATTATAAATGTGAAAGTAGGTAAGTTCATAAGCCAGGATTTCAGCAACAATATCTATGTTACTGAATTTGCTTTTACTTTAGACAGCATCATTATCAGCTTCTTTTAAATGGCGATCGATTGTATCAATTGAATGTACAAAAATATTATTTAATAAACTATTTACCTGTACACGTCTGGTGTACAGGTAAATAGGTAAATAGTCTAATCTGTATCTTATGACAATTACCTACTGCGAGTTGTTCGATCAATTTATATAAAAAAAATAAAACTGTATCTGTATACCAACCAATTTATCAAAACTATCATATTGCCCGCGACATCTAGGGAACAGGAACATTTTGTCGTTACACTAGCTTACGTTAAACTAGCCTATGTCCATCCCCGTAGTCTACTCTATATCTGCGCCAAATTTCACCAAAATCGGCCCAGCCTATTTAATGGTAACAAAGAAACAAATATTTCCTCTTAAGAATATTAGTTTGCTAGATACAGTATCCCACGGGGGCATCGTACTTTTTCGGTATAAAGAGTACTTCTTCCCCCCCCCCCCCTATTTACTCTGTATCTGTGTCAAATTTCATTATGAATTATGATCAGTTAAGTAATTTTTACATGAAAGGATAACAACCAAATAAACAAACTTACATTCACATTTATAATATTAGTGAAAATAATACAACTAGGTTTACGCCTTGTTTATATTTTATTCAGTGTGGCAAAGCTAAAGGATATTTCCAGTAGAAATAAGTTTGTTCTATCTGGCGACACATCCTCGTGGAGACGTAGACAAATGTCTTCTGCACCTCAACATCTTGTCATCCACCACACAACTTAGACAAAGACCACTGAATTTATTGCATGGCTAGCCTGCATAGCGTTAGAATGGATATGCTATTTAATTTATTAAATGCACGGATTTATTTAGTAAATGTTTGGAGTTTAAGGAAGAAATAACCTGGTATCTGATGCTAAAGAAGACTTATTTGTCTTACAAAGGTTCTTGTATATCAAATGGAGTAATACAAACATTTATAATGAAGACTAGCGACCCGCCTCGACTTCGTACGTTTGCAGTATATAATAACTCCCCACACCGATTTCGGTAACGGTAGCCTGTTTTCATTGAAACCAGGCCAGTTACGTAGGAGTAATTTTTATAGTGCCCAAGTATGTGCGCAGTACACAAGAGCACTCTCTCTTCGTTTACACTCATAATCCAGTGGGACGGATAACCGATATGACTGGGGAGAGATCAGGCGCAGGTCCGATTTTTTACATGCCCATCCGACGCATAGTCATCTTTCTTGTCAGACAACATTTTTTGTTGTTCCAATGCGGGAATCGAACCCACGACCTCCGAGTCGAGAGCCAATGCTCGAACCACTAGACCACGGTGGCAATATATACAGCGTGTCCCGACAGCTCTATTGGAGCCTTTAGTGGTAAAAAATATGGAATTTTAAATCGACAAATTGCCCTTCAAATTTTATTTTTCTCTCACGTTTCTAAAATTGCAGCCATTTTATTTTCTTAGACTCAGGCTCTCGTACTAATTCGACCACCAATACTCATGTAAATGTCCTAGGAACATAAAGAAGGTCTCATTTGGCTAAATATGTGGACAATAATTCACAGTTAAAATGTTTTAATTTTCTTTGAACAAAAAACGAAAAAGGTACTAATTTTAAAAAATATATACTTTTTTACCACTAAAGGCTCCAATATACGAGTAGCTGTCGGGACACACTGTATAATAGTATATCTATTGTAAGAACATTGCATTAAAATCCATTGAGTACTGCGAACAGACAGCGACATACTTTTATACTAACGCTTAGAAATAATTTTAATCAAACATTAATGCTCTTGTAAAATGCTAAAATCGATACCACTTAACTACTTCTCAATAACAATATCTAATCAATTTCTTCGAAGACCATTTAAGACAAAGGTATAAAAATAGCTTAGTTTTTTTTTACTTTAAAGCAAAAAAGAACTAATACGGTATACCTAAAAGAATTAAGAATTAAATACTTTAAATAATATTTTTTCTAAATTGCACAAACATTTTAATTAAATGAAACAAAAGAGTTTAAGTGTTAATTAAGAAAGCTTATACAAAAATAAAAGGAAAGGTAAAACTTGTTATAGACGCAAAATATCTTACGATAACTACAAGTGGACTAATAAGGTACGTCGTATTTTTCCCCGAATGTGCGAATTCGGCGCAGCTGGCTTGCGCCGTAACCTGGCTAAGTAGGTATTACGACCTTACGATGTTCGACAATGCGGTATATGGGAAAGTTTTCTTTGGTCCTTTTTAAGGAAGAATTTTTGGGGTCTTTTTATTTTTTGCAGCTCGGATTAGCGAATAGGGTAATTACACTAATGCTTTTGAGCTTTTAGAACAAGAATTTTCTGAGCAACTAATGTTGTATAGTTTTTAAATTTAAAGAGAACTAAATAGGAGCTATTCTGTTTAAATTACCTAGATTTTTAACTCTTTTCAAAATAAATATGTTTTCATACCACCTGCTCGACAATGTCCGATTATATATCACGCAATCTCAACGTAAAGCAAGTCATTGACTCCCAAGGGAGATAATGTTGTATGAAACTCCCAAGGGATTAAAGTGATTTGAATTTGGAACGTTAAAATTCGTATGAAAATTCCTAGTAGATACGTATCTATCATAGATTTTTTCAATAATAATATTATATTGTTGAGAGTTTATTCGAAAATCGAACTGGCCACCTATAATTTTAATATTCTCACGTGTCAAAATCGTCAGTCACAAGTTCCTGAATCTTTAAGTACTGCTCCACCACAACTTCCATAAATGTTCCTAATAAAAATATTAGGTACTCTGTCCCTCCATAACTGGACAAATGTGTCGAATATCAATATTAATTTTTAACAAAATAAATGTTATATTTTTGTAGCCCTGGGTTTTTATTGCCTCGCAGTAGGTATGAAAAGTAGAGTATGCACCTCTGGGATAAAGCCTGTCGTCTTGGGCAGCTTGAACCCCTCGCTTTACTCAGGACTCTACATAACTCCCTCGTTTCACTCGGGAGTTAAGTTTTAACTCCCTCGCTACGCTCGGGAGTTAACTCTAGAGTCCCTCGTTACGCTCAGGGTCCAATATGCTACCCGTGACGAAAGACACTGCTTTATCCCCTTGGTACATAATCTACTATTTCCTATTTCATTTTCAAATTCTAGCTCTTAGGGTCAATTTACACTGAAACGAAACGATACGCGACTTGATAGCTATTCAAAATGGAACTTTATTAATTCCGCAAGAAGATACACATTTCATTGTAATAGTTTGAATGTCTATGAGTGTATGCAATGTATGAGTATGACTGAAGTCATATGAAACGTGAATCTTTTTGTATTTTGTTTCGGCGTGAATCAACCCTTATGGTTGGAAATACCAGAGTTGCTACTACTCATTTGAAAACTTCTTTTGAAGGCCGGTTAATCGAAACTGGTTTACTTAGAAAAGTCGTGTATAAAATCTTACTTTTATACATAATAAATGAAAATACCTATTCAACGATACCGCACACGATAGGGTAGAATAAGAAAAACGATCCCTACTTCGTAGTACTACATGTATGGGAAGTCACCCGTGAAATATAAAATAAGACATTAAATATTAACCTGAAATCAAATCACACTGCGACGCGACACGAGACGCTGAATTTTTAACATGGACATTCAAAATTGAACTTTATTCACTACTGCAGAAGACACACACACACACACGTTACATTGTAGAATCGAATTTTTTGAATCGAAATTTTGAATCGCTACTTTAAAATTGTAGCGTCGTGTCGCGTCGTGTCTCGACCTGAATAGACGCTTGGGGGGAATAAAGGCAAAATATGTAAAAAAGGTTACAAACTATTCTCATACTTACAGAATACGCGGTAAAATCGGTCAAGCCGTCTCGGAGGAGTTCTGTACATACACTGTGACACAAGAATTTTATTTATAAGATTTTTCATCATTACGAGATAGTTTTTCCTATACCAATATAATATAAAGTGACCAGATTTAATAGTAGGTAGTTTAGTTAGTTTGTTTGTTTGCTTTAGATCGACTTAAAATTACTGGACCGATTTTAATGAAGTAAGGCACCAATCACTTTTGGCTACCAGACACAGGCTACATTTTATCGCGGCAAAATGTACGATTCCCAAGTCGCACGCAGGTAATAATTTATCTTCTATACTAATATAATAAAGAGTAAAAGTTTGTTTGTTTGTTTGATTGAATAATGTACGAAACTACTTGACCGATTTTAATAAAATTTGGCACAGATATAGAGTAGATCACGGGGAAGAACATAGGCTACTTATCGCGGAAGAATGTACGGTTTCTGCGAAATTAACTTTTACGCACACGAAGTCGCTGGCGACATCTTGTTATTTATGTTTGATGTGTTACAATAGCTTTTTTAATTTACGAGAACGAATAAAACGAGGTTAACCCTTGGCATGCCTGGTGGTCAAAAGTTACACGCCATGCCTGGTGGGTCTGTCAGACCCATATTTTCAAATTGATTTTTTAAATGTAAATTGTATTATGTAAAGTGATTTAATGCGTTAAAACGGATGCTTAAAAGGAAAAAAAAGCGATAATAAATCAAATCATATTAGGAATTAACCAACTTTATTTATATTTTTTTAATTAAACAACAATCTTATTTTGCAACAAAATTTAGACATTATAAGTTTGGTAACATAATAATAAGTATTAAAAATAAAGAGATCTTTATCAGACTTCCATAAAGTGTAAAGCACTTATATATACTTAAACGTAGCAAACAAAATATTAGTCTGCATCACTTGCATTATTATCTTCTAGAGCTTTAGTTTGATAGCACTTTGCAAAAATTGAATGGTCAAGACAAATATGGCTAGTACAAGTCTCACAAATGTACTGGGTTTCGCGATCTTATCATTATGTACCACCTCAGAATCAGATTCTTCATCATTTTCCAGAGCAATGTCAAACTCTCTCCACTTGAGTTAAATACAATTTCATTCACCTCATTCAACTCTTGGAATAAAAATCTGGCTATATCCTCGTCTGGCAAACGTTTATTCATGTTGAATCTGAAATATGTAAAAACTACAACCTTTTAACACACAAATACCAATTATCATAAAAAAAAAGAAATTAATACTTACAGTGACATTATTATTGTCACGTCGTATGCCTGGTGAGGTCTATGGGACCCGCGCGCACTTTACGCATGTTTTTCTACGCTCCCAGCTAGCTGCAAACTGGGGAAGCAGGCGGTAAATATTCCGCGGTTAGTAACAGTAAGCTACTGAGAACGGTGAGGTGCGCAATTCCAAGTTGAAGGAACTACAACGGACCACGCGTTGGTGTGGGTCTGACAGACAGACAGAGATATATATATATATATATATATATATTTAAATCGACGAAGACTTCTTGCGTCCTTACAAACCGCCACCCTGTAGCGTCCACTGTATGTGGCAAGATTTTACTTGTTATTAATGCGTATATGTGTAGTTTTTATCTGTATGATCTCAAGAGTCGACGTGGTATCCCGTTATTTTATGAAATATTAATATTCAGTTTTGGAAATTTCCTGGTCATTTACTACTTCCGTTCACCACCAAAGCTATCCAGCACACAGTATATATCTGTATACTTCTATACACTGCATGGATGCTAGTACTTCCGTTCACCACCAAAGCTATCCAGCACACAGTATATATCCGTATACTTCTATACACTGCATGGATGCTCTTACCTCCCATCAATTTGTTCAAATCAATTCCGTATAATGCCCTACATATATCACCAACATTATGCAGATAAAGCTACACCCTTCAATCTTTTATGAGATTGTGATTCCGATTACTGTTTTTGTATTTTTGTAAGAAGGGTTATGTTTTTCGCGCGTATCTTGTATGTATGTATGTATGTTAAATAGTCGTCTTTTTGATTTAAATCGACCAAGTGTGTGTTGGTTAAATTTAAAAAATCTAAAATAAAATAACTAATTTAAAAAAATAAAAACAACCCGACTGACGACCGACTTCATAATTTTTTTGTGTATGATTACTTTGGAAGTTTGTTTAATTTTTGTTTAAAAATAATAATTTTACAATTTTTTGTGACGTTTGTAATTATCTAATACACGCCAAGCTTCCATTAGGTATTATAAATTAGTGTCCGACCGAGTGTTCGGTTTCGGTTTCGGTCGAGTTTCAGCAAAAAAACGTGTTTCGGTTTAGTTTTGGTTTTGCCGAAACTACGACCGAAACCGAAATTGCATTCTGCATGTGCATGGAGTTCTCGGGCTGTGATCGGTAATGTTCGACGCTTTTTTAAATTCCAACTAAGCGACGCGCGACGCGACGATGACATTTTATAAGGTTTTGTTACAGGACATGATTTATTTAACTCCGTTGCATTTACTTGAGATGGGGTAAAAATAATAAAAGTAAGTATTTGATTTTACACATTTACAGTTGGTATACATAAAAAAACACTAACTCGCGCATTGTCTAAACGTCATTTTGAAATAGCTATTGTAGACCAATGCCGATAATTTTTGAAACAAAAAAAAGTATAGTAGGATGAAACCCACTGGAAAAGGAAAAAAATATAACAAATAATAAGGAAAAAATAAATTACGGGCGATTTGAGGTTGGGAAGTGTAAGGGGTGAGTTACAAGGGGTAAAAAATGGCTTATCTCGATTTTCGGCAAAACTACGAGTCCTATGGAAAAAAGTAAAATAGCAAAGTAATTATAGGTGATAAAAAGATCTACAACGTTTGTACTTATTTACAGTTTTTTCACATAACTTCATAATTTATGTGAAAAATTCAACTAACCAAGTGTTTGTTCTTTTTTTATATTTATGTTATTACAAAAAAATTCACGACATTTGGTGAAAACGTACCCGTGTGTTTCAAATATATTGTAATTTTTTTATTTAAAATATTTATTTTTTCACTTATATCAAAAAATTAACCCTAATTTTCAGTCGAAAACTCTCACGTCAAAATATATATTTTTTTATTTTAAAGTCGGTGGGCTTTTTATTCG
The DNA here is from genome assembly GCA_905404095.1 of Glaucopsyche alexis. NCBI lineage: Eukaryota > Metazoa > Arthropoda > Insecta > Lepidoptera > Lycaenidae > Glaucopsyche > Glaucopsyche alexis. The sequence continues at coordinate 21,889,427 of FR990045.1, forward strand.
TTGAAATCTCTCTTTTCTGATAATGTAAAAAAAATTACATTACCACAGTAAAAGTTCTCAAAAAAATGCAAAGAAAAGAACAGGTAGTAAGGCCCAGACCCGCTTAGCCCGTTCCCCACTTCTCTCTGAAATACCTTTTGATGGGCTAAAATTATCCGTAGGTCACTCATGTATTTAAGATATCTTAAAATAGCAATAAATAAGCATCTATGGATATAATTTAATGACGATTGGACAACTTACACAAAATATTGTAGATGAAGACATCTACAATATTTTGTAGATATCTTCTACTAAAATATTTTGTGCCTAGTTTCAATAAGAATTGAGGCTAGGCGGGTCTAGGTTATGTGAAAAAAATATAAATATAAAGTTTGGACGCCTCACACGCGTTTTATACTATAATCAGGAAACCGTAAGATGAAAAATCATCGCTTAAACAATGACTGATCTACCACAGCGTCAATACATATCCTTAAATAGAGCCAATAATATTATATTACACTAAATTATAAACAGTTTATTTGGAATATTGATATTTTTTTTACATCTCTATCATTATCATCTAGTACAAAATAATTTATGTATGCATTACGAGTATGATACATCAGCATGTGACCCCTCTTGCCCCCATTAATACCGTATTTTGATGATTTTACAATAAAACAAGGTATGGTGACTACAATAAATATTTCTTAGTGTTTTGTCATTTTTTATATATTTATTTACGTTTTTTTTTCTTGCATCCGTTGCACATAAAATATATAATATGCATTAAATGAACAATATAATGTAGCAAATATGTAACAAACAATATAAAAAAATATCGGCAAGCGGTATTGAGAAATGGGAAAATAATAAAAGAGAACGGGGAACGAATAAAACTGGTTATTCTATCAAAAAAATGTTAATTAATATATTTTTAACCATTTAGAATTTAATAATGCCAGGCAACAGGACTCATCCTTAGGATAAACGGAAACGTTTAAAAAAAGATTCAACTCATTTCATTGCCCATATTTTTCTTAATTTATGGAACAAACAGACCTACGGACAGCTTTAGTTTTTTTTTTTATTATTTCATTTTATATTACATAAATTAAATTAAATAAGTAAAAAGCAAAACAGTCTACAGTCATGTTTGAAGTTCCTAGTTGTAAAAACATCAATTTTTCTATAAGTTTATTAGTGAATTTCGGGTATTTCAACAGATTTATGTTGTGAACTTGTCACAACGCGGCCTTTCGAGAGTAGAGCACACCCGAGGCGTGTTTAATGGTGTAGATCTTTCTATTAGGTACCTACAAATTTGCCATTTGACTTTTTCCATAGGACTTGTAGTTTTGCCAGAAATCGAGATAAACCGTTTTCTATCCTTAAAAACTCACTTCCTTACACTTCCCGACCTCAAATTGCCCGTAAAATACTTTTTCCTTTTATTTTTGTTAAATTCTCTTCCTTTTCCAATGGGTTTCATCCTACTATAAGTTTTTTTTTTCACTTTTGACCATTTTCAAAGGTAAAAGCACTAGTCTATTAGGCTTACGAGGTGTTTGACTAGCTTGCATTGTGCCTAATTCGCTTAAGAACGACTTCAATTTAAGCCTGAAATTTTGTTCATAGATTAGAATGATGGAACGTTTGACCATATTTAACTGTCACACCGTTGACCGTACACGACAATGACACTTTTGCGATATTCTATTTTCTCATAATTATGAGAACGCCATGCTTAGTTAATAAGGCTAACTCTCGTAACCTACTTCGCGATTTGATTTAGGTATAACGAGATAGTCGTTTCGTGAATTGGGCTAAGCTTAAAGTATTTAAGATCCGTTGTACATAATAATATAGCTGGTTTACAATAAACAATTGTAAATATTTTAGTGCTTTTTCGTGTTTTGCTCGCAACACAGATTTGTATAAATAAACTACTAAGCGGCAGTAAATCAAAAGCATGTTAGGACATGTCTAAGGAGGGTTCTGTAACTATCAACGCGCCTTCTTTGAATTACTTAAAAAGTTGTAGTCCGATTGCGCTCAAAATAAGTTCTCTAAAAGGTTTTTAGCATGATCTATCAGCATACAAACTTTCCAGTTTCTATCTCCTATAGTTTAAAAATGCCAGCGGGGGACCAAATTATAAAACCACTTTGGAAGCCGATTACTCGAAAATGGTTCTTTGTAAAAAAGTTATGTATGAAACCACGCCTTTATTTTAGATCTTTTCGACGATATCTCACACGATGGAGTAGAATGAAACAATATTTTTCATGCCTATTTCACATGTATGGAGGAGCCACCCCTCTAAAATATGAAATTATTATTATTTTATGATGTAGAACACGGATCTATACACAATATATAACTTTACCAAATCTCTCCCATTTATGTTCAAAATTACAGTAGCTAGAGGGGCAGACAGAAAGAAGGACTAACTGACGAAGCAAAACTATAAGGGTTCCTTGAATACTATGGAACCCTAAAAAGACTGACTGATTAAACTAGCGTTTCTTTTATTTTTCTCTCAAAACATGATCCTTGTACCTACGGAAGTTTCGGTTGCGGCCGAAACTGAGACCGTTGCCGAAATTCGTTTTCGGTTTCGGTCGTAAAAACCAGCTTCGGTCAGACACTATTTTAAAATAAGATGATGATGATGATTACTGTAACGTACATAGTGGCATATGCTTGCAGTTCTTAAAACAATAATTCGAAATTTCCAAACGCGTATCTTTAAAGACTGAGGAGTTTTGTTCAGTTCTTTTGGATCCAGGGAATACCTTCTTATTATACAGGGTATAATCTTATTTTTTTGGTAGCATAATATGCTTAAGTTACTTCAGGAAAAGTCTAAATCACTATATTATATGTCTATATAAATTTTGAGGAGTTCCCTCGATTCCTCACGGATCCCATCATCAAGTTTCCATGTTAATGACAACAACAAAATAATTTTACAAAATATAAGTCCATAGACGGTAGAGTAACGTTTAAAGATCACCGTGTTGGTGAAAAATACTAGGAGAAGTACCTTTTGTATCATCATAATGTAATGATGTATGGTGTAATGGTGGTGGTGATAATGATGATCACTTAATTGCCATGGAAGCATATGCTTGCAGTTCTTTAAACAACGCTGAAATCCCTAAACATGTATCTATAAGGAGTCAGGAGTTCTGTTCTGTACTTTTGGATCCAGGGTATACCTTGGCGCAAAATCTTAATTTTTGGTAGCATAATATGCTTAGACTACTTCAGAAAAAGCCGAAATCGCCATAAGTATCCATATAAATTTTGATTCCTCATGGATCCCATCATCAGGTCACCACTTTTTTTTAAACGGGACTTTGGGGTTATACCCTTTAGATCAAAAAAAGAATTTTGAAAATCGGTCCATAGACGGCTGAATTATCGTCTAACATACAAAATAAGAATAAAATATTATACAGCCGAATACATAACCGCCTCCTTTTTTGGAAGTCGGTTAACAAAATATGCGATGCGACCGCGCTGCTGGCGCTGACGAACGGCTCGCTTCCCGCCCCCCGCGCGCCCCACACCCGTGCACCCTAAAAGGCCCCAGTAGGATCAAGGCGGTGTCCTGATATAAGAAAAATTCTGGACGCAAGATGATGCTCGTGGAGAACTGAAAAAAACTTTTTGTGTATATTCAGGGAGACGCAATATAATCGGTAAACTAAATGCTCAATATACGGTACAAAATATACGCTTCTCAGTAGCGCCCTCGAAATTCCACGCGGCCGATGGCTGAACTACGAAATACGCTGAAAATCATTCTAGTGATGAAATTGAGTCCATGCCAATTTTTTGCCTATGCATTCTAATGATGAAAAGACACCCTTGGACGAAAAATGAGGGTCGGTTAATCTTGCGTCCGTATACCGGACGCAACAAGTCGGTCGGACGTGGCATCATTCGTAAAAATCGCCATGTAGGACGCAACATGATTCGCAAGATGCATATATATATATATATATATATATATATATATATATATATATATATATATATATATATATATATATATATATATATATATATATATGTCGTCTGATGGCTAATGATTTTGGATCTATACCATTGAGATATAGGTAATTGTGGGCTTGCATGGGTAAATCGTGCAAAGAGAATTATTACAGACTTACAATATCACTTGTTTATTCGGAATTACAATTCTTTATCAATGTACTACACCTTACATAATCACTATACTTTAACACTGGCACTAAAACGAAACTATGGACAGTTCCTAGGCTTGTTGCCCGAACAACGACTACCCGAGATGTGATAGCTCATCCTCTTAACGTGGTAGGGTGGAACCCATCCCCACAACACATCCCAACTTCAGACTAGACTCCGTCAAAGCGCGCCAAACACGTTTCTAATAGAGGGCACACTTGTAGTTTCGTTTCCGCTTTATGACCGGATGCGACACGGCCATCCTGTGTAGCACACGTCCCCGTGTGTGCTAGTCTGAAACAAAAGAAAATACCACACAGTATCGTTCACGCTCGGCTATACCTGACCTTATCTATTTTGTCTCATAACAAACTCAACTCCTTTTATCAATAATCATTTTACTTTTAACTCAATATTTTGTGATTTGTGATATTAAAAAGTGTTCTACAATAGTCAGCCCTGTGACCATTACAAATATGTCGAGTAGTCATCCCTGTGACTACAAGTGTTCTACAATAGTCAGCCCTGTGACCATTACAAATATGTCGAGTAGTCATCCCTGTGACTACAAGTGTTCTACGATAGTCAGCCCTGTGACCATTACAAATAATATGTCGAGTAGTCATCCCTGTGACTACAAGTGTTCTACAATAGTCAGCCCTGTGACCATTTCAAATATGTCGATTAGTCATCTCTGTGACTACAAGTGTAATACACAAACACACACGCATACATAGTTTGTCATCCCTGTGACTAAACCGCAACAAAATCACTAATCGAAAATCTATTTACTTCCGCATTACTGCTTTTCAAAACTTGTATTATTGTACTATCTCTGTTACTGTATAAAACAAATCAATGTTTCTTCTACACTAAGATCTTTTAAAATGTACTCATTTAAAAGACTACCGAGTCATCACACTACAGTCACGAGATAAACAATTACGCTCACCAAATAATTTTAGTTCCAAATCTGATACTTCAATGAAGTACAGAGTGCAGATCCCTGGCCGCCGCGGCACCCCGTCGCACGGCCCACACCACCCGCTGCGCTCCGTCGCGTCGCGTCTCGTCGCGTCGCGTCGCGTCTGTACACAAAATAATACAGCACAAAAATTGTCCAAACTATGTCCAATTACGTTCTTTTTAGGGTTCCGTATCTAAGGGTAAAAAACAGGAACATAAAATCTAAGACTTTGCTGTATGTCTGTCTGTCACCAGGCTGTATCTCAAGAACTGCGATAGCTAGAAAATGGATTTCCTTTCTCTTTAAGATAAAAATGTCAGATTTGATTATGCAATAAAGTTAATTTCATTTCCTTTCAACAATCAAACTGATTCAATGAGGAAAGGCTTTTACAGTCTTACTATACCAGAAGACTTCCAAGTGCGTTTACAACCTTTTACACGATAACCAAGTTCACCGAATTTCACTGGAGTCCACCGAAGAGCTTTCTTATCTGCCTTAGTCACAGCCACTGGACCGTTGGGCGTGTGCTGCCGCGATCACCGTCATCACCAGCGCTTTCTTATCCGCCTCAGTCACAGCAACTGAACCGTTGAGCGTGTGCTGCTGCAATCACCATCAACACCAGCCATAGGCACCTGCTTACCGCATACCGCAACTTCTGAAACCGTCAAATTATTTCTTTTAATTTCTTTTCTTTTTGTTGTCAATTAAACTATTTCCTATAATTTATGTAACCTATAGTGATGCAAGCTTATGGACCATTCACCTCACATAAACAATATTATCATGTTATTTTTGTACTTTCAATCATTCCAATCCGCCTAGTCTAAACGTGTAATAGATAGACAAACATGTAATGTTCTAAATTTTAACAGCTTACAACAACGATATCATGAAAAGTTTTCTCGCGAATTGCGAATGTCCTAGAACTTATTATCATGTCATCTAACAGTTCTTTTAGACACTTTCAGAATAAACAACAACATACATGACATTATTTAAAGTCACTTTTGAAACTGACCAATGATTAATTTCTCTTACTACGTGTGTAGTAACGCCAAATAAGAAATAAGGCTATTCACAAACTGTATGTACTGTGATTAAAAACCAACTACAAAGTTTAGCTTCAATAATTACTAGGTAGGTAGACGTAAAACTTAATTGAATTCGTTTCAAACTAATATCGCCTAAACATTGTTAATTGTTAAGTACACGTCAACTGATTTTGTTTACGCAGTGCACCAGCTATTGTTTTTCAGGAATACCTGCAATTGGGGCTGTCTTTGTTTTCGCATGAGTTGTTTACAACTTGCGCGTACTGCCGTGACTTGTCATTTTATACAAAGTACAATGTGATGTCACTAAATGGAATGTCGATAATGATTATAATTACCAGAAATAATTTAGCTTTTTCCATCCACTTCGGTTAATCAAACAGTAATAATAATGAGTCTGTAAGACGTATGTCGTATGTACTGAGTACTTGTTTTTACTTTGCGTTAATTTCTACTCACTTTGTTTATTTTTCATAATACTTTGGTTATAATACCAGAATAATTTAGAACCCTATAATGAATTAAGCAACGTTAACGATACAACCAGTTTCCATCACTGTGAAGCGACTAGACCAGTCCACCAGAGGCACAATGAACATCCATTTGGCACCGCCGCCATGGAGGAGCCTCCACTCTGCCGCTGCTCGGTCACGCAGCGCCGCTTGTTGTCCCCTTGGCGCGGCTATACATTGCCCAGTCTAAGTCCATCTGCACAAAACAGAACAGCAAAACAACAGAACACTAAATTGTAAAGGTTATTTTGAGATATAAGCAAGCAATTTCATGAACACTTGAAACACGAGATAAATCACTAGTTTATTGAACGTCTTAAAAATTATTGCGAGAAATAAAAAGTTGGCTACCGCCTTTTACCAAAACCACCAAATACGTAACCAAAGCCTGTTGTTAAGCTACCATCCACCGCGCTCGTGTCACCACCATAGATGTCATGGCACTGTCGTCATCACCTCACCGTTATCCTTACTTCAACTCCCGTTTTCATGGCGGGCACGAACAAAGGGTTATTGGTACAAGGTCACCTTGCAGCATTCAATTCACTGCTGTCCCATAGTTTCACAATTACACAGTCTGCATAGCGTGCTGCCTTGTTGTACATACTGCCAAACTCGATCCACATCAATTGCAATGATTATTATCACTTTTTGTAGCCTTTGTGCGAGCTAGATTACACTTTTTTTTGTAATACCCTTACTTTTTCGGACAATAATTTTCTTTCTTTGCACGACTTGATCCCGATTCTGATGTCGTCTGATGGCTCATTGATTTTGGATCTATACCATTGAGATATAGGTAATTGTGGGCTTGCATGGGTAAATCGTGCAAAGAGAATTATTACAGACTTACAATATCACTTGTTTATTCGGAATTACAATTCTTTATCAATGTACTACACCTTACATAATCACTATACTTTAACACTGGCACTAAAACGAAACTATGGACAGTTCCTAGGCTTGTTGCCCGAACAACGACTACCCGAGATGTGATAGCTCATCCTCTTAACGTGGTAGGGTGGAACCCATCCCCACAACACATCCCAACTTCAGACTAGACTCCGTCAAAGCGCGCCAAACACGTTTCTAATAGAGGGCACACTTGTAGTTTCGTTTCCGCTTTATGACCGGATGCGACATATATATATATATATATACATCTTGCGAATCATGTTGCGTCCTACATGGCGATTTTTACGAATGATGCCGCGTCCGACCGACTTGTTGCGTCCGGTATACGGACGCAAGATTAACCGACCCTCATTTTTCGTCCAAGGGTGTCTTTTCATCATTAGAATGCATAGGCAAAAAATTGGCATGGACTCAATTTCATCACTAGAATGATTTTCAGCGTATTTTGTAGTTCAGCCATCGGCCGCGTGGAATTTCGAGGGCGCTACTGAGAAGCGTATATTTTGTACCGTATATTGAGCATTTACTTTACCGATTATATTGCGTCTCCCTGAATATACACAAAATGTTTTTTTCAGTTCTCCACGAGCGTCATCTTGCGTCCAGAATTTTTCTTAATATCAGGACATCGCCTAGATCCTACTTGGGGCCTTTTAAGGTGCACGCGTGTGGGGCGCGCGGGAGGCGGGAAGCGAGCCGGGCGTCAGCGCCAGCAGCGCGGTCGCATCGCATATTTAGTTAACCGACTTCCAAAAAAGGAGGCGGTTATGTATTCGGCTGCATAATATTTTATTATTATTTTGTATGTTAGACGATAATTCCACCGTGTATGGACCGATTTCCAAAATTCTTTTTTTGATCTAAAGGGTATAATCCCAAGGTCCCGTTTTAAAAATTTTCGATTTCGGCGATTTCGGATTTTTCTGAAGTAGTCTAAGCATATTATGCTACCAAAAATTAAGATTTTACGCCAAGGTATACCCTGGATCCAAAAGTACAGAATAGAACTCTTGACTTATAGATACATGTTTGGGGATTTCAGCGTTGTTTAAAGAACTGAAGTATATGCCTCCATGGCAATTAAGTGATCATCATTATCACCACCACCATTACACCATACATCATCACATTATGATGATATAAAAGGTACTTCTCCTAGTATTTTCACCAACACGGAGATCTTTAAACGTTACTCTACCGCCTATGAACTTATTTGTAAAATTATTTTGTTGTTGTCATTAACATGGAAACTTGATGATGGGATCCGTGAGGAATCGAGGGAACTCCTCAAAATTTATATAGACATATAATATAGTGATTTAGACTTTTCCTGAAGTAACTTAAGCATATTATGCTACAAAAAAAATAAGATTATACCCTGTATAATAAGAAGGTACTTCCTGGATCCAAAAGAACTGAACAATACTCCTCAGTCTTTAAAGATACGCGTTTGGAAATTTCGGCATTATTGTTTTAAGAACTGCAAGCATATGCCACTATGTACGTTACAGTAATCATCATCATCATCTTATTTTAAAATAGTGTCTGACCGAAGCTGGTTTTTACGACCGAAACCGAAAACAAATTTCGGCAACGGTCTCAGTTTCGGCCGCAACCGAAACTTCCGTAGGTACAAGGATCATGTTTTGAGAGAAAAATAAAGGAAACGTTAGTTTAATCAGTCAGTCTTTTTAGGGTTCCATAGTATTGAAGGAACCCTTATAGTTTTGCTTCGTCAGTTAGTCTTTCTTTCTGTCTGCCCCTCTAGCTACTGTAATTTTGAACATAAATGGGAGAGATTTGGTAAAGTTATATATTGTGTATAGATCCGTGTTCTACATCATAAAATAATAATAATTTCATATTTTAGAGGGGTGGCTCCTCCATACATGTGAAATAGGCATGAAAAATATTGTTTCATTCTACTCCATCGTGTGAGATATCGTCGAAAAGATCTAAAATAAAGGCGTGGTTTCATACATAACTTTTTTACAAAGAACCATTTTCGAGTAATCTGCTTCCAAAGTGGTTTTATAATTTGGTCCCCCGCTGGCATTTTTAAACTATAGGAGATATAAACTGGAAAGTTTGTATGCTGATAGATCATGCTAAAAACCTTTTAGAGAATTTATTTTGAGCGCAATCGGACTACAACTTTTTAAGTAATTCAAAGAAGGCCTATTGCGCGTTGATAGTTACAGAACCCTCCTTAGACATGTCCTAACATGCTTTTGATTTACTGCCGCTTAGTAGTTTATTTATACAAATCTGTATTGCGAGCAAAACACGAAAAAGCACTATAATATTTACAATTGTTTATTGTAAAACAGCTATATTATTATGTACAACGGATCTTAAATACTTTAAGCTTAGCCCAATTCACGAAACGACTATCTCGTTATACCTAAATCAAATCGCGAAGTAGGTTACGAGAGTTAGCCTTATTAACTAAGCATGGCTTTCTCATAATTATGAGAAAATAGAATATCGCAAAAGTGTCATTGTCGTGTACGGTCAACGGTGTGACAGTTAAATATGGTCAAACGTTCCATCATTCTAATCTATGAACAAAATTTCAGGCTTAAATTGAAGTCGTTCTTAAGCGAATTAGGCACAATGCAAGCTAGTCAAACACCTCGTAAGCCTAATAGACTAGTGCTTTTACCTTTGAAAATGGTCAAAAGTGAAAAAAAAAAATTATATTGTTTGTTACATATTTGTTACATAATATTGTTCATTTAATGCATATTATATATTTTATGTGCAACGGATGCAAGAAAAATAACGTAAATAAATATATAAAAAATGACAAAACACTAAGAAATATTTATTGTAGTCACTATACCTTGTTTTATTGTAAAATCATCAAAATACGGTATTAATGGGGGCAAGAGGGGTCACTTGCTGATGTATCATACTCGTAATGCATACATAAATTATTTTGTACTAGATGATAATGATAGAGATGTAAAAAAAATATCAATATTCCAAATAAACTGTTTATAATTTACTGTAATATAATATTATTGGTACTATATTGTATTGACGCTGTGGTACATCAGTCATTGTTTAAGCGATGATTTTTCATCTTACGGTTTCCTGATTATAGTATAAAACGCGTGTGAGGCGTGCAAACTTTATATTTATATTTTTTTCACATAACCTAGACCCGCCTAGCCTCAATTCTTATTGAAGCTAGGCACAAAATATTTTAGATGAAGATATCTACAAAATATTGTAGATGTCTTCAATCTTCATCTACAATATTTTGTGTAAGTTGTCCAATCGTCTTTAAATTATATCCATAGATGCTTATTTATTGCTATTTTAAGATATCTTAAATACATGAGTGACCTACGGATAATTTTAGCCCATCAAAAGGTATTTCAGAGAGAAGTGGGGAACGGGCTAAGCGGGTCTGGGCCTTACTACCTGTTCTTTTCTTTGCATTTTTTTGAGAACTTTTACTGTGGTAATGTATTTTTTTACATTATCAGAAAAGAGAGATTTCAACGAATAAAAAGCCCACCGACATTAAAAAAAAAAGATATTTTGACGTGAGAGTTTTCGACTGAAAATTAGGGTAAATTTTTTGATATTAAGTCAAAATAAGGTGAAAAAAAAAATATAAAAAAAAATAACAATATATTTGAAACACACGGGTACGTTTTCACCAAATGTCGTGATTTTTTTTGTAATAACATAAATATAAAAAAAGAACAAACACTTCGTTAGTTGAATTTTTCACATAAATTATGAAGTTATGTGGAAAAACTGTAAATAAGTACAAACGTTGTAGATCTTTTTATCAACTATAACTTTAACTTTGCTATTTTACTTTTTTTCCATAGGACTCGTAGTTTTGCCGAAAATCGAGATAAGCCGTTTTTTACCCCTTGTAACTCACCCCCTTACACTTCCCAACCTCAAATCGCCCGTAATTTATTTTTTCCTTATTTTTTGTTATATTTGTTTCCTTTTCCAGTGGGTTTCATCCTACTATACTTTTTTTTGTTTCAAAAATTATCGGCATTGGTCTACAATAGCTATTTCAAAATGACGTTTAGACAATGCGCGAGTTAGTGTTTTTTTTTTATGTATACCAACTGTAAATGTGTAAAATCAAATACTTACTTTTATTACTTTTACCCCATCTCAAGTAAATGCAACGGAGTTAAATAAATCATGTCCTGTAATAAAACCTTATAAAATGTCATCGTCGCGTCGCGCGTCGCTTAGTTGGAATTTAAAAAAGCGTCGAACATTACCGATCACAGCCCGAGAACTCCATGCACATGCAGAATGTAGTTTCGGTTTCGGTCGTAGTTTCGGCAAAACCAAAACTAAACCGAGACACGTTTTTTTGCTGAAACTCGACCGAAACCGAAACCGAACACTCGGTCGGACACTAATTTATAATACCTAATGGAAGCTTGGCGCGTATTCGATAATTACAAACGTCACAAAAATATTATTTTTAAACAAAAATTAAACAGACTTCCAAAGTAATCATACACAAAAAAATTATGAAATCGGTCGTCAGTCGGGTTGTTTTTATTTTTTTAAATTAGTTATTTTATTTTAGATTTTTTAAATTTAACCAACACACACTTGGTCGATTTTAATCAAAAAGACGACTATTTAACATACATACATACATACATAAAAGATACGCGCGAAAAAAATAACCCTTCTTACAAAAATACAAAAACAGTAATTCGGAATCATAATCTCATAAAAGATTGAAGGGTGTAGCTTTATCTGCATAATGTTGGTAATATATGTAGGGCATTATACGGAATTGATTTTAACAAATTGATGAGAGGTAAGAGCATCCATGCAGTGTATAGAAGTATACGGATATATACTGTGTGCTGGATAGCTTTGGTGGTGAACGGAAGTACTAGCATCCATGCAGTGTATAGAAGTATACGGATATATACTGTGTGCTGGATAGCTTTGGCAGTGAACGGAAGTACTAAATGACCTGGAAATTTCCAAAACTGAATATTCATATTTCATTATATAACGCGATACCACGTCGACTCTCGATATCATACTGATAAAAACTACATATATACGCATTAATAACATGTAAAATCTTGCCACATACAGTGGACGCTACAGGGTGGCAGTTTGTAAGGACGCAAGAAGTCTTCGTCGATTTAAATATATATATATATATATATATATATATATATATATATATATATATATATATATATATATATATATATATATATATATATATATATATATATATATATATATATATATATATATATATATATATATATATATATTTATATATATATATATATATATATATATATATATATATATATATATATATATATATATATATATATATATATATATATATATATATATATATATATATATATTTAAATCGACGAAGACTTCTTGCGTCCTTACAAACCGCCACCCTGTAGCGTCCACTGTATGTGGCAAGATTTTACTTGTTATTAATGCGTATATGTGTAGTTTTTATCTGTATGATCTCAAGAGTCGACGTGGTATCCCGTTATTTTATGAAATATTAATATTCAGTTTTGGAAATTTCCTGGTCATTTACTACTTCCGTTCACCACCAAAGCTATCCAGCACACAGTATATATCTGTATACTTATATACACTGCATGGATGCTAGTACTTCCGTTCACCACCAAAGCTATCCAGCACACAGTATATATCCGTATACTTCTATACACTGCATGGATGCTCTTACCTCCCATCAATTTGTTCAAATCAATTCCGTATAATGCCCTACATATATCACCAACATTATGCAGATAAAGCTACACCCTTAAATCTTTTATGAGATTGTGATTCCGATTACTGTTTTTGTATTTTTGTAAGAAGGGTTATGTTTTTCGCGCGTATCTTGTATGTATGTATGTATGTATGTTAAATAGTCGTCTTTTTGATTTAAATCGACCAAGTGTGTGTTGGTTAAATTTAAAAAATCTAAAATAAAATAACTAATTTAAAAAAATAAAAACAACCCGACTGACGACCGACTTCATAATTTTTTTGTGTATGATTACTTTGGAAGTTTGTTTAATTTTTGTTTAAAAATAATAATTTTACAATTTTTTGTGACGTTTGTAATTATCGAATACACGCCAAGCTTCCATTAGGTATTATAAATTAGTGTCCGACCGAGTGTTCGGTTTCGGTTTCGGTCGAGTTTCAGCAAAAAAACGTGTTTCGGTTTAGTTTTGGTTTTGCCGAAACTACGACCGAAACCGAAATTGCATTCTGCATGTGCATGGAGTTCTCGGGCTGTGATCGGTAATGTTCGACGCTTTTTTAAATTCCAACTAAGGGACGCGCGACGCGACGATGACATTTTTTAAGGTTTTGTTACAGGACATGATTTATTTAACTCCGTTGCATTTACTTGAGATGGGGTAAAAATAATAAAAGTAAGTATTTGATTTTACACATTTACAGTTGGTATACATAAAAAAAAACACTAACTCGCGCATTGTCTAAACGTCATTTTGAAATAGCTATTGTAGATCAATGCCGATAATTTTTGAAATAAAAAAAAAGTATAGTAGGATGAAACCCACTGGAAAAGGAAAAAAATATTACAAAAAATAAGGGAAAAATAAATTACGGGCGATTTGAGGTTGGGAAGTGTAAGGAGGTGAATTACAAGGGGTAAAAAACGGCTTATCTCGATTTTCGGCAAAACTACGAGTCCTATGGAAAAAAGTAAACTAGAAAAGTTATAGGTGATAAAAAGATCTACAACGTTTGTACTTATTTACAGTTTTTTCACATAACTTCATAATTTATGTGAAAAATTTCTTTTTTTATATTTATGTTATTACAAAAAAAATCACGACATTTGGTGAAAACGTACCCGTGTGTTTCAAATATATTGTAATTTTTTTTATTTAAAATATTTATTTTTTCACCTAATATCAAAAAATTAACCCTAATTTTCAGTCGAAAACTCTCACGTCAAAATATATTTTTTTTTTATTTTAAAGTCGGTGGGCTTTTTATTCGTTGAAATCTCTCTTTTCTGATAATGTAAAAAAAAATACATTACCACAGTAAAAGTTCTCAAAAAAATGCAAAGAAAAGAACAGGTAGTAAGGCTTAGACCCGCTTAGCCCGTTCCCCACTTCTCTCTGAAATACCTTTTGATGGGCTAAAATTATCCGTAGGTCACTCATGTATTTAAGCTATCTTAAAATAGCAATAAATAAGCATCTTTGCATATAATTTAAAGACGATTGGACAACTTACACAAAATATTGTAGATGAAGACATCTACAATATTTTGTAGATATCTTCTACTAAAATATTTTGTGCCTAGCTTCAATAAGAATTGAGGCTAGGCGGGTCTAGGTTATGTGAAAAAAATATAAATATAAAGTTTGCACGCCTCACACGCGTTTTATACTATAATCAGGAAACCGTAAGATGAAAAATCATCGCTTAAACAATGACTGATCTACCACAGCGTCAATACATATCCTTAAATAGAGCCAATAATATTATATTACACTAAATTGTAAACAGTTTATTTGGAATATTGATATTTTTTTTACATCTCTATCATTATCATCTAGTACAAAATAATTTATGTATGCATTACGAGTATGATACATCAGCATGTGACCCCTCTTGCCCCCATTAATACCGTATTTTGATGATTTTACAATAAAACAAGGTATGGTGACTACAATAAATATTTCTTAGTGTTTTGTCATTTTTTATATATTTATTTACGTTTTTTTTTCTTGCATCCGTTGCACATAAAATATATAATATGCATTAAATGAACAATATAATGTAGCAAATATGTAACAAACAATATAAAAAAATATCGGCAAGCGGTATTGAGAAATGGGAAAATAATAAA
Organism: Glaucopsyche alexis; assembly: GCA_905404095.1. Lineage (NCBI taxonomy): Eukaryota > Metazoa > Arthropoda > Insecta > Lepidoptera > Lycaenidae > Glaucopsyche > Glaucopsyche alexis. The sequence goes on from FR990045.1 coordinate 21,904,988, forward strand.
AGAGAACGAGGAACGAATAAAACTGGTTATTCTATCAAAAAAATGTTAATTAATATATTTTTAACCATTTAGAATTTAATAACGCCAAGCAACAGGGCTCATCCTTAGGATAAACGGAAACGTTTAAAAAAAGATTCAACTCATTTCATTGCCCATATTTTTCTTAATTTATGGAACAAACAGACCTACGGACAGCTTTAGTTTTTTTTTTATTATTTCATTTTATATTACATAAATTAAATTAAATAAGTAAAAAGCAAAACAGTCTACAGTCGTGTTTGAAGTTCCTAGTTGTAAAAACATCAATTTTTCTATAAGTTTATTATTGAATTTCGGGTATTTCAACAGATTTATGTTGTGAACTTGTCACAACGCGGCTTTTCGAGAGTAGAGCACACCCGAGGCGTGCTTAAAGGTGTAGATCTTTCTATTAGGTACCTACAAATTTGCCATTTGACTTTTTCCATAGGACTTGTAGTTTTGCCAGAAATCGAGATAAACCGTTTTCTATCCTTAAAAACTCACTTCCTTACACTTCCCGACCTCAAATTGCCCGTAAAATACTTTTTCCTTTTATTTTTGTTAAATTCTCTTCCTTTTCCAATGGGTTTCATCCTACTATAAGTTTTTTTTTTCACTTTTGACCATTTTCAAAGGTAAAAGCACTAGTCTATTGGGCTTACGAGGTGTTTGACTAGCTTGCATTGTGCCTAATTCGCTTAAGAACGACTTCAATTTAAGCCTGAAATTTTGTTCATAGATTAGAATTATGGAACGTTTGACCATATTTAACTGTCACACCGTTGACCGTACACGACAATGACACTTTTGCGATATTCTATTTTCTCATAATTATGAGAAAGCCATGCTTAGTTAATAAGGCTAACTCTCGTAACCTACTTCGCGATTTGATTTAGGTATAACGAGATAGTCGTTTCGTGAATTGGGCTAAGCTTAAAGTATTTAAGATCCGTTGTACATAATAATATAGCTGGTTTACAATAAACAATTGTAAATATTTTAGTGCTTTTTCGTGTTTTGCTCGCAACACAGATTTGTATAAATAAACTACTAAGCGGCAGTAAATCAAAAGCATGTTAGGACATGTCTAAGGAGGGTTTCGTAACTATCAACGCGCAATAGGCCTTCTTTGAATTACTTAAAAAGTTGTAGTCCGATTGCGCTCAAAATAAGTTCTCTAAAAGGTTTTTAGCATGATCTATCAGCATACAAACTTTCCAGTTTCTATCTCCTATAGTTTAAAAATGCCAGCGGGGGACCAAATTATAAAACCACTTTGGAAGCCGATTACTCGAAAATGGTTCTTTGTAAAAAAAGTTATGTATGAAACCACGCCTTTATTTTAGATCTTTTCGACGATATCTCACACGATGGAGTAGAATGAAACAATATTTTTCATGCCTATTTCACATGTATGGAGGAGCCACCCCTCTAAAATATGAAATTATTATTATTTTATGATGTAGAACACGGATCTATACACAATATATAACTTTACCAAATCTCTCCCATTTATGTTCAAAATTACAGTAGCTAGAGGGGCAGACAGAAAGAAGGACTAACTGACGAAGCAAAACTATAAGGGTTCCTTGAATACTATGGAACCCTAAAAAGACTGACTGATTAAACTAACGTTTCCTTTATTTTTCTCTCAAAACATGATCCTTGTACCTACGGAAGTTTCGGTTGCAGCCGAAACTGAGACCGTTGCCGAAATTCGTTTTCGGTTTCGGTCGTAAAAACCAGCTTCGGTCAGACACTATTTTAAAATAAGATGTTGATGATGATTACTGTAACGAACATAGTGGCATATGCTTGCAGTTCTTAAAACAATAATGCCGAAATTTCCAAACGCGTATCTTTAAAGACTGAGGAGTTTTGTTCAGTTCTTTTGGATTCAGGGAATACCTTCTTATTATACAGGGTATAATCTTATTTTTTTGGTAGCATAATATTCTTAAGTTACTTCAGGAAAAGTCTAAATCACTATATTATATGTCTATATAAATTTTGAGGAGTTCCCTCGATTCCTCACGGATCCCATCATCAAGTTTCCATGTTAATGACAACAACAAAATAATTTTACAAAATATAAGTCCATAGACGGTAGAGTAACGTTTAAAGATCACCGTGTTTGTGAAAAATACTTGGAGAAGTACCTTTTGTATCGTCATAATGTAATGATGTATGGTGTAATGGTGGTGGTGATAATGATGATCACTTAATTGCCATGGAAGCATATGCTTGCAGTTCTTTAAACAACGCTGAAATCCCCAAACATGTATCTATAAGGAGTCAGGAGTTCTGTTCTGTACTTTTGGATCCAGGGTATACCTTGGCGCAAAATCTTAATTTTTGGTAGCATAATATGCTTAGACTACTTCAGAAAAAGCCGAAATCGCCATAAGTATCCATATAAATTTTGATCCCTTATGGATCCCATCATCAGGTCACCACTTTTTTTTAAACGGGACTTTGGGGTTATACCCTTTAGATCAAAAAAAGAATTTTGAAAATCGGTCCATAGACGGCTGAATCGTCTAACATACAAAATAAGAATAAAATATTATACAGCCGAATACATAACCGCCTCCTTTTTTGGAAGTCGGTTAACAAAATATGCGATGCGACCGCGCTGCTGGCGCTGACGAACGGCTCGCTTCCCGCCCCCCGCGCGCCCCACACCCGTGCACCCTAAAAGGCCCCAGTAGGATCAAGGCGGTGTCCTGATATAAGAAAAATTCTGGACGCAAGATGATGCTCGTGGAGAACTGAAAAAAACTTTTTGAGTATATTCGGGGAGACGCAATATAATCGGTAAACTAAACGCTCAATATACGGTACAAAATATACGCTTCTCAGTAGCGCCCTCGAAATTCCACGCGGCCGATGGCTGAACTACGAAATACGCTGAAAATCATTCTAGTGATGAAATTGAGTCCATGCCAATTTTTTGTCTATGCATTCTAATGATGAAAAGACACCCTTGGACGAAAAATGAGGGTCGGTTAATCTTGCGTCCGTATACCGGACGCAACAAGTCGGTCGGACGCGGCATCATTCGTAAAAATCGCCATGTAGGACGCAACATGATTCGCAAGATGTATATATATATATATATATATATATATATATATATATATATATATATATATATATATATATATATATATATATATATATATATATATATATATATATTATTTTCAATACCTAATATGAATTTTATCAATTTTTAGCCAGCTTGATTTGATTAACTTGTTTAGTCGTATCTATTTTTTGATAATTCAATTTTGTTGATGCATTTGGTTCCCGATGTATGTGTCAGGTGATTTATATAACGCTTCCAAATATATTTCTGTCCAATCCAATCAACCATGTTTTCAATCGATGTTTTAACGATCGACGATGAAAATAAAAATTGAAAAGAGCAGTAAGCTACGCCATTATTATAGCATGTAAGAATTGTTAAAACTGTTACGTTTTGTAATAAATTGATATGAATAGTTCTTATAATTTAGTAACGAAATCTATCTAAAATAAGAGAAACTTTAATTCGGCTTGATACGACGTCTTTCTATACTTTAATATTTATATTACCGTTTTAAAAGGTTATTGCATAAAAAATAACTCGTCAACCTTATATTTTATTATAATAATATAGCTTTTATCTTTTGTCTCAACAATTAACTGTTAGTACCTGGGTAATCGAGCTCTATTAGATAAAAAAAAATAAGTAAAAATAATCAACATCAACAAAAATATTTTACCGAGGTTCGTATTTCCGAACAACGCAAAAGTTAACCAAACTGCCAATCTGACTGGCATTAATAGAGTCGAAATTACTAATATATTGTTGTACGACGAAAGAAAGATAATAAATAACTTAAAAATACGCAGTTTCCCAGGGTTCAAATCTAGCTAGACTGATTTTTCTCACTCAAAACTCCCTGTATACTAAATTTCATTTTAAATTATAAGATGAATAAATAAATACACACAACTCTAACTACACCTACTACTCGTATACTTACACAGTGCACAATATTTAACAGTCAGGTGATAGAGACCCGAATTTACGCTACCGAAAGCTGTTTTTACTAAATTGTTTATAAGTTTTGCAATTTTTTCGAGCACCTTTTGAAATTTTTCAAAAAGTTTCTAGAGGCCATTCCGAATGAGCCCTAGATTATCATTTCCAGTGCCCTTGGACAGAAATTCACTGAAATGGATCTTGTGACTCAAACTACAGTAAGCATGAGAAAATGTGATTGTCGGTTAAATAGTATTTTTCTCAAAAAATTTCCAATATTTCTCACCTTTCTTAAAAACAATTATTTAAAGGTTAAAAATAACCAAACCGTTACAGCCGCTCTCGAGTGAAACAAAGAAACTGCAATCCTTTTTTATATTTATGCGTAGAAGATTGCTAAAATACAACATAGCTTACTAGCGACACACCTCGAAATGCAAACCAAAATACTTCGTATACTTTATTGACCTTAATAAGCCCTCGTTATTTACTGAGAAATTTATAGGTGTAACACACGTGGAGGTCATAAACTTCGTTAGTCCGTCGCCATCGCTCGGTGCAGCTTATTGAATTGCCGATACGCCCTCGCTACACCCTACAAACATATTATTACACTTAACTCGATGAAAAAACTTGCGCACCACATAACGCACTCGTTGAGTTTCATACTGTTATTGTAGTTTTTATTGTTATTATCAAGAAATGACATCCATTGTGATTAAATTTACGTTTTCTATTAGTAAGGGTTCATTTCAACCCATTATCTAACCACTCAATTGAAATTTGAAATGTGGAAAACGACTCTTTTAAAACAATAATTGCTACCGACTATATTTTGTGATGTATTCTCAACAATTACTTCTTACAGGATACGAAATGAGGTACCAACATTCGAATATAGCGTTGACATTGTTATCGTAAACTAGCAATTGTAAACATTCGAAGCTAGACTCTAGACAAACGAGTTTAAGTCAGTCCTTGTTTCTTGAAACTCACTCAATCCGGCTTCGGCTTACTTAGGTTGTTAGTAAAATTTGAACCTTTTTGTAATGTTCCACTAACGATTGCCGAACAAATAAAAGTTCATAGACAAAGGAGTTTTCTCTGAAAACAGTATTAAGTGGAGATTTTATTGTTCTCACTCGGCAACTGGCGCGAATCCGGAGCATAAGGAATAACTGCATCTTTTATGACGTCAAGAAAAATATCTCTATTTCTTTAAGCACTTATGTGAACTCGTCGAATCAAAAAGGATTTGAATTTCAAAAATGTTGTGCAATTTAAAATAGTTTTCGATTTTAAGTAGAGTTCTCTAGAAACGTACCGAGCGAAATATTTTTATGGACGCGTAGACTAAGCTGAATTTGTGATGTGTACAAACGTGTTTTTTCAATTGTAGTATTTATTTCTTTAAAGCTTTATGTATGTTAACTGAAATATATTTTTATTCCAGATAGTTTTTGTTGTTAACTTTTAGTTTTAAAATAAACCAGACAAATTATTTGTTATTTTGTGTCAAAGTTTCGAATATAATACAAGAAGAAAATGTACGTTATTTATTATCAACGCAAATTATAATACTTAAGATCAGCTGGGTTCTTGCGTAATAAGAAACAATCAATACCTAATAGTTATATATAATTTTACTAAATCAAACAAAACTTTATAATTTTTATTACATTTGTCGCTTTTTTCACAAGATTGGAACTTTGCGAGAAATAAAAGGCTTTTTTATTTTTGTTTTATTAATTATAAGTAGAGCCCTTTGTGTTGACGTTTAACTCGCATTTGCCCAAGTACCTAAATTCTTTTCATACATATTTTTCTTATAATTCAAAGCATAACGGAAGTGGTAAATTTATAATCTGTAAAATTGTATAACACTTACATTTGTTCAATATTCAGTAAGCGATGTGAGATGAACTCTCGCCGAGAGTTTATCATCGCGCTGTCACTCCACCGTTATTTATGGACCAGTAAACTTGAAAATATATTTTCCCGCTGCCAGCCGCGTCCATTTCAGGTTAAGCCCCTCGGGCCCAGCTAGACGAGTCAAGTGTCATAAATTTCAAAATTGTTCTCTGTATGCGAAAAACAACTGTTGGCCCTTAACCCAAGGTTATACGGATTGATTTCTTCGGCAACTTATGGGAAATACTGTTTCGAAATGCTATGCGTGATTCCTTGAAATAACCTCAAAAATGGATAGCTTTACTTACAGAAATACTAAAATTGGAGATATGAGATTTTATTTTCTTTCAATTAAAGGTCAATGTCATTAAAAAAAGCCAAGCCTTCGCAAAAAATTATGAGAAACACTAGTTCATATTGTCAACGACTCGTCGACGGTAAAAATTAAGACCGCTAACTTTATTACAAACGAAAATATGGGGTCACAAAAAAGCCGCAAAACGTAAATGAGAAAAGATTGTACGGCCACTCAAAGATTTGGTGAGATCACTGCTGCGCTTTCAGATCCAATAGTGCTGTTAGAGTGAATTTTTTTTGGATATTTTCATAGAATAATGAAAATATCCAAAAAAAAAACAATGGGTTGCACTCCGGGAGTGTTTCTATCGAATTAAAAATGTCACTTGTGTGACGGTGAACAAAACACTGTATAACTATTCAAAGCTTATACAGCGTTTATTAGTAAGGGGGATAGTGTTTTCACCATACGTCAAAAAGCGTCTCACGGTTAGGGCGGTGTCGCGAATTCAGAGATTTTATCTCATCTATAATATGCGTACCGCGCTATAAGAAGTTTTCACTTCAAAAAATATCGTGAGCTTTTGAACACATATCTTTATACAAACTAGTTGTCGCGCGTCGAAATTCGTATTTATTACTGGCTTAGCCGCTTTGTGTTGGCGTAAGTGAATTCTTTATGTGTTTGCTCGCGGCAACTCGAAAAAGCGCGAAATTAATGTGCAAACCAATATTAACTTTACGAAAAATGTATATTGTGTTCCTTGTAGGTTCGGAATACATTCTGCAGGTAGAAACAAAGTAAAATATGACGTATAAAGATTATTGAAGATGCAACGAAATACATTTTGATATTTACCAACTTGATGGCAAATTGATGAGAATATTAAATCGTCCTTCCACTTTACAATAATAATGTTAACAATTTTTGTCACGTGACCTGATCGAAAATTCGTAGACGGAGGGAGAGTAGACCGCCGGTGCGACGTACGAATGAAAGTAATGTCTCCCTCTCTTTAGTATGAAAATATATGCCAAAAATTAAGTGTTAATTTTTTATGTAATATAAATTGTCATGTTTGTGTACGATAGCTCAATAAATGAATATTGTATTTAAACACATAAATGATAGTAATGATAGCACTGATAAATAAGGCAATTCGTGCGAAATTATTCCTTAACCATTGCAAAATATTCAAAAATGCACAACGCTATTGTTCAAGTTTTTACTTCTGCTTGCACTCCAGAGAACAACCCTTGTTTTTTTTTGTCTATACGATTTAAATTTACATTGTCAAAAAACCGATAAATCGGCCAGTGACGTCGCAAGTTGCTACCGCCGTACATTTGTCATTAAAAGTGTATAGCGTTTTGCGAGAAGGAGATAGGATATATTTTTTTAATTAAATAACTCTAATATCTTTTGGATCTACTTGTATATTATGTATCTCAACTCAAAAAAATTAAAATTTTATTTGTACAAATACGATATTTGATACTGGCCAAATCCATATTAAATTAATTGTTCAACAAAATTGCAGGTAAATCCTAAAAACATTACCGAAACACTGCGATATTTCCCCCCCAATTTTCTGATGAAATTGCCTAATGACGGCCTATTATTTGTTAATTTCGAGAGCTGTATTACACATTAGGTAGTAAAATATCTAATTTAATGACACTTTGATAAGTTTTATCGCAGGTTTTCGCCTCAGTAGCTACGTTTTCATGCCATTAGTTTTATGTGGATTGCCGCTGAGGAATCGTTTATTTATTATTCTATCTTCGCTAGTCTTTTGAAGAACGAACTTTTAAAAATCCTTAAAGCGTTTTATGTTTATACTTTAATCAAACTTTGTTTATTTTATTTACTTTTGTGCAATATACCTACCTTGTTGCGAATACATATATAAGGTTGTATAAATTAAATTCAGTTTACAATTATTATATATTCCTAATTGAATTTTAAATTCAGTTAATAGATACGATTAATAGACAGGAGGCCATTTGTATATTCCTATACAAACTGATCACTGAAAATAGACATGAAAATATTTCTTTCCGTATCCATATCAGATAAAAAATATTGTTAATTTATAATTGTCAAAAGATGTTATTATTTAATAGGTATAGTTTTGTCGCATTATTTCTAAATTCTGAGTTATATTTTATATTCGTTGACCACTCAGTTTTGTTTATCTAAATTGTAATATGTCAGAACTTTAAAAGGTTTATTTAAAAATTGAATTTGTTGAGTGAAACTTTGAAACTATCAAAACAATCGATCTGAAGTTAAGCCGGCCCGTCAAAATACTCATTCATCACAGCTATGCTATATTGGCTGAATTAGGTATTATATCAAATTGCTCTATATCCAGGCTTTTGTGCCTAGTATAGTGGATGCACTGTTAATTGGATACAGTATTTGGCTTTCAAGATATTGTATTTTACAATTAGTTTCAAAATAAAATATAAAATTAAGGTCGAAATGTATACTAATATTATAAAGCTGAAGAGTTTGTTTGTTTGAACGCGCTAATTTGCTAAATTGAACACTAATCTACACTAATATTATAAAGAGAATATATTTGTATTTTAGTGTGTGTATATGTTTGTAATAAATAAACTCAAAAACTACTATGCCGATTTTAAAAATTCTTTCAACATTAGAAAGCTACATTCACCCTGAGTAACATTTGCTATATTTATTTTTAGAAAAAATTAGGAATCCTTACTAAAACTTTAGTAACGTAAACCGAGGTGTAAAGAAAATGCCATAAAACATATTTCGTCGCATGCGCTGCGGAAACCTATTGATGATAGAACAGAAGTATGTTCTACAATATTTAAGAACATCCATAAATCCATCCATCCACCCATTCTCACAAACTTTCACAGTTATAATATTAGTAGGATGGATGGATATTTGTTACTCTTTTACGCAAAAAATACTTAACCGATTTTGATGAAATTTGGTATAATAGTAGCTGAGCTCTGGATTAAAACATAGGCTACTTTTGATCACGAAAAAGTGTAGTGTTCCTGTGGAATACTGTATTTACGCAGGCTGAGCCGCGGGCAACAGCTAGTCACTATATAAAAAGATACACTCATAATATGACATCAGTCATAATTGAGTCGTACAATGCACACGCGCTGTGCAGCGTGGTGCAACCTGACATTCGAACTCTTAAGGTACGAACGCACTAGGCGGAACTGCACTTCAGCGGAACTGAGCGACTCGTCGCATATTTTTTTAGTAAGCCGCACTTGAACTGCAGTGGCGCTACAAAAATATAAAAATACAAAAATATAATGGACGACGAAATTGAAAAGGTTTTTTTTTTAAATAAGTACCTACATACCTACAAGCTAAATAATTTTCTCTATGGAAAGGCCGTCATTCATCCACAGCAAAAAGAAATAAAAAAAACTAACTTACCACTTACTCCTATTTCTTGAGCTATTTAATAATAATATATATCTATGGACGCTTTTACACCACGTCAATCTGGTCCCGTGGTAAGATCTCGAAGAACTTGTGTTACGGGTACCAGACTACGGAAATATATTTATTACTTTTATACTATACATATATTCAAGATTGTTATTATATAATACACATATTTAATGCACATTCATGACCCAGGAACACAGAAAACTTTATGTCCCATGGTGGAATTCGAACCCGCGACCTGCAGCTTGAGCACCAACGCACTAACCATTGAGCCACAGAGGTCGTTTCACTCCAAAGTTGGTTATTTTTTTTTTCATAAATGTGTTCATGTACTGGACGTCATAATATTATGTCTCCGGATACTGGCTCACGAGTACAATAAATTTTATTCATCTATCGACATTTTTGACGAACGATTATCGCGCTCCCAAGTATCTCGGTTGACTGACTATGAAAATGAAGTTGGCCAAACCGAACTGCAGTTAACTGCAGGTCGCGACCCTTTTGGTTAGTTGATCAACTTTGTGGCGCAGTTCACTGCAGTGTAGTTCCGTTACCGCTCACTGCGTGTTATCTCTTATCTATAATTTCATATAAAGATTATTTTGACGCGATATGTCGCTCAGTTCCGCTGTAGTGAAGTTCCGCCTAGTGCGTTAGTACCTTTAGAATAAAACGTGTATCTATCTTCTTGTGTAATAAATAAATAGTCTAATGTACAAACTGATTTTCGTGTCAAATTAAGATACTAGTCCTACAACTATGTGTGATATTGGATTTGGAATAGCGTCTAGAAAATTGTGCTAAAAGTGCATATTACTCGTTGCACATAAATAATTACAAAAGTTATAAACAATTAAAGAGGCCAAAAAGAGTGTTTTTGGTTTCTTATTCGTATATATATAGTTTATAAGCTATTAATATTTAAGCATTTAGAAAAATATACTGAATAAGAACAGAATATTTACAATAATAAACTCCTTACTACCGGAACTCTATCCCCATTATTCTTTAATTTAATTTAACTTTGAATCATTATTTGGTTACGCGCGCGGCGGTATTAATGGGAACGTCGCATAAAATATACATGGTTACCTTTTAAGTCGACCTAGATCCTTTATGAGGCTGTAGTTTGGATTATTTCTAAGTGATTTTACTTTTGATGATGGACGGATGGATGGATGGAGGTGGACAGATGACCTGAGAAAAGTCGCAGGGAGTCGGTGGATACAGGACGCGAGCGACCGGTCGCACTGGAAATTTATGGAGGAGGTATATGTCCTGCAGTGGACGTCACCAGGCTGAAACGAGGGACAGAAGGAGAAATTTGACTATGAAACACGATATCCTAAATCCAACGGTTTTCAAGATAATCTAATTTTAAGTGGTTTTTTTTTTTAAGTCCTTTTTTGTCTTTTGCTGTATCTCTTTTTTGTAACAATGTGTAGGACAACGGTTGTCCTCCCGGTTCAAAAACCATCATGTTGTAACCAAATGTCTTAAGTGATTTCTTCTGGTAAATCCTGCAGTAATTGTCATTATTCCTAAAAAGTTTTCGTAGATTTCTCCATTCAAATTATCGGGAAAGTAAAATTAAATGGTTTGAAAGTATACCCATCCACACATTTGAACTGAATCGTCTCTGAGATCCCTTTGTCCTTTTCTTATTGGAATTTCCTAGTTCCTTTGAGGCCCAGTAATGAGCATTGTGGACTACCACAATTTATTAAATTTGACAAGGTTGGTGTAATGAATTATCGTTATACCATCCTTGTCAAATTAAGACTCACTGTCCACAAGATGCATCTAAAAAATGTCGGGTCTTCCAAGTCTATGTATTAAACTAAAATAAATATGGCTAAACATTTTAAAGAATTGATTCGCAATGGAAAATAATCATAAAAATTGTTTTTCAACAAGTTTTTCCTATTTGATCTTGTTTGGAGTCCACGGATGGAAAATTTTAACTTCAATTATTTCAAAACTTTTTACCAGTTTACATAAAGTACTAGAACTCGACCGGTATCTCAATTTGACACGAAAATCAGTTTGTACACTAGACTCAAAGTTCAATTTTGAATAGTTATCTTAAAAGTGCAGTGCTATGTCGCGTATTGGCACGTTTCGGTGCGAATTGACCCTTGAAATATTATGTAGCTACATTTGTATATAGTGTACATAGTGCTGGCCCACGCCTCATATGTTAAACCTCTATTTTCCTACTCGTTTTTATAAAATCTCTATTTTCCTACTCGCATAAATAAAAATCAGTCGAACTAGACAAGATTTACACACTTCTAATAGTGGCAGAATCATGAGTAACAGTAAGTTGCCGATCGCCGTAAACGTCGAATCAGCAAGATATAATGTCGAGAAACGACTTCAGTACCACTAAGAACAAAGCCCGTCGCCTGCCTACTTTTCTTTTGTGGATCGTCTGCGGTTCACACTATTACAGGGCCATTCATTCGCTTAAATGACTTGCTTAATTTATTACTTCTTTATTAAACTGTTTTAAATGGTTTGATTTCTTTGTTTCCGATTACTGGGCTATTATAATTGTAGAACAGAAATTAAGGCTTAATTAAGGATTATAAAAATACAGGTTGCAAAATAAATTAAATATTTTATTAATTGAGATGCAAAATTCTTCTCTTATATTAAAAATGATATACCGTAGTATTCACGGAACAGAAAATAATGCTATATGACACAATCGTATGAAAGTCATAGTCGCCAAACTCAAAACAAATACAAATAAGTGAGAATTTTCTTTAGAGATTGTTAAAATAATTATATTACTCGTATAGTGTTAAAGAATTAATTACTATTTGGTGCGAAGACGATAAAATATTATGTACGTTTTAATGGCATGCTTCCTGAATGATCAATGGTCGATCGTTTTTTTTGCTGTGGTTTTCTGTGCATCAGTGGTATCTCTCAAAGTATCTCTCCGATAAATCCGAATATATTGTGCCAAAACATGACTAATACCACCACGTAACAGAAAACAGGCGGAAGTTCAAAGTATACCAAAATAAACCATGTCCATTGATGTGAGGGATATTTTCAAATTTGTCTCTGATAAAACATGCTAATTTTTACTAAAATATAGACGACGATTAAATGAATCGATAATCATACATCGCACTATACACAAATAATTCGTCTAATTTCTTCGTTTATATTTTAGTAAAAACTAGCATATTTTATCAGAGATAAATTAAGTATTTAACACTATAAAATAATTATTTTAACAATTCTCTAAACAAAATTCTCACTTATGCGATATCATCTTCCTCAAATTCTATTCTGCAAAATTATTTCAGTTATATAAAATGAAATGAGAGAAACATAATGCAGTATTTAATTCTTCACATCGCTCGTCTTCTAATTAGATTTTCTGTATTTAATGTACTAACAAGTGTGTTTCTGCTCAAACTTAGCTGAAATTAGCTTGATTGCCAACGTTAATTACTATGATACTGAAAACTTTGACTTTGGATTTTCTACTTTATATTTCTTCAACTTTTTGTGCAAATGAGCATCATGAGAATTTGTCTGTTATATTTAAACTGAAATCTGAAACAATATGCTTTATAGTAAAACGATATAATTGAACTAGGGTAACATATTAGGTTGGGGAAAAAGTTTGTTCGCATTTTATATAAAAATTCAAAAGGTTTTTTTATAAAGTTTATTTACAAGTGACTAAAGTATATAGGTGCCATTTTGTTCGATAACTTTTTGCCATCTTGTTGGTAGGTACATGATCCCATTGCTATAAAATTTTTGGGGCTTCTGATGAAAAAACTGCGACAAGTGGTTTTGGCAGTCCTCTTGTGATGTCAACCTGATACTGCCTAAGGAATTCTGCAGCGACCGAAACAGGTGGAAATCTGAAGGTGCAAGGTCAGGACTATACGGCGTATGCATTAACACCTCCCAGCCAAACTCCCGTAATTTTTTCTGAGTGGCTAAAGATGTGTGAGGTCTAGCGTTATCATGGTGAAAAACCACACCCCTTCTGTTGATTAATTCCGGCCGCTTTCTCTCAACTTCTTGCTTTAATCTCATCAGTTGTTCGCAGTACAGTTCAGAATTGATGGTCCTGCCTGGCGGTAACAGCTCAAAATGAATAATGCCCTTCCAATCCCACCACACACACAGCATCACCTTGTTGCGAGTTAACCCGGGTTTCGCCACAGTCTGTGAAGCCTGACCGGCCTTTGACCACGATCTTTTTCGCACGTTCTTGTCGTACGTGATCCACTTTTCATCACCAGTTATCAGCTTCTTCAAAAATGGTTCGGTTTCATTACGTCGTAATAAAGAATCACAAATGAGTACACGGTTCATTAGGTTTCTTTCAGTGAGCTCATAAGGCACCCAAATATCGAGCTTTTTTGTGTACCCAGCTTTTTTCAAATGCGCCAAAACCGTTTTGTGGTCAATCCCCAGTTCTTCAGCTACATCGTAACTACTAATATGCCGATCTTGCTCCACTTTTTCAAAAATGGCAACAGTTTTGTCCGTAACAGGGCGACCAGAGCGACATGCATCTTTGATATCAAAATTTCCGGATTGAAAACGCTTAAACCAAATTTGCGCTACTCTCACAGATACTACATTAGGTCCATAAACATCACAAATTTTTTTCGCGGCTTGTGTTGCATTTTTACCTTTTTTGTAATAAAATTTTAAAATGTATCGAAATTCTTCATAAGAATCACTCATTTTAACAATAAGAAAAACAAATGAAAATCTCAAATTTACCTAATTTGAATTTGGAATTGTCTTCTGTAAAATTAAAACTTTTTAATGATACCAAAATCAGCCAGATACAATTGGTATAGCCCAAGATATTTTATGACAAGTTCATACATACTATAATGCGAAAAGACTTTTTCCCCAACCTATTATTAGTTTTTTAAAAATAACATTGCTTGTAGGTGTTATTCATATTTAAGGACTAAGGTTAGAGCTTAACTTTTTTTTTTCCGCGGGGGAAAATGCATAACGCATACCACCCAGGCGCAGGGGGCACCCGAGTGGTGATGTGAGACTCCCGTATAGGCTAATGAGACCCACGGTATACCCACTAAAAAAACCACCCCCACCTTCCTCCTCGCCGCCCTGTGACGGAGCCACGGGAACGATAAACACATCCGCGACCCCGCCGGCGGCAGCCGCTCACAAGCGGCTCCATTCAAGGCCCGAAGGCCCCAGGCGCACCAGATGGTAAGGTGCGCCTCCCTCCTCGGCCTCCACCAATACTGTAGCAGACTCCCCCCAGGTCTGCTACTAGGAGGCCACGGATACCAGCCTCCACAAACGGTACCCGGTGGCAGATCTGAGCTATGGTTCTGCCACCGACCACACATCGGTCGCAGAGGATAGGGCAAGCGGCGCACCGTAATACCAACTTGCCTCTTCCTCTGCGGCCCCACCAATGCCGTTAACATACGGTACGGCCCCGCCAGCTCGCAGGGAGGTAGCGAGAGTGGCACAACACCACCACGCCTCTCCCCTTGCGATCCCTCCACGGCCGCAGAAGATACGGCCGTACGGCGAACCGTAATACCGGCACTCCTCTTCTTCTGCGGTCCCATCTCCAAGCGCGTCCGCAGCGGACTCCTCCAGCCCGCTAGGAACGCCCTCCTCGGGCCAGCCGGCGACACAAGCCGGCCCTGGTTGCCTCTTCGCTTCACCGTGGGTGTCCAGTCCACGGTTACTAAGCCCCACCGCCACGACAAGGCGTGCAACCATCGGGGGGTGAAAGGTTAGAGCTTAACCTAACATAACCTAACCCAACCACAGAGGCAAGCTGCAGGTCTCTTTATAGAAATAACTCCTCGTATTCGAAAATCGAAATGTTATGAGTGTTAGTTACTTCCATTATTTCTGATATTTTTATCACTTCGAAAAATCAATCCGCTTCAAAAACTTTCTTATCGCGTGAGAAAATAAATACATACAACAAATTGTCAGATAGTACCTACTATATTATATTTTGTACTAATTTCATACACTTAAATTTTTATCA
Source organism: Glaucopsyche alexis (assembly GCA_905404095.1). Taxonomy (NCBI): domain Eukaryota; kingdom Metazoa; phylum Arthropoda; class Insecta; order Lepidoptera; family Lycaenidae; genus Glaucopsyche; species Glaucopsyche alexis. The sequence continues at coordinate 21,920,753 of FR990045.1, forward strand.
TACTAGTCTTATTTTATAGAGAGCTCTAACTTGATGAAAAAATGTGTTTTCATATTTAGTGGTACGGTATTATTATTATAAGTATTATTACGGTATTCATACGGTATATAGTTTTTAAGCTGCTACGGTGTGCTACGAGCTGGGAACTGCTCCTACGAGCTGCTACAGTCAATTAAGTATTTCCTACAGAAGCCTTGAAAACTTACGTACTTGAATTTATGAAAATCTTTAATTAATTATATTATATCTACTATATAATTAATTAAAGATTTTCATAAATATTATATACTAGCGACCCGCCCCGGCTTCGCACGGGTACAGTAGGTACTGATACTAATACTACAGAATGTCTTTAAACCTCTACCAAACGGGCGAAATTTAGTCAAAAGTTCAAAACAAACAGAAACAAATTAATATAGGTACCTACTAAAACTCAATGAAATAAGTAGGTGGTATACTTTTATCGTATGAAATACCTATACTCTTCAAGACTAACAATACAACAAACACTAAATAAATAGGTATTCAAGTATCTATCCACCATAGTTACGTTAGTAATATAATTATTATATTCTTTGCCATAGTTACAACGAACACAAAACAAAAAAAAATTACCCCGCCCCCGCCTTGGTGACACCCACTTCGCAACGGGCCGTGCAGCAGAAATCGTAATATTTTAATTTCGCCATAACTTCAAAACCAAACGTCCAATTTTAATCATTCAAAGATCAAATATTATCTACATAAACTGTTCTTAGTGATAAAATAATTTATTTTGATAAGGATTAATAGCATGAGTAAAATAAACGCGTTTAAATATAGCCCAAAAAAAAATTCAAGATTTAAAATAAAAAAATGGTTGTTGTGCCTCACTCGACATAGATAGGTATAGTGTGTCGCGGACTTTTTTGTAGATATTTATACGATCTACAATTAATTACAACATTTTATGTTTCTATCTCTTATAGTTTAGGCAGCGTACGCAAAATAAGTAACTTTTCTGGTTGATTTTTTACACCTTGTGTCCGAAACCCCCAAATATCTTACGGAACCCTATTTTTTTCCAAAATAAAATTTAGCCTATGTTACTCGTGGATAATGTAGCTTTCGAATGGTGAAAGAATTTTTGAAATCGGTCCAGTACTTTTTGAGCCTATTCATTACAAACAAACAAACAAACAAACAAACAAACAAACAAACAAACAAACAAACAAACATACAAACAAAGTTTTCCTCTTTATAATATTAGTGTAGATGGTATATTTTTAATCGAATAAAATATTTTAATATTATAACCCCACATCATCACTATTCGTACAATATTACTTATTTAATGATTGTAATACAGTATGCATAACAGATAGTTTTTGTATTAATTCACAGAAAAATAACATAATTAACATTTCCTGACAATGCATACTACGCTTGGACACCATAACAATGCCGTACAACGTGCCGGCTTTAAAGATTACGCACCCGGCGCGCAGTATCGGCTGCAAAATAGATTTTAAATATTTAATAGCATAATCTGGTCAAAATTTAAAGCCACATGATAAAAAATTATATTTTTGGAACGAGAATCGAATACTGATCACACTCCTTGAATATCTATTTTTGTTACCCGACGGGTTATTACCCGACTGGGTTAATATGTTTTTCGCGCGGATCTTGTATGTATGTATTTTTGTGAATTCCTGTATTCCTGTATCTTACAAACCAAGGGTATTTTTATTATTTAATTAAATACTGTATACAAAGTAAAATTTTATTACAAAAAGTATCTCCTTTTTATAATTATTGCACTTTTGTTCTGTACCGCTTTAAAATATAAATTTATAATATACCGGACAGCAACGCCACCTATTAGGTCAAATTGCGAATCTAAACCATCATGCGGAGCAAATAAGTTACGAGATGGCCACTACGCTCCCCCCTCACCCTTGTTAAAGTGTGCGACCCGCAGTGATAAGTCTAATTATCCTATGCGGCCATTGACCAAAATCCAGGTGTAGAACAGAGGATCAATTCTGATAAATAAAAGTTGCAATTATACAATTATAATCAAGTCCCGATACGCTAAAACTATCTCAAACATTATTCTCGTTAACGTTAAACCAACATGAAACGCGCTCTGATTGGTCGAAACCTCATAAAATCAGTTCATGATAATATGTCACTTCACTTACAATACAATCAAAGAAAAGTGAAAGTCTACTTCAAATACGAGAATGGGCATAGTTCAGGTATGGACATAGTCTTGTTGAGCAGCATAATCACAGCGTTAAATTAAGACGTATATTAAAAATGTAAACCGCAAACCAAACCATAGGATGTGATTGAAAGATATGAAAATGAACTGAAACGTCCTTTTGATCGGCATCGTTCACAAACTTCCTGTTGAATGAAGTTCATAACCATATTGCCCCTCGAAATCGTAAAACCCCTCGACTACAAGCGGAAAAGTTGAAAAACGTAAATCAGTTGTAGGAAGTTCATAAACGTACTTGGTATGCGCGTCCTCGTCGAGCTTATCTTGTGTACTTTAAATTTTTTATTATTTTCATAAACGAACTATCGTGTTTTCCTTTTTTGAATTTTATGGGAGTTTATTTTTTATGAAATGCGTAGGTAAATAGTATTTTATTTCTTATAACTAGTTTAGTGAAAATTCTTAGTTTAAGGGGATGTTTGGCTTTATATATTAAAATTGTTTATACAAACAGATCGACTGCCTTTATTAAAATAATACGATTGTTGACTGATAGGTCAAGTAACCAGCAACTTCTTGTAGATAATCCTACTACATATAATAAATGTTTGTCAGGATGGATGAATGGATAGATGGATGTTTGTTACTCTATCATGCAAAAACTACTGAACAGATTTCGATGAAATTTGGTATGGTTATAGTTTATGCTCTGTATTAAAAAAATAGATTACAATTTAACCCAAAAATATAAAGTGTTCCCGTGGGATGCTTTATTTACGCGCGCGGTGCTGCGAAAAAATATAGTATTTAAATAAATATCTAAGGTAAATTAAAATGTTATGGTACTTGGTAGGTCAGTAAGGATTTAGCATACATTTATTACAGTATAGTCCTATTAATCCCATACAAATTCCAAATCCAAATTACGTGTTTAATGTTCCTCTGATCTGTTTAATCTGTGATGTCGAATTGGTTTCATTTGTGTATAATTTGTGACTTTTAATCTTAAAAACTATAAAAGAATTATTTAATTGCTAATATATAAACAGTGGAAATCATTTTGAAAATGTTTTCTTCCTGTTGGGAAACTGACTAAAATTCCCTAACATGGATTTGCAAAAGATATGATTAAAAAACCGATTGTGACTCTTAAGTAAATTTTAATGCGAGAGTTTAGCGATTAGTAAAATGAAAAAATGTACATGCTTATAGGTGAGGGCGATATATTGAGGAAGGGGTAAGGTTGGCACAATATGACTGGTTAGTATTGATGACGTATATTATGGCGTGATTTTAAGCTGCTATGATTGGTTGCTGTTCTCTAAACCTTGTATGACCACCTCATCATCATCATCATCAGCGGTCATCGCATATGCCTGAACATGGCCCCGGCCTTGGAAGTTGTGACTTTCAATGAGCTTCTTTTGGTGTAAATAAGGGGCAAATTTTAGTACACGATCTCCTGATAATACCGGATGCCGTACGAATATCAGCCACTCTAGTAATGTTGTCCTTTCCTGTAACCAAGTTAACCACGCGGCCCAAATGCCATTTAAGTGGAGGAAGATTGTCATCCTTAATAACAACTAGGGTGTTTGGTAGAAGGTTGTCGTTTGCCGTCTTCCACTTGGTCCGAGATTGAAGCTCCGAGATATACTCCTTCATCCACCGTGACCAGAAATGTTGCCTCATCTGCTCCACTCTTTGATACCGCGTAAGCCGCAGCGTGTTCGCCTCGTTCAAATCTTCGCATGCCGGTGAAGTTAAGGTGCGACCGATGAGAAAGTGAGCTGGACTGAGTGGAAGATAATCATTAGGATCAGCTGACATTGGCGACAGTGGACGAGAGTTAAGAACCGCCTCGATTTGCGCTAGTACAGTACTCAATTCTTCATATGTAAGATGCGCATTTCCGACTACTCGACGAAGGTGGTGTTTGCATGAACGTACTCCGGCCTCCCAGAGACCACCAAAATGAGCAGCATAAGGTACAATAAAGCGAAATTTAATTTGTTCTTTAGTCGCGTACTCAATAATATCAGAACTACATTTAGACAAAAATTTGGCAAAATCGTTCATTAGACCTACAAAGTTACGCCCGTTGTCTGAAAATATCTCGTCTGGTTTTCCACGGCGAGAAATAAAGCGTTTTAAGGCTAATAAGTAAGCATCAGATGTCAAATCCGTTACAAGCTCCAAGTGTATGGCTCGCGTGACAAAACATACGAATAGGCAAACATAGCATTTTACCTTGTGAGCCCTCCTGCCTTTGCGGTTAAGCATGAAAATTGGCCCAGCGTAATCAACGCCACATTTGAAAAATGGATAAGTAGGACTTATCCGCTCAGTTGGTAAATTTCCCATCTGAGGAGTAAGAGTTCTCCCGCGCAAGCGTGTACAAATAATACATTCATGTACCACTTTTCGAGCTAAATTCCTACCTCCTACTGGCCACCAGGCTTCACGTATGTTAAACAACAGCGCTTGAGGACCTGCGTGTAATAATTTAATATGCTCGTAACGGAACAACAATTTAGTAAAATAATGATTATTACTTAATAAAATAGGATGCCTTTTACTATAAGAAAATGAATGCGAATTACTTAATCGGCCTCCTACGCGCAATATATTTTTATCCTTATCCATAAAAATATTAAGTTTAGCTAAATAGTGATTATTTTTAATTTTATTCTGTTTAATAAATAAATTATATTCGTCTGGAAATGATTCTAATTGTGATATTCTGGCTAATAAAATTTGAGATTTTACGATCTCATCAACGCTTAAAATACCGCTACGCTTATTGTTTTTATTACGAACATTATGTAAAAAACGCAACACGTATGATACAGCGCGTATCATGCGCATAAAATTCGAAAACCGTTCAAAATTAATTAATTGTGAATTTGTGGCTACAAATGACAGTTGGAAATTGCGTTTCGTTTCCGGCAAATCTTCAGGTGGGACATGAGGCGGCTGAGATATATTAGTGCTGATAAAATACTTATCGTAAAGAAAGTCCGGCCCTGTCCACCATAGGCTAGATTTAGCGAGCTCATCTAGTGTTATACCGCGTGAGACTAGATCGGCTGGGTTGTGCTTCCCGCTAACATGACACCATGGCAATACCCCCGTAAGTTCATGTATTTCTGCTACTCTGTTTTGGACAAACGTTTGTAATAAATTGGGAGACATACGCAACCATCCCAATACTATCGTTGAGTCCGACCAGAAAGTAATAGAATCGAACTTACGATGAATACTTGAAATTACCTTGTCATACAATCTAGCCCCTAAAAGTGCACCACACAATTCTAAGCGCGGTATGCTTACCGGTTTTAGAGGTGCTACTTTACCCTTAGCGCATAATAAACGCACAGAAACATTGAAATTATCGCTTACAGTACGTATATAAATACAAGCACCGTATGCTAATTGTGAAGCGTCTGTAAAGATGTGTAGTTCAGTGCGCGTATAATTAGAACTATCACCTAGTACATAGCGCGGCACTCGTATATTATTAAGAACGCTTAGTGACGACACAAACCGGTTCCATACATGAGTAATGTCGTTAGGAACTGCATCGTTCCAGTCGATTTTTAATAACCACAGACGTTGTAGTATAATCTTAGCCTGCATGATACTAGGGCTAATCAATCCAAGGGGATCGAATATTTGTGAAATATGTGATAAAATATCGCGCTTGGTTATAACTTGAGAATTATCATTTTTAAAATCGTATTGTGTATTAAAATAAAATTGGTCTGACATATTAAGCCAGCCAATACCTAAAGTTTTACAACTACTGTTGTTATTTAAAGATAAATGTTCTAGAAAATCGTAATGTGTTAATGAATCGCTGTGCGTAAAATTGAATGTCCACTTTCGAAGTGGAAAACATCCCGACTGCAATGTCTTGGCGGTTTCATTACACAAATACAATAATCTAGACTTATCGTCATTACCTGTTAACATGTCGTCAACGAACATGTCTTCCCGGATAATTCTCTGGACGTCGGGATCAGTATTTTCAGAGCCCAGCTGCTTTAAACACCGAACACTCATAAAAGGTGCGGACGCCGTACCATAAGTGATCGTGTTCAGGCGAAAAATGCTTAGCGGCTCTGCTGGATTGTCTCGCCAGAGAATTAACTGTAGATGGCGCTGCTGTTCCGCAACCAGAACCTGACGATACATCTTCTTAACGTCAGCACACGCCACATACCGATGAAGCCTGAAGCGTAAAATAATGGCTAATAAGTCACCTTGTATGGGCGGTCCTACCCGTTGTATATCGTTAAGAGATAGGCCAGAACTGGAAGCGGTGCTAGCGTCGAATACCACACGTAGCTTTGTAGTTAAGCTAGCTTCACGAAGAACGCCATGGTGTGGCATAAAATAATGTGGGTTGCCATAAGAGGAGATCTTAGTCATATGGCCCAAATTTTCGTATTCGTGAATAAAATCTGTATACATTTTTTTATATGTTTCAGAGCGTTGAAGTCGCTTTTCTAACGCTAAGAAACGTCGTTCTGCTTGAGGAAACGTATCTCCTAAAACCTCAGGCGACTGTTTAAAAGGAATAGAAACGCAAAACCTACCGTCACTGTTGCGCGTAGTTGTGGTGACGAAGTGAGTCTCGCATGCCTGATCCTCATCAGTCTGCGCGCCCTGACGCCTGGGTAGCTCTTCGAGCTCCCAGAATTTCCGTAATAACGCATCTGTTGTTTGTGTATAATTACACTGGATATTTCCATAATCAGTTTGCTTTGTATAATTATATATCGAACCTGATATTATCCAGCCTAATAAAGTGTTATGTAAGTAGGGTCCATTAGGTAACCTTATTTTTCCATGCGTGAGTAGGTCCCAGAACATCTCTGCGCCAAGCAAAATATCTATATCCTGAGACTCGAGAAAATAGGGATCCGCCAGCTCAATATTATCTGGAATGCAGAAGGTTTTGTGTGTGAGATTATATACAGACATTTTAGATGTAATTTGCGGTAAAACAAAACATTTTATTTTTGTACTGAAAGTATTAATGCGTGATTTAATTATTACCTACTTCGCAAAGTTGACTAGATTGCGTAACTGAATTACCTACGCCTCGTATTTCATGAGCGGACTGTATTAACTGCGCGCCTATTATGTCACAAAACGATTTTTTAATAAAACAGCGCTGACTCCCATTGTCAAGTAATGCGCGTGCGACATGATATTTATTGTTATTATCGGCTACTTCGATGAGCGCAGTCGATAGTAAAACAGGTTGTAATGCGTAGGAATGAGACATACGTTGTTTTGTTTCAAAGGACGAAGTTTGCGCGTGCGATTGACTGATAGATAAGGGTCCTGCGGTGTGGGCGGTCGCGGGGGGTGCGTCCAGGTCCCCAGTACTCGATTCATCAGTATGTGATGACAAGTGCATGGAATTAGAATTGGGATGAATTATTGTATTATGCTTTTGGTCGCATTTTTTACAAGTGCCAAATCTACATTGATTTACCGTATGCCCTGAACGTAAACAATTAGAACATAACTTATTATCGCGTATTAGTTTTAATTTAGCGTTAAAATTAGCCTCTAAAAACTTAGTGCACGAATAAAGCGGATGATTTAATTTACACATTAAACACGGCTTATAAATCTTAACGTGTGGTCGATCGTGTGCCTTATTGGTAGAAACATTGCAGTGTGACCTTTGATGTAAATTATTATTATTTTGTTTTTTTATTTCGATCGATGTACATATTTTAGTGAATGATGCCTGCAATGTTTCTAACATATCAGCTCGACCTTTTAAAAAATCTAGTAAATATTTCAGAGTTAACTTTAAATTATTGTTATTTGTAAATAAGTTACCTTTGTGCTGTTCCCATTCGCGCTCTGTAGTTTTATCTAATTTTGAAACAATAATATAAATGATTAAAGTGTCCCAAGCCTCGGTAGGCTCGCCTAACAATTTTAAAGCTCGTAATTTTTTTAATGTGCTGTCAATTAAATTTCTTATTAATATGTGTGATTCCTTTGTTAATGATTGTATATAAAATATTGCCTTTATGTGATTTTGAATTAATAATCTATTGTTACTATATCTATTTTGTAAAAGCTCCCATGCAACTAAATAATTATCCGAAGTTAGTTCTAATGAATTTATGACTAATAATGCACTACCTTTCAACGAAGATCTTAGATAGTGAAATTTTTGAATGCCGTTAAGTTCTGACGAATTATGAACTAATGACAGGTAAGTATCCCTAAATTCCAGCCAATTTTCATACGAACCATCAAATTCAGGTAAGGTGATGGTAGGTAATCTAATAGATTGAAATGCGTTATGATTATAGCCATGACCTTGAGAGCTTGTAGGGGTTACCTCTTTAATTGTCAGGGACTCGGCGCGAGCCTGTGCACTATAATAATTATCCTCGAATTGCTCGCGTTGTATTAACTGTTCTTCGAGGTTGGAATCGGGAACAATTTCCTCAATCCTACTTTGGACAGCATTAAATTCGTTAAATAAACTGACCGCGCCCTGAGTTCGCAATTTAATGTCTATGTGTAAATTAGTGGGCTGATCAGAAGCACATATAGATAGGTAATTGGCGAACTTTGTAAGCCTAGCCTTAATAACGCCGCGTTTTTTTATGAGCTCGCGAAGCAAAAGCTCCGTTTTCTCATCGTCTATTCCCCTATATGGAGATTTATCGCGTTTATTGAAACCTTCTACGCTCATTCTAGTAGTCAAAGAAAGAAGAAGTACTTACGTGAATGCAAAATATGAGTCTACCACCACAGCTTATGCTTGCGTCGGCACACAGCTGATTATTTGTGACACACAGAAAATCCTTAGCGATTACTGATTTCTTTATGTCCTCCCATGCGCAAATTGGTATGACCTCGGGATATACTTCTGCATACGCGCCCTCCAAAAATGCCAACGCCCGTCTTGACTGGTTCCGCTTGTATAGTATCCGTCGAAGAAGGATCAAAATATTGTTGGGAAACTGACTTAAATTCCCTAACATGGATTTGCAAAAGATATGATTAAAAAACCGATTGTGACTCTTAAGTAAATTTTAATGCGAGAGTTTAGCGATTAGTAAAATGAAAAAATGTACATGCTTGTAGGTGAGGGCGATATATTGAGGAAGGTTATGACTGGTTAGTATTGATGACGTATATTATGGCGTGATTTTAAGCTGCTATGATTGGTTGCTGTTCTCTAAACCTTGTATGACCACCTCATCATCATCATCATCAGCGGTCATCGCATATGCCTGAACACTTCCAATAGTCTAACTGCTAATACATTATGTTCGTCTTTTAATTATGCCATTTCTTAAGTTATAATAGTAATACAATAAATACTGCATTTACCGTTACCGTTTTGCATGACACAGTTTCTGTTTAAAACACATCTTATAGTATACTTTGAACGAGATAATGTTGTATATATTGTATAATCTTAATCTCGTAAACAGCTGAATATTACGGAGTAATTTAGTATGCTCGGAGTATTGGGTAAAAAATCGATCTAGCTAGGTCATATCCCTAGAAAACTGTGCAATTTTAAGCTACATAATATATTTCTTCTTTCGTTGTGCAACAATACGAGTATATCAATAATTTCAACTCTATTATGTCAGTCACATTGGCAGATTGGTATGCTTATGTATAATGTTTGCTTGTTCGACGACTCGGAATGTGGTGGTTTCGAATCCCGGTCAGATAAATATTTTTATAATTCTTTTCATTTATTATATTTAAATTCATTAGAACTCTACCCAGGTATATACTAATTATAATTTAAGCATGGTATCGATTAAAATTTATAAAGCTATGTGTCGTTGCCAGTACCTCACTTTTGTAGTAATATTATTCGAAAACAACCAGGCTAACATATGTTTATAGGATTAGGCTTTCACCGCTACAAAGCTCTTTGTTAAACCAAAGTGGGTTCTATACAGTGAGCCCCAGCAGCGTTCATTTCATACATCAATTACTATGTATCATATTTGTTTATATTAATGATGGATTAATACACGGATAAAGGATATCGAGTTAACACTAATAGTCTCATTCACAAGTGCCTTTCAAACTTTTTTTCACGTCTCCGAAAAATACGTTGCAATTCGGTTCGGATTATTTTTCTCTTATATTAAATCTTTTTTTTTTTTTTCAAATTTTAAAAATTTGCTTTTGTGACGTGGAGATGATAATTGAAATTAAACAATAAATGAAAACCGACTTCCAAAGTAAAAATTCACAAAAAAATATGAATTAAAACTAATTTTATCAATAATTTCCCTTTTAAATTCGTCTAAAATTTTAATTATTTGTCTACTCAATCTTCATAATTTTGAAGTCCTTACCAGCCCGAACAACATTCTTATAAAACATTATTTTATAGTAAATATACTCAAGTTCAAGTTGGCTGGTACATACTTCAAAATTATGAAGATTTAGTAGAGATATAATTAAAATTTTAAACAAATTTAAAAGGGGAATTATTTAGAAAATAAGTTTAATGAAAACCAACTTCCAAAGTAAACATGCACAGACAGTAGTCTGTGTTTACTTTGGAACTTGGAATAATTTTTCTCTTTCAAACCCACGACCCCCGGCTTGATCACCAACGTGCTGAGCCACTGAGCCACAGAGGTCATTCATTAGTAAACATTTTTAATTTGTTGAGGTACATTTTTAAATTGTTATTTAAACATAGCAATTGCGATAATTGTTATTAAAAATCTTTGTTATCAAGAATTCAGGTTAAATTATCACCGTGCGGCAAAAATCATGCGGTTTTGACACGTTTTACACGATTTACAGTGACACGTGTAAATCCCGCAAAAAGAAATATTTTTCGGAGGCTAAGAATAAAGTTTGACCTGAAAGGCACTTGTGGTATTATTTGAAATATTCGAAACGTGTAACAAACTCATATAATCATCTATTAAATGTAAGCATTATTAAAATATATACTTTGACAGTTTTTAGGGTTCGGACAGACCTCGAAAGGAAAAAACAGAACCCATATAGGATCACTTTGTTGTCCGTCCGTCTTTCTGCTAGGACCCTTTTTCTCAGGTACGCGTGGAGGTATCAAGATGGAATATTATATATCAAATACTCAGGTCTATTGTCCCTTACAGGTATGAAAAAATCAAACTTCTAAGCCAACGCAATCAAAAGATACAGCCGTTTATGCCGCATCCGCAAATTTTCGACACTCGCAAGGTCAAAACCTACAGGGTACTTCACGTGAACTTAGAACCCTCGATGCGCAAGTACAACTCACACTAGGCCGCTTTTTTTTATAATAATAATTTGTTATTTCCAGAACGAAATGTAATAAGTATCCTTAATTTTGAAGTTTATAGCTTTTTGTAAAATCAGCTGATAAATTCTTTCTGACCTTCACACGACTAATTCAATAACACCGACACAGCTAACTGGATAATTCTTCAGCCATTAGTCTAATAAGGGCGATATTTGCTCGCCCATCAATCTTGCGGCATTAGCACGGCGTCTAGATAGAGTCTCGCCACTATCCCTAGTGACCTGAACAAATGCAGGTGCCTCCTAATTACCGCTGCGAGGGAGCGAGACACACTCGTGTTCCCACCTGTGGGGGAACGAGACGCAGTGTGTTGAGGAGTCAATTCGTCACTGTCCTATTAGGTAATCTTGTAAAGCGGGGGTGATAAATCCGTTAGAGGCGTTGACTTTTCGACTTGGGTTTCTTTTGTATGTAGCGTTTAATATTATTTTATTACTTTTTGCTTCAAAATAAGATTCATTGCATTGAGAATTCCGCTGATAGAAATGGATTGAGAACCACCACATCGCAGAAACTAGCGGGAACGCATACATTCATTGTATGCATACTACATACATAATATTATATGCATATTGGTGACTGTGGCCGGTTTTATTGTAACAAGGCCAGCTACGCAGGAGTTATTTTATAGCGCCTAAGTGTTTACTGTTTACACAGTACACAAGAGCACTCTCTTTTCCTTTACTCTCGTAACCCAGTGGGACGGATGACCGACACGATTGGCGAGAAATCAGGCGTAAGACTGACTATTTACATTTCCATGTCATTGTCCTAACCAAACTTGGAAACAACATTTTTTTGTTGTTCCAATGCGTGAATCGAACCCACGACCTTCTAATCGAGAGCCAAGCTCTATCCACTAGACCACGGAGGCTGTTATACACACTAATACTACAATACGATATACATTTTATCAGTAAGAATATAAGGGTAGTCTAGCGGGTATGTCAGTCCAAGTATTAACAGAAAGTTTAGCTCTTACACAAAACACTTGCTAAATACAATGCTATTTGAAATGAAGTAAAATATAGAACCGAAGATTACTAGAAACTCACTTTGTAGTAAAGCTTTCAATTAAATGTTTCAAAGGAACAATTAAGTTACATTTTAAAATTGGTGTGAAATTAATGGGTTGTTTGGGTAATGTTAGATGAGGTGTGGTTGGGATTATATCTTATGATTACTATATACGATATACGTATGGACATAAACCCCAATTACATAGCTCAGTTCCTGAGCAGCTTAGGTTTACGTTACTTTAATGTGAAAAAGTCGCAATAGATCCAATTGGATCGCTACGCGAGGACTCCTCCTAGGAGAAAAAAAAGAAGAGAGAAAAAATGTTTATATATAGCAATTAGTAGGAGACTGTCATATTCAAAAACCCAACTGTCATTACTGACACTCGTAAGCGCTGATAGTCGCTTGTGGATTAGCGTCACGTCCGCGTCGCGCGCCGGCCGCGGCACGACGCACACATAAATAACACTAATGACATCCGACTGTTCGGTTTGTCCAAAAAATAGTCCGAAACGGCGCAAATCGATAGAGTACATGATGATACTGCATATAGCTTTTTCACAATCAAATAATAAAACGGATTTAACGCGTTCCACTTTATGATTTTAATACCAAATTGTTAGATAGGAATTCATGATTTTATTACAAACATTGGCATTTCGGAGCATTGTATTCCAATATGAATAACGAAGCCAAAAATTGGATAAATGTATTGCGCACCTATGCAGGTTAATTCGTGATGTCGACAATATTTAATCGAAATTAATTATTTTTTACATCATTAATTATCTTATATTGTTGCCGCTTGCTTTGCCGCATGCTTTTATTTTATAAATAAGAAGGTATTTATTATAATCTTGATTTTGAATTAATTAGTCAATATTGTAAAAATAGTTTTAAAGTTTTCATGTAATAATAATCAAAAGTTAAAAACTATAACCCGACTGCCAACTATACAGCCTATGTTACTCGGACCATTATTACGTATCTATTGACGTTATACTCATTCGTTAAAATTTAATTAGTATTTAGGCGCTACGATTGATTAAACATACATACTGCTAGAACCTTTCTGTTCGTCTTAGCCACAGTCGAGTAAAAAGTAGTAGTGCATAAATTCGGAGTAAATTAGCCCCACTCAGGCCCACTTGTGCAAATCTGGGTTTAAGTTATCCCTGGGTTAAAATATCATCGCTTCTATTTCATAAATAAGAAGAACTAGACGGATAACATGGTATTTCACCTATGTATACCCACATATTGTGCGCAAGTGGGCCTAAGTGGGGTTAATTTACTGCAAGATTATGCACTACAACTTTTTCTCGACTGTGGCTTAGTTCCTACTGTGTCATACTCAATCTCATTATTTTTGCCCACATTCATTACAATTTACTATCGCTAACAGCCTACAATTATAAAACACAAAACCACCTATAAGGTAGCTTGGATTTTTTATTTTTATTTTGTACCTTCAAAATACCCAAGGGGGAATTTACATAAAGAATTCCGATCACAATTGTACGCTCATTGAATATGGTAAAATTTTTGCTCTTAAATATTAAGTGACATAATTCGATACCGCACATAATGTACAGTCAGCATTTCCAGGCATGTTTTACAAGAGAAATGCCTTATATCAAAAATTATGGATTCACAAGCTTTGTTACACCTAAATAAAAGGCAACATTATGTTGTTATCCTACTAATATTATAAATGTGAAAGTTAGTAAGGATGTATGGATGGATGGATGTATGGACGGATGTTTGTTACTCCTTCACGCAAAAACTACAGAACGGATTTTGATGAAATTTGGTATGGTGGTAGTTTAAGCTCTGAATTAAAACATAGGCTACTTTTTATCCCGAAAAAAAAAATTGCAGTGTTCGCGAGTGACACTATATTTACGCGGGCGGAGCCGCGGGCCACAGCTAATATTATAAATGTATAAGTTTGTGAGGATGGATGTATGTTTGTTACTCTTTCACACAGAATCTACTGACCGGATTTTGATGAAATTTGGTATAGTAGTAGTTTAGGCTCTGGATTAAAATAAAGGCTACTCTTTATCCCGGAAAGTACAGGTGAAGCTAATAAAAGCGTGGAATTGCAAAACATAATTGTGTCTCGCGAACGGCTGAACCGATTTGGCTAATTTTGATCTGTCAAATATTAATAGGTGTTGTACAGTTTTATCTGTTTGGTTTATTTCATAAAAATCGCTGGGAATATAATAGGTTGTAAATGTAATTTTTGATATTAAATTATAGGTGCTTTTAGCCTCAGTTGCTTTTATGTTCCAGGTAAAGGAACTTCGAAAAACAATCTGTGGACTTCGAATGAAAATGTTAGCGTAGAAAACACATACCTGTAGGTGGTAATCCAGTAGATTAGTCGATAAGTTCTGCTGACTGTACACTGGCTGGTCCCCATTCTCCTCACGTCTGACACCACACGCCCGGAGACGTAAATACCTCTAAGATTCCACCACGATGTGACGGCCGACTGAGCTTACTAATTACATTTTGTATAAAAATGTTTTGTATTAGATTTTACAAAACACATTGGGTCTCTGATATAAATATGACGAGAAACATTGTTGAATTTATGGAAAAACTAGCTGTTGCCCGCGGCTCCGCCCACTTAAATGTAGTATCCCTCGAGAACACCGTACTTTTTCGGGATAAAATGTAGCCTAAGTTTTAATCCAGAGCTTAAACTACTACCATATCAAATTTAATCGAAATCCGTTGAGTAGTTTTTGCGTGAAAGAGTAACAAACATCCTTCCATCCATACATCCATCCATCCTCACAAACTTTCATATTTATAATATTAGTAGGAAAGTAGGAATTAGTAGGATGTTAAAATGGCTACCTTGTATAAGCGTCATTGGTTAATTTTGACATTCACACTACAATCTTAATGCGAATAGACTTATACTTTTATTTTGTGCAGCATCCCACGGGAACACTACTTTTTCGGGATAAAAAGAAGCCTATGTATTAATCCAGAGCTCAAACAACTCCCATATGAAATTTCATCAAAATCCGTTTAGTAGTACGAGTTAGTTAGTCAGTCGTAGTAGTTAGTGCGTAAAGGAGTAACAAACATCCATCTTCATAAATTTTCACATTTTTAATAATAGTAGTGTAAGTGTCCCAATTCATACCCAGGCTAATAAAAATCGAATAATGGTAAATTAAATGTTAAATCAAGTACTAAATTTTAGAAATAAAAGAAAAATTAAAAATAATAGAAAATACATATCATAAAATAAACTATCGAATCATCATTTCAATCTATCCACTGTTGAATTAATTCAATTTACTTACTCTCTAAAGAGAGTCAGTAATTTAATAGTATTTAATTCAATAAACGGAATAACTTTATTAAAATAATACAAATTTTGAGGTTTTGGCTCCCGTAAAAATATAATTTATTTCTACGGGAAGGTCGCGCCCCTCCTAGGTCTAGGTTAAACCCAGAGCCATCAGTCCGCGCGATCTAATTTCGATTTCATCCGTCGAACGCCTATTAATCCCTCCTGCCTGTCAATATAGCCAGCGCTGATGCTGACCATATTGAGGGAAAAAAAGAGAGGTTGTCAATGTCAGTAAGTCCGACCAAAGGTCGATGTTCGTGCACCCATAGTGGGATAGGTCAAATAATGGCCTTGAGCACTTAACCCTCCGTAGCTGACCACGAGCGCTTGTTCTACATGGCTAGAACGTATTACGGATAAAAGGTCTCCACGGACCACCCCAATATCACATCTCATGTTACTCTCGTCGTCGATTCCAGTAAAAATATAAGTAATTAATTATAGTAGTAAAAGGTGAGCGTATGAGTGTGGATGAGTACAAGGTCATCTTTCCTTGGTAGAACATTACTCTGTCTGTAATTTGTACGGGAATAGCGAAAGACGAGAGGATTCCTTTAACTGTATCTTCAAGTTATTCAATAAGTTATTCCATAAAAAAGTCAATTACATATATTCAATCACTTTATAAGGGAGGAATCTGGGACCAAAAGAGGAGAAAAATAAATAAGTAATAAGTATTATTTGTCCATTACTGGGCCTAGCCACCGAAAATCTAAAATATAACAAATTAGCATGCTAATTAATAATAGGACTTACTTGTATCTCTTCAGATTTATTTACCAACAGAACTGCTCCGGCGCGGCAACCCCCTGCGATCTCTCCTTCGTCGGCTCACGCGATCTTATTCCCTCACACCTAAACTATCGCGACGCGTCAAACTTTACCCGAGTTTTGAAAACCCTTCCGCCCGGTTTCCTGGTCTAAAACCGAAATGCCCCTACTCCAAGCGTCTGTCCGCTTCTTATACCTAAGCTCCGCCTCCAAGCTACTTTTTTTAGATGTTTTTTTTTTCTATTGTTGTTAAAGTTTCTAAGAACTTTTCACTTTACGATTTGCAGATGTGTTAGTTAACTTCTTTTTCACTCAAAATCAAAATACAAAACGCCAATAACCTACCCTCATAAATTAGATAAAAGTGTGATTTATTTTTAGTTGATATATTTTTATTTTTAGGGTACCGTGTAAAGTTACAGTAGGATTATAAGCACTACTGAAAAATAAAAAGTAGTAGGTACACAAAATCACAAAATCTATACTCAAAGTAATTCGAATTAATTCTAGGCAAAATAGATTTTAATAGTCTACCAAGTTCACTATCCAATTATCTTATATAAATAAAGCAACAAAACTTTGAGCGTTTTGGGATATAATATGAGCTTTAGTATTTTCATCGGCGTAAATAGAGGAGTGTTAGTAAATTGTATCTTAGTTTTGGCTCACAACAGCACATACGTTATGTTTAATTAAACAACTCTAAGAGATTAAACGGCTTGGCTAACTGAAAATTAACTTACGCCTTTCTGTGATGATGCAGGAGATGGACTATTTAATATAATTAAAATTTGTTTTAATATTTATACTGTCTTCAGAAGTAAAAGCCCATTGTTTCGAAATATACGTTGCCCGCGGCTGCGTCTGCGTACAGTATTCTATGGAAATACTATATTTTTCGAGATAAAAAGTTGCTTAAGTCCTTCCCCGTGGTCAACTCTATATATTATGTGCTAAATTCCATCAAAAATGGTCCATTAGTACATATTATAGCCTCTTAAATACAAACAAAAACAATAAAATTATCAAATCTTTCCTCTCTTTAATATTTGTATAGATGTAAAAATCGGGTTAGATTTAGTTTTAAGATAATCAAATAAAGTCTAGTTAATTGAGAAGTGTTACATAATATGATGTTACCCACTACATTAGAATTTACTTAAAAGTGTAACCCTATGAAAATGTAATCTGGGGCACGGCAGTGCACCCGCCAAGTCGAGCGCGAAGCAAACACTGCCGTACCATCCTTTACTGGAACCATTTCGCCGCATTTTCAGGCCCCTATTTGAGAACCTCTGGATAAGACCAGAACGCAGAAATTTTCGTCATCCAATAAGCTATAATCACGTACTTAAAATCCAAAATTTCAAGTCTGTAGGTCATTTAGTTCCGAAGTTAAGCGAAAGCAAAGTTTCGCATTTACGACACTCACTCACTCACTCACTCATGATCATCAAAATAGAACTAGTACTTCCCACAAACTCAGAGAGCTGAAATTTGGTACAGAGTTAGGGTTTAATGGCCACATAAAGGGAAAACTATAAAAACTAGAATAATCGAAGATCTGGAGTACCTGGTGACCCTTATTAGAAAACACAAGAGCCCAACCAAACTATTAGAGATCGACATACTGCCTTTACAAAAAATATTCAACTTGGTGGGCCACTTCATTTGATGTCAAAAATCGAAGGTCTGAAGTATCTGATGAAGAACCCTCAGCTGGTCTCAGCTGATTAGAGATATGGTAATGCCCCCTTCTACTATTGGTACATAAAAAAATCGATTGTCATTGCAAAAATCCAGTGAAGTGGGACACATCTTCTAATTTAATCTAGCCCGTAGCGTCCCACTGCTGGGCGAATGCCTCCCCTTCTGCTTTTAATACGCATAAAAAAAATTTTAAGGAAAACTCTGGATAAGACTGGACTGGCTTTTATACTTATACTTACAAGTTTACAAGAAGAAATAGTCGAACAATTAACTTTATTCTACTCGAACATTACACAAATTAAATAAACAAATTACACTAAAATCTAGTAAAATAAATCAATATTCCTACGTTTCTACAAAAAGAAGTGAAATCCCACCAAAAACATTCTGTAAAAAACTAGCCAAGTCTCGATGGAGCTGCTTGTTTATCTCTAAAAAGTAATGAAATCTAGACAAAGTCGTACCAAGTCTAAGGATCCTTACTGCGATTTATTTATTATTATAGTTAATGTTGTGTGACTTGGCCGTTGAAGAGTACACAAGGGTACAAAAGGGGCTCCATGACACCATTGCTCCAATACATGTGTTATACAATCAACAACAGCCTAAAATAAGACACTAGCGTCCAATTACCAATACCAGTATGGGCTATTATCTCGCTTAACAAACATAAGTAGTTACAACAGAATCTGATATAACATTACGTGTAAACAAAATTGACTTGTAACGTATAAAGAATTTTCAACGGCCAAGTCACACAACATTAACTATAATAATAAATAAATCGCAGTAAGGATCCTTAGACTTGGTACGACTTTGTCTAGATTTCATTACTTTTCAGAGATAAACAAGCAGCTCCATCGAGACTTGACTAGTTTTTTACAGAATGTTTTTGGTGGGATTTATCTATAAATTTACACTATACTTATATTATAAAAAGGAAAGAAATGTTGTATGTTACTTTGCATTGAATACCTACTCTGCGAAACTACTGGACCTAGTTTGATGAAATTTGTCACGAATATAGAGTAGACCACGTGAAAAGATGTACGGTTCCCGCGCGGTTTTCTTTTACGCGCACGAAATTTCTGTTTGGTAATATAATATCATCACTTTTATCTGATTGTCGTTGTACTTTAACGACAGTATTAGTAAAAATAGAAATAATATAATTAGCTGTAGGACATCAAATCCTACTCGTGGTGCTCTTTATAGAAAGCTTAGGTACATAGCAAATCAATTTGGTCATTTGCCTTTTCGCTATGTCCACACACTATTCCAAGTATAGAATACACTGAACAGTGTGCTCCCCACACCGATTTCGGTGAACTAGACCAACTACGCAGGAATTATTTTATAGTACCCAAGTTTGTGCGCAATACACAAGAGCCTTGTTTCTTCTTACTCTCGTAACCCAGTAGGATGCTTCACTGACTCGATTGGCGAGAGATCAGGCGCAGGACTGACTTTCGTGTCAGACAATCAGGTGATCACTGATCAGCCTGCATTGTCTTAGCCAGACTTGAAAACCTCAGTTGTTGCAGAAAGCTGGGGATCGAACTCACGAACTACGAATCGAAAGCCAAGCTCTAAGCCATAGTTTCTGGACCAGTGGGGACCCTTGGGGGGTCGAGTTTGTTTTTAAAGGTGGTCCCCTTTAAAAACAAACTTGACCCCTGTATTGAACGTCGAAAAAATCGTGACGGACGGCAAGACTTTCTACTTAAATTTTTGGCTTTTTCGTAGGTCGAGACATAAAAAAGGTTGAGAAACTATGCTCTAAGGCCTAAGCCATATGACCACGGAGGCGTACGTATGCATGTGAACAGAATCTATTACAATAATTCAAGGTAAAATCTTATTTAATATAATTTGGCGTTAAAATACACATAAGATTCAATTTTCACCCTTAAAAACGAACGTGATATTATAACTATTTTCAACCCTCAGTTATCGATAACTCTTTCACACATGACCTGTAAGCGGTAGGGGTAGTAGGTGTAGATTGTACTCGTAGTTGTAAGAAGTAGATGTAGGTAATAGGTGTGGGTGTAGATAAAAGGTGGTACCAATCTAAATTCCATTACCAAATCTTTAAAATTTGCTGTAACACATAGGCGCAGATCAGTTGAGCATATCTCCTTGCAAATCAAGCAATTGTCTCTTAGTTAAATCAACCAGTTGAACAACGTAGATGTCATAATAAATTTTTGCGGTAGGTACTATTCATTTTTGGTGATTAAATTTCCAAACAAATATAATAATGAAATGACGATTCAACGGCGCTTTATCGTTTAATTCGATATTTTTCGTTAATTGAAAGATATGATACATTGTCGACGACGCAGCTCGCTCATCAATAACGGACACGTGTCAACGGTCTCGTTTGTACTATTACATTGTAAATTATTACTACCCGTTACCTGCACAATTATTTTTGGGTATCAGTTTTTAAGACAGATAAAATGTATTTTGTTTCAATCAATCTTGCCTTTACCAGCGTATTGGTATATAGAATTCTTATTCATTAGACTAACACTTAAACTAGCTTAGTAATAATAATATTGTAAATGTCACCGTAATTAAAAACCTTTAGATTGTAATATAACTAGTGAAATAATGAAATTGCAAAATGTGAAAAGACTATAGACCCGAATATTCTGCTTATAATTTTCGTTTTAACATTATATTTTTCGTTAGATTATAATTAATATACTTATAGAATATTTCGAAATATTTTTTACAATCTCGTTAGTTATACTACAATCTAACGGTTTTTTATAATTTTACGGTGACCTAATATATAAAGTTGTTCAAAATCACTTACGGATATTTTGGGCATATTATTATCTTAATAGACATATGAAGAAGTTTAGGCAGAAAATATATTAATATAATAATTTCGAAAAAAGTGTTTTATATAAAATAATATATTTCGTTCCGTAAGTTGCTGAGGTCATTTAATTCACAGAAACAACTCATTTTCAAGGTGAGCAAATATTTTGTCTACAATCTAAATATATAAAAGGCAAACCTGATTGACACATCTATCAACGCACAGCCGAAATTACTGAACGGATATTGCTGAAATTTGTCATACAAATAGTTGTTGTGACTTATGCATCCTCTAAGAAAGGATTTTTGAAAATTCGCCCCCTAAGGGGGTGAAAAAGGGGTTAAAATTTTGTATGGAAACCGAACTCAACGCAGACGAAGTTGCGAGAAAAAGCTAGATATGAATAATACAAAATGTGTGAGGTCAATGTCCTTAACAGCGCCGTAAATACCGTAGTGAAATTTTATTAAATATAATATTGTTTTAGAAAGTTTAATTGTTTTTCTGCCATAATATCTTATCATAAGCAGAAGATCAGGTAAATATTCCGTATCGCGCCACCAGCGATTTTGAGGCCGATTTTTTTACAGTCGCGTTATAATCTGTAAACATCAGAACTAGTATTGTTATGATGGCGTAAAAAAAATCGGCCTCAAAATCGCTGGTGGCACGATACGGAATATTTACCGAAGATCATAATACATATTATGTCCAAAATATGCGTTAATAATTATGAACAACCGGATATTCTTTACCCATATATATATCGATGGGTCCTACGTATATGGGCCAAACTAACAATTTGGCGATTTTGGCTTTTTTATTGTAAACGCATCCTATCGATATGATTAATTATATAACCTATTAAAACAAATTAAATTCTACATGGAAATACGAATTCTTGCTACAGTATAACGGCATATGTAGCATGAATTTAAACGTACAAGGGCCAAATAGTAATTTGAGATTTATACGCGGGTAAACACGTTAGTAAGTTGACAGATTGTAAAACGTATAAGTGTCAATGTGATTTAATTATCTATATATCCAAATAGCTTTTATAACAATTTATTAAAAATCAACTGCTTAAGTTGCTGATAAATTTTATGAGCCAAAATATATAAAAATATATATTATATGCAACTAAGCATAAAACACGTATATAGGCCATTTTGACACATTGGCCCTTTTATGTTGTTTTTTAATATTAATAATTTTAACAAAAATTAACGTAAAAAGGCCAATGTGCAGTAAAAAAAAACTAATCAATATAAATATTAAATAGTGTAATATAAATAAGGAGGACAATTGTCTTAGTAAACTAGCAAAGTTTCATAAATTTCGGTTTTATCAATCTAAAATTATACCAAGTTTAAACTTTGAATGCCTCTCCTGTAAAGTTGTAATTTTTCATTTTGGTATCCCATCGATATATATATATATATATATATATATATATATATATATATATATATATATATATATATCAATAATGTACCCAACACTAACACACGTGGTCTATGCAGTGTATCTACCCCATTATATAAAAATTTTTAAAACAACACCGTGTATAATGTAATAAAGCCCAATATCCCACAAATCATGACAATGTAAGTCAAATAAAACAAAATAAACACATTTCTTTTAAAATTGGTTGGAAGTATCACATTTTTAAAATATCACGTATGCAAAACTATTTCCTTGGCGCAATATTTCACGTAAAATAACTATTACTTTGAAATTGCAAAATGTTTTACTGCACAAAGGACCCACTTTAAACAGGTACAGGAAGCCATAGTTAACTATTTGTCACGAAATATGAAGCAACAAAAATTCATGAAATCGGAGTGGCTCGGTGAAATTTCATGCTATTTATATCTAGAGGAAGCCAGCGTGGAAGGAAGGCCAACCGCCAGCAATTTCTTCGTGTAAAATAAATTCAAAAACTTCCCACCGGTGATGTTTAATCTAGGATTTTTCTTTGAATTATGTTAGCTACTTTATAGTTGCAATAAAAACTAAAATTGCATCGTAAAGTATTAAAACGCTGAACTTCTTTAAGCATTATAAATTATTTTAAGTGTTTTAGGTTGTTTTAAGTTTTATTATTTACTTCACAACCTACTTTCGAGAATTTTATATGTAAGTGCCTACTTGAATGAGTAAGTGCATGCTCGGTAAAATTATAACTCTAGTTCTGCCACAGAAGCGACACTCTCTACAAATGACAGCTCGAGCACCAGAAAATTCACACATAGTAGCTACCTAAGCCTAAGGTTGTCCGTTGTCATCGAAATAATTTTAAACGTTGCGTCAGACAAATTTATCATAAATATAATGTTAATTATTTCAAAGCACGAAACGACCAGCGGTGAGCCCGTGAACGAAAGTCCTGGCTTGAAAAACTCACGTCCCGCTTGCCGCGCACACCCCCATATACGTCTAGCCACGCACACATAGCTGTGAGCGGTCATTCATTTAAGTCAATTGAATGACGTTTCTTTACGTTAGAAATATATATTCTTTGCTTCTGCCATCAATTTACAAAGGTGACTGGTTAGGTAAGATTCCACATTAACGGTCCGTTTCAATAACCTATCTACCAATAACTATTAGTTAAAAACGTCACCATTAGTATCATTTGCCGGTTTTTTGCATTTCAATACTTAGATAGAAAAAACTTAAATAGAATAAACTTTGTCTGTGACAGCGATGCCAAATGTGACGTTGTAGACGTTGCGATGCCAAATAGTAGAAGTCTTTGGGTAGTAGGTAATAGGTTAGTGAAACCGGTCGTTGGTCAATACGATTTCTCACATTTATTCACCTTTCATCTTGCAACGAATACTACTAAAATATCATATTAAAACAACCCAATCATTTTTTTTTTTATTTACTAAGGGTAAACCATTTTACTTCATCCTAAAAATATTGAATTAATCTCCTCACCAGATTGTTTGTTCAATAGCGCCCGTCACACGTACAGTTCTGACTGCAGGGAATAGTACGCGCCGTTCCAACCCACGCTCCGAATCGAACGTGTAAATGCCGACTGTCCGATCTGGCATACTGGCTAATCGATGACAGCGCATTTTCGACAGTTTGAACTGCCCATTATGACGTATTATGACGTATGACGTACGACACCGACAGTCCAAATCGTGACGCATTTAGATCGTAATCAGGACGACATTCCGATCCGCAGTCCAAACCGCACAGATAGTTTTGCGGTTAGCAACGCAGTCCAATCTGCGGTCCGAAGTTTACGTGAGCAGGCCGCTAATACATAAATAACTGAGCCTACCTGCGCGCTGCTCCAAAACATTTCCCCTGCAATACTTCACTACAAAATTCGGGTGAATATTTTAAGGCGATGGGCACATAAACAATATTTTTGAGAGTTATCTCCGCTTAGTCACGAACACCGCCGTCACCTTCGAGCTAATGAATTCTGTGTTTACAATACAAAATAGCTTTTCATAAAGTACACTTAGCGAAACGATGAATTATGTAAAACCGGGATTAAATGTGAGAATTTGTCACATACCTACGCTTTTATCGTACATTGTTTTCTATTCAAAGTGGCTACGTATACAATACTCATGTAAACATAATATAACATCAAGGTAGGTATGTAGGTATATTCGATATTATTACATGACTAGATGTTGCCCGAGACTTTGTGCGCACAAAAATTAATTTCGCAGAAACTGTACATTTTTTCGCGATGAAAAGTAGCCTCTGTCCTTCCCCGTGGCCTACTCTACATCTGTACCAAATGTCATTAAAATCGGTTTCAGAGCCTATGCAAATAAATAAACAAACTTTTCCTTTTTTAACCGACTTCCAAAAAAGGAGGCGGTTATACGTTCGGCTGTATATATTTTTTTATTTTTTTATTTTTTTTTTTGTATGTTAGACCACAATTTCGCCGTCTGTGGAACGATTTTCAAAATTATTTTTTTTGATGTAAAGGGTATAATCCCAACTTGGTCCCATTTTTAAAAAAGTGGTGACCTGATGATGGGATCCGTGAGGAATCGAGGGAACTCCTTGAAATTTATATGGAAACATATGGCGATTTAAACTTTTTTTGAAGAAGTCCAAGCATAATATGCTACCAAAAAGTAAGATTTTGCTCCAAGGCATACCCTAGATCCAAAAGTACAGAAGAGAACTCCTGACTCCTTATAGATACATGTTTGGGGATTTCGACGTTGTTTAAAGAACTGCAAGCATATGCCACCATGTCAATTAGAGTACTCATCATCATCACCACCAACATCACACCATACATCATGAGATAAAAAGATACTTCTCATAGTATTTTACACCAAAACGGAGATTTTTGAACATTACTCTGCCGTTTATTTGCATTTTTTTTTTTGTTGTTGTAAAGGGTGTAATTCGAAATTGGTCTTTTAGTCACTAAAGTGGAAACTTGATGATGGGATCCATGAGGAATCGAGGGAATTCCTCGAAATTTATATGGACACATATAGTGATTTAGACTTCTCCTGAAGTAATAATTAAGCATATGCTACCAAAAAATAAGATTTTGCACCAAAGTATACACTGGATCCAAAAGCACTGAACAGAACTCCTCAGTCTTTAAAGATACGCGTTTGGAAATTTCGGCATTGTTCAAAGAACTACAAGCATATGCCACTAACTTACAGTAATCATCATCATCGTCTTATTTACAATACCTAATAGAATCTTAGCGCCTATACAATTATACATTCGATCGTTTATTTTAAACGTTCATAAGATTTATTAATAATAATTTAACAAAATATGTGACTAAAAAGTGTGAAATTATTATTTTTAAATAAAAAATTAAACCGACTTTCAAAGTAAAAATACACAAAAAAGTATGAAATAAAACTTATTTTCTAAATAAGTCTCCTTTCAAATTCGGCTTAAATTTTAACTATTTCTCTACTCAATCTTCTTAATTTTGAAGTCGGTACCAGCAAATTTGAACGTGAGTTCTAAGATATATAAAATATTGTTTGGGCTGGTATCGACTTCAAAATTAAGAAGATTGAGTAGAGAAATAGTTAAAATTTAAGCCGAATTTGAAAGGGGACTTATTTAGAAAATAAGTTTTATTTCATACTTTTTTGTGTATTTTTACTTTGGAAGTCGGTTTAATTTTTTATTTAAAAATAATAATATCATATTAGTATAGGTAGACATGCTTTCAATAATAATAATTTGAAACCTGAAGACCCTGAAGGATTTGCAGACTGTTAATCGTTTTCGGTTGAAAACCTCACTGCAGCGATTTGAATTATTTATTATTAAATAATAACCTAACCAAGAGCATGTCAGGACATGTCTAAGGAGGGTTCCGTAAATGTTGAATGTTGATTAATAATCAAAATATATTTAAGTGAATAGTAACCGTATGTTCTTTAAGAATAATTTTTATTCGATTTCGATGATATTTTAAAGAGTTTTTATTAAATTTAATATTCGCTAATCAAGTAATCACATAACATTTGAGCATATTATTAGTCTATTACGATATCGCCTAGGTATCACAATCAAAGAAAATTTCGATAGCGTGATACAGAATTTAAATCCAATAACACAGCGACATTTAGTATTATTTTTCAAAAACAATCAACGACTTAAACAGGAGACTAGCGCCATATACCTAGTTTTCGTAAAGTTACTAGCAAATTGAAGCTTTTAATATTTTAGAGGTACGTATTAAATTATAATAAAAAATAATAATACTATGGAAATTATTAACATAATTATATTAATGTGTTTTCAGTGTTATTAAATTATTGTAATAATTGGTAAAGGAAGCACATATTCGTAAAATTAATTATTAATTAAAATTTTACGTGTTTCAAAACTTAGCTCTAATTCTGGTAAAGAAACATAAATTCGCAATAATCAATATAATTGTTGTAGCTCAGTTAGTCACAGTGATTGTCCTAGGATGTAGGTTCAAACCCGACAGCATATTTCATTTATTATTAATTTAAGTTCTTTTTATTAATTGTTAATTTCAGTTTTTTTTTTTAAATTTTGCAACCAATTTTGAAACATTATTTTAAATAATCATTTCACATTATGTATAATTATTCAGATTTTCTTTATATTAATTTGTTTTTCTATAATTGCTCTAGAAATAGAAATTATGATGCGATTTCGTTCAAAATAGTTTTCCTGAAGAGTTTTTAGCATGATCTGTCAGCATGGAAATTTGCAAGTTTCTATCTCCTATAGTTTAAAAATGCTAGGGGGGGGACCAACTTGCAAACTACTTTGGAGGCCGATTACTCGAAAATGGTCAACTTTATAAAAAAGTAACGTATGGAACCTTCACTTTATTTTAAAAGACCTATTCTACGATACCCCACACGACGGGGTAGAGTGAAAAAATATTTTTCATCCCCACTTCACATGTATGGAGAGCCACCCCTAAAATATAAAATTATTATTTTTTTATGGTCCCAAAACCGTGATCTATACACAATCTATAACTGCACCAAATTTCATCAATTTATATTCATAATTACAGGAGCTAGAGGCGCGGACAGACAGACAGACAGACAGACAGACAGACAGACAGACAGACAGACGGACAGAGCGAAACTATAAGGGTTCCTTAAGTATTACGGAACCCTAAAAACCGGTCAATTGCGAGTCGGATTGGTGCACAGAGGATTCCGTACAAAAATCACGTTTGTTGTTATAGAGTCAAACTTAAATATTTATTTTATTATGTTTTCAGTATTTGTTGTTTTAACGGTAACAGAAACACACTTTCTGTGAAAATTTTAACTGTCTAGCTATCACCGCTCATGAAGTACATCCTGGTGATACAAGACTGTCAGACGAACGAATGGAGTCTTGGGAATAGGGTCCGGTTTTTCCTTTTCCATGGAACCCAAAAAGTGTCTAAATGTGATTTCTTAATTGTATTACAGGTCTGTGCCTTCGCTGTTAAGATTAATAGATAACACATAATATACGCGAATCAAATATATTATTTTATAAATACAAAATAGTGGTATGTAATGAGAATAGAAGGACTATTATACAAACATTAGGTACAATACCTTTTATTAAGGGTTACGAAACGGGAAAGTTTCCAAATGAGTAGGAGCCCTACGAAAAAACTTCAATAATATTTATGTTTTTATTAATGCATCTATATTATGACAGACTATTATTTTTAATACAAACAGATTAAACTTAGATTTAGGTACTATCTATATAAAATATATTTTGCACTATCGGGTTGGCGTCTTATTAACCCACATTTACTTTCAGGTAATTTTTGTTTTATTTGGCCCGAGTAAATTGGTTGAGGGCGCGCGGCCGGCGAACGTACGACCAATATTTTTCATTACTATGCTAATTTCATTGTCCCTATAAACGAGAGTCCCGTGTCGCCGCAAAGAGGTTAGCTGTTTTCACGAACATTTTTACCATGTCCACTGTAAAATTTGAATTGACTTTACAAAAGGTTTGGCCATTTTAATTTGAAAAGCATCCGAGCGCAAACGTGGAGCGTATAAATAAAAATGTCATGACATTCAAAATCAATGAAATTGATTTCGATTTGGATTTATCAAATACTACTACAAAAGTAATATCGCTCATTTTGGATCGCTTTTTACATGATATTGCTTTTATGAGAGACTAGTTTGTGTCTATGTATAAATAAACATCATGTATAATAATAGTGATTGGTATATTAAATAAATTATAATATGTTATATAGTACCACGCTTTACAAGCTCTATCTAAGACTTTAAACGAGACAATTTAGTATATATCGCTTACTCTAAAACGATTGCAAGTATTACCATAAAATTTAGTACGCGTTTTAGGGAGGAAACAATTCTTAAAGCTTTATTAGCTTTATAATAACACACATATTGCAAATAAATAAATAAATAATATTTTTTTGACTTTCGTCGTCGTATATCGTATCAATAATTATTTCGCCCCTATTAGGTCAGTCCGATTGGCATTGGTATGCGCATAAATTTTTGCTTCGTTCGAAACTTTGGAATGTGGATTCAGATCCC
Source organism: Glaucopsyche alexis (assembly GCA_905404095.1). NCBI lineage: Eukaryota > Metazoa > Arthropoda > Insecta > Lepidoptera > Lycaenidae > Glaucopsyche > Glaucopsyche alexis. Next base: position 21,950,093 of record FR990045.1, read on the forward strand.
GATCAGATAAATATTGTTGTGATTCCTTTTGTTTTTTAAAATACCTAGGTTCCGATTATTACGTAAGAATATTTGACCAAATTCAACATAATTATTTCCTGTAGCTTCTTTAATATATTAAGACAAACAAAACAAATTCATTGATTTATTAATGACAAACAAATATTTCAAATTTATTTGCACAAAGTATTAAAAATAGGGCCCGCAAATACCTACAAAGCCTATGAACATAAGTCTTAGTGGGATGGAGATCCTCCTAGCTGAAATTACAAACCCAATGCTTATAAACGAGGGTCCCAACAGCGGTCAGACCGAACCGTGTGACGTCACAAATCAATGTCTAGGTATATACCAGACATACGGACAAGCTGATTTATTTCGAGCCTAATGTTTATTTTACAATAAGGGAAAAGTAAGCAAAAGTGAAAGTTTTTCTGTAACAATCGAACCAGTTAATTCTTTTTTGCCAAATAGTACGAATATGTGGGCATGAGAAAAAGATGAAATGTGTAAATATGTTAAATATAATAATTCTTTATTTGAACTTAAACCAAATAAGGACAATACAGAAAATAATAATAAGTAAAAAGTCCAAATTGGCGGCCTTACCGCTGAAGCAGTTTCTTCCAGGCAATCAAATACCTGGTACTTGCCAGTGGCGAAGGCTGGTTCTCCTTCATAGGGAAGCCCAAGAATAGAAGAGCAATAGGCAGGGATTGGGATGAGAGTCTTGAAAAGGTTAGTGTTAAGTGAAGCCGATAGGAATGGAGTTATAGGAACCCCACGCCAATAGTACTTACCAATGTCAGCAGTATAATAATATGTGAGTTACTAATATAGTTTTCATACCACCTGCTCGACAATGTTCGATTATATATCACGCAATCTCAACGTAAAGCAAGTCATTGACTCCCAAGGGAGATAATGTTGTATGAAACTCCCAAGGGATTAAAGTGATTTGAATTTGGAACGTATTCGAACGAATTCGTATGAAAACTTCTAATAGATACGCATCTATCATAGAGTTTTTCAATTATAATATGGCATTGCTGAGAGTTTATTCGAAAATCGAACTGGCCACCTATAATTTTAATAATCTCACGTGTCAAAATCGTCAGTCACAAGTTCCTGAATCTTTAAGTACTGCTCCACCACAACTTCCATAAATGTTCCTAATAAAAATATTACTCTGTCCCTCCATAACTGGACAAATGTGTCGAATATCAATATTAATTTTTAACAAAATAAATGTTATATTTTTGTAGCCCTGGGTTTTTATTGCCTCGCAGTAGGTATGAAAAGTAGAGTATGCATCTCTGGGATAAAGCCTGTCTTCGTCTTGGGCAGCTTGAACCCCTCGCTTTACTCAGGAGTCAGGACTCTACATAACTCCCTCGTTTCACTCGGGAGTTAAGTTTTAACTCCCTCGCTACGCTCGGGAGTTATCTCTAGAGTCCCTCGTTACGCTCAGGGCCCAATATGCTACCCGTGACGTAAGACACTGCTTTATCCCCTTGGTGCATAATCTACTATTACGCTTAACGTATGTCATGGAATTTGCTTATTTTTCAAAATTTCAAAACCGTAGAAGTTACATATTTTAAATGAAAAATAGTATAATATAGAATTTTTCAAACTAGTTTAACTTATAAATTTTGCTATAAAATGTTTTTATTGAAATTCTCGAACTTGTAATAGTTTTGAAAAAAATAAATAACAGTGAAGTAGGTAGATACTTCCTTTTGTAAGTCAGTGTACATTTCAAAAATATAGGTAGGCCACAGACGTCAAATCTCGTAATTTTGAATAGAAACCGGTTTCAGATTGCACCATGGATATTTCATATTCTATTCTGATCTCTAAGTTGATTGCCTTCGACCGAACTCCATGTATAAATTTACGTATGGAAATATTTTGCGAGATATCCAGAATTCGCTTTTAAATTAAAAATAGAAAGTACAATTTTAAGAAAATAATATTTCTTTTTATTAAAATAGAAAATCCTACATTTTATTTTGTTGACACTATAAATATTTTATTTTTACATCTAAGTTTTAAACTGCATTAACAACCATTTTTCAAATTCATTAGGTATTTTTTTGAGCCTACTCTCTGTCACTTTATGGCCAAAGTTTTATGTATTCTATCTGTACAATTATCAAATCAACACCGAATGTCAACAGAGTCAATTACATTACTTGTCAAACAAGTTGTAACGTTAGATGAAGATTCAAGTCATGCCTCAATCCCGGCACGGGAACAAAATCACAACTTTGGTTTTAGTTAGCCATTTGATTCTCAAGATGCTCGGCTAAAGTAACTATTGTAACAACTTTAGTGCATATCATCAAATGTTGGGATTATGTATTAATATTAACTAAGTATATAAGCAACAGCTTTTCTTCGCTAAAACTATTGATAATTACTATTTTCAGATGTTGATGTAGTCAAGATTTCAAAACGTGGAGGTGATGGTTCGTACGGAAGACACACTGGCCACTCTCAACGATGAAAACAAATTGCAAACATATTATTATCAAAGACGTGTAATATTTTACTCTAAAATACAACTTCTTGTTACTTTACATTGTTTACAAACATGTTTAAAAAAACTCCAAAGAATTGTTACCACTTCGTATTATATATATACAGGGCCGCCTTCGCAATAATATGTCCCCGATGGTTCATTTTCTTAAATTCTACTAAGAGTTTCCAAAAACTTTTATGTTGAAAATATTGAGCGTGGGGAGTAATTTTGCCGAAGAAGATCGAGATCGCGAATGATGAAAAAATATTCATCCCCGTACCTATATTGGCTGAATTCTCGTAACATAAAAAAGTCAATGTTTTTGTCAATAAAACACAGAAAATTGCTATGTAAAAGTGCTTTGTGTAGACAAATAAATATGTAGTTGAAGGTGTACTTCCACAGCACTAAACGAATCAATTTTTATGGTAAACGTTATGATCATGTGCGCTTAACACTGTATTGTGGCCAATGCAAACACTGGCATACAAGCACTAAGTCGAGTGATGAATCCTGTATAGACTGCTATCAACAATTTCTCTGCAGACGCAATTTGCTTGGCCCCTGTCCAGCGGTTACATATGCAAGCAAACTTCTTGATTTATTTTGAGCGAGTAGCTGGACAAACTGACAGCCTATACAAGCTATATTATGTCCAAATGTTTCAATGATCGACGAGAAGTGGCGTATGGCCAATGCTTATGGCCAATGGGGCCAAGACTTGGATCTGCTAGGGACGGCGAAGAATTGTAAAATAGGAAAAAAATCCCACTTGCTCCGCTCACTCATGCATGCTTAACACAATGAATAACTAAATAAGGATGTTTTGTTTTAATGTATTAATGTTATTGTGTTATTTATAATGTTAGGTATTAAGTTTGGATAAATTATAACCCATCAAATGCCCATCAAATAGGACAAATATTTGGTCGCGTTTAACTTTTAAGAACATTTTACATAATACCTAATTTCTTTAGTACCGATGTTACTTTTTTGAGTATGTTGATTAAATTGTATTTTTCGAATTGTAGTGTTTCAGGGTCTAAGATTTGAACCTGTAAAATAGAAAAAAAAAATGTTTGTTTGCTCATTTCGCTCGGTTGGGTTTAACATAAATAATATTTTAGATAATATGATATATTTAGTAGGTATATTCTGTATTTGACTGTTGATTAATGTTAATTTTCGCGAAGTTCACAGACAATGAGCATGACATTGAATGCCATTATTACGCATAATAGGGAATATGCACGTATTTTTTTTATTTATTTACATAGATCTATCTTGTTTGGTAAACCGTATGGTAAAATCAGTTTTTTGATATCATTAAAAATAACGAAGATATGAACGTTTAAAGTGTTCTATTAGACAGAGAGATCCGACGTGTATCGTGACGTCACATAACACGATTTTCATAGAAAGTTCATACTAAATTTCGTTTTGCTAGAAAGAGATAGATTACAAACTTTGACCGCTTATATCTTGCTCATTTATCAACAGATATTGAAAATTTTCTCGCCATTTTCTTTATTTTTCTGTCTAGTATCATATTATTATATTTTAAGCTATTTTTATATTTTATGCATATTCCCTAAACCATGAATAACGTAAAACAAAACATTCTAATTCCAAATCTAAGTGTAAAAGTATGTCGATTTGTCCATATCGCAACGTAGGTACTATAATATGTTGCAGAGCCGGATATTGATATAATATGTATTTACTATCCCACAAACTGTCTAATTCCACACGAGCTCGAAATAGATTTATTTCCTAACCGACCTCTAAAAAAGAGCGGGTCACATTATATTCTGCTGTTTTTTTTCGTATGTTCAATCGTATGTTTCTCCACCGTTTGTAGACCGTTTCAATCCGAAATTAATCCTTTTGTAACCAATATAAACATACCTGATGATGGCATCCGTAAGGAATTGAGGGAAATCCTCGAAATTTAATTGGACAAAATATTATGATATTATTATAGTGATTTTTAAAATGAAAATTTTAACAGTTTTCTTTGGATGGGTAAAAATGTTAAACTCGCGTCAGGACACGTGACCTGATCAAAAATTCGTAAGATGCAACTTGCAACTGTTTGCTGTCTTAGTTCCCTTACGCAAGCATAACATAAAACTATTTTAGTTCGTATATTTTAACCTAGATGGCGGTTTTTCCAATTTCATGTTCAAGTTTTCACTTTTGCCGGCACTCCCGGAGTGCAACCCGTTGTTTTTAGTCAAATAAGTATTTGCTTTTAAAAAAGATTTGTGCTGCAGCCTTAATAATTGCAGAAATTATTTACGAAATAACCTAACCAAGAGCATGTCTCGACATGTCTAAGGAGGGTTCCGTAACTATAAACGCGTAATAGGCTTTTTTTTTAATTACTCCAAAAGTTACTGTCCGATTTGGTTCAAAATAGTTTTCCTAAAGAGTTTTTAGCGTGATCTATCAGCATGGAAATTTTCAAGTTTCTATCTCCTATAGTTTAAAAATGCTAGGGGGGGGGACCAACTTACAAAGTACTTTGGAGGCCGATTACTCGAAAATGGTCAACTTTATAAAAAAGTAACATATGAAACCTTGCCTTTATTTTAAAAGACCTATTCTACGATACCCCACACGATGGGGTAGAGTGAAAAAATATTTTTCATCCCCACTTCACATGTATGGAGAGCCATCCTTAAAATATAAAATTATTATTTTTTTATGATCCCGAAACCGTGATCTATACACAATCTATAACTGAACCAAATTTCATCAATTTATATTCATAATTACAGGAGCTAGAAGCGCGGACAGACAGACAGACAGACAGACAGACAGACAGACAGACAGACGGACAGAGCGAAACTATAAGGGTTCCTTAAGTATTACGGAACCCTAAAAAACCGAGGAATGAATGTTCAGGCCGAACTGAAGGTAGACTGGACCATATATCGGAGCTCTAAGAGGCAAAAGAACCCCTATAAGTTCAAACTTAAAAATTAAAATATAAATTTAGAGTAACTAGAGACCACTCGAGCTTTATTACTATAAACTTACTCTTACAAGAATTGTTAAAGAAATGAGAAAGTTAACTTTTATAAATCAGTTGCCAATTATATTTAAATATCTGTTTAGTAAATACATTGTAATATTTATTATATAATTAATATCAATGTAATTCACAACATTATATTCATCAGAAGTTTAATGCTCGTTTTCGTAAGAGCCACAATATTAGAAAAGTTTTTCGATCGTCTGAATGCCGTATGTGAGACACAAATATCGCAGCGGAGGCATGGATAATCTGCTGGCTGGTAGCCAGTTCACAATATGTAAGCGTAGTTTTCAATAGAGCCGTTTAGGTACGCGGTGCCCAATAGCCCAGCGACAATTAAGAGGGAAGGCATGCGCCGCGATTATCGACGGTATGGTTCTACAATGGGAATATGAGAAGGATAATGGGCGCTGCAGCGTGTGCACTATCCCCGATTTCAATAGCAATCTGTAGAGGCCATTATTGTATTGGTTTTATGCTTCATAAAAAGTTTGTGGCCTGGAAGTTCTTTTAGCTGACTTCAATGTAACTATAGGTTTCTAAAATGGACTATTCTATTAATATTGCTTTTGAAATTTCAAACAAATATACTTTGTTACCAAGTTTAAGACGAAAAAGCTAATGCGTTAAAAAAGCTAGAACCTACCTATTTTCTCCGACGGAACGTGAAGGAAATACTAGTAAGTAAACGGACTGTTTACAATTCTCTCGAAATGGACCATATAACAGGCTTTATCTTAAACACGCAACTATCAATCCCCAGACGTCTTCCATAACTAGTGTTGTCAAGGCAAACAGGAAGACATGAATCATTGCCAAACATCGTCGTTACATTGTGCATGGATACGGGAAGTGGCAAAATGCTCCATCATCCCCCCGCTCTTCCGTGCGGATATGAAGTTTGTATCGCCACGTCTTCGTCACTAATGACCTCTTCAGTGTGAGAACCCATTTGAAAAGCCCCGTCGACACTTCGAGACTAATTTTGTTTTTGTCACAATTTATTTTATATTTTTCACGTTCAGTTTTTTGCGTCTCACGCTTCTTATATTATACGGATACTGAATCTTTGAGTTGCTCCTTAAATTATATCTTTGCATTTATTTAAAACTTGTAATATAATGTAGTAATCTAAAACCACGTAGGACCCTTGTTTTTGGTTACAATTTTTTTTTTCAAGTAGAAATTCTAAATAAATTCTTCCTGTCTTAAACCTGTTACAACTTTAAGTACTTTACATAACCTGCAGATAACCGGGGAATGAAGAGTTATAAATTCAACGGAATTAATCACGAAATGTTGACAAGGGTACAATCGGAATTCGGTCCAAGTCGAACCCGCAGAGATGGGACAAAATTTCCATGTCACGGTATTCATAATTCTATGTTAACAATGCGGTAATTATAAAACAATGTTGTTTCGTTTTCAATTATAAATACACATTGGAATTGTTATTATTTATTTTAAGTTTGTTGAACATCATTTGATTTTCTGCTTAATTATAATATTGTAACTACAACTGGTTTAAAGGAAACACTGATTTTTTTTCTACACTCTAAACATATTATTATATCGAAGCCGGTACTCAATTCTATTATTATTAAATCAGACGCTTACTCAGATAAACTATTGAACTTTTTTTAAATAAACTATAGAATTTAAACTGAATACTCTCTGTATAATTATACAGCGTATAATTTTACGCTTTATTCTTCGGTCTATTAGTTGAAGATATACCTATCTAAACGTAAAACTTTCAAAATGATTACAGCTTGTTGAAATTAATGTTGTCAAATTATTTGATAACACCTAGTTTCGCGATCTTGTAATGAAATAAATAAATTAAGACATTTGAGATCAATAGTCATTAGTCTTATTTCAAATCGCATTAGCTCCAAAGCCACAAGTAATTACTTTATGCTTTGGAAAAAGTTTTTTTTATGAAATTTTCTGCCCACGCTAACCTTTTGAATGATCATCTAAGCACGTGTTCTGAATAAATTTTATATCTTTGAAACCTACATGCAAAGCCTACCTACACTAACTACCTACACTAACTACACCTGATGATGATTTATTTCGAAACCGGTCGAGTTATTTATTAAAATTTATAATTATATCTTAATATAGTGGAAAAAGTGCACGAAAAATTGTGTTTTATTAGTGTTCAATATGAATTTCCACCAAGAACCGACAGTACAATCAATTACATGCAAAGGTCTATAAAAACTAAAAATAGTTGAAAATAATATAAATGTTATTCTGAAGTTGGAACAAAATGGAACGCGTTTTATCATGTACTTTTGATATGATATAGGTATTTAAAGATACAATAATTTTACCAATATGTTAAGTAAAAATGCGTCCGCCTCAAAGTTTAACAAATATTATATGTCGGTAATTCTGGTAGTTTCGTATCATATGGCAACACAGCTGTAATAGCTACAGCAGCAGCAGCTCACACAGGTAAATCATGAATCACGCAATTAAATTTTAAGATACCCTCTTGCCCTTACTTAAGCGGGGAATTCACTAGACGAACATGCCCGCAGGCAAGCAGGTATGTCCGCCAGGCTTCGCTACTATAACGCGGACGGCCCGCGACGGTAATACACTGCACAGACCATAAAGTAGCGAAGCCTGTCGGACATACCTGTAGGCTTGCCTGCGGGCATGTCCGTCTAGTGAATTCCCCGCTTGACTGACAATAATTATAGACACAGGCAAGCCGTAACCGCTAATGATAGAAACGTGGAAAGACAGCTGTAATTGTAATAATTTATTAACTATTGCGTGTGCGTCAAACCAAGAAGGACTTTGAAATATTCCATCCCTAAAGAGGTTAGTTTAAAATGATTTTTTAAAAATTTATACAGGAAATTTTCACGGTAGTGGAATGGAACAAAGGACTGATAAAGCCGTGCGCAAAAGCTATTTTAAAATTACTCTACGATGCATTGTAATTAAATCAAAATACGATGATTAATGTAATTGAATGAACGTCGACGGGGCTATCAATATGTTTCTACAGGAGATACATAAGCACACAGTAATTATGGCGAAGACACGTCGGATCTATTAGTCACTGCCAATGTTGTGTTACACTGTACACAGCTCTAGCATCGGTCATAATATCCGTCCTTGTGTCACCGGTGACTGATGTCGTGTACGATACAACGTGCTATATGTTTTACCAATGCTAATTATACTACAGATAGATTATAAATGATTTCTGTGCGCTTACATCACTATGGTAAGCTGAAGTGTAAAAAGAGATTTAGTTTGTGTAGGGGTGGGTAATAAGGGAACTATTATAAACTTAGGCCTTTTCATCCGATAATGGATGACTTATACAGTATTCTCCGAGCGATGTAACCACTATTGAAGTACTGTAGCACCTGGGACAGTTGGTTTTTAAATGTCGTATGGTTCCCAAGCACATACGGCATTCTCACAACACAGTCAGTCTAGTCCAGAGGAATGACAATGACTGGTCAATACGTCTGAGGCCAACCGTGTGCGGGTTTCCGTACGATGTTTTCCTTCACCGCACCGTTAGAGCGTCCGTATAATGTATTTGAGATCTTAAAAAGTCTCATTGGTGCACGCTACAACCTGGGATTCGAACCTGCACCCTCTCGAGTGCTTTCGTGACGGTCTACCTACTAGGCCATGGAGCTCTTCAGGAACTATTATAGAATACTCATTTACTGGTCACACACACGCAACAAAAGTAGAGTCGTTCACATTTTCTTCGTCGACTACGGTAATAACGAAATGATTATAGTACCTATCTATTTGGTCTTTGGTTTGTGTCTGAAGATTCAGATAAGCATTCTGCTATTACATCTTTTTACCCGATTACGGCAAAGCCAATAGGAATTGTAATGATTTTAGCAGTATATGTAACTATGTATTATGTATGCGTTTTGTTATAATTAATGAGCCGTCAATAGATTCCTAATAATAGCCCGGGTAACATAGGCTATGTAATTTACGTAGTAGGTCATAGTTTTTTCTTTTTATAAAAATTGTAGTTATTGTACCACATAACATAACAAATCAAACAGGCGCTCGATCATTATGAAGTCCGTCGAAACGCCTTTTCAAAGCCAAACCTTACTATGCAGTGTAAAATATAAAAATTGGGATTTGCGCAATTTGATCTTGAGCAAGGGTTCGGTTCTACCCTCAGGGTCAAGTCGTGTTGCCTTATACAGCGGGCTTTCTTGACGGGCCCATCCTGACCTTACACGTGGAAATTCGTGGAACAATTCCAAAAGATATTTTTCTCGCTTTTGACTACCTACTAATATCAGAAAAAATATTACATACCAATTTCAATTACTTAGCAAGGACGAATTTAAAAAGTCCATTCATATGAAACACACTAAGGTTTTCCTTTTATACACAATCTTAGTATACAAAACGTACAAATTCTTTTCAATAGCTTCTCACGAGTTAATCTATGCCAAAATACTTTGAAACGTAATAAAAATCGGCTTTAACGGGATACGTATAGAAATGAGTACGAAATATACCGTGCAAATATTTTTTTCCAACTCTGAACCGTATGTCTCGTAGTTATAAAGTTGCGACATATATTTGTCTAGACGTACACTGACTCACATGAGCAAACACGTTTTGAACACGCTCGAAGTTTTATTTCACGTTGAGGTAAACACCTTCAAAGATGAATTTCTCGTTTGTCAAACAAACCGATGAAAGTACTCAGTTTTTAATATTTTTTTCTTTTGATGTCGATAAATACGTGGTAAATCATACCTATCTATATATTTTCATATACGTAGCCAATTTCTGAGTTACCTACCGTTAGACTGGATAGTCCAGAAATATTAGTCTTTACCTAGGTAGGTAAAGAATACTGAATATGTAATCGATTCATTAAAGATACATACATACATACATACATATAATCACGCCTCTTTCCCTTAGGAGTAGGCAGAGACCACTTCTTTCCACTTGCTACGATCTTTACATACTTCTTTCGCTGCGTCCACTTTCATTCTTACCATCCCACAGTGTTCTATTTCACTCAAAAAATTTCCCTATGCTGTTTATTACATAAATCGATGAAGAAATGTATTTTAAATGCAAGAGTAAAACACCCACGTGTCTACTTGAAATACTTTTTTAAAAAAAAAATAATTTATGTTTCGTGATCTCGACGTAAAAAAAAGACTTAATAAATTCTGTAAGCGTGTCTGATCAATATTTATTTTTTTGATTAATATGGTTTGATGAAGGACCTTTAGGCGCATATTTTCCATGTTTTATTTTTTGAATATCACTTCTGGCTACCGAGTTATTAATTTTTATTCAGATTTTTTTTTTCTAGAAACTCAAAAGTGCGACTTGTGACTGGCACTGAAATATTCATCTTAAATGTGTCTATCACTGATAAAAAAGTCAAGTTGCACTATGGAAGCGTTTGGGAGTTAGAATAAAGGTCAAATGGTACATTTTAGGGTTATCACTAAAGGTCAAACAATAGGCGATCGGACTTTGTTTTACTGTATAAACGAATAGTACTCTTAAATATGAGTAATTTATCAGAAGAAATAGTATATCGAAAGTCAATATTTTCAAAGGTACAGCGATATTGTCACCGTAAAATTGTAAAATAACTCACGAGAATGTAAAAATTATGTCGAAAGATTCATTACTTTAATCATAATTGTAAATCATATACAATTTTGTAGTTAAAGAAAAAATTGCATTAATTTGAACAAAATTGTAAGGTCAAGTTGAGTTACACCCCTAACACAATATTTTGAAATTCAATTACTCGTAAACGCTTCCATAGTGCAACTTGATTTTTTTACCAGTGATAGACGCATTAAAGGTAAATCTTTCAGTGCCAGTCACAAGTCGCACTTTTGAGTTATTTGGGAGAAAAAAAAATAAAAACAAAAATGCGAATAAAAATTAATAACTTGGTAGCCAGAAGTGATCTTCAAAAAATAAAACATGGAAAATATGCGCCTAAAGGTCCTTCATCAAACCATATTAATCAAAAAAATAAATATTGATCAGACACGCTTACAGAATTTATTAAGTCTTTTTTTTACGTCGAGGTCACGAAACATAAATTATTTTTTATAAAAAAAAGTATTTGAAATAGACACGTGGGTGTTTTACTCTTGCATTAAAAATATATTTCTTCATCGATGTATGCGATAAACAGCATAGGGAAATTTTTTGAGTCAAATAGAACACTGTGCATCCATTCCACCTCTTATATTCAACGTAGTGAAGCGGCTCTCCATGGGCCACTTTTCGCCCTGTAACTTCTTTATACTCGTATATCTAGTACGTTAAGTTATCTTCAAATTATTCGCACAATAGGGGATCGGACTACATTTGAAATATTTAGTTTCATTAATGTATTCAGAAATATTGAGGCATTACTACTTGGTAAATGTAAAAAAATATAATATTTTATGTGTAGTTTACTAATTAAATACATTTAAAAAGTACCAAAAATATTTTTTTTTGTGAAATTGGTAAACAAAACCTACATCATTAGTTTACTTACATCATATACAAAAACATTCATTATGCTATGTATGAACTTAAACGAACAAATATCGGAGATATTTACAAATATATTAACTGCGGCCATATACTTCGTACTCCATAACCTACAAGTGACGTCACTTGTAGGTTAAGTTTAGTATGGAGCGTTTTTACGAGACTTGCAAAATTGTGTATACAAATCGCTATACCTTTGAAAATATTGACTTTTGATATACGGTTACTTTTGAGAAGTTACTCATATTTAAGAGTACTTACTATTCATTTATGCAATAAAAAAAATCAGTCCGATTGCCTATTATTTTTCTAATATTAATAGTTTTGTAGATATAATCAATAGTAGAAGGTAAGGACCTAAGTTATTTCTTGATATATTTTTCTATTGCCTACCAGTACTTTATTACTTGAGTACTCCTTATAAAAGACATTTACGAGCACTGTTCAACTATAAAAACACGAGTGTGAAATTATTATTTATTGTAATGGTACTATGCATTTTTATTGCTTGTATAACTAGAAATAATTAGCTTAAATATAGGGAATAAAATAATAAATGTTGTACAATTTTATTATTTCTGTCTTCTTACTAGGTATATCAAAATCATATAATGATTCAATAGGAAAGTTCATAATACAATACTGTAGTACATTATTTTGATATATCTCGTAGGGTTCAACCAGCGTTTGCAATGTAAGCGCAAAAAATGTGTTTATCTACGACATTATAAACCTATAAAATTATCAGTGTTTCTCTACTATATTAAGCATGTTATATAATATGTTACAATTAAAACCCGTTTTTCGTTATAACTCGTTTTTCCTAGTTAAAACTAGGTTTTACTAAATGCCTATGTTAAAACTAGAAGACCTAGTCAAAACTAGAATATAATACTAATATATTTGATTTTCAGATAAAACTAGTTATAACTCTGACTTTTAGTTAAAAGAGCACTAGCGAATCTAATTTCGGATTTAAAGCAATGATGAGAATTAGATTTTTGCAAAACGGGGTTTGTTATTTTTAACTTCCCGATTTTTTAAAAATCTTAGATTTTCTTAGCAGGAAGTTAAAAATAATCAAAAAACCTAGAAATTAAAAAATAATCTACTTATTACCGCACAGCGCACAGCGTGTGGACACCGCTTTGTCGAATCAGGGCCTTTAGTCAAGATACCTTAGATAATTTGCACGGCGAAATTCGAAAACAAAATGTATGGGATTTGACATAAGGCATCGCAAGCGACGTGTCATTTAACGATGACTTGTATCAAATTCCATACATTTTTGATTTCGAAGTTCGCCATCCAATTAGAGTAAGGTACGATCATCCGGTGAATTTTGACCCCGGTGGGAACAGTTTTAACTGCGAGTCTTTGGAAAAATGCGTTTTGACTAGTAAGAACTAGTTTTAACTGATATTAAATTTTGAACATTAGATAATTCTAGTTTTAACAAAGGTGTTTAGTAGAAACAAGTTCTAACTAGGGAAAACGCGTTCTATCTAAAATCTGGTTTTAACTGTAACATATACATTGTATATTATATACATTGGTTATTGTGGGTTATCCCTTAGGATAAGAATAAGCTAATTATGTCGTATAAAACAGAAAAGTTTGTCGCATCTGAATGCTAAGATAAATTAAACGCTTATTATCAACAATAATAAATTTATATACCTACCTAAATTGCCACCAGCATCCTGGCTGTTACTTACCTAGTAATAACTCCCCACACCGATATCGGTGGCGGTGGCCGGTTTCATTGAAACCAGACCGGTTACGTAGGAGTAATTTTATAGTGCCCCAGTGTGTGCGCAGTACACAAGAGCACTCTCTCTTCTTTTACCTTCATAATCCAGTGGGACGGATAACCGACACGACTGACGAGAGATCACTCGCAAGTCCAACATTTTACATGCCCATCAGACGCATGGATCATTTTTTCTTGTCAGACAATCAGATGATCAGCCTACATTGTCCTAACCAAACTTGGAAACAACATTTTTTGTTGTTCCAATGCGGGAATCGAACTCACGATCTCCGAGTCGAAAGCTTATGTCTAACCACTAGACCACGGAGGCTGTTACTTACCTAGTAATAGCCAGGGTGTGTGTTAGTGTTAGAGTAAATAAAAGAAGTGTACCTATTTCTTAAAATAACTCGAGTTTCGTGGGTTGGAGTAGCAGCAGTAATCGATACCATCAGGCGATATTTGTTCCGTTGTTACTGTGACATAATATGTATTATGTAGAACCAAATTATACATAATATTGCTAAAAGTACCTGGTCACTTTGCACAAGAGCTGTATGCTTTAGTGGTGCAAAAGTAGCCTATATTATGTTTTGTTAGACTGAGAGTTGGGACTATATGCTCCGGAACCCGGAACGCCGGAGAAAATTTAGAGCACCGAAAATAGAACTCGCATTATTACAATAGAGTTGAAAATCAAAGTGTCAAGTGTCGAGCTGTCATAATAGGGGATCGAACTTTTTTTAAATTGCATAAATTAATAGTACTTACTCTTAAATATGAGTAAAATTCCGCAAGTTTCGTAAAAAAGCTCCATACTAATTAGCCGTATATCGAGTGACGACGACCGCAAGAACATAATATTAATTGTAAATATCTCCGATATTTGTGTGTTTAAGTTCATACTTACCATAATGATGTAAGTAAATGAATGATACAAGGTTTTGTTTACTAATTAAGCAAAATAATTATTTTTTTTGTACTATTTAGATGTATTTAATTAGTAAACTACACATAAAATAATATATTTTTTTACATTTACCAAGTTGTAATGCCTCAAATTTTCTGAGTATATTAATAAAACTAAATATTTTAGATGACGTCCGATCCCCAATTCTATATTATGACATTGACATTTGACTCGACATTTGTGTGTGACCATTCTTCATTTTATCAGCGCAAAATTCTATTTTCAATGCTCTAAATGTTCTACGCCCTTCCGAATTCCGGAGCACATAGTCCCAGCTTTATGAAATGGACCTGGAAACGAGCAGACGGATAGCCTGATGGTAAGCATTAAATTATTGTCGAGGGTAAGTAATTTTACTGCACCTCTTATGGTTTTAATTTAAAAGAAATTACAATACAACTTGTATTCCCAAGTCGCGCTAACGATATTATGTTTTTGTGTCTGATAAGTTTTTTGTATTTGAATTGTATCTAACAATATTTTTGAAGTAGTTAGTCTCTTTCCTAGCAGCATAAATCATAATCTGACCATAGCTTTCGGATAGGTTAGTCAGGTTTGCTGTTGATGTCTAATAATTAGTAAGCCAAGCAATTATGTCAAATTATGTCTTAATATTAATTATATAGATTATTATATACTCTGACGTCTGTCTACCAATCTCAACAATTTTCGAACCGAATATTATTACATTTGATGAAATTTCATATTATTCAGATGATATCCCATAACCCCTACAACTTACTTCAATTGAATCGTTCTGTTAAATTTTCCATAAGTAATCGCCTTGTATAATTGTATTACGGACCGCTTACCTCTGGTACATCCTCAACTGGTCGAATCCGAAGTTATACGCAGATCTAAATTATAATTAACATAGTTCCGCTTCGTTCCGCCTTGGGACAAATGTATTTAACCCCTCGCTCTTTACGACTTTGAAACTAGTGTGCCGATTTTAATAAAACTTAGCCAACTTTAACCAAATAGGTATTGGAGGGTTAGAATTCTAATGTCAGATTACTTCATAGACACTAAAGTTACGGTAATTCTGAACTATTCATTATAATATTTTATTATTTACGGCATGTTTCAATTACATATCTACCAATAACTATTTGTTATAAACGTCACATTTTGTATCACTGTCAGCGATCTTGCTGTCACAGACAAAATATATTCCTTTATCTATGTTAGTTTATTGAAATGGAATAACCGGCAAATGACGGTGACGTTTTTAATTAATAGTTATTGGTAGATAGATTATTGAAACGGCCGGTAAGTGAAATGATGCATTGTTGTAAAAATTGTCAGAAAAAAAGTATCTATTTATAACTTGACAAAAATTAAAGCGCATTTTGAACACGAATAAAACTTTTTTTTCTCAGAAACCCGAAGAAGGTGTCTTGTTGCCTTACTAAAGTTAAATTAAATAAGGCTGATGTAAAAAGAAAATAAATTTAAAAATTTCGTTTCTTACACTTATACATATTTTAGGACATGTACAAATTGGTATACTAAAGTAAGTTCACGTGGTGTATTATGGTCGGATAGATACTGAATATAATATTAAATTCATGGAAGGAGCTCCGTTCTAAATATATTTTTACTAGCGACCCGCCCCGGCATCGCACGGGTACAATACTGATACTAATACTGCGGGTACCTTACTCATAGATCTATCCCTCCCGCACGCGCACCCCCGCCTTGGTGACGCCCACTTCGCAACGGGCCGTGCAGCAGAAATCGTAATATTTTAATTTCGCCATAACTTCAAAACCAAACGTCTAATTTTAATTATTCAAAGACCAAATATTATCTACATAAATTGTACTTAGTGATGAAATAATTTATTTTGATAAGGAATAATAGCATAGTAAAATAAACGCGTTTAAATGTAGTCCAAAAAAAATTCAAGATTTCTAAATAAAAAAATGGTTGTTCGACATAGTTAGGTATAGTGTGTCGCGGACTTTTTTGTAGATATTTATAAGATCTACAATTAATTAGAACATTTTATGATTCTATCTTTTATAGTTTAGGTAGCGTACGCAAAATAAGTAACTTTTCTGGTTGACTTTTTACACCTTGTGTCCGAATAACCCAAATATCTTACGGAACCCTATTTTTTTCCAAAATAAAATTTAGCCTATGTTACTCGTGGATAATGTAGCTTTGAAATCGGTCCAGTACTTTTTGAGCCTATTCATTACAAACAAACAAACAAACAAACATACAAACAAAGTTTTCCTCTTTATAATATTAGTGTAGATTTTACAATCTTTTCAGCTTAAACTCAATCAAATCTTATACAATTAGGTAAGTTTATTCCGTTGGAAAAAAAGTATTTTCTGAAATGAATTACTAACGGTATTTATACTATTAATAAATGAAATTGTAATAAAAAAAAAAAGATAAGTGTGTTAAATGTGTAGCATTATATTAGACAATATTATTATTTCATTAATTCAGGTACATTTAGGATTACTCCTAAAAGTCCTAAACAAACAATACAATTTTGACACCTATGTTATTCTGATTTTGTTTTGGTTTTCTTTCTAAATGATCATTTATCGAGCTTATTTCCTTATTGATCAATAAAAAAATCAAAACTGGTAATTTTAATTTTGAAATCTAATAATTCAAGTGATTTTTGTAATTGGCTAATTCGAAACAGAGGGATACGAAACAAACAGTAAACCGGCGGCGGCGGCCCAAAGGACCGGGACGATGATAAATCTTCATTTGCCTTGTTCGCACATCCGACCCGCCCCACCCAATAGGCAATCGGACAAATTTTTTTTTATTGCATAAATGAATAGTACTCTTAAATATGAGTAACTTCTCAGAAGAAACCGTATATCAAAAGTCAATATTTTCAAAGGTACAGCGATTTGTATAAAAAATTTCGCGAGCCTCCTAAAAACGCTCCATACTAAAATCGATATACACATGACGTCACTTGAATATGAAGTAGTATGAAGTAGTATATGAAGTATATGGCCGCAGGAATATATTTGTAAATATCTCCGATATTTGTGCGTTTAAGTTCATACTTACCATAATGAATGTTTTTGTATATGATGTGAGTAAACTAATGATGTAGGTTTTGTTTACCAATTTCGCAAAAAAAAAAAATTTTTTTTTGGTATAAAGACTCGAAGAAATTTTGTATACAAATCGCTGTACCTTTGAAAATATTGACTTTTGATATACGGTTTCTTCTGAGAAGTTACTCATATTTAAGAGTACTATTCATCTATGTAATAAAAAAAAATCAGTCCGCTTGCCTATTAGTTAACCCGCGTCTGACATTACGCTCGCTCGCCAGTCGCCGTTCCGCTGCGGTCACCTACATATATTTTCCGGTAGTAAGGACTTCGAATTGGACAGGTTGTAAGAATAGGATAAAATTAATCAGAACAGAAAAAGAAAATTGTAGGAGATTTTGAGTCGATATAGCAACATTTTGCGGCTGTAGGAACGGTAACAGAGACACCATTAACTTGTGTCTTAAGTGCTGGGTGTAGAGTAGCTTTTTCTCCTTTTTTAGGGTAGACTGATCGCCTGATTGTATGTAAATGAGAAAGTTAGCTTAGGTTACTTACCCAGCGAAGCACAATGCAAGTAATTTCTCACAACCTTTCAGGGCATTTCACAGCACAGAAATTTCTAACGGCCTTAGCTCAGCTTAATGTGAAAAATATATAAATATCTACTACCTTTATTCTTTACAACCTTTTACGGCATTTCACTGTACAGATATTTATATCAGCTATAGCTTAGCTTAATGTGAAAAATATGTATAAATAATAGTATGCGACATTCGTAACCTGTCGATGTATCGGCCGGGAGGATGGCGGTAACCATATAAACTGCGAAAATGTGTTAATGCACTAATCGATCGCACGTCAGAGGCGAGGTTCACAATTCCGACGTGAATGATTTAAGTTTTTGGTATTAATTCATAAATTGTACAAAGATGTATTAAAAAAGTATTTTAAACGTTTCCTCTTTTTGGCTTTTTATTTAAGTTTGTCTACAGGTATAAAAATGCCTAGGTGCCAGTTGCATGGGGTTCCTATAATTCCATTCCTGTTGGCTTCACTTACCACTCAGCTTTTGAAAACCCTCATCCAAATCTCTACCAATTATGCAAATCTCAAGGAGATCAAGCCTTTACCACTGCTAGGTGCTTTTCTAGATTACAACTTTTTTGTACCTTACTAATATCCTCCACTTAATCTTAACTTAGTAAATACACTTGCATCGTACATATCCATTTTACATTCCACATTACACGTCAGCCCAACCAAACAAATGTATGGCAGATTCCATTCCCACACGGTAGTGTATCTAGCGAGCACTTCAGTTAGAAATAATTATAACCCATAATGCCCGAACTAAATTTACAGCTCCTCTTTTATTGCCGACCCAAATCTACTAGTTGTAATTTATTATCACATTAGGAGATTCGCAATTTATGAGAAGGTGGGCCGATGTGGGAAGGTATTTGCTTAAAAAGACCATGCAATTTCGGTGGAATACGTCGTGTTTAGTTCCAAAATTGCATTGGATGAATGCCAAAGTGATAATTGGGTTCCATAAATACGTGCCAACTCGAGAGCCTCCTGTCTTTTTTCCACTTGTAATGTGAACCGTTTGTGTGCGTACTTGTCAGCTTGTTTTTCTTTACTGCGATGGATGGCTTTTACGTCTGCTATTTGTGGTTATCTATACTTTATACAGATATATAAAATTGAAGTGTCTGTTTGTAATTTCAAATTAACAGGTTTTCACTTAATGTGTATGATTACATGCTTGACACGATGCCACGCTTCGGCATGAATGGGCAGGCTCGACCGGATAAATACCACGACCTCACTGAAAACCGGCGTGAAATAACGCTTGCGTTGTGTTTCGCCGAGTGATTGAGGTTACCGGAGGCCCATGGGCCTCCGGTAACCTCAATCACTTGACACAGATTGGGCATTTTAAGAACCAGGAACGCAAGTCCCAACACCAGAGAAGTTACAAGTGTAACTCCTCTGGTGTTGCGAGTGTCCATGGGCGGCGATAATCGCTTACCATCAGGTGATCCGTCTGCTCGTTTTCTGGTTCATTACATAAAAAAATATATATTATATATGAAAGTATATTCGGTACTTACAATAAAATATCAATTTTAAAAAAGTTTATCCGTCCGTCAGTCTGTCTGTCTGTTTGTTCCAGGTAATATCTGAAACGGCTTGACCGATTTTCACGGGACTTTCACTGACAGATAGCTGTTGTTATAAGGTCTAACATAGGCTTCTTTTATTCTAGGGTTCCGTTTAAAAAAATGGGTTCTGTTTTTGTTAGTTCTATGCAAACGAAGTTGCGGGCATCAGCTAGTTATAAAATATAGTTTAATATTATTATACAGTATGAGATGTAATAAATGTAGATTAAATTATTCTAGTAACTACTTGATTGTAGATAAGTAGATATTATACTATACATTCATGAAAATCCTACTAATATTATAAATGTGAAAGTTTGTGAGGTTGGTTAGATGGATGTATGGATAGATGGATGGACGGATGTTTGTTACTCTTTCACGCAAAATCTACTGAACGGATTTGAAATTTGGTTTGGTGGTAGTTTAGGCTCTGCACTAAAACATAAGCTACTTTTTATCCCGGAAAAGTACACTATTCCAGCGGGATACCCGATAGTATATTTACGCGGGTGGAGCCACGGGAAACAGCTAGTATATTATAATATCTATATAATATCTATTGACACTTCACACCACGTAATTTTGGTCCCGTGGTGAGTTCTCAAAGAGCTTATGTTACTCGTAACTATGGAAATATACCTATTATTTTAATACTTTTATATAATACACATATTTAAGATTTTTACTATATTATTAATACCCAGTATCCCTCTCCCAATCGTGACGATCTAATGACAATCCTCTCATGTTAAAATCCGTCTAGATTTAGGCTGTAGTCATGCAGGAAATACAAACATAGGTTTAAAATACGTTACCTTTCTTCGTCTGCAAGTAAATATACGATTAAATGGTGTGAGCCGTGTGGTGTGGCAGTCTTGTAGGAGTGCCACAGTTTATCGTCCAACTTACGATAACCTACTAAAATGGGAATGTGTGGTAGGCCATTTGCTTATTTTAAAAAATCAAACAAGTGACAGGTGCAAATATAAACAAAATAGTATACGAGTAGTCAGTGATAACTAAGGATACGTTATACCCTTACAAAACTGACAAAATTTCTGTGCCACGACACACATTGACATAGGACACGTATCAATGTGTCAACGTCGCATAGTAACACAAAACACGCTATTACTCGCGGTTGCACACTAACCAAAATTGACCCGACTCGGACCAATTCGAGTCTTCATTTTTACGCGTTTATAACATATCTACCTCTTTTTAATATTATATATCTATGCGAGTAGTTTCCAGCTATTGCATATTCTTCCCATTATTATTGTGAACAAAACCTTAACTTGGTGAAAAAGTACAATAAAACTTAATTATGTTGATTTTCTCCTTCTCCACGTTTTTAATTAAGGCACATCAAACCTTCAGTGCGTACTCCTAGAATAGTCTACCCTACAATTAAATAACAATCGAATAAAAATTGAGGTTTGAATTTGAAATAGAGACTAAGCTAAGAAACAAGCTAAGCTACAAAATAAACTAAGCTTATAAAACACAAATTCCAATTCAAACAGTCCATTATATCCATACGTTTACGGACTAATAAATAATACAGACAAAATAAAGATTTCCAAAGCGTTGTACGAAAATCATATTAGCTTAATTGGTTTGCAGAGTTATTGAGTCGTATAATTTGGGGCATAAATAGCAGCTGATTTTGTAGCAATTACACCCAACAAGATTATTAGTCGCCCAAATGATCAACGGTGCTCTATTCTAATTTACTTAATCACAGTTGTTGTTAAGCTTAATTGGAATTTTGTTGGTGTTTTATACTCGTAATAGCTTTTGCTCGCGTCTCCGCCCGCGTAAATACAGTATCCCATGGAAACACTGTACTTTTTCGGGATAAAAAGGAGCGTTGTCAATCCATCCATCCATCCTCAAAAACTTTCACATTTATAATAATAGTAGTAGGATTTCCATTGCAGTTAACTCAACAACATACATACCAAATATTCTTGCATTGAACCAAACTTCAATTTCCCATTAATAAGCACACAAAACGCCACAAGTTTCCACGGAAATATTTTGTACATTTATGAATTACGGGCACTATATTATATCGCTAAGGAATGGTACTCATGACTGTGCAAATCGAGTCGATGAAGTAAGACATAAGGTTACACCATTACATTAATTGCCCCTAGGGGTTTAAGTGCGTCTCCAGAACGAAGCATTCAATAAGAAAATGACTGTGGAAGAGCATTTCACGGGCTACAAATTCTCCTGTGAAAACAATCGTAAAACGCTTTTATTACTCAAACATTCACCATTGATTCACGGACGAAAACAATAAAAATACTGACTCAATCAACCCACACAATTTTATAGGCTTTGAAGGTGAGTGAATTTATTATAGGCACGGACGCCGTAAAATAATCTAATGTATAATGTTCCATTTACGCCTCGCCAAGAATTATACGTTATTACTATAAAAGACATTAACGCTTATTCAGAAATATAATATACAAGATGTTGCTTATGTCTTCATGCGCGCAGAAGGAACTGTACATTTTGTCGCGATAAAAAGTAGCCTGTATCCCCCGGGGTAGTCCTCCGTAGTCTGCTCTATATCTGTGCCAAATTTGAACAAAATATGTCTAGTAGTTTTGGAGCCTATTCAATGCAAACAAACAAACAAATATTTCCTCTTTAAAATATTCTGAAGAGCTCCATAGTGGGTAGACCTTATAGTGCAGGTTCGAATCCCAGGTTGTGGCGTGTACCAATAAGACTTATTCAGATCTCAAGTACATTAATACGGACGCTCTAACGTTGAAGGAAAACATCGTAAGGAAATCCGCACATGGTTGGCCTCAGACGTATTGACCAGTCATTCTTCTGGATCAAGCTGACTATGTTGTGAGAATGCCGCTGTTCTTATGGGCATACCATACGCCATATAAATACCAACTGTCCCAGGCACTACAGTATTTCAAGAGTGGTTAGTTCGCTCGGAGAATACTGTATAAATCATCCAATAACGGATGAAAAGGCCTAAGTTTTTATAATATTAGTATAGACTGTAGACAATGCTCCACTATTTTTCGATAATTTTTCAGATTTCGATGAATATTTAGACGAACATTGAAAATTCCTTTTAGTGAACGTAAATTGTATTAGATTTAGTAACATCTAGAACAAATAAAATCTGAATATTCTTGTGTATCTATTTAATTGTAAAATTATGCCTCACATTTTCTTCTTTCACTATATAGTTTTTCGCATATACATAATATAATGTGCGAAGCAGTTAGTTTATATTAAAAAAAAGTGTTGCTACATGTAGCGATACTTTTCGGTATCTATCTACCACATAGCAATTTTACGTGGTAGAGCCATGCTTCGGCACGAATGGGCCGGCTCGACCGGAGAAATACCACGGGCTCACAGAAAACCGGCGTGAAACAGCGTTTGCGCTGTGTTTCGCCGAGTGAGTGAGTTTACCGGAGGCCCAATCCCCTACCCTATTCCCTTCCCTACCCTCCCCTATTACCCTATTCCCTCTTAAAAGGCCGGCAACGCACTTGCAGCTCTTCTGATGCTGCGAGTGTCCATGGGCGACGGAAGTTGCTTTCCATCAGGTGACCCGTTTGTTCGTTTGCCCCCTTATTTCATAAAAAAAAAAAAAAAAAAAAAAACATTATTTTCATAAGATATTTAAAGTTTTTATTTATTTAATAATATAGTAAAAGTACAAATCGTTTAAACATAGGTATGATACATGACACATTCTCTTCATAAGAAAATTTTGAAAAGCTTTTATTACTTTAAATTGGGTTCATCAGATACATTTATCTATGTTTAAAGAATTCTTTACGCAGTGAGCGTTTTTTCTGGAAAGTGCGCTGAGAATGAGCACAGAATTCCCGAGTGTGTGCTCGTTTAACTCGTAATTTTTCATTGAGCCTGAGAGTCGGCTGGAAAGCCTCCAATTAAGTTTCTCTTTACCGTTTGGGTTGGAAAAAGGGAAGAAAAATGAGCAGACCTAAAAGGACACTCGCTAGTATAATCGTTTCCGAGACAGTATTGTGTGCAACCATTTGTAATACCATAGTGTACTTTACAAAAGTAAAACTTATCAAACGTGCAAGTTGCCGAACTATTAACATGTTAGATATTGAACTTAAACTATAAAAAAACACAGCCTGTTTCAAAATAGTCTAATAAGTAAACATTTGCTTGACCGGAGGTTTCGCCTTTGTTGCTCAGTATAAAGTAAGCAGCGTCAAAACATCCGAATAAGCTATTAATAATAATAATAATAACTATTCGTCACTTATTAGGCGGTTTTAAATGTTGTACGGTTGTCCAAGCACATACGACATTTTCAAAACACAGTCAACTTAGTCCAGAGGAATAACTGGTCAATACGTAGATAAGGGGCCAACCATGAGCGGGGTGTCCTTACATTATTATTTTTTTTCACTTTTAGAGCATTATTTTAAACATTACAAATTATAGCCATATACTTGAGATCCGAAAAAATCTCATTAGTACACGCTAAAACCTGGGAAACGAACCTGCAGTCTCTCGAATGCGAATCAAACGGTCTCCCCACGCAGGCCACGGAGCTCTTGTACTTTATACTCAATACCTAAAAAGTTCCGTACCAACGTATTTAAATGTGAGTTTGTGTGCGTGCGCATGATTGATCGGCGCTGTTAAGGTGGTTCGTTTCCTATACAAAAAAACAATGGACATTAATTAGGTAATTTCATACTATTACTACATAAATTTATATGCACATTTTTTTATTTGCAATACAATTGTCGCAAAATATATTTAAAATACTTTATTTCACACAGAAGTCACATTTTTATTGAATTTTCGACAAAAAGTGACATTTCACATTTGTAACTTATGTCACTCTTTGTCGAAAATTCAATAAAAATGTGACTTCTGTGTGAAATAAAGTATTTTAAATATATTTTGCGACAATTGTATTGCAAAATAAATAGATGTGCATATAAATTTATGTAGTAATAGTATGAAATTACCTATAATTAATGTCCATTGTTTTTTTGTATAGGAAACGAACCACCTTAAGCGATTTTCATCTTATGCCTGGTTGAGCGGCAACTTGGTCAACAGCGCCTCATTTTTTTTCGAAGTTGAAGCGCTATATAGGCGGCAATCTGATGAAAGTAGCCCTTATATCAAGTGTTACTTTCATGTTCGTATTTCTCTAGAATCAAACTACTAAACGTTTACGTAGAATATTTAAAACAAAAAATAGTGTAAAGTGAAACTAATATAACTTAATGCAAAACCCACTTAAGCGGGTAGCGTTTACAACAGTTTATACCGTGAAAAAATTAGAGCGGGCGCCCGGTGTTTAATAGAATATGAGCTGAAGAGCACCCTAATTGGTTTACCGGGGTAGGATTACTGGGCCCGTAGCCTGTTCATTATTGCGCTTTCGGGATTCCCCTTAAGGCCACTGCATAAATCACGTTTGGACTATTTACCCCGTTGCATCAAATACATAAATACCAACTTAATCAGGTGCATTTTTTTAATCCGAATTTTTTATTATCCATATTGTGAATTTTCCTCCACATATTATATTAATAGCGCCGATGGAACTTTCAGATAAATTATTTCATAAAGTGTCGTGCAACTTATGCATTAATATGCATTTATATTAAGCACGTCTCATTAAATAACCATGGTATCGGACAAAAGTGTGACTTGACCTTTTGTTATTCAAAACTTATTGAATCCCAAATTAAAAAATATACAATTAATAATACCTGTTGATCTCTAACGGCCAGTTTCAATAACCTATCTACCGATAAGTATTTGTTAAAAACGTCACCTTTGGTATCATTTGTTGTTTTTTTTTCCTTTCAATAAACTAACTTAGTTTATGGAATCTTTGTGACAGCGAGATCGATGAAGTGATACCAAAAGTGACCATCCTAACAAATAGTTGTTAGTAGATAGGTTATTGAAACCGGCCGTAAACCTATATCCTATCTATCTATCCATCTATATTTTTATACCTGTTAATAAAATTGCACTATTACACTGTCAATGATGTCTTAATTCATTGTAAGTTAGTATATTAATATAATATTATGTTGTTTCATTAAAAAAATAGGTCACGCTGCACGATAACTTTATTTAAAATAAATTTTAACACTATGAAATTTCGTTTATGCACACGAAGCCAGTTTAATATAAGGTCTATGTTATCGAGTTTTTTTTCAAAGCCGAGTTCAAAGCGAAGCCTGACATTCTTCTGACATTTTAATTAAGCAAAATTCAATAGCGCTGAAAGTGAAAAGATGTAGAGTATTGTAGTTTCATCTTTATTTAAGACGCAAGAGTTATTTTCTATTGGTAGTTACGAGTAAATACATAGTAATTACCTACCATAACAATATTACCAAAGTTTGTGTAAAACAATATATTTTGATAATATAAATCGTACTCATAATAATAATATTTTATTTTGTTCTAATGTAAGTAGGTCTTACTTCTGAAATTCAAAAATAATCACGCACAATAAAACTAAAGGTTATCATTTGAATAAAAAGATATTTTCTATCAGAGATTTTATACTTCCATTTTAATTTATTTACAGAATTTATATCACATTTTTTCACAGTCAATACAATATAATAATTCATATAAAATTATAACAAATTTACACTATACACAGCTCTCCGGCCCTGGGACACTCTCGGCTATGAGATGTTCTCTCCTACTCAACGTCGCGGTACTTATGCCACTGGGTTTGCTCACTGATAAACTACTAGTAGACGATATTGACTGAAACAAAAAAATACGTCCATCAATATGCTGAAAAGAGAAATAGTAGCGTAGATTTTATGGAAATGTTCAGGTAAGCCGTCAACAAGTAACAACGCCTGTCGTAAGAGAGATATAAACCTGATATCCGACGAAGCTTTTGTGTACAGCATCTAAGTACGAGACTTTAGCTTAGAATATTGTTTTCATTTTACGCTAAAGTTTGATATTTCTTTATTAAAAACTTGCATGTATGTTCTAATATCTTTAGTATACTATAATGATACAGACACTTAATTCAAAAGCAGATACTATTTTCAATGAAAGAATCATGACTAGAATTAACAAATTAAACTAATATTCATCCAACATCAATTTCCTCAACAAGCTTTATAATATAATAATATCTATGGACGCTTTACACCACTTCAATCTGGCCCTGTTATAACTATCCGAAGAGCTTGTGTTACCTACAGGTACCAGACAACGGGAAGTATATTTAATACTTTTATACTATACATTTATTTAAGATATTTATTAAATTATACACCGAATTAATACACACTCATGACCCAGGAACACAGAAAACATTTTGTTTTCTCGGCGGGATTCATACCCGCGATCTCCGGCTTGAGCCCCAACACGCTAACCACTGAGCCACATTTGTCTATATACCTACCTAACTTTATATTTTTAGACTTTATGAAGACATATTTAAATTACATATTTTTCCATTTATTTTATTAAAACTTGACTCACTTGGCGATGCAGCGAGTGCGCCCCTCTCTCCTCAGTGGCGGTGAGCGATCCGTTTTTGACGACCGCCTCTGCCCGACACTTCAAGTTTGGAGGACTGCTATCTAAAAACATATTGACATTTATTCCGGGCGCTTACACTTGAACAGCTTTTCATTAATTTTGGACGGAAAGAATATATTTTAAACTACTTTTAGGAGTTTTATCTTAGAATTAAAATGTAGAGGAAGATAAGATGAAAGGTAGCATTAATTATAAAGGTAACCTGCCAATTTTGTAACAACCAGCCAAAGCTGGATCAAGTTTCACTGGATACAATATTCTGATTAACAAACTAGATTACAACCTAACTCTTCTCGTATTCTCAAACCACAGCATTGAGGCTTTAGAGATGAAGATGTGGGTATGGTGTTGTTAGCCCCAAAGGGACATCTCCGACTGAGCGGGTGGTATGCTCGGTCAGACCGATGTCCCTTTCTAGTAATTTCATTTATTTCATCTGTTGTCTATATAGTGCCGAACTACAAAATAGCTCGATTCAGGTTTGTGGCGCTATTTGGTCCTCAACAACCATATGCGGTACAAATAATAATAATGATTCCCCATACCGATATCGGTGACGGTGGCCGGTTTCATTGAAACCAGACCAGTTACGCAGGAGTGACTGTATAGTGCCCAAGTGTATGTGCAGTACACAAGAGCACTCTCTCTTCCTATACTCTCATAATCCAGTGGGACGGATAAACGATACGACTGACGAGAGATCAGGCGCAGATCCGACTTTTTACATACCCATCCGACGCATGAATCATCTTTCTTGTCAGACAATCAGGTGATCAGCCTGCATTGTCCTAACCAAACTTGGAAACAACATTTTTTGTTGTTCCAATGTGGGAATCGAACCCACGACCTCCGAGTCGAGAGCCAATGATCTGTGTGCGTGTGGTTTGAGGGACCACACTTCGGTGGTTGTAGCTTTTTTATTTCTAATGCTATGTATTTGATAAATTTATAAAAACTTTTACAAAAGTTCTACTAAAATTCTGTAGTGAAAAAACCATAATTTTCCACATACTTTTTAAGATCTGGAAAATAGCGGTGTGTGAACTGAGGGACCACACTCTGAGGGCTATATCTTTTAAACTATCTTTTTACAAATTCCCAGATTTGTTCTACAATTTTTTTTAGACTTCTACTAAAACTTGCTATACTTATTTTGGGGAAATTCAGGTGGGTCCCTCAAACCACACGCACACAATGATCTAACTACTAGACCACGGAGGCTGTGCGGTACATATACATACCTGGTGGCGGGTTGAGTATGTCCGGCTGCGCATGCTTGGCCGGCTTCAGGGTGTACGCCACCACGTACTGGCCGTCACCGGCGTTTAGCTGCAGCTCGGGCGTTTGGTGTTTGGTAGTTGCCGACGACCTTGTAATTAAGAGTCAATTCACATCGAAATGAAACGCGGTGCTGCATTTTTAAGATGGCTATTCAAATTTGAACTTTATTAATTACACTAGAAGAAACACTTTCATTTTAAGGGTTCAATTAACTCTAGAAGATTGACGATTCATTGTAAGAGTTCGAATGCCAAGTTGATCTGCGCTGCATAGCACATGCGCGTATGATTTACACATATTAGTTTTATCTAGCGGCTTTGCCCGCGTAAATATAGTATCGCGTATCCTGCAGGAATACTGTACTTTTTCGAGATAAAAAGTAGTATATGTTTTAATCCAGGGCCTAAACTACTACCATACTAAATTTCGTCGAAATCCGTTCGGTAGTTTTTGCGTGAAAGAGTAACAAACATCCATCTATCCTCACGAACCATATTGTATAATAATAATTATAATGTAATAGTAGTTTGTAGTAATTTATGTATATTTTTGTGCAGTGAACAAAATTCAATTTTGAACCGCTATCTTAAAAATCCAGCACTGCGTTGCGTCAGGTATCGTCATGGTGAGAACTGAACATAATCGTAATTAAATGTTTAAAAATTTTAAAGTTCTTAAGGGTTAAATTCAGAAATTTAAATATAATATATTTAAATATTATTTATACCTTCTACGACGGACTAAAAATCCAGTCACCATAACTACCAGTGCGCCGACGATGACGGTGAGGAGAATCCCCCAAAACGCACCACGAGACATGCCCGCCATCAAACTGTGACCTCCATCTAAAAACAACACAATTTTTAACTAGAAGTAATAATAATAATATATGAAATCTTTATAAAAATACTAGCTGTTTCCTGCGGCTCAGCCCGCGTAAATATACCATCGAGTATCCTGCGGAAATACTGTACGTTCCCAGAGTAAAAGTAGCCTATGTTTTAATCCAGAACCTAAACTACTACCATACCAAATTTCAAAAATATCCGTGTAGTAGTTTTTGCGTGAAAGAATAACAAAGATCCATCCATCCAGCCTCACAAACACACATTTATAATATAGGACTTAACACGGAAAGTTCCTAGTAAACTCTCTAAGAATCAGTTTACACGACAACGCGACTTCACACGGCACTGCATTTTTAAGGTAGCTATTCAAAATTGAACCTTATTAACCTACACAAATATACGTTTCATATGACATCAGCCATCTACTCCACATGCACTGTGTAGTGCGGTGCAAGTTGACATTTGAAATCTTACAATGTAACGTGTAACAAATCTATTCTCGATGAACTCGATATTAAAGTCAGATTATCAACAATCTGTTATAGAAGAATTCTCTCCTATTTTGGTCACATCGCTCGCCTACAATCAGATAATCTGGAAAAATTAATTGTGACGGGCAAAATTGAAGGCAAGCGACCCAGAGGCCGATCACCTACCCGCTGCTGTGACCAAATTACGGCGCTTACTGGACTATCAATAACAAATGCCCTCAGGGAAGCAGAAGACCGTACGAAATGGAAGGACTTAACAACCGAAGTGAAGGATAACTTTTCCAGGCGCGACCTTCAGTCATGAAAATAACGACCAAGAAGAATGTAATGTGGGTTTTTTATTTGATCTGAGGTAACGTGTATATTTTTGTGTAATGTATGAAGTTTAATTTTGGATAGCTATCTTAAAAAATGCAGCACCGTATCGTGTTCATTTCATTTCGGTTGTGAACTAATCCTAATGTATGAAAATAAGCTTTTCTCAAACAGTCTACACTACAATAAAACGAAGCTATGCTCAAGCTTAAAGGCTGTAATGTGAATGTTTTATGTAAGGGTTCTGTCCGGTCCATTTAAATAATTCCTTAATAATTTGAAGGGTGCTTACTCCAGATGGCAAAGTGCCATACTTCATTCTAGCGGGACAGGGGATAGAAAAATAATACAAAATATTTTGTTTTTTATTTTTCTTAAAATGTATTTTAATTTTAGGTAATATTTACATAAGATTTTTATAGCCTTTTAAAAAATCTGTTATGGTTTTTTATATTATTTTAGAAAAATTTTAGAACGTATTTATTAAAATATTAAAGTTTTTCATGACTTTCAAAATATTATAATGCTTTTATACTCAGTGAAGTTAGGTTTAACTAAATTTGGTACAAGATTAGGAGCGAGAGGTGATTCTATAAAGCTCTGAGCTTAATTTAAAACGGCTACGAACTAAACGAGCACATTCTTTGAAAACTTCATTATGTGCTTTATGATATAAGGTAAAACATGACCTAATTTATATTCTAACAAAATGTACCGTGCGTAAAATGTTCGAAGTAAACCATTTATCGCTATTGAAAAGCTTATTATGTTTTAATTATTATTTTCTGTTAAACGATATTAATTATTTAATAAAAGTAATCTTCCATGAAACATCCCTGGTGTTCATCACTTATACACAGCTATTTTTTATCTGTAATTTATATGAACTAATTTATATTAACGGTGGTGAATAGTTTTGATTATCGCTACACGAACATAACGTCAGAAACTTACATTTTATTTTCAACAGAAAATTAACAGCTTTTATGCAGTTAATTAACACCAAAACAATCAAATAAATTTTAAGCGTTAAAATGCTGAAAATAAAAAACTTTCGGGAATATATAATATTTTACTTATCGCTATATAATTCTATAAAATTAATGTTACAACTCAACAAAAGCAAATAGATAATGTTACCTGTTCTTCTTTCAGGATCTTGATATGAGAGCGCTTGAATTGTGATTCGATCGGATACACCTTTTCCGTTTTTAGAGAACACGATTAGCTGCAGAGCGTTGCCAGTGGACCAAATTATGTCAGCTGGTACCAGAAACAGGGCTACTCCATCTATTTAACATGAAAAGAATTAAAAGTCATATTTTTCTCTGTTGTACTTACTTAATTATAGATTTCCTCTAAGAAATTCAACTTGTAGACATAGCTGTCTACGGCGTAGAAGCTCTTCGCGATGCGATCCATCGCAACGTGCATACTCAGATCAAGGCAAGTTGCAATAAATTGTTGCATTCAGCAAAAAAGCTTTATTAATATTAATTAATTACAATTTACAAAAATTAATACACGAATTAATTACATCATTCATTATAATATTGCCAAAGTTATTGCAACTTAAAGGTTAATATTGTTTCGCAGATTTAAATCAACAAAATTCCAATTAACTATACGATTTTCCTGTAATCATTTACAATTATAAAATATGTCGGCATCTGACTGTGAAGTCACAGTTAAAATTAAACACATCATTAACAATTCACTGACGAGTTTTTACATCGTTTATATGAAAGGTTTTAAATTTCAATTTACGCTTACCTTCAATTTTTTATTAAGTTTAAGCAAATATTAAAAAAATTACTAACCAACAAGCATTAAAAAAAAAATTAACCTAATGAAGTAATGATATTAACAACCTATATATTTCTAGTAGTTAGTTCTGTCCTTTTTCAGTTGTTAATTCAGTATTAGTTGAGCCTTACATGGATAATTTTCGGTAAATTATCGCCCGGCAAAACTCGTGCGGCTTCAGTCACCCGTGTAAATCCGACATTAGCTATCAATTTCGCATACCAGTATAAATAATACTCACTAGTCTCATTGGACGTAACGTTGAACCTCACTAGCTCAGTGAGGGTGTCCACGGCCTCCAGCACCACCAGCTGCGGCAGGCCGCCGTCGTAGCCCACCACACACCGCACCAGCAGGTCGCTCTCATCGCGACTGTTCTCGATCCAGTTCGAGTCGTTCCCTGATGATACCGTGCAGTTTCTTGGTGGGGATGGACGTGCTAGTAAGAAATGTTATGTCCATTTACATTTCGTGATTTTGTGATTATTAGGGTTCTGTACCTCGAAAAGAATAAAACGGAACCCTTATAGGATCACTTTGTTGTTCGTCCGTCGGTCTGTCAAGACCCTTTTTCTCAGGAACGCGTGGAGGTATCAAGATGGAATTTGTATCAAATACAAGTCTACTGTCCCTTGGAGCTGTGAAGAAATAAAACTTCTAAGCCAACGCAATCAAAAGATACAGCCGTTTATGCCGCAAATTTCTTGACTTGGCCCGTTTTTTTTTTTATTATCATAAGTATACTTGATTTTTTTATAATTAAATAGGTCCGTACTGCCTAAAAAATCGTTAGCGTCTTTACACACGCGCCGGAGCTCTAGCGGTGCCACCGTATTTTGTATGGATTTCGACGGTGCGCCGCGCCGCGCCACCGCGTTGGGTTGCGGCAAAAAGCGCATACAAATCCTAGTGCACCGCGGAAGATGCGGCGCGTGTATATGCGAACTTAAGGAAATCAAATAAATGCGTTTGTCTTCTATAAAAAAAGACTGTACCACTATTACAAACAAGTAAAATTAACACGTAGTGTTTTTGTGACTTTCCGAAAATAATACTTATATTTTAATTTTGGTTTTATTTTAAGTACTAAATATAAATTGCGTACAAATTAGTTTGTTATTTAGTGATTTAACAAAATGTAGCGTAAACTCAATACTAAAAGTTTCTTAACAAACTAGACTTTCGAAAATCATCTCTTTACAAATAGCTCTTAAAGTAAAAAGTTTTCAACTAAGTGATTACCAATAACAATGGAAAATAAGTACAGACGTATCTTATATCTAGCCGAAATACAAATTTAAACAAAACTTTCTTTTCAGAACGGCCTATGTATTTAGAAGTTCTACTTAATTTTTTTTCTTATTCTAATAATAATATTTTTAGAAAAATTATGTGTACGAGCGGAGTCGTACATTAACGCTTGTTTAGTATAACCACTGACCGTGCACTTTTCAAACGTTATAAAACTGCGTAAACATAACTATATTTTAATGACAATAAACACTTTGAACGGGTCATTGCTGTCGTCATTCCTTGAGTTCAGATTTATTTTGAACTTAAGAACATTCAACATCAACATCAACATTCCTGTAGGCAAACACCCCTACAATATGCGTATATAGTATATAAATTGACACACATAAACCATTCTAAATTCACCTTTTTGAGAAACTATAAATTGTATTTGCGGTTTTAGAAGAACCAGTGGGTTCTAATTTCTGTCGGTAAAACGGTATCAAACTTTTTCGAGTCTCGAGAAATATCGGACCTTTTTTCAATTAACCCTCACCTGCGGGCACAATTTGGAAGACACAAGGCTGCAGTTGTTGGCCGACTTTGTTTGTTCCGCGGCAAGTGAGCGCGCCGTAGTCCCTCTCGCTCGCGGGCGTGTAGCGAAGCTCGCTGGTGCTGCCATTTAGCGTACCTTGTAAATAGAGACTCTCATTTACTCTGGCCGAGACCTTTTTTTGAATTGGATGGTTTGAAAGAATTATATATTTATGCCAGAGAAATTGTGAGACTGGAGAATGAAGAAAACAAATGAACTGACAAGTTAATATCTGAGTCTCTTGCATACCTTTTGCATATTGTATATTTTCTAACTAATGAAAACATACGAATATATTTAGCTGTTAGACTTAACCCATTGGGATCGCGCTACGGTACCATTATATTTCATACACGTCAAATATTATCTTACCAAATCTCGCAGGTGAAACGTTAAAGCTCTCGCCACTGTTGTTGAACTGCCAGAGGAAGGTGACATCAGTGGGGTCGGCGTGCACCGAGCACCGTACGTGCAGCGACTCATCCAGCGCCGCGCCTACTATTTGGGGGGAGACTAGACCGCACACTGGAGCATCTACGACAAAAAATTAGATTTTGAACTTTCTTGTCATAGTAATAAAGTTTAAAAATATTGTACTGCTTTTACATTACACGAGATTATTCTCCTCTCGTCGAAACGATGCTAAGAGTGAGCTCACAAAGAAACGCAGTACCGCGCTATTCAGGGCAGTGCACTCTTGCAATTAAACGTGTCTTTTTGTGTAGTGAATAAAGTTCAATTTTGACTAACTACAACGCCACGGCCCGTATCGTCTCATTTCAGTGTGAACTGAGCGTAAACCGCTCTTAAGAAATTCTGAGAATAATAATTGCTCTTAATAATCTCAGGCTTTAATTTGATTAAAGGACAACGATGGTTGATTTTATCTCAATTTAATTAAAGCCTAAAATATTCGTACATAATAATAAATGAGTGTAGAACGATCAGAACGAAATTAAGTTAGGTAACTTTTTCACGTATTTTATTTAAAAACATGCTTCATTATTTTATAAATACGATTTTACTTCGTAATTTGTTTTAATCCGACACGCTATTTTTAGTAGATAAAATGTGGCCAACATTTAAAAATGAAAAGGATTTAACAACCGACGCGACTTAATGCAAACAAATATCCGCATTCGGACTAAACCGGAGCAATTTGAACCGCAAACTAAAACTATGAATTAAACTAGCGAAACAACAGATTGCTATGGTGAATCGTGGTAATATTAGGTAATAATTTGGATGATTCACTGCCTCCTTCCTCGGGACCAATTACTATGCGGTCGGCAGCGGAAGGAACGGCTTCGATCCCTACCGCAATCATTTGAATACACATCGGTATTTATGGCTTCGTAACTCACACTCGCTATGACATTTTATTGTTACAATAGATGTACGGTGAGGATATGCAAATCACCGGTGATTATGCAGGACGCCATATTTTACTGAATGGGATTAATGACAGACAGTAAAATTACGAACATTCTTGTAGTTTACACTATGTAAATGAAGCTATTTTGTTGCGGATACGTTTCTATTTAAGTTTTAATGTTTTGATAGCTATACAATGGCTATTTAGAATAGATAATAGTGCAAATAATACGTAACAAACGTAAGATATAAAGGAACTTGCGGAAATCGAGTCCTAAACCTGTTAAACTAGAATGCTGAACCCCAATTCTCATTATTGACTTACACTTTCCTTTTACGTTTATTGAATTTTAAGTGAATCGTCTTGATATCATAAACTGATTTTGGTTCGATGTTGGTTTGCGTTTATGAGAATACCAATTAGTAATTTCAACATATCGGAACTGAATCGATCGTAACTGTATTAATGCAGGATTTAATAAGCAGACCCACTTTCAGGTTTAGGATCGCCATCGATAATTTTAGATACACAAGAACTATAAATATTGAACAGCAAATTATAAATTCTAGCCACTGGAGACGTCCGAATTGTAAAACATTATTACCGCAGTACGTGCTACACAGATAACTTGGAAAATTGCTATTTGATGAATGGGATTTTGATACGAACGGTGTACCGTTCCGGGTATTTATGTTTAGCTCAATGTATTTCTATGTAGCTCTGCCATCATCTTAACAGCCTTCATGGTCCAGTGGCTTAGAACTTGGCTCTCGACTCGTAGATCGTGGGTTCGACTCCCGTATTGGAAAAACAAAAATTGTTTCCAAGTTAATGCAGGCTGATCACCTAATTATCTGACAAGAAAGATGATCCATACGTCGGCGATGGGCATGTAAAAAGTGGAACCTGTGCTAGGCACCTCATCTCTCGCCAGTCGTGTCTGTTATCCGTCCCACTGGGTTTCGAGAGTTAAGGAAAAGAGCTAGTAAGTACTCTTGTCTACTGCGCACATACTTGGTCACTATAAAATAACTCCTGCGTACTCCACTGTCACCGAAATCGGTGTGGGGAGCTATTATTATAATGCAGCTCTATGTAGCTTATTAACTACTTCATAACATGCCTAAATAGATGTTGACCACGACTTCATGCGCGCAAAAAGAAATTCTGCAGAAACTGCACATTTTATCGCGATAAAAGGTAGCCTATCTTTGGAAGTCCTTACATGTGGTCTACTGTATACCTGTGCCAAATTCCATCAAAATCGGTTGTTTCGGAGGCTATTTAATTCAAACAAACAAATATTTCCTCTTTATAATATTAGTATGCCTACATTATGTATTCCGATGTAGACTAACCGTGGCATACAATGGTTATAGTGGATACGAGACATAATATAGTTACGTTAATTGCATAATTAGGATATCATCAACATACATAATTGTTTCGTCATTTAAATGTTAAACTGTTTCTACAACTGATATGAAGGAGCATTTGCATTCTCGAAGCAAACATGATTTCCAGGTATATAGTAAAGATTTATGCATATGCATGAAAATTTGCAAAATCGTAACGGTCGAATGATGCTGAAAAATTAAAATATTTTTCGACACCGCCTAAGGGGATGAACTTTTTTATCGACGAGGGAATTCGACAGGTGAAACAGACCACGACCTATTAATCAACGGAAAATACACCGTTCTCGTTTTAAATTCACAGTACACTTACCTACATGACACATCTGTCCGAACAGGAATTATTTTATGCATTGGAAACGAAAATTGTCTGATTTACAGCTCCATCTAAGTTTTTTCGCCTTAAAACTAGTCGTCTTCAAGGAAAGCTCGTTTGGTCAAATGCTGTATAGAGTGCATAGTGCACTTACATAAACTATCACCATCAAGTGCTTTGGTTCAAAGATAAATCATAGTAATTCTCACTCGCATTGCCCAGTATGACAGCTTCGCTCGCGGTACTCGTAATGTTATCGAATTGCAACTCTCGACATTCAATTCTCGATATACTCGTATTCTACGTACTTGTCAATAATTGTTCGCAAGTCGCGACCCACTACTCTTTCAAAGACAAATTGATTATAGATAAAGATGGAGGGTGTTTGATATTTTTTCTGCTCCATAATGGAGCAGATCCAACGCACACAAAGCGTCATCCGTGGCGTAAGTCGTATCAAAAACGGACAATAAGAATTTTCGATTTTTTCTGTCACCACCCGGCGCTTGATGGCCCGACGGTCCTTGTCGTGTCAAAAAGCTGTTAGATGTCACGAATTTAAAAACCCTAATTCTCACTTACATTGGATACGCAACGCGACGCTCTCGCTCGCCGCCTCGCCTCGCGCGTTGGCCGCCTTGCACGAATACTGGCCAGCCTCGCGCCTCGTCACCTTCTGCAGCACCAGTGACCGCGTGCTCACTATGATCCCTGACGTCATATTCTGCGTCACCGGTCTGTCCTACGATAACATCGTGTTAAGAAATATATATCTAACGGTGTTAGATTAGTTTTATGCAGATTTCGCTACGAAATGTAGGTTAACTTCACGTATGATATTTTATATATTGCGACATTTTATAATGAAAGTTTCCACGCTAAATTGAATAAGTCTAATCTAATATCTATGGACGCTTCACACCGCGTTAATCTGGCCCCATGCTAAATACCCGAAAGACTTTTGTAACGGGACTGGTCCCCGTTACATAAGTCTTTCGGGAAATATATTTAATATTTTTATACTGTACTTATTATATT
Organism: Glaucopsyche alexis; assembly: GCA_905404095.1. Taxonomy (NCBI): domain Eukaryota; kingdom Metazoa; phylum Arthropoda; class Insecta; order Lepidoptera; family Lycaenidae; genus Glaucopsyche; species Glaucopsyche alexis. Next base: position 21,988,462 of record FR990045.1, read on the forward strand.
TAAGATTTTTATTGCCCAGGAAAAAGGAAAAATCTTTTTCGTTCCTTCGGCGGGATTCGAACTCACGACCCCCGGATTGAGCACCAACGTGCTCAACCACTGAGCCACAGAGGTTCTCAAAAGTCTATTACTATAATATTGTATTAAAAAACCTAGCAACGATCTCCTGATCAAGCCCCGAAGCTAAGTATACAAACAAATAAATATTGCGTTAAAATAACCTAGTCCCTTAGCTCAGAAACTGCTGTACAACATTATAAAAGAAATAAAACATCAAAATCTGAATATACTCAACAATAAAAAGTTTTATATAAAATTATACGAAATAAAAGATCAGCCGTCGATTCCAGATATCGATAGTCAAACTTAGCATAAAACGTTTGTGTGACTTCATACAAACTTGTGGAACTTGACACATAATGGTACTTCCATTTTACATACAACAGTTAAATGTAGTGGTGTTCTTTCATCTTCGACATAATCTAAATAATATCATGCAGAACACGTATACCCTTACTAATAAACGCTGTATAAGCTTTGAATAGTTACACGGTATTTTGTCTCCTTCTATCGAATTAAAAATGTCACTTGTGTGATGTGAACAAAACACTGTATAACTATTCAAAGCTTATACAGCGTTTATTAGTAAGGGGGCTACACAGTTTTCTTTCTAGTCTAGTATGGATAAGCAATCTTTACAACATTTTGAAAATATTTTTGTCTAGAGGTTGCCGACGAAAGTCGTCGGCAACCTCTAGACTAGACTAGACTAGATTTGCGCAAAAAGAAATCGCGCGGGAACTGCACTTTTGCCGCTTAAAAGTAGCCTTTGTCTTTTCCCGTGGTCCAAATTTCGTCAAAATTGGTCCAATAGTTTCGGAGCCTATTTAATGCAAACAAACAGACTTTTCCTCTTTATAATATTAGTATAGAAGTATAAGAGCAACGCATATTTTATGATTTTATGGATTGTGTCTACCTTCATATAAAACTGAGTGTACTGTTAGTTCTTGGTGGAAATTTATGTTCATAATAACAATCTACAACATTTTTATACGCTTCTCCACTTTATATATATTTTCACAATAATTTTATAAAAATAACACGACCGGTTTCGATTAACTCATTATCAGGCGAATTGATTATACTTAATAATTAAAGTGGAAAAGTATATAAAAAAGTTGTCTTAATATTATGAACATGAATTTCCACCAAGAACTAAAAGTACGAGAAAATCTTTTGTCGTTATCGATGTTAATGGATTTGATTGTTAACCGTTAATTAGGCACGCCTAAAAATATACATAAGAGGTCGCGTGGGGTGTTTTGCACACCAAATCAATAAATTTAAATAAGATACGAAATATATGCAAAATCAGACTTTTATTAATAGGCACATTAAGTGTGTATGTGTTTGTGGAACGTACCATTGTGTGTTATTATTTATCTATCTTTAGAATTTGGTAAATGTATTATGCATCAAATTTGAAACTTACATTATGGTACCAGGAGATGCGGTGTTCCCGCGGGTTGGCACGCACCATACACTCGAAGTACACGTCGTCCCCCTCCTTGATGTCGTGGGGGTTGAGCGTGCTGCCGAGAGTGAGCGTCACCAGCGGGTTATCTGAGGAATACGTTAGTTAATGTCTTGTCATTACGAGGCTCGAGGAGTAAGGGTCAATTCACAACGAAACGAAACCATACGCTATATGGCGCTGCATTTTAAGAATGCTATTCGAAATTGAACTTTATTAATTACACAAGAAGATACACGTTACATTGTTACAGTTTACATATCGAAGTTGCAGCGCGCTTGCACAGCATGTGCAGTGTACAAATGATGTCATAAGAAACGTGTCTCTTTTAATGTAGTAAATAAAGTTCAAATTTCAATAGCAATCTTAATTATTCAGCGCCACGTAGCGTCAAAAATAGCATCAATCCATTCGTTGCGTACGTTCCATCTGGCTATTATTTATATAATATGAGGTAATATGCATCACAATTGAAATCATAATATCCAAATTATTAAACTTTTGTACGTGGTAGAGCCATGCTTCGGCACGAATTGGGCCGGCTCGACCGGAGAAATACCACGGGCTCACAGAAAACCGGCGTGAAACAGCGTTTGCGCTGTGTTTCGCCGAGTGAGTGAGTTTACCGGAGGCCCAATCCCCTACCCTATTCCCTTCCCTACCCTCCCCCATTACCCTATTCCCTCTTAAAAGGCCGGCAACGCACTTGCAGCTCTTCTGATGCTGCGAGTGTCCATGGGCGACGGAAGTTGCTTTCCATCAGGTGACCCGTTTGCTCGTTTGCCCCCTTATTTCATAAAAAAAAAAAAAAAAACTTAAGAGTTAGTTACAATTAGAATGTGACGAAAGCTTTGTACCGGTTCAAACCCAACCTTTTTAGTGTATACATTTTATTAATATAGGTAAATAACAAGAATCTGAAATTAATATAATTGTGTTTTTTTATTTCTATTTATAAATACAATGATAGTAAAAAATATATTCCTTACATAAACTATGTTAATTGGGAAAAAATATTTCTCTTGTGATAGTTGATTAAGGACATCCATTTAGCGAGAGTTTCCCCAAATATTGCGGCCGGAATATTATGCGGAATGAGAAAAGTTGCGATATCTTACGTATCGTACGGTTAATAATTAAAATAATTAATAATTAAACAAAAAAAAGACATGTTTACCGAAAGACAATATGTTTAAAGAATGGAGTATTTAAATATTTACTTACATGTACGCTTTGATTCAGAGAAAAAATATTAGCTTGTTAGGTTAAGTTATTAAACATAAATATTTAGTAGATATTAAGTGAAACATTTTATATTAAAAACCGGTTTAGGTTCAGAGTTCTAATCACATTATAATTGATTGAAAAACAAGCTCCAAACTAGAGCGTAGCGTTGTGGATAACAACACTTTTTGCTAAAGCTCGTCAGTGTAAAGTAAAATCCAATAACTTAGTGGTATGTGTCACAAGTTTAAAATTTTAGACGTTATGAATAGGCACACGTCAAATCATGAATGTGCTCACTGACCACGTATCTTCCAAATGACATCAACAAGACAGTCATACTAACACAATACGTTCAGTTTTAACTGGTCCTAGATGGTCCTGAGACTTTAGTCAAGATGCATTCAATAATTTCGACGGCGTACTTCGAAATCAAAAATGTATGGAATATGACATAAGTTATCGGTAAGTGACATGTCGATCCCATATATTTTGTTTTTGAACTTCGCCGTCGAAATTATCATATGCATCTTGACTAGGCCCTCTGGTCGGCAGCGCCGCATTAACGGCGACGCACTTCATCACCGCACCGTTGTCCTCCGGCACCGGCGTAAACGTGAGCGTGCTCAACAACCACGTCTCGTTCAAATGACATGAGCAATTCAGTCATACTAACATAATACGTTCAACTGTATCTGGTCCTCGATGGTCCTAGGCGGCAGCGGCGCGTTGACGGCGACGCAATTCATCACCACACTGTTGTCCTCCGGCACCGGCGTGAACGTGACCGTGCTTACTGACCACATCTCGTTCGAATGACATAAGCAATACAGTCATACTAACACACTACGTTCAACTGTATCTGGTCCTCGATGGTCCTAGGCGGCAGCGGCGCGTTGACGGCGACGCACTTCATCACCACACTGTTGTCCTCTGGCACCGGCGTGAACGTGACCGTGCTTACCGACCACATCTCGTTCGAATGACATAAGCAATACAGTCATACTAACACACTACGTTCAACTGTATCTGGTCCTCGATGGTCCTAGGCGGCAACGGCGCGTTGATGGCGACGCACTTCATCACCGCACCGTTGTCCTCCGGCACCGGCGTAAACGTGAGCGTGCTCAACGACCACGTCTCGATCGAATGATGTGAGCAATACAGTCATACTAACACACTACGTTCAACTGTATCTGGTCCTCGATGGTCCTAGGCGGCAGCGGCGCGTTGACGGCGACGCAATTCATCACCACACTGTTGTCCTCTGGCACCGGTGTGAACGTGAGCGTGCTTACCGACCACGTCTCGTTCGAATGACATATTAAGCAATACAGTCATACTAACACACTACGTTCAACTGTATCTGGTCCTCGATGGTCCTAGTCGGCAGCGCCGCATTGATGGCGACGCATTTCACCACCGCGCCGTTGTCCTCCGGCACCGGCGTGAACGTGAGCGTGCTCACCGACCACGTCTCGTTCGAATGGTCGCTCACCTAAAAAGAAAAACGGAACGCCGCATTGCAGGTTGTTAGATATCTGCTGCTCTGTTTTACGGAATTAAGTGTATTTCTTAATGTTTCAAAGAATTGTATGCAGGTTGCTTTAGGAAATAGTTTTTTCTTAGTAAACGTAAAATTACAATTTAATTTCTAAGAGCACAAGCACTATTTCGTGTGTAGCGTGGCAATGAATAGTTTTTATTTATCTTGAAATTTCACTGAACAAGAACACTAAATTTAGATTTTATGTCTGAGGTACGTATGAAGAACCATTTTATACATACTTTGTCCTTCCCGAAACTTCTGTTGTCTTTATACCACACGATCTGTGCTGGAGGTCTGCTCCCCTCCGACACGCAGCGAAGTGACGTAGTCGACGCCGCCACCAACTGCTGAGGTCTACTCAGTAGCGATACGGATAATGGAGCCACTAGAACAAAACAGTTTATATAACTACGATTACAACTGTATATTTAGACTGGATGTTGCCCGCGACTTCGTGCGCTCATAAGTTTACGCACGCACGGAAACCATACATTTTCCCGCGATAAAAGTGGCTTAATATGTTCTTCCCCGTGGTATACTCTATATCTGTCCTAAATTTCATCAAAATTGGTAACGTAGATTCGGAGCCTATTCAATGCAAACAAACAAAAAAAATCCTCTTTATAATATTATTATAGTATAGATATAGATAAATAGGAGTCATTCAGAAGCTAAAATTCAATTCGAGTTAAATAACCGTATTGACAATAATCAGAAAACAAAGTAAAACTCAGCAACTCCCAATTAGCTACTTTGTTTAGATTAAAAACCAATCTTACTCAAAAACTGCATAAAAACACTCAAATAAGGCTAAAAAGGCAACGAAAACAAAGTAGTTTATTTTATCTTATTCCCGTTTTTCCTATCCGCATTTAGTGTGTTTAGAATAAAAGTTATTTTAACAAATTCACGGACGTCGGGCGCGTCGAAACACTATACAGGGGGAGCCTTTTGTTAGCCTGACAAAGGGTTCCGGAGCGTTCAGCTGCGGCTTATACAGGGTGTTCTAATTTATTATTTTAAACTTTAAATTTAGGTAAGATGCTAGTTTTAAAATTAAACACGTTATTGTGTCCGTAACAAGCGGCCGTGTGGTATGAATTGTTTACAAAAACTGTCATTGGTTAGGTATTGATATTTGCTTATGTTAACTAGAAAATTATCTTAAGGATATAATGGTGTCAAATAAATTTTAAATAAATACAAGGTTTAATAATTTATAGGGAAGATTTTCTATTTATAGTTTTTTTTTTTTAGAGATAGATTATTATTTGTAGGTAAGTCTTCTTTTTATTAGTACTAATTTTTAGTTTTTTTTATTTGCCTCTAGTTTTATTATTAATTTCATGTTTGTTGTATTATTGTACATGAAAATAAAAATTTTAAGTTTGAAAAAAAAAAGGTTTAATAATTACCTACATATACAAATGTATCTCTATTTAGCGATCATGTCAAAACAATTTTATCAACTCCTCAACTCCTCAAACCTCTTACCATCTTAAAAAAATATATTTTAATCGAGAACCTAATATTATTTTCCTTTGTAAGCCTCTTATATGGGATCCATTTATTTTTACAAAGCATCATTGTTGTTCTTACAATTATTATATCAGTTTTTTAATTTATTAGGACTAATACCCCGTCCCTGTTTGTCTTATCGAATTCATCACTCATTTTAACCGTTCCTTTAAGAAAATTACTTTTTTTACGTTCGAGTTGTTTTATTTAACTAAAATAGAAAAATGAAATTCTTGGAATTTATATTAACTAAAACCAAAAGTGCCTTTAATTACCTTTTTTTTTTTAAATCCACTATTCAAATAAAGCCGCGGCCAATTCTAAAAGTATTAAGCTTAAGTATTTGTTACATTAAAAAATATAAAAGATCCATTATATGACTTACGTGGTTTCAGCGGTGGAGTGATACAGAGTTTTCTCTTCTCATGCGGCGGCACCAGGTGCGTATTGGTGGCGCGGCAGCGGTACGTTGTGTTGAGGTCCTCCTACTCAGCACGGGGATCTCCAGGCGTCACCACTACATTAGTATACTATACACTCACGGTTCATCTCCAGGCGCACAGTCTTCTCGTGCGGCGGCACCAGGTGCGTGTTAGTGGCGCGGCAGCGGTACGTTGTATTGAGGTCCTCCCGCCACAGTACGGGGGTATCCAGGCGGTGACCACTACACTAGTATACTTATACACTCACGGTTCATCTCCAGGCGCACAGTCTTCTCGTGCGGCGGCACCAGGTGCGTGTTAGTGGCGCGGCAGCGGTACGTTGTATTGAGGTCCTCCCGCCACAGTACGGGGGTATCCAGGCGGTGACCACTACACTAGTATACTTATACACTCACGGTTCATCTCCAGGCGCACAGTCTTCTCGTGCGGCGGCACCAGGTGCGTGTTAGTGGCGCGGCAGCGGTACGTTGTGTTGAGGTCCGGGAGGAGGGGGACTTCATCACGGGGATTTCCAGGCGTTACTACTATACCTGTATACTATACACTCACGGTTCATCTCCAGGCGCACAGTTTTCTCGTGCGGTGGCACCAGGTGCGTGTTGGTGGCGCGGCAGCGGTACGTTGTGTTGAGGTCCGGGAGGAGGGGGACTTCATCACGGGGATTTCCAGGCGTTACTACTATACCTGTATACTATACACTCACGGTTCATCTCCAGGCGCACAGTTTTCTCGTGCGGTGGCACCAGGTGCGTGTTGGTGGCGCGGCAGCGGTACGTTGTGTTGAGGTCCGGGAGGAGGGGGACTTCATCACGGGGATTTCCAGGCGTTACTACTATACCTGTATACTATACACTCACGGTTCATCTCCAGGCGCACAGTTTTCTCGTGCGGTGGCACCAGGTGCGTGTTGGTGGCGCGGCAGCGGTACGTTGTGTTGAGGTCCGGGAGGAGGGGGACTTCATCACGGGGATTTCCAGGCGTTACTACTATACCTGTATACTATACACTCACGGTTCATCTCCAGGCGCACAGTTTTCTCGTGCGGTGGCACCAGGTGCGTGTTGGTGGCGCGGCAGCGGTACGTTGTGTTGAGGTCCGGGAGGAGGGGGACTTCATCACGGGGATTTCCAGGCGTTACTACTATACCTGTATACTATACACTCACGGTTCATCTCCAGGCGCACAGTTTTCTCGTGCGGTGGCACCAGGTGCGTGTTGGTGGCGCGGCAGCGGTACGTTGTGTTGAGGTTCTCCCGCCTCAGCGCGGCGATCTCCAGGCGGTTCACTACGACGTGGGTGTCCGTCTTCACGCCAATGTACTGCGGGGCCGCCGCGTTGTTCACCAACCAAGTGACAACTGGCTCGGGGCGACCTGCACCAATAAGACCAATAAATACTAGGGAATACGTTTTACATAGTGCTAAGTATATAACTAAAATATACTTACTTAGGAACTAAAATATTTCATTATGATTAAGAGGTAAATAAAATTGCGTTTACATAGTGCTAAGTATATAACAAAAATTTACTTACTTACTTAGGAACTAAAATATTTAATTATAATTAAGAGGTAAATTACGCTTTTGATTGTTATGATATAAATGGTGATTGAAATAAGCCTCCTGCCAAAATACTCGAAACAAAGTGAATCTTGCCTTAGTTTTTGTTTATTAACAAGGTGGAATCTATACTAATATTATAAATGCGACAGTGTGTCTCTCTGTATGTCTGTCTGTTATCTCTTCACACTTTAACAGATGAAACGATTTTTATGAAATTTGGTATAGATATACTTTGGGTCCCGGGATCTTTATTGTCCTATCCTATGTCCTTACATAGGATATTTTTTATCCCGAAAAAGTACAGTGTTCCCGAGGGATAATGTGTTTAAGCGGTCGGAGCTGTGAGCAAAAGCTAGTTGTTTTATAAAATTCCCACTTTCAGCTCCTATGTTTAAACTTTTGTTTGTAAAAAAATGCAGTGTAATATTATAATTACACATTATCAATAATTGTAATCACACACTATCAGTTTCGTAGCACAGCAGCGTAGCAACATTGAGATAGAGCCTCGAAACTACGATGTAGCACAGATGCTACACCGTACTTTCGTAGCTCCGACTCTACGCTGCTACGTTTTTACTTATATTTGCTAATGGCGTTTCGTTTACATAATAGTAGCTTATGGAAGGCTTTCAATCAATTCCTTATTTTAATCACACACTTATTATATATCAAATTATTGAAAAAAAATATTTGCAGATTTTACTTGAATATGACATGCGTAAAAACTAAATAAAGTATAATTTTAGTAATGCTATAGAATTAGTTTGTCTATTTGTCTCTCAAATTAAAAGCATCTAAATTCTATTAAATCTAAACTCTAAGCTAAACACGAATAGTTGAAAGGTAGCGATCTAAAACTATCATATTAATATGGATAAATTACTAAATGTCGAATGTTATTAAACATTTTCATAATAATTAATTAAATCAAACATTCTTGTGTAAGATCGTTCAACTGAGTATAATAATTAAACTGAATGATTAACTTAACATATGAAGTTAACGGCCGCACGCGCCGCCGTCTAAATAGTATTAGGCTTAATTGTTTAACAAATAGTTCTGAGAAATCAAGTATTAACAATAATTACCTAACCTAACCTATGAATATTATAATGATGAGACTATCATTCACAAGATCCATATCGTCAGTGAATTTCTGTCCAAGGGCACCGAAAATTATGATCAAGGGCTCATTCGATTCGGAATGACCTTTAGAAACTTTATGAAAAATTTCAAGAGGGCCTCGAAAAAATTTCAAACTCTTTTACTCTTGTAACCCAGTGAGATGGATAACCAACACGACTGGCGAGAGACCGACTTTTTGCATACCCATCCGATGCATGGATCATCTTTCTTCTCATGCAATCAGATCAGCCTGCATTAACTTAACGGAACTTGAAAACAACCGCAGTCCAAACCACAGAAGTCTTCGCGGTTTGGAATGCAGTCAGATCCACGGTCCGAACTTAACGTGCGCAGGGCGCTAATATAGTACATATTAATTAAGCACATGCTTTGAAACCCTGTCGCTTTGTATCACTATTTGTATTGACTAGGTAATCTGCCTATGACGTCACAATATTAGGCCCAACGATCTCCACTGAGCATCATAAAATGCTCACGAACAATCCCTTGATACAAGCGGGTCAGATCACAATGACCCCTGCATCATCACAATCGACGGGCAGGAGATAATCTGCTCAGAACTGGCGCCCCGCCAGGCGGCCGTACTGCGGACTTTCAATAAACCTATTCAAATGGAATATCTCTCGCTATGTTTCCACGAAAGAAGTCAAACTATAGAAAAAGCCTTAATTTCGACTACATTTTAAAGGTTTTGAAAATCAGTAAATGATAAACGAGGCCATGCTAATTCAATGATAAATATTTTCAGGTTTGATTACGCAAATATTTGTTACCTTCATTTTAATTGCAACGAGGTTACAACTTATGTTGTAACGTTACAAGTACAAGTAATGTTTGTGATTTGTTAAGGGTCAGTAAAAATACCTAATAATTCTTCATTTGTCAATTAATCATTGTCAAACATACTTTTTTGTGTAACAAAAATGCATCGATTACATCTAAATTAAGCATTGCAAAAACTATTCCATTTATCATCAGCAATCTTAATATTTTTTTTTAAATCTAAAATTATATTTTATACCTATAAATACTTTTTGATTATTATTGTTAGTTCTATTTATGTGACGTTTTCAATATTTTTCCTTTATTTAGGTAATACAGGATGGAGTGGGTACGTGAGACTCGCCTGCGGGCCGCACGTGACTCCTCCCTTCCCGCTCAAGGCGACTGTATTGCCTTACATGGAAAAGAAATTCCTACATTCTGTCTTTTGCAGAACTCTTAAAGTTCTATCATACGCTGTAATATGTTATGTAATGTTTTAAACTTTCTCGTCCTTGTTGCCTCAACACAAAACTAATTATAAAGAGACGTTACTTAATTTCAAAAACAAAACAAGTCGCGTATGATCGGGAATACACCAACATACAAAGTTGAAACGTAATAATCGAATGATCCATTAGCCACACACAGTTGAAGCGGTATCACTGTAAATTAATCATTTCTATCGCTCACAAATCACGCTGAACCATTACGTATTGTATCGGAATCGAACAAATGTCAGTCTTGTAATAGAAACAATTTGAATTATTTCGGTATCCAATAGTAATTGTGTTAGTTAATATTGCCTAGAATATTTGTTCCAATTTGAATGCGTTGTTGACTGTAAAGGCACATTGTAGCCCATAGGCTGTTGATGAATGAATGAATACATTCATTATGTTATATCACAATTTCGTATTGTTGCCTAAATTAGTAAACTAGACTAGTTATATAAAGCTTCATTTACTTGTTTTTTCCTGCAACGCTGTCCAAATTCAAAAACTTAAGAAAAATAACGTATTATTTTTAATTTGACTATATCTGAGGGCGCGGTCGCTACCTCGCCGTCTTTATTTTTCTACACACACGTTATATTATTTATCTAGACAAAATAACGATGAGTTATAAGACACATGCTTTGTACATACATACATATAATCACGTTTTTTTTCCGTAGGGGTAGGCAGAGACCACTTTTTTCCACTTGCTACGATCCTTACATACTTGTTTCGCTTAGTTCACTTTCATTCTTACCATCCATTCCTCCTCTTACATTCAACGTAGCGAAGCGGCTCTCCATGGTAGTAGCTTTGTAGTCTTTATTTTTTTACAAACACGTTATTTGGCTTCACAAAATTACGATGAGTTAAGATATATGCTGTGTTTGGCGGGAAAAAGCGCTCGGATGTACTCGTAAGCAAAATGGCTAAGTGTTACATAAGCAAAATGGTAGACGCTATTGAAGTTAGTAAACGTGTTCTGGCCAACAACTGTATTTTTACAAGCAAGCGCATCCGAGGATTTTTTCCACCAAACAAAGCTATTTTAAGTATAACTCTAAAAACGCTTGTCTCATAAGGTAAAAACTCACTGTCAGAATGATGAAAAGTCAGATGACTTTTCCGCAAACAAACAAAAATTTTGTTTTCTGTTTGTTTAGGCCTTAGGGTGTTTTGAGTATACCACCCGATATTTTGGCGACATCTCTCATGTCAGTTTCACTGGGTTATAAGGGTTAAGTAATAGGTAAATGATTATGCATATAATTTTTGCCGCAGTGGCAAAAATTGTAAGCACAAACGCCCAGTACTACTGGCAGATGAGAATATTGAAATTTGTTTCTAGAGGCTATTTGTTATGATTTGTGTTACGATGTGTTTCTTCGTCACACTTCCGCGACTATAACCAATATTAAACATGATGACAGCAAAAGTAGAGAATCCTCACCTCCTCTGACTTCACAGACCAGTACCAGAGCTGCGCCCTCCTCCAACGGTCCAACAACACCTGATACATCGGCACCCGACTTGTCGTATAGCAGCATCTGATGCGGGGGAACTGAAAAAAAAGAACGTTAGATCTAGCAAATTACACACAATATAATGTATTATGCTCCCGCCCATATGACAATAAGGGGACTTGGGCATTCACCACCGAGACACATAGCAACACCGCCACATAGAAACAACAGATTTATTTAAGGTCGGGTCACACCGTGACCTTACTCGACGCTACGCGGCCGCGGCGCTGCGTTTTTAAGAAAGCTATTCAAATTTGAACTTTATTCATTACACAAAAAGTTGTCATGTATGTTTCGTTTTGGCGTGAATCTTACTAATATTATAAAATATGTCATAGTTTGTGAGGATGTATGGATGTTTGTTCCTCTTTCACGCAAAAACTACTGAACGAATCTTGATGAAAATTGGTGTGGTAGTAATTTGGGATCTGGATTAAAACATAGGCTACTTTTTATCCCGAAAAAGTCCAGTGTTCCCGAGGGATACTGTATTTACGCGGGCGGAGCCACGGGCAACAGCTAATAATATTATAAATGTGAAAGAAAAGTATATAAATATTAGAAAATGAATGGATGGATGTTAGTTACTCTTTCACGCAAAAACTACTGAACGGATTTCGATTAAATTTGGTATGGTGTTAGTTTAGGCTCTGGATTAAAACATTAGCTACATTTTATCCTGAAAAATTACAGTATTCGCGTGAGATACTATATTTACGCGGGTGAAGCCGTGGGCAACAGCTAGTTTTTCATAAGGGTCGTGTATATCCTGAGATTTAATTTAAACATTTGCACAGTTAAAAAAGGAGTCAGGAGTTCTGTTCAGTACTTTTGGATCCAGGGTATACGTTGTTACAAAATCTTACTTTTTGGTATCATCTGCTTAGAACTACTTCAGAAAAAGTTAAAATCACTATAGATCCCCACACCGATTTCGGTGACTGGTGGCCGGTTTCATTGAAAACCAGGCCAGCTACGCAGGAGATATTTTATAGTACCCAAGTGTGTGCGCAGTACACGAGAGTACTCTCTTTTCCTTTTACTCTCGTAACCCAGTGGGACGGAAGACCGACACGACTGGCGAGAGATCAGGCGCAGGACCAACTTTTTACATGCCCATCCGACGCATGGATCATCTTTCTTATCAGACAATCAGGTGATCAGCCTGCATTGTCCTAACCAAACTTGGAAACAACATTTTTTGTTGTTCCCATGCGGGAATCGAACCCACGACCTCCGAGTCGAGAGCCAAGCTCTAAACCACTAGACCACGGAGGCTGTTAAAAATATATGTCAGTGGCGAGGGGTTCCTATAACTCCATTCCTATCGGCTTCCCTTACCGCTTACCTTTTGAAGACCTTCATCCAAATCCCTATTTATTATACAGGCTCCGGCTTCCCTATGAAGGAGAACCAGCCTTCGCCACTGCTATATGTGTCCCTATAAATTTCGAGGAGTGGTCTCAATTCTTCATAGATACCATCATCAGGTCACCACTTTGGTGAAAACGGGACTAACTTGGGTTTGTAGCGGACCAATCAGCGCACAGTTCTGAATCGCGCTGTCGAAGTTTTCTAAGATCGGCGGTATATATAGAACATCGGCCTGACCGAGCATAACCACCTCGCTCGGTCGAAGATGTCCCTTTGAGGGCCATCACTATTCCCACAGGTTTATATCCTTTTTGCATTTAAGTAGTAAGATATTTCTCTGGTTGTTCTCGAATGAATTGTAACTGGTAAAGCCACAATAGCATTATATTTGAAGCATATTTGCAGTGCAAATTGGCAAAGCAATAACAATAAGACCAGTACAATTCAATATCACTTAAGCCGATCGACGATCTTGAGAAAAATAAGAAATTCTCAAATAGCTTTCTCGTATCGTTCGCTTTATTTATTAATATTTAATTTATAATGCCATCATGGTCTGATCGTGAATTGTTCAATAAATATACAATGCTTACATTGTATATTTTTACTGAACTTTGTGCGATGACTATAGTTTCTTTTCTGCTAATTATATCTTACAATAATGCAGTATCGATATATTTAAACAGTAGCTACAACTTAGTTCTTCTATCTTCTACTACTTTAGTATGCAATGTGATTGAATGTATGAATTTGAAATAACATTTTAGTTTGAAAAACTACAATTCTCGTATTTATAATAGACTTTTAATTTACTTTCAATGAGTTTTAAATGAATCGTCTTCATAATAACATAAAACGATTTTTGGCGTTTGGACCAATTAAAACGCGTTAAATGATGGTTTGCCGTTTATGACAACACCATTTTGCTGTTTTAACATATATCGATACATAATTATTGTAAGATTTAATTAGCAGAATCGACCAATAGTCATCGCACAAAGTTCAGTAAAAATATACAATGTTTATTGAAGTGAACGAAAACAATTAGCACTTTTAATTTACTTAGTCATAGGCTTAGATTGTTCATTAAAATAATACAAGTAAATAATAATCGTAGTAAACCTCTGGTATTTTATAAATTAATTGTTATTCCGCTCGCTCTGGCCCGTTGAGACCTATGAATACATGATGAATATTAACGCAGTTGTGATAGTTAACCCTTACTGTGGGTAGAACAGTCCCATAGGAAACTAACAAGGTCTACCTAAAACTTGACAAAACTACCCTCCGGAAGGGAAAACTTTTTGTGCAGCTTCGGCGGCAAGTTCAGTGCTTTTTTTAAAAAAAATTAGGTCATAAGCTAAGGTTTATATAGACAGTTACTCATACTTAATTTTATCGAATTAGGGTATATTCACACAGAAACGAAATGATACGCAACTTGGCACTGAACTTTAAAGATAGCCATTCAAAATTGATCTTTATTTATTTAACGAAATAGAACACAAGAAGATACACATTTAATTGTAAGTCTATGTCCAGAAAGCGCGTAATTATATTATCCACGTAAGGCCGACACCGACAGGCCCTAATACATTGCGTCCAGAAGCTACGCGCGTCTTTTTTACCAACGCACGTATCGTTCATCACTATTAACTTGTAGGAGGCTAGATATTTTGTCTTGAAGCTCTATGCACATAGGCTTACGCGTAATTCGCCTTTCTGGACAAGGTCTTATGGCCGCACTCAGAGACATTTAATGCTTACTTAATGTGTGACTTAATAGAGATTTTGACAGAAACTTTAAGGTTTTTATGTGAAAATAAAATGTCTCTGAGTGCGGCCGTTAGAGTTCGAATGTAACGTGGCAGCTCACTGCCTAGCGCATGTGCAGTATACATGACTGATATCATATGTAACGTGTGTATTTTTGTGTAATAAAGTTCAATTCCGAATAGATCTATATCTTAAAAATACAGCAACGACTATCGTCGCGGTGTCAATTAACCCTTAAACTTCATACAACCAGAAATCTTAAACGCATTCAAAAGTCACGTTGAACCTTCAAATACCAAGCGCGTTTTCTTGTTCACCAGATCTTATTAAAAATACACCACAAACCTGACTCTTTAATACTGAAAAGCCACTCAAATGGCTATTGAACAAATATTTGTTCGCTCGGGCATTATTTCGTGGATTTTTTTTGTTGAAATAATTTTATTACTTTACAAACGTACGTGATTACAGAGCTCTTTGTGCGGCCGTCCCTTTGCTAATAAAAGATTCTCCGCAAAACGGCCTCTTGGCACGAGCTGCCTAATGGATTTCAATGGAGTTGCATATATGTAGGCTCATTTTAAACTCTTTGTTCTGTATAAAAGTAATTTACTTCCCTCATCTCCTTTGCAGCGTCTTTCGTCGCCATGAATGGGGTACTCCTTTCACAGCTACTCTCCTCGTGCTTATTGCTTTAGAATACTTTCAGGGTAATGGAAAGAGTGAATGAATATATTGTGCTCGTTTTACAGAATCACGTCTTATTGGCAAAATATTTTCTCTTTTCGTAAATGGTATGCATAGGTTATGTAAAGATTAATTCATTACTTGGCCTTGAATTTGTGTTTTTATTTTAATACGAATGATTTAACAAAATATACATTAATAATATATATTTTGAAGAGAGGTTGCCCTGTGGTCGAAATTCATATCCTAATATTAAAATTCATATTCTAATATTCTTCTCTTATATATAATGATTACCAAATCAAAAGCAGGAAATATCTAAGGATGGTTCCGTAATTATAACTGCGTAAAAGCGATTTTTCAATTTACTTCAAAAGTTACTGTCCGATTTCCCTCAAAATATTTTTCCTAAAGAGTATAAAGCATGATTTATCAGCATGGAAAATCGCAAAGTTCTAAGTCTCATAGTTTAGAAGTGCCAGGGGAGACCAACTTATAAACCGTTTTGGAGGCCGACTTTGTAAAAAAGTGATGTATGAAACCTTCACTTTATTTTAAAAGACTCATTCAACGATACGCCTCACGATAGGGTAGGGTGAAAAAATATTTTTCATCCCCACTTTACATGTAGCCATCCCAAAAATATAAAATTATTATTATTTTATGATGTTTTTTTACGATTTTATTTTATGAACCGAGGTCTATACACAATTTATACCTGTACCAAATTTATAAATTTAAATTCATAATTACAGAAGCTACAAGCGCGGACAGATACACAGACAGACAGATATACAGATAGACAGACATATAGACAGATGAACAGACTCAGCGTAACTATAAGGGTTTCTTATGTTTTACGGAACCCTAAAAATGGATTGCAATTACAATGTCTCCCTAAAAGTCGGAAACGACTTGATCAATCTGGCTAATTTTATAGGTGCGTTCAGACTTCAGTATATTTGTTTAGTTTATTTTAAAAAATCGGCCGGATCTTTAAGATTTGGTGTAGATGTAAATGTAGGTGTAGGTATAGTTACTCTTTCTTCCGATACGTAGCTAAGACAGAAAAACGTCAACTAGTATTCGATAAAGAGATAGTAGTAGAGTATAGTAGATCTGAAATAGAAAAAAAATGACCGATTGACAAACGCACGGTAGCTCGTATGTCAAAATCTAAGGTAGTGTGTGTTACTGTTTTTTTAATTAATTTTCAAAGCATTATTTAAAAATACTACCTTTCTGCACACTTTTCTTCACATAAACTGTAATAATATAATAATAAACTGTAATAATATAATAATAATAATAATACCTATGGACGCTTCACACCACGTCAATCTAGCCCCGTGCTAAGTATCCGAAAACTTGTGTTTGTAGGTCTAGGTACCAGAAAACGGGAAGTATATTTAATACTTTTATACTATACATATATTTAAGATTTTTGTTATAATTTACATATATTTAATACACATCCATGACCCAGGAACACAGAAAAACTTTTTTGTTCCTTCGACAGGATTCGAACCTGCTACTATAACTTTACTATCATAATTAAATTTTGTTCACATAATTCTCGTAAAATTGTACTGAAAGATTTTGCTTCACGTATTAATATTATAATAATAATAATGTATAGAAATAAAAATGGTCTGAAAATTTTGATAGCCCGATTACGCAATTACGATTCCAAGAAATATATTAAGAATGATCAAGAAATAAAAAAATATTTCTCTTTTCAAAAGGATAACGAATAATTTTCAGCCCCTATAGAAATGTGTGGAATAAAAGATCTCTCAATCAAACACAATGAGATGATTTAAATAATAAATTCGAACAACTTCCATACAAAATCAATTAGCAGATTTGTTTCAATTGGGTATTTCTTGTTCTTTATATAGATATGGCGAACTTCAGCTCATTGTAACTAAAGTATCGTAAAAACACTGTAAAAATAATAGTTAGTCATTACTGGATAAATCATATCGTAAACTTTAGGTTAATAGTTAATTATCCTAATTGTAAGTATACTAAATAAGAAAGATCAAATACTTTTTTTCTGATAATACAAACATCATGAATCACGACCCATGCCAAAAGACATTGACTTTTTTTTTTTTTTTTTGAGAATTGATTACATTTTAATAACTAATAGGAGATCGTACTGTTTTTTTTTTTTGAAATTGCATTATATACTCTTAAATATGAGTAACTTCTCAGAAGAAACACTATATCAAAAATCAATATTTTCAAAAAAAATCGCAAGTCTCGTAAAAACGCTCCATACTAAAGTCGTACCCACATGTGACGTCACACGTGGGTTAATGTGTATGATATAATATACTGAACAATGTAATTGTAAATATCTTCGATATTTGTGCCGTTTAAGTTCATACTTACTATAATGAATGTTTTTGTATAATATAATGTAAGTAAACTAATGATGTAGGTTTTGTTTACTAATCTAGCGAAAAAATAAATACTTTTTAAATATATTTAAGTGACAAACTACACAAATAATATATTTTTTTACATTTACCAACTAGTAATGCCTCAATATTTCTGAGTATAATAATGAAACAAAATATTTTACATGTAGTCTGATCCTTTATTATGCCCGGTATCTGAAGTTTTTTGTCGGTAGTTTATCTATTCAACAGAGCTTTAAATTGGATGACGCAATGTGTTAACGTCAAGCGAGCGTGCGCCGTGACATTCGTAAACTTCATTTTATACAGCAGAACATTTGATAGTTAACAATACAAAAGGGACAACCCCAGTAATAAAAGCTTTCTCAGTTCTTCTTAAGTATAACAGCTGAAATGTAAAGTAAGCATATTTTTGGTTTGTATTAAAACGTAAGATTTAGTAAATATAATAGCAAGACCTTTGTAAGTTTGGAAATAATATTTTTAATTCAAATCCCCTTACATTTAGAACAATAGCTATAAATATGTGTAAGTTTTTTGAGGATAGACGGATGTTTTTTACTCTTTCACGCAAAAACTTACAGTACTTATAATAATTGGCATAAGATCCTTGATATGGACATTTTTCATGACCAACGCACGTCGTTTAGAAAAAAGCTCCTGACAAAAAATGTACCTAAATAATAATAAGTAATTTTAATTAATGACTAATTAATAAGTAATTTTAATTAGTGAAATTTTTTTTAACTTATTTTCATTTTTATTTATATAATTTAAAACTCAGCGACATATTAATTATTTTTTTTTTTTTGATAGGATATTATGCTCTTCCTCATTTTATTATTTTATTACCTTATTATTATTATATTATGATCGTTTGGAGCAATATAATTTATTAATTCATGTGTATTTAAATAAAATTAAAAATCTTCTTATATTGTAACTTACTAATTCTTGAATCTTTATTTTATTATTTTTACATTTAACCAAACAGTTTTATTGACATTTATTTTATTTTTGCAATGTGACTACTTTTCCCTTTGACTCTTCCTATATATTTTTCATTTCAATTTTTTTTTTAGTGATTACAATGTTATTTTATTTTTTTTTAATTTCAGTTATGTTATACTAGTTTTATATTTTTTATTTATATTTATTAAACTATAGGTTAATTCTTAGTTAAATTTAGTTATAATTGTGTAGAATTCTTAAATAAGTAATTTATAAATATGTAAGTATTGTATAATTCCTATTCTGATTGTGTTATAATGTAATCTATCTAAAATGTTGTGCATATCTGTAAGTGATGTAAACACTAGCCCTTATTTATACATGTGTTAATTATTTTTTAAGTGTTTACATTGTTGATGTGCCTAAATAAATAAATAAATAAAACTACGAAACGAATTCCGATGAAATTTTATATTATGGAAGTAGTTACATAGATTTGGATTATTACATAGCTACTTTATATATCAAAAAAGTACTACCCTAGGGATACAGGAATGGGTATTTACGCGGGCAGATCCGCGCGAAAATTTTAGTATCTAAGTATTTAACTCGACACGCGTTCTTGCATATTAAAGTAGTTATAAAAAGTATATAATGTCAATTTCTTATTGACATAATATGACATATGCGAAGCCTATCGAGATAGAATATTTTAGTTAGCCAACAGGATATGTGTATAGCAGTGATAGTGTATAGTGTAAACGTATTGTGTTAAGCATCTTTCTCATAATATGTTACAATAAAAAACATTTTAAGAAGTATCGCTATATCATTGGTGTTACCGCTCTAACATAAGAAGTTTAAGCAAGAACCTTTACGGCGAGCTCACAACACGCATTTGACGGGTTTTGATCTAACGCCTTACACGTGCCGCCTACACATTCATACACAAAATTATGGTCCATAAAATATTATGTTGCTACTGTTTTCTATAATCAAAAGGTAATAAAGTAGTTTCTTGTGTTTATAGACACACAAGTAGGTAATTTATTACTTTTTGAATTGCGACATGCATATTTTCTTTAAGAATACGTGCAGTCTGCCATTTTGTATTAGGCTTTAAGTAGACTGTAACTTTGGGGGTCAATTCTGCTAATATTTAGCAGCAGATCCTTAAGTTGGCGTTTTATCGACTGGCTACTTTGATCTCAAATATCTTCATTGGTTAGAAATTCCAATAAGTAGGCTAGTTTCATATATCAAAATCAAACGATATAAATTTGTTATTTATATAATTTCTATCATAAGAAATACGAATACAACACTATTTTGTTACATAAATATGCGATAAATAATTAATTTCCAAAATAAAATTGTACTTTTAATGTCTGTATGTCACGTGACCGAAAACGCCTGCCGCCATATTGTGCTTGTAAGTGACGTCATAAGAATATAATCAAATCGAATAAAGAACAGCGAATTTTAAATCTAAAGTTCATGCACTACACACTCACATATGACATTAATTTGTTTCTGTTCTTATGACGTCATCACGATAATGGTGGCTGTCGTTTTAGTGCAAACATTTATCGTATAATTTTAATCATTTTTTTCTATGCATAAAGATATATTATTTCCAGAAAATAAAAATTATAGTTGACTATCGAATCGATACGAACATTTTAAAACGTATTTGAAATCAATTGAGAATAGCCTATTTCAAATTTATACCGCTACTTATTTTTTGCACTTTTGTTTCGAAAACCGTAATTAATTTGTTTTTTCCTCTTTTGGTTTTTTCTTTGCGTCACTCTGTTTACAAAATGGAAAACTTGACGTATCGTATTATTTTTGAGTACGAGTTCTACTGTGGCACCAGTGTGAGTGTTACAGAAACAGCTCGAATGGTTAATGATGTGACGAATTAAAATTGACTGAAAAAAGTTACTTGTGAGCGTTTGGTGGTCTAGTGCCGGTATCGTTCACTACAGTTTTCTAAAATCTGGCCAGAAGAGTACGGTAGATGTCACTTGCCAGCAACTGCAAATCATGATGGAAGCTGCTTAACAACCGAGGTTGGTCATTCGCTCTAGATCACTGCTGCTTCAGGATAACGCTAGACCACACACTACACAACAGACGGCTAGATTTTATTGATTCCTGTCCGAATGTTTTTTTTTTTTGTAAAGAAATTAATGAACTACCTATGAGATGGCAAAAGTGCATATACCTTTGAATAAATAAATATATTATGTTTTAAAAAAATCTACTTTACTTTCCTCCTTTCAAAACGCCAATATCATATTTTGTAATAACCTAATATAAAACCTGCAATAATATAATTACAATCAAGTCAATACGCTAAAACTGCCAAACCGGGATTCTCGTAAACGTTAATCTAGCGTCAAACGGGATTTGATTAATTATTATTTGGTATAGCTTAAAGCGCGCGATAATGTGAGAGGCAGCTATATATTCTACATTTTAACATATTATAGCTGTCTTCATACATACATACATATAATCACGCCTTTTTCCCGTAGGGGTAGGCAGAGACCACTTCTTTCCACTTGCTACGATCCTTACATAATTGTTTCGCTTCGTCCACTTTCATTCTTACCATCCATTCCTCCTCTTACATTCAACGTAGCGAAGCGGCTCTCCATGTGCCACTTTTCGCCTCCGCGAGAAACGAGACGTGATGGGTGGCGAACCACATCGCCGCCATTGTGGATAATTATTAGCTGTCTTCATCATTAGATATATTACATATTCGCGCTATATCGGTCATCGGAATTAATCAATGTGAAAACGTTCTTATGCCGACGACATAAAAGTGTGCCTCTCACATTATTGAGCGCTATAAGGGATACCGTATAGCGTAATGTGAAATACGCTTTATTGGTCGAATTTAGTATTTTTGTTTCATAAAATATTATATTTGGGTTTTGGATAGTGTCATAAACTACTGCCAGTTAGTGGAGATATTAATGATTTATGAAATATCTAAATAAAAAGTTCATTTTTGAATGGAATGATTAAATAAAAATCAAATTAAAACTTTTTATCCGTCCACTAATTTTATTTTAAATCCGAACTGTCTCGAGCAGATTTTATCTGTGTCACTGTTACCGGGACGTTTTTATCAGTCCCCAGACTTGCGGACTGATAATTAAATGTACGCGGGATGTCGTTACCGCCATGTTCATACTAAATTGATTCCCGTCGCTTTACGGAGAATTGCAAGTTTACTGCATATTGTCACTGTTGCTGTTGTTGATGATTGTTTCCTGCTACACGTGCAACGACCGCACTCAGTCATTTAATGATTACTTAGAGGGTTACTTATTAGAGGTTTTAACATCAAGTCAATCCCACCAAAAACATTCTGTAAAAAACTAGCCAAGTCTCGATGGAGCTGCTTGTTTATCTCTAAAAAGTAATGAAATCTAGACAAAGTCGTGCCAAGTCTAAGGATCCTTACTGCGATTTATTTATTATTATAGTTAATGTTGTGTGACTTGGCCGTTGAAAATTCTTTATACGTTACAAGTCAATTTTGTTTACACGTAACTTATAGTGTTCTCGAACGGGAGTTCCAAAAAAAACGATTTAATTTAAAAGATTTATTGAACATTTAAAATTACAAATTATTTTATATTAAAACTTAATTAAATGAATCAGATCTATGTTGGATCTATACTCAAGAATTATAACTAAATTAAGACTACCGACTTTGACCGATGTAAGATCTGAAGTGTCCAAGTTAACACCAAATTCACGGTCCCACGGAGCTGGGACCACCACGATGATGCGGCGTCAGCATTTCCAGTATAAGACGATTTATTTCGTCATTTATGAAGAAACTGCACGACATGTATTTTCTTTATAGTCCAAGGGGCGGCTTCAATTATTATATGTTATATGTTAATTATAGTCCAAGAGCAAGTTCGACTGCAACTGCTTGATGATGATGATTCCCATATAGTGGTATTCGGCAATTCTGTGCTAAGTCCATATTTCATAGGGGGTACATATGTAACACCTCCCCCCACAGTTCGGCGACTATTTCGAAAGTTTTGATAAAGTTGCCGAAATATCGCTGTGATCTATCTCTATTTCAGCAGGACGCGGTCTTCTTTTTTTCAGAGGTATATCGCTGATGTCTTCTACGTCGTGAGTTTTGCGAAGTCTTCTTCTATGTAGATATTTGCATAAGATGTATAATGCACATAGTATAACTGCAATCGATATTGTATAAAATGGAATGGTTGTATGGTACAAACTTTGTTGTAAACTCTTGTCTAGTTTTATTGGGTTTTGGAATATAATTTTCTCATTAATAGCGTGAAGATTCTGGAGATCGATTGAGTTTAAGGTTGCATATGTGTGATATGTGCTTTCATTAAGTTCTTGATACTTCGGTAGTTCTATGATTTTCAGAGGGTGGCCTTTTATGTGATCATCGGAGTTGAAGATTGTGAATGAAGACGTCTTGAAGTAGCAATTTACTGGAATAATTGTTAAGTAGCTTCCTTGTAGGCTTCTGTATTGTTCTTGGCCACATGATGTTCTAACTTTCGTGATGTTCGGAAAATTCATAGTAAAATGTCTGTCGTCAAGTTGTTCAACTGCTCCTTTAGTGAGGGTGACGGTAGTTATCTTGCACGATGCGTGAAGTTCTTGCTTAGTGATTAGGTGATGGATGCATTCGGGGTATTCTGTTACTCTGTAGTTTAATACTGATGGGCAGATGTACCATTCTTTTACCTTCGGGCATTCAGCCTCCATGTACTTAGAATCGTCACCAGAGATTGCTAGGTAAGGTGAGGCAGGTAGAAGAATTTGGTTATATTTATTGGGTACAAGGGATAGTTTATACAAATCATATGTTAAGGAAGAGACAATCGGAATCTTATATACTATAACTATATAATTATCTGCATAAAAATATGCTAACCTAATAAAATCATAAAAATATCTAGTATCTACGTCAATAATTTGAATCTTAGAATATAATATTCTTAACTTATCTATCATTAATTTTAAATCATCAATATTTAAAGCAAAGTGCGGTGCACCGGCTATTCTAATAAAAGCTAAAGTATTTTCGAGTCTATATATTTCTTCAGATAACTTATCTATATTATCACTAAGAATAATTAAATGTTGCGCAAAATGAGAATATTTAATATATTCGTTGTCCCTATTACTATCACTATTAAGTATCAAATCCAAAGTCTTAGCTATTCTATTTTGATTAAATGTAATATTTTCTAAAATTTTGAAATTTTTCAAAGTCCATTCTTTATTTAAGCTTAAGTGATTATTAATTTCCAACTCTAATTTATGCTGGTTTTTACTTAAAACTTCAATGGCATTATTATATTTAATTGCGTCTGTATAATCCAAATTACCCGAGATGCTTTTAATTATTGAACCAAGTCCGTCAATGAGACCTCGTTTTTTACGGTCGGCCTCAAATGTATATAACTGATTTAAAACTCTATCCAATTTCGATGTAAGGTACTCTATATGGGGTTCATATAAGGAATTTGTCTGATTACTTAAATCGGTACGTGCTTGATAAAGTTGCATTTTCACTAATTTAATTTGTGAGTGTATTTCAGACAGATCTATTTTACTAAGAAAAGAGTGGTAGTGGGATATGATTTTAGCATTTCCTAATTTAAACGGAAGTACTCCTGGACCGTCTTGCAGGCTGTTGATTGTCACGTCCTGTCCTTGAGTCAGTTGTGTCAGTAGGCATAGTAGTAGTATCATGTACATTCTGGTCTCTGCTGGATCGATTTCTGGATCTCACACACACCCGAATTTATTACTCCCGGAACACTTTCGAAGGTTCTTTTATTTTTCCGTAATTTTGGAAAAATCCACCAAGACTGCGCCACTTATAGTGTTCTCGAACGGGAGTTCCAAAAAAAACGATTTAATTTAAAAGATTTATTGAATATTTAAAATTACAAATTATTTTATATTAAAACTTAATTAAATGAATCAGATCTATGTTGGATCTATACTCAAGAATTATAACTAAATTAAGACTACCGACTTTGACCGATGTAAGATCTGAAGTGTCCAAGTTAACACCAAATTCACGGTCCCACGGAGCTGGGACCACCACGATGATGCGGCGTCAGCATTTCCAGTATAAGACGATTTATTTCGTCATTTATGAAGAAACTGCACGACATGTATTTTCTTTATAGTCCAAGGGGCGGCTTCAATTATTATATGTTATATGTTAATTATAGTCCAAGAGCAAGTTCGACTGCAACTGCTTGATGATGATGATTCCCATATAGTGGTATTCGGCAATTCTGTGCTAAGTCCATATTTCATAGGGGGTACATATGTAACACGTAATGTTATATCAGATTCTGTTGTAACTACCTATGTTTGTTAAGCGATATAATAGCCCATACTGGTGTTGGTAATTGGACGCTAGTGTCTTATTTTAGGCTGTTGTTGATTATATAACACATGTATTGGAGCAATGGTGTCATGGAGCCCCTTTTGTACCCTTTTGTACTCTATACATAAGTATTTTTGAAATACGCAGCTTTATCAAGCATACATTAGACTGGTTATTGAATCAACGTTTTCCAAATGGCAATTTTCCGTCGTCAATGGGTAGCGGTTCTGGCGACAGATTGGTGCAATGGTGTCATGGAGCACCTGGTTTTGTACCCTTGTGTACACTTCAACGGCCAAGTCACACAACATTAACTATAATAATAAATAAATCGCAGTAAGGATCCTTAGACTTGGCACGACTTTGTCTAGATTTCATTACTTTTTAGAGATAAACAAGCAGCTCCATCGAGACTTGGCTAGTTTTTTACAGAATGTTTTGGTGGTATTTCACTTCTTTTTGTAGAAACGTAGGAATATTGATTTATTTTACTAGATTTTAGTGTAATTTGTTTATTTAATTTGTGTAATGTTCGAGTAGAATAAAGTTAATTGTTCGACTATTTCTTCTTGTAAACTTGTAAGTATAAGTATAAAAGCCAGTCCAGTCTTATCCAGAGTTTTCCTTTAATTTTATTTATATGCGTATTAAATTAGAAGATGTGTCCCACTTCACTGGATTTTTGCAATGACAGTCGATTTTTTATGTACCAATAGTAGAAGGGGGCATTACCATATCCCTTATCAGCTGAGACCAGCTGAGGGTTCTTCATCCAGATACTTCAGACCTTCGATTTTTGACATCAAATGAAGTGGCCCACCAAGTTGATTTTTTTTTTTTTTTTTTTATAAAATAAGGGGGCAAACGAGCAAACGGGTCACCTGATGGAAAGCAACTACCGCCGCCCATGGACACTCGCAACATCAGAAGAGCTGCAGGTGCGTTGCCGGCCTTTTAAGAGGGAATACGCTCTCTTCTTGAAGGTTTGTAGGTCGTATAGGTCCGGAAATACTGCTGGTGACAGTTCGTTCCAGAGTTTTATAGTGCGCGGCAGAAAGTTACGCGAGAAACGCACGGTGGAAGACTGCCACTCATCAAGGTGATGAGGATGGAATATTTTTCGCGTGGGACGATGGCGAAAAGTTGCAGGTGGTATGATTCCGAACAATTCCTCAGAGCACTCCCCGTGATACAACCGATAGAGGATGCAGAGTGAAGCTACATCTCGGCGTAATTCCAAGGGGTCCAAGCTGTTTGAAACATAATGACAGTCAACAATTCGAGCGGCCCTTCGTTGGATACGATCCAGAGGGAGCAGTTGGTATTTTGGTGCTCCTGCCCAAGATGAGAACAATATTCCATATGAGGCCGAACCTGCGCCTTGTAGAGTTGTAGGCGTTGGTCCGGACCGAAGTACTGTCTCGCTCTGTTGAGAACACCAAGCTTCTTCGAGGCTAACTTGGCCTTACCCTCTAGATGATATCGGAACTGGACTTCGCTCGATATGCTAACGCCAAGTATTTCAATGCTAGGGGAGATGGGTAAAGATGTGCCCTCAAAACGAGGATGTACGACCATAGGTGACTTTTTAGCGGTGAACGCGCAGACTTGTGTCTTGGCGGGGTTGAATTGGACTAAGTTACATCTACCCCATTCAGAGACTTTCTCCAATGAATTCTCTATTTTAAACACAAGTTCGTTTCGACTCTCGATGACATTTAGCCGAGAAATATTAGGGGAGCCGGTATATACAGCATCACCTGTACTATCATCCGCATAGCAATGAATGCCGTTGGTCTGTAACATGTCATTGATATGCAGTATGAATAGGGTAGGCGATAGCACACAGCCCTGAGGGACACCAGCATTAACTGACTGAGTTTCCGAGCATTCGCCGTCAACTACGACCTTTATGCTTCTGTCTGCTAAGAAACTTGTGACCCACTTGCATAATTTCTCGGGCAGCCCGTATGATGGAAGCTTTGAAAGCAGCGCTTTATGCCAAACCCGATCAAAGGCCTTCGCAATGTCCAAACTAACAGCCAATGCTTCTCCCTTCGACTCAATTGCCTGAGCCCAACGATGAGTTAGGTACGCCAAGAGATCACCAGCCGAGCGACCCTTACGGAACCCGTATTGTTTGTCGCTTAGTAATCCCTGGCCGTCCAAGTATCGAAGAAGCTGGCCATTGATAATGGATTCCATTATCTTTGAGAAGAGAGAGGTTATGGCGATTGGTCTGTAGTTGGAAGGATTTGAGCGATCACCTTTTTTGGGGATCGGGTGCACCAAGGCTGTCTTCCAAGAAGCCGGGACGATGCCAGAGGAATAGGAGAGCCGAAAAAGGCGCGTCAAGACCGGAGCCAACTCTGGAGCACACTTTCTCAACACAATAGGAGGGATTCCGTCAGGCCCACTCGACTTTTGGATATCAAGGGAACGGAGGGCTTTTCGCACTGAGCGCTGATGAAACCGAATATCCGACATGAAGCTCGTGCATCGCGGTATGGTCGGCGGTTTCTGCCCCCCGTCATCTAGGGTCGAGTTAGACGCAAAGAGCTTGCCCAGAATATCGGCTTTGTCTTTTGCGTCCTGGGCTAACGATCCATTTCCTACGTGTAGGGATGGTAGGGTTGGCTTGCAGAAATTTCCCTCAATAGCTTTGGCCAGAGACCAGAATGCACGGGTTCCCGAGGGGAGGCGCTCGAGTCTCTTGCCAATTCTATTGACGTGCTGTTTCTTTGCCCAAGTGATCTCTTTCTTGAGGGACCTAGAGGCATGGTTGTACTCCATTTTATATGTGCTGGTATTTAAATCCCGAGTAGACACTGCATTGGCCCAGGATTGGTAAGCCTCCTGCTTCCGGCGAGAAGCTTTTTTGGAGGATGAACCAAACCAGGGACGAAATCTGCCGCCAGTTGGCACTACAGAGGACGGAATGAAAAGTTCCATCCCCTGCACTACCACATCGGCAACAGAGTTGGCAGTGTTGTCGGGATCATCCGGCGAGAAGCACACGTGTCCCCAAGGATAGGATGCAAAAAACGACCGTATCCCATCCCAGTCTGCTAACTTGTAGTGCCACACACGACGGTATTTAAGAGCACGCTGTCGTAACACCGTCGTGAGTGACACAGAACTCCTGACAAGGCAATGATCCGATGAACCAAGTGGAGCGGTTACGGATATTTGGTAGCCATCAGGATTTGAAGTCAGCAGAAGGTCCAACAAGGAAGGTTTCTGACCGTCCACATCTGGTATTCGCGTAGGCGTAGTAACCAGTTGTGTTAGGTCGTTCGCAAGGGCAAAGTCGCATACAGATCTCCCCGCATGATCAGTTTTACTGGAATTGAGCCAGTCGGCGTGGTGGGCATTAAAGTCACCAAGTATTATGATCTCTGCGGATGGGATCTGCCGCTGTACAAAATCTGAAGCAGCTTGCAGGTGTTCCAAGAGTCGGTCCGTCTCGGTGTCACCACTATGGGACCTATATAAGCACGCATAGACGCGAGGGTGGTCGTCGCAATCTATGCGGAGCCATAATGTTGACAGGTCCCTGTCCTCAAGATTGCTGAGGCGGCGAGAGCTGATATCATCTCTGATATACACACACACTCCAGCTTTGGGCAGAAAGGAGTGCTCGAGATAATACCCTGGGTGGGAAAGGTATGATGTGTCACTCGGAGATGATATCTGCGTCTCGGTTAAAAAGAGCAAAGCCGGCTTTGCCGTCTCAAGGTGGTAATGGACGGCATTAAGGTTGGAGTGTAATCCCCTGATATTACAGAAGTCCATGCCTAATATCGAGGGGGGTGCCTTTGTGTGTTTGCTCTTGCCCCGAGCAGATTGTAGCGCAGTTTTGCCCTCCCCAGAATACGAGGGGCAGCCTGGACGTCCACGCTCAGTTCCAGGGGTCCCTGAGCATGGACGTCCAGAGAGGGATTCTCCAACGCAGTTGGTACCCTCCTGGGGTAACAAATTGTTTTTCAACTGCGGCATTTCTAGGGGGGTAGGGGATTGGGCCTCCGGTAAACTCACTCACTCGACGGAACACAGCGCAAGCGCTGTTTCACGCCGGTTTTCTGTGAGCCCGTGGTATTTCTCCGGTCGAGCCGGCCCATTCGTGCCGAAGCATGGCTCTCCCACGTAGAAAGGCAGTATGTCGATCTCTAATAGTTTGGTTGGGCTCTTGTGTTTTCTAATAAGGGTCACCAGGTACTCCAGATCTTCGATTATCCTAGTTTTTATAGTTTTCCCTTTATGTGGCCATTGAACCCTACCTCTGTACCAAATTTCAGCTCTCTGAGTTTATGGGAAGTACTAGTTCTATTTTGATGATCATGAGTGAGTGAGTGAGTGAGTGAGTGTCGTAAATGCGAAACTTTGCTTTCGCTTAACTTCGGAACTAAATGACCTAAAGACTTGAAATTTTGGATTTTAAGTATGTGATTATACTTTACTGGATGACGAAAATTTCTGCGTTCTGGTCTTATCCAGAGGTTCTCAAATAAGGGCCTGAAAATGCGGCGAAATGGTTCCAGTAAATAATGGTACGGCAGTGTTTGCTTCGCGCTCGACTTGGCGGGGGCACTGCCGTGCCCCCAGATCGACGTTCTGGTCTTATCCAAAGGTTCTCAAATAGAGGCCTGAAAATGCGGCGAAATAGTTCCCGTGAATAATGGTACAGCAGTGTTTGCTTCGCGCTTGACTTGGCGGGGGCACTGCCGTGCCCCCAGATCGATTATCCTAGTTTTTATAGTTTTCCCTTTATGTGGCCATTAAACCCTAACTCTGTACCAAATTTCAGCTCTCTGAGTTTATGGGAAGTACTAGTTCTATTTTGATGATCATGAGTGAGTGAGTGAGTGAGTGAGTGTCGTAAATGCGAAACTTTGCTTTCGCTTAACTTCGGAACTAAATGACCTAAAGACTTGAAATTTTGGATTTTAAGTATGTGATTATAGCTTACTGGATGACGAAAATTTCTGCGTTCTGGTCTTATCCAGAGGTTCTCAAATAGGAGCCTGAAAATGCGGCGAAATGGTTCCAGTAAAGGATGGTACGGCAGTGTTTGCTTCGCGCTCGACTTGGCGGGTGCACTGCCGTGCCCCCAGATATATTTTCTGTCAAAATCTCTAATTAGTGTCACCTTAAATAAGCATTAAGGCTAAGCGCACACCACGATTTTTTTGTAGTGCGACTACTTTGTTGCATAAATGCAACGTATGGGTCTATTTGTCTGTGCGCGCATATGTGCGATTATTTTGTCGCAGAAATGTATGAAAAATTTCTGCGTCAAAAAAATCGCACTACTAAAAAATCGTGGTGCGCACCTAGCCTACATGTCTCTGAGTGCGGCCGTAAGTAATCTTTCGATCCACTAATTTTATTGGATTCGTTACAATTATGTTAGTGGCAATTATATTATAGCTATTTTCTATATTATATCACAGTTACAATATACACAGTAAGTTCCAATAAAAACCAAAAATAATCGAAACATGACATTATTATGCTAGACGGCCATCGACTTAGAAGAAAATTGACACCAAATTACTTGAGCTGTGCCCTAATTGGGAACGATTTTTATTTATTGAAACAGACATTCCCCAGTCATTTGATTGTTTTACCTGGAAAATTTTCCGGGACTTATGGAAATTGGTAATCTATATTATCAAAGATGTAAAGTCTGTTTCTTTGTGAGCTTGTGACTTTGTGAAGTTGAAGAGAAAAACTCTGGATTAACTGACCCGATTTGAAAATTCTTGTACCAAGAAAAAGCCACTTTGTTTATAAGTGTATAGGCTATATAATGACCAGAAAAATGAAAAGACATATCCGTGGTCATAACTGTATTATTAAAAAGAGGTCCGTGGACAGATCAACTCGGAGAAAAAAAGCTGTCGAACTGAAACGTTTTTTACGAAGGCTACCTTATATATGATAGATAGGTTTATGAATCTTTAGTTTCAGAACAAAGTTTTAGAGCTTGATGATGTCGACAATAAATCAGCGACAGTATATCTAACAATAACAATAATTATAAGTCTAACTTTTATGTTTAAGTCATAAAAAGTTAAGTTTGAAACTAAAAAATTTGTTTCAAAAAAAATTTAATCGTTAGCTGATGCTAATATGTCAAATATGAATTCTTATCAAAATAAGTAAAGGAGACTGAACATCGTGGGCTAAAATGTAATGGCATGAGATGTGGTTTAAAAAATTCTTAATTTTTTGTCCTAAAATTTAAAAAAATCAGTGCAATTCTCAATCTGGGAGCCGAGAAAAATAAGAAAGATGCTTTTTTTTAACTTTTGATTCACTCGTTTCGTGTTTTCTATAAATTCTGATGCGTTTCGAGTGGCTTCCTAAATAGTTTTATTTTCAACGATCACTGCTTTAATTATTAATGAATCCAAGTCACAAAACTTGAAAAAAATATTTTAGTCTATGGTTGTCGTAGAGAAAATGCGGCTATTCTTATGATGATTTACTGTAATACATCATTCCCATGATGTATTATAGTAAATCACTGTGTACGCCTCTATTGTAATTATTGCATAGTAAGCAGACGAACTGTTGGGAGCCTGCTGAGTGCTCAATGCTCATGTTCACGTAACACTATTGAGCACTCAGCAGGCTCCCAACAGTTCGTCTGCTGTGTTATAATATTATTATAACACAGCAGGTAATAAGATCACATTGCTCCACCTTGATAATTTCTTAACGACATTTTAATATTTAAAGAAGACAAATAAACTATATTATACAATATTAAAATTGTTTTGTTTCTGTTTCTTATAAATATTATATTCCCGATTTATATTATTTATTGTTAATAAGTCATCATAATATTATGAATAATTATTATTTATGATGACTTAAAAACAACAAAGATAGATATTAAATAGCCTATTATTTTAACTTTTCACGCATTCGCCACCTACTGTGTTATAAAGTTTTTTTTTATTGGTTTTATTCAAAACCTCACTTTTACTAAGCAGCTTATTACTTTATTCTCAGATTGCCAAAAGTTACACAATTTTCAACAAGTCTCTCATTAATCTAAATCTATCAGTTATAATTATATACCATTGTTATCTTATTACATTCTTGGCCCAAGAATGTATGAAATGGTTCCAATCTCCTTTATCGTGTCAAGTGAGAAACATACGATTTTCCCTTCTATTGCTTATAAACTGGACAAATAATAAATCGTTAAATAGAAAGGATCGTGTTAACTCACCCGGTCAGCTCCTTTGGTGCGGTCATCACATTTGAATAACCAGACAAATTGCCATGCAACCGCAAAAATATATATAACCCTCCTTTTAGCAGTTAGGAAATAAATCATAGCACTCAGTACCAACCGAACCACACTCATAATTTTCGTCATGTACTAAAATGTTTAACCGCTCGGGCGTCGCGCGGCACATAAATACAAATAAAAACCACCAGGATGGGCGTCGGCCGGCACATTTGCCCATTTTTATT
Source organism: Glaucopsyche alexis (assembly GCA_905404095.1). NCBI lineage: Eukaryota > Metazoa > Arthropoda > Insecta > Lepidoptera > Lycaenidae > Glaucopsyche > Glaucopsyche alexis. Next base: position 22,021,373 of record FR990045.1, read on the forward strand.
GCTATATTTTCTGTTTATTCTCATTTGTAAATATCTGGATTTTTATCTGTGATTGAAATACTCAACGAAGTGGGCACGGGAAGCTAGTTTTATAGAATTTGATGTCCTTTCTGAAGCTTTCTATATGGATGTGCAGGCTATCGTTGCACGACCACTCCATCCGTGTATCAAATATTTAACTTCGCTTATTTCGAGTGTTTCTAGACGACACCGTTTTTTTTACATTTTTAATTTGCTTTTAACTATACCAGTTGTGCAGCAATCATGACAAAAATGGTAGTTAAGTTTAATAGCAGTTTTGATACTATCTCCTATCCGACTCATTTTAAGATGAAAATGTGTACCACAATATTAAACTAGAACTAAGAGTTAATATTCAAGTTTACTCACCAATAACAACAAGTCGTATCTGGAAGTTTCTAGTCGGGGAGTTCTTGAAGTCGACCCGGCAGCGGTACGTGCCCTCGTCGTCTAGCTGCACGGAGCTGAGCGTTAGCGCTGCAGGCCGGGTTATCGTCGCGAAGTACGCGCGCGGACCGAACGCGCCCGGGTCCGACCACTGCAGCGCCTTATTGAACGACCGCCCGCGGACGTCGAAACTGCAATAAAAATGCATCTAGATATATCCTGATTACTCTAGTGTAGAGCTCTGCAGCATCTCCACGTGAGACTTGAGAGTACCTACATTGAACGTGCTTGTTGTGTGAAAAATGATGGAGGTGCGTTATTTTACATGCCCATGATTTATTTTGCTAGAAGGCAACGCAAGTTGGGGACTGCTCAACGAGAAATTAAATTTAATTTACAATAGAATTCTGCAAAGTGAGTGCTAAGTCTCTTACTTGTACTGCGTTACCGCAGTCATAAACTGTTCATCACTTCGTGCTCTTATAGCATAAGTTCCAAAACATGACTAGCGGAAATAATAATAGATATTCTTTTTAAGAGAATTTTTTTAAAATTTAATAGATTTTTTTTTGTCTCCCTTAAACTCGAAAACAGCTGCATCGATTTGGCTCATTTTGATGTTGAAATAATTGTGATCGGGAAAGTTCAGAGAAGATTTTATCGGTGAGAAATATTGAAAAATTGTGAGGGTATAGATTTTAGTGTTGAAATTTTATGTGTATTGTGGGTCGGTACGTAGGCAGGTGAATGTGTAGGCTGTAGTTGTAGGCGTTGATGAATTGTTATAGGCTATAGGTATAGGTGTAGTTATTTATCAGTTCTAGTTCATAGTTAAAAATGGGAACAACACGTGTCGAGTCAGATAGTAAATAATAAATTATTTATGGCGAATAAAATAACTACGGTTCAAGTTATATTTACGTTTTAAACTAAATTATTTTCATCGTTTTCAATTAGGTTGTTCCGGATTTATTACCCCAAAAGCTGTCAAATTCTAAAAAAAATGTTTAAGGCAACTGTGAAGTTTTTCAATTTCCGGACGAGCTTCAACCTTCATCCTAATTTATACAGCAAGAAGCTTTGGGAATTGATTTGATTGTGCGCCCCGCTGTTCGCAGGTAGATTTAACAATTTAACTACCGTTTTTATGAAGGTATTATCCCCGAAACCTTTATTTCCTCCGTTATTATTATTTTGCTACTTATTATTGCGATACCTTTTACATATTGTACTGTAGATACACCCGCGCTGAATGAAATTGTTATTCTTAAATAAACGCTTTGTTCGACTGCTCCGCTGTTATTTTTCTTTTATATTTCATTTCATTGAATACAATTTTAGGTAAATTTATTTAATTTTATTTCGTGTATTTGCAAACGTTGAGGATAAGTTTTAATATAAGCTTAGATGTTATAGTAACCGAATTACTCACTTATGTTTAAGTACATGTTAATCTTTTATCATTATCATAGTCAAAATCTTTGCACGAAATATCTTTATTGATTCCAATACAATAGAAGCTTAAGGTGCACTTACATGGGCAACAAAACTTGATCAATTATGAGTAATTATGGTCGATTGTGACGTGACAGAATATTAAGCCATTTACGGCAATAGCAAGAGCATCAATTTGGGAAAATGTCTCGCAACTAGAATATTGAGCGATTAGGAGTAATTCCAAGAAACTAGACATATACTTTCAGACACAATTAATTAAGTTAAAATAATCGCTGATTCGCCGTTTTTTTAGCAGAATTTAACTCAATCGCTGATGCGAAATTGAGCAATATGGACTAGATGGAGCAACTAGAAGCAATATTGCCGAAACAATTGCCAATTTTTTTAAATGTTCCCCATCGCTTCACTAATTACTCCAGATCGATTCATCCGTATTGCCTAGAAATTATTGCTCAAAAAATTGCCCGTATAAACGCACATTTAAAAATTCAGTGTGATAATTTAATAATAATAGACAAAAAGACCCTCGTGGTCTGTGAAGACGTTCGTCTTAGCAGTCTGTTGTAAGTGTATTTCCGAAAGGTAATTGGATCGACTTTGCTCGGCTTCCGTTCATCCGTTTACGGCGTCAACGGTTCATTAGCCTTGTCTTAATATTATTAATCAAACGACGCAGTGACTGATATAAAATAATTAGACTAGCAACTTATTTTAATCCATTCTTGTTTTGTTTTGCTAAGATTTCCACACAAATTATAATTATATTATAATTTATAACAGTAAACATTTAATTTAAATCACGATAATTTCACTAAATGATCAAGTTACAAGAAGGTATCTGGGAGTACGGTAGTGCCCCGCCAAGACGAGCTAAGCGAAGCACAAGGGCACTACCAGACTACCTTTTCTCGAAGCGTTTCGTCGATATTTTGAACCCTCATAACTTGGGTTTGGATTATACCAGATACACAAAATTTTCAGGATATATTCCCAGTATCGGACTAATGAAACATGTAAAGTTTTGATTATATCGGGCTAATAATTTAGATTTTATCGATATCTAAAAACCCCTGATTTCGTCACTGACTCACTGATGATCAACAAAATTATAGGGTACTTCCGGATGTCATAGAAAGCTGAAATTTGGTATGTAAGCTAGCCAACATAAAAATTGACAAACTTGGAACTTTTATCCTTCAACCACTTAAACTAGGGGATTAAAATTTGTAAAAGACTTACCTATGTAAATGTTTAGCAATCGCCATTTTGCTTACAAGCCCTTACATGCGCCTTTTTCCGCGGAACACAGCCATTGATATACTGTTGCCCGACGAAAGTAGCAATGTATGCTACATACATTGCTTAAAAATGCGCATTTTCTAAGGGATAAGACCTAGCTAGATCGATTTCTCTCCTCCAAAAATTCCTGCATATTAAATTTCATGGTAGTACTTATAGCTGTTGCCGAGATTTTGATTATTTACAATATACCTATACAAGATCGGGCCTTTTTAAGTACAAGATAAATCACCTGTATATAGGTTTTCCGCCGCTCTTTCGGAACCAGAGCACCATGTAGACGCGGTCCTCGGCGGCGTCCGGCGTGACGTCACATGGCAGCGACGCCGTGCGACCCAGCACCGCGTCCACGTCCACCGTCGACACTGCAAACAAATAGAATATTAGATAATAATAATCTTACTACTATTATATAGGTGGAAGTTTAACAGCCTCCGTGGTCTTGTGGTTAGAGCATTGGCTCTCGACTCGGAGGTCGTGGGTTCGATTCCCGCAATGGAACAACAAAAAATGTTGTTTCCAAGTTTGGTTACGACAATGCAGGCTGATTACCTGATTGTCTGACAAGAAAGATGATTCATGCGTCGGATGGGATGGGCATGTAAAAAGTCGGACCTGCGCCTGATCTCTCGTCAGTCGTGTCGGTTATCCGTCCCACTGGATTATGAGACTAAAGGAAGAGAGAGTGCTCTTGTGTACTGCGCACTCACTTACTATAAAATTACTCCTGCGTAACTGGCCTGGTTTCAATGAAACTGGCCACCGTCACCGATATCGGTGTGGGGAGTTATTATAGGAGAAAGTTTGTGAGAATGGATGGATGTTTGATACTCTTTCACGCAAAAATTACTGAACTGATCACGGTGAAATTTGGTACAGTAGTAGTTTAGGCTCATAGGCTACTTTTTGTTCGAAAAAGTACAGTATTCCCGTGGGATACTATATATATGCGTGGGAAAAAGTATCTATGGATGCTTCATATCACGTGAATCTGGCCCCGTGCTAAGTACTCGAAGAACTTGTGTTACGGGGACCAGACAACGGGAAGTATATTTAATACTTTTACACTATACGTATATTTAAGATTTTTATTGTATTATAAACATATTTAATACACATCCAGACCCAGAAACATTAAAAACGTTTGTTGCCTCGGGATTCGAAACCGCGAAACCAGCACGTTGGCGTCGTCAAACTATACAACAACGGTATTAATATCAAAACAATTAAATCATTGATTTTCTTCAGAACACACACCTATTTTTAAATAGCTGACATTTTCACATGAATAAATTAGTGTATTCCAAATCACCAATTAAGTACAGTGAAGCTTTTCCAATTAACTTGACATTATTGTCCTAGATACTGATTAAGGCGTGTATACAATAGGCTCATGTCTTAATCCCCGTATTATACAAGTAGTATGTACTTTATCTGATAACATTTCTCAGTACTGTAAGTCACAAACATAATATAATTTTCAACAGCTTACGGAATCAGAGCCATATTATTATAATTTTTGTCATTACCCAAATGACAAAAATTATTCGTAAAAATCTCATTTACATCAAAAAGAACACTTTTAGGATCGCCGTTAAAGTTAAGTTTATTAAATTCAATATTAAAAACATTTGAAGAAGATTGGTTAGATGAGTTACTGGTATTTTATTTTTAAAATTTAGAGGAAGGATCTGTATAAGGAAGTACCTAATAATTTTAACACAAAAACTTGATGTTATTGCCATTTATTTTATAGTTACGATAAGGCTTTGACTTAGTTCCTATATAGTAATTTAATGAAAGTACTTTTAAAATTTGCATTACAATCAGTTGGCGTAACATATCATAATAACCATACAATAATGATTTATATATAAATATTTAACTGTGGGAGAGCCGCGCTTCGCCATGAATGGGCGAGCTCGACCGGATAAATACCACGACCTCACAGAAAACCGGCGTGAAATAACGCTTGCGTTGTGTTTCGCCGAGTGACTGAGGTTACTGGAAGGGTTCCCTATTTTTTCGCATAAAATCATATGTCATAATTTTACTTGGCATAATTTCATTTGACCTAATAGTACTTTCGCATAATATTCATTCGTCATATCTTTCTTAGCATAATTTTTTTACGCATAATTACTAAAAGCATAATAATTGTTAGGCATATTTATTGTAAGGCATACATTTTATTTCGCATAATATTAATTAAGCATAATATTTTTATGCATAATATTAATTAGCATAAATATATTTACGCATAATGTTAATTAAGCATACTATCATATTTACGCATACTTCTTTGTAGCATTTTTTTTTTCACATTCTTATGAATTATAAATTCTACTGGATGTGCGAGTTAAGACGAAATAACAATTATAATTGTAATTTTCGCCTGATTACGAAACTCGGACAAACAACACGAACTGCTATCTAAGAATATGCCGAGCCATAACCTTAAGCCCAATACACTTAAGGATAAAGTAAGTTTTGTTTTTGCATTAAATAACCTTTCGTATTAATTATTTTAAATATGTTAGCGGCTTACGGGTGGCCCAAGGGCCACCCCGCCGCAACTTAACCTACTGTTACTCATGTACTCATGTTACACTAGGTATACTGAGTGTAATACCTATTTTTAATGTTTCATAAATATGCGTTTAATTTTCTTAACCGTGTCTTCGTTATGTCCTTCCATTTTATGCACATTTGTGCCTTGTGACAGAATGCCTTAAATCTATTATGACAAAAAATATGCCGAACGAGTTTATGCCAAAAAACAATTATGCCAAAGTACTATTATGACAAGAAAAATTATGCCTTACGAGTTATGCCTCATTAAATTAGGACAAAAAATATTAGTCTAAATGATATTTATGCCTAATGATGTAGTATGCCAAGAAACCATTATGCCAAAGTAATATTATGCGTAATAAAATTATGCCAAGTGAGGTATGCCAAATGAAATTATGACAAATAAAATTATGCGAAAAGAAGGGATCCCTACTGGAAGCCCAAGAAGTGGATTGGGGATTTTAAGGACCAGGGCCCCAATTCTCGTACCGCGAATCTCGGTACGATTCTCGCGCTGACTCATTCACACAGACGTCGAAACATGGGCGCGCGAGCGGTACAGACTGACAATCGAACCGATATTCGATGCACGAGAATCGGGGCTCAGGAACCCAAGTCGCAACACTAGAGGAGTTACAGGTGTAACTCCTCTAGTGTTGCCAGTATCCATGGGCGGAGGTAATCGCTTACCATCAGGTGATGCGTCTGCTCATTTCCTGAATCATTTCATAAAAAAATACGAGTTAAATTATAATCTTAGCTTACTACACAGTACACACCTGACTAGGTGCAGCACACTTGCTATAAAATGATTTAAAGCGATTAGTTTCAATTACAGTTAATTTAAATATTTTCATTTGCTGTTTCTTACGTTAACTTAAATTCTTACCCCCTTTCTAATAAAAATATTTATCCAGTAGTTAAGCAATATAATGTTTTGTCCTTGTCTGTCTTGACATGTCGCTTGTCGCTTGCGACATTTCTAACGCTTATGCGATGACAAGGACTAAATATTATACTGCTTATCTACTGGATAAATATTTTTATAAGGGGGGGTTAATTTAATAAAGGGCGTTAAAAGATACCCAATGTATAAAAACCATACATCACAGATAGCTTTTCTTTACTGATTTAAATTTCACTTAAGATGCAGACCCCTAAAAATAACTTAATTTAAGATACTTTCTTACTTTTTTATAATAAAAGAAGGAAAAAGTGTAAAAAGGAATCCCTGGCGTAATACATTTATTCATTACGCGAGTAATTTAATGAAAACGCCGAAGTTGAGTCGCTGTCGGCGCACACTGGAACTCGCAAATAAATAACTATAATATTTATTACAAGTTCCTTATGGTTTAGGCAAAGTAAAAAGTTCACCAATAACTGACGACCTCTGTGGCTCAGTGGTTCAGCGCTTTGGTGCTCAAGCCGGGAGTCGCAGGTTCGAATCCTGCCGAAGGAACAAAAACGTTTTTCTATGTTCCTGGGTCATGGATGTGTATTAAATATGTGTAGAATATAGAAAAATCTTAAATATATGTATAGTATAAATATAAAAGTATTAAATATACTTCCCATTTTCTGGTTACACGAGTTCTTCGGATACTTAGCACGGGGCCAGAGTGAAGCGTCAATTGATATTACTATTATTATTAATTATATAAAAAACACGTAAAGTACATAATAAAAAACTAAGTATTTTTGGTGGGTTGATACCTGAATTAGGAGGTTCCTGTGTCTTAGGTTACCAACCCTCCACCTAAATAAATTATTTTTAACACTATAAATAAACGATTTTTAGGGAAGAAAAAGACCCGGGACGCCTAAAAATTTAGTACATATTATGTCGACGGAAGCTGTATACTTTTAAACCTTATTTCGCAGGAGGTATAATATCAGATGAATCTGTAGGTCGATTCTGCTAATTAAATCTTACAAAAGTAGCTACATATGTTCAATTCTGCCAAATAAAACTTGCGATAATACAATTACAATCAAGTCCAGATACTCTAAAACTGCCAAAAAGTATTTTCGTTAACGTTAAACCAACGTGAAACGCATTCTGATTGGTCCAAGCTTCACAAAAACAGTTTCTGATAACATGTCGCTTCACTTATAATACAATTAAAGTAAAATGAAAGTACTTTAAATAAGAGAATTGGGGTTCAGAACCTCAATTCTCGTATTTAAGTAGACTTTCATTTTACTTAATTAGTTTTGTAAATGTAGTGACATGTTACCGTGAACGGATTTTATGCCGTCTCGACCAATCAGAGCGCGTTTCACGTTGGTTTAACGTTCATAAAAACACCTTTTGAGAGTGTAAGCGTGTCGGGACTTGATTGTAATTGTATTAATGCAGGTTTTATTTAGCAGAATTACCCCCCAGTTTCTATGCAGCCTCGATTTGAAAAAACAGTAAAATGGTATTCTCAAAAACGTCAAACCAACGTTTGACGCGTTTTGTATGGTCCTAACTACTAAAAGCAGTTTTTGATAATATCATAACGATTAACATAATATATAATTCATTGAAAGTAAATTGAGGGTTTAAGTTAAATAGGTACTAGATTTTTTTTTTTTTTTGTAATAACTGTTGGTATTTATTTTCCAACAGCCTTTTTTCTTTATAATTTACAGTGAATAGAGATATGGTACTTTTTTTTTTTTTTTTTTTTTTTTTTTTTTTAATCTGAGCCTTCCTATTTATGTTGCTTGTTGACTCTTCTAACGATGATTCTCGCCATATCCAAAAATATTCCCCGTGTTTTATCGTCTTGCATTATGTGTCTTAGGTTATCTCTTTCTATTTTTACGTTTATTATCTGCTCAGTGTCCATTCTTATGATGTCGTATTTCGGACATTCGCACAGGCAATGCAAAACTGTCTGGTCCGTTGCTCCGTCGCAATCGCAATGTTTGCATCCCTTTTTTATGTTAAATCTATGGAGGTACTCGCCGAAGCCTCCGTGTCCTGTAAAAATTTGTGCCAGATAGGTACTAGAATTGGGGTTCAGGTCTCAGGTGGCTACTGTGATGACATTTGAAGTATTAATGAAAACGCTCTTTAAGGTATTAATATAACTTAAGTCAAAATAATTAGATGACGCTTTATTTTTATTATTTCAAAAATATTAACTCGTCTCGGTAATTCCCATTTTTTTAACTCGACGAAATATGACGAAATTACGTCTCTTGGTGAAATTTCCATTTTAGTACCAACATTTATCTCCGCTTAGTTAATTGGACTTCTCTGTTACTCCTCTATACATAATTTATAATTATATTCAGGCTATGAAATAAAGGAGGATATTTAACCGCAGAGTACTAAAATGAATTACCAAAGCTTCCTTGTTTATATACTAGCATTTTTATTTTATTACCAGAATTTAGTGAAATAGTGTCGAGTTAAACGTTTATGGCATATTGTGTGAAATGAAGAACAAATAACGTATAAGAAAGCAGTGTAAAGTTAGAAATTATGAAAATATCTAATGCCCCCTACAGACCACAACGATAAAACTGCACAATTAGGTCACAGTAAACATATTTGGTACTAGCTTTTGCCTGCGGCTCCGCCCGCGTAAATATCCCGCTGGAACACTACTTTTTTGGTATAAACAATATCCTATGTCCATTCTCGGGACCCATTTGTCTATACCAAATTTCATAAAAATCGGTTCAGCGGTTAAAGCGTATAAAAGAGGTGACAGAGAGACAGACATACTTTCGCATTTATAATATTAAGTATAGATGTATGATGTATGCGTGCGCTGATTCGGGCGCTCTAGTATATAATAATATAAAGGTGTAGTACTATTATGGCGTATACTGTGGTTAGCTATGCAATTTTTATCGGTGTGGTGTGTAGCGGGTATAAGTAGTGATTCAAGTAGATATTATAGCTAAAGGTCAAACTATTATTTAGATTACGAACTGATTTAAAGTAAAGTAGGTTACAGCAATATTAGTTAATAGTTTCAATGTTCCCAAGTGTTTGTGACGTTCATCAGAAGATGTTTGTGTTAAGTTAAACGGGTCTGACGTGTGGTCATTAGTTCATTTCGAAACTCGTCAACTTGTACGGGTTATTGGTTAAGTAAAGCTTGGGTTGCTAAGGGCCCTATAGTAGGTAGGTATGTGTTACATGTGGTGACAACTGATTGTTTTCAATCGCGACTTCAATTTCGCTTCGAAAGCCATGGTGGTTGACACTGCATACATTTCTTGGATGGCAGTTGAAGGCTTAAAGAAAAATACAAAAAGTTTCCAGTATCTCAGGTAATTGTTAAGCGTGTTGATGCTCAAGCCCGGGCCGCGGGTTCGAATCCCACCGAAGCATTTAAAAGTTTTTCTGTGTTCCTGGGTCATGGATGTGTAATGTGTAATCAAACTTAGGCCTTTTTATCCGCTAATGGATGATTTATACAGTATTCTCCGAGCGAAGTAACCATTCTTGAAATACTGTAGTGTCTGGGACAGCTGGTTTTTAAATGTCGTATGGTTGCCCAAGTACATACGGCATTCTCACAACATAGTCAGCCTAGTCCAGAGAAATGACTGGTTAATACGTCTGGGGCCAGGGTTTCCTCACGATGTTTTCCTTCACCGTTAGAGTGTCCGTATAATGTACTTGAGATCTGAAAAAGTCCCATTGGTACACGCCACAACCTGGGATTCGAACCTACACTCTATCGAGTGCAAACCAAACGGTCTACCCACTAGTCCACGGAGCTCTTAATGTGTATTAAATATGTGTATAATAATAAAGTATAAATCTTACATAAGTATCTATATTATACAAGTATAAAAGTAATAAATATATTCTCATTGTCCCGTACCAGTAACATAAGTTCCTGGAGAACTTACGTGACCAGATTGACGTGGTGTGAAGCGTCCATAAAAAATATCTAGTTTTTTATAATAGAAACCTTTATCAAAGATAATATTATTATCGCGCAGCGTATTGTATGGTGATCTTCTCAAGACAGTATAATGCCATGAAATAAAGCTTTTATTACACAATGACAGTGAAAACGGTCGTCTTCTCCAAGATTGAAGGTATCTTGAAGGGAGATAAATAAATTTTGAGGACATAATGTTTGGCTTACATCCATTTATTCGGAAACAATAGTCATTGAAACATATTTTGACGTATCAAAATTTAATATTTTTAAGGCAACATGTACGAATGCAATTTTGATTTTGTTGATATTTTTAGTAGAAATTAAAAAAAGCCCTTAACTTTTTTATACCTGAAGAATAACACTAAATTACTTTGTATAACCTATAATAATAGAACAAAATTATTCGTCAATAAAGTAATATATTATTAGATACTTAATTATTTCGATAAACGAAATGATTAAATTCTAAATAAACATTTTAAATAATATTGAAACAGCATTAATAACTAAAATTGAGGTCGCAGATATTATAGGTCCGACAGTAGTTAGGGAAAAGTTACGTCCTACTTAAGTATAAAATCCGTCCTTTCGAAAGCTTTCGGTACCATCTAAATGGGTCTTAAGTTGAAATTTATGGCTGATATTGGAAGAGATATTCATTTAATTAGTTCTCCTTAATTACAATAAATTTTCTTAGAAACCACTTACATATACCACATTTAAAGTGAGAACAGATTAAGTGGCTTGTTCCATATTCACTACTTAACTTCCTGACAAGTACTTTTTTCCGTTTTCACTACCTACTATGTTTTGTCTAAGGGCCTTTTTACACTTTTAAATAATTCATAACTCTTGTGACTACATAATATCGAAACTGTTCTTTATACTAAGTCTCTTCAACCATGCTATATATACCTATGATGTAAAGTTGTTCGTTTTGTATGAGAGTGTCGTATAATATGTCAAAATTAATTAGTAGGTAATCAAAGATTTCGAAATTGAAGATAGGTTTTTGGTAGTTATTTATTTAGGCCAGTTCATAGCTAATACAGAACAACGTTTACCGTTTCAATTTCTTGGATCAGTTTTTTAAATTGACTGGCTGCTTGGTTTGCAGACTAACCTGCAAGAGCGGAGGCTCTCCTGTGGTGAGAAGAGAAACAGAAGAGAGGAGAAAATAATATTTAATAAATAGGGCTGAATTATATTTCTCACAGATGTTTAGTTAGATAGATAGGTAGAGAGGGATAGTTTCGATATTATGTAGTTACAAAAGTAAGGAATTATTTCAAAGTGTAAAAAGGCTCTTAGAAAAAAAAAAATCTATTGAAAACGAAAAAAAAACCGTATGATAGTACCTACCTTTTCACTACTTATCATGAAGTTAAGTAGAGAAAACGGAACAAGCCGATAACAACTTAGTACCTAATTTAACAACTTTTTGTTCTATTGGTGAGTTAATAAATACATAAATAAAATAAAAAGCTTTCTGTAAAAACACAATGTTTTATAATGAAACTAAAAGCTCTGGATTATCACCTAAGCTACTTTTTATACCGAAAACGTAGTTTTCCCGTGGGATACTGTACTTACGCGGGCGGAGCCTAGCATGTTTATAATAAAATGTGTAACGCGAGTGGCTAAATCGTACCGCGCTAAGTATTATAACGATCGACGCTAGCGCGCACCACCTCGCGTGAGCCCCTCGCATCTCGCCACATCGAGAGGCGCCGCGCGTGCGCGCTGGGTGGCGGTCTGCGGTACATACACCCGCGCGCGCGCCGGGCAGTGTTGCCAACCGTACGATAATTATCGTATTTGTACGATAATTTGAGGTGCGGTACGATAAAAAATAATTAGGTATTATCGTACGATAATTTCACTACTACGTACGATATTTTTTGAATTCATACAGAGGCGGACTTTTTTATTATCTTTATTACAGGTTAACATCTAATTATACTTCAAATCCTATATGAAAGATGATTTTTTAAAGTTATTTTAGAAAAAAAAACCAACAGCCTAAAACAAAATGTTGATACTAAGTATATGATATTAGGTATAACATACATACATACATATAATCACGCCTTTTTCCCGTAAAGGAATAGGCAGAGACCACTTTTTGCCACTTGCTACGATCCTTACATACTCGTTTCGCTTCGTTCACTTTCATTCTTACCATCCATTCATCCTCTTACATTCAACGTAGCGAAGCGGCTCTCCATGGTCCGCTTTTCACCTCCGCAAGAAACGAGACGTGATGGGTGGTGAACCACATCGCCGCCATTTTGGATAATTGAATTATTTTTATGATTATCCGTTGCGTTTCCACGGATTGGTGGGGAGGGTAGGAATAGGGAAAGGGAAGGATAGGTGGTGTGGAAGGAAAGTTTGGTAAGTTAGAGTGGGAAATAGGAAATGTAGGATATTACCGCCCAGGAGGGTAAGGGATAGGACAGTAATAGCTAGGGAAGCCGGGGTCGCATACCCGTATACTATACCACAACTACCGGACAGGTAAGTTGGGATAAGTATCCCATGACATTTATTAGGTATAATCTTTATGCTAAACGCGTTCAAATTGAGAAAGCGAGCAAATGCTTTTTATTATTTTGCCTGTAAAAATCTTTTTAAAATTTAAATTGTTGTTCTTTGGAAAAAAACAATAAAACCAATAGCCTAAAACAGAAAATGCGAAGCTATGGCACGCGTGCCATCGAATCCTCGAACCTAATTTTTTAAAGCATGTGACATATTTTGAGCACGTCACTGATTACAAAATTGTGTAATTATGTACGACGAAAAAAGCGTGAAATAGGCATTATAATTATGACAAACCTAGCTTAATAGGTTATTTGTCATCTTTTTTACAACATCAGAAATTACGCAAATTTTACTTTAATTTGAATTACAAAATCATCCTATTTTCAGTCTTTTAGGGTTTCAAGTTTAAACAGATTTTAAAACCTATTAAATAGGAAAAAATTTTGCTCGCTCGCTTCGCTCGCTCGCGTTTAACATGAAAAACATAATATTATATTACTTAGTACTGATGTTCAGTTTTAACTGGTTTATTTTATGGTATTTTGCTGAAATTTCACGTTATTTTGTGTTTTAGTTTAACGTTTGAACAGATTTTAACCTGTAAAATGGAAAAAAAATTCTCTCTCGTTTCTCTTACTCGTGTTTGGCTTAAAGAACATATTATAAAATTCAGTACCGACGTTCAGTTTTAGGCTATTGATATTTGTATTTTTTCGAATTACAGTCTTTCAGGGTTTAAAGCTAAAAAAGGTAAAAACGAAATAAATTAGGGCCCAGTAATGTGCCCAGGGCCTCTAGTCAAGATGCATCCGATAATTTCGATGACGAAGTTCGACAATAAAATGTATGGGATTTGACATATTGCATCGCATGCGACATGTCACTTAACGTTGACTTATGTCAAATCCCATACATTTTTGATTACGAAGTTCGGCGTCGAAATTTTCGAATGCATCTTGACTAGAGGCCCGGAGCTTCTAATAGGTTAAAGAGCAGTATTTAATACGTCGATACGTATTTAACAGTAAGTCGTTTTATTTTCTTGAACCACCCCTCGGAAAGTAATGTACTTTTAGTCGTTTTATTATCTTAAAATCCCCCCCCCCCCCCCCCCGAAAGATAAACATGAATGTACGATAATTGTACGATAATTTTGAGCCCAAAATCCGATAATTTTGATTGAAAGAGTTGGCAACACTGGCGCCGGGCCTCCGAGGCAGTCGGATTTTGTAACTCGGTTGGGAACTGTCGATAAATTGTGTGTTATGTACCCATAGACTATATGTACCTATGTAACTTCTGTTATAGTGAATAAACAGTTAAACAGTAAAAGTTTTATCATTATAAATTGCGCCCAACTCGTGGCCGAATCACGATGCCGACAACACGACAGCAGGGAAGCGCTAACCGCGACGACGAAAGTACCTCAAGCGACGCCAACATGGCGGCCGCGTCCATGCAAAGCATCGGTTTGAGCGGCGCCATGATGACTGAGAACCAGTTTGCTACACTGCTCAACGGCGTCCTTCGAAGTATCCGCGAGGAGACCCAGCAACTTCCCAGACCAGCCTCGAGTGAACCGACTCCGACCATGGGAAACTTCGTACAATGTACCACCCGCTTCGACGGATCGAAGCGCGACGCCGACGCTGTGGAGGCGTTTATCGACAACATTCTCACTTACAAGGAATGTGCGAGTGTACCTGACCACCTCGCGCTCCGCGGTATACCTATGCTGCTGACCGGAGAAGCCGCAGTATGGTGGCAGGGCATCAAAACTACCGTGGAAACCTGGGACGACGCGATCCGAAGACTGCGTAATATGTACGGCGCGCCCCGCCCCGCCCACCGGATCTTTCGCGACATTTTCTCGCGAGAACAAGGCGACAACGAGCACGTGGACTCCTTCGTGTCGAAGATTCGCGCCAACTTCGCAAGATTACCGTACGCGCTGGCAGAAGAGATGAAAATTGACATAATTTACGGACTTTTAAGTATTAATGTAAGAAAGAATGTGTCGCGTGATAGCGTAGATAGCGTCGATCGTTTATTAGAACGTGCTAGGTGTGCACAAGAAACGTTTTCCGAGGTACGTACGAATTATATGCCTTACGAGTTACAAAAGGTTAACCATGCGAGTGCCGACTCTCGTGATAGGGTCAAAGTTAACACTTCGACTGCGGACGGGGAAAAATTTACCCCACCGGCGTCCGTTGCCGATGTTTGGTCGAATACCGTTATTAGTAATAATAATGTGCCTAAACGCGTTAGACCGCGTTGCGCGTCGTGTAGGAAATTTGGTCATACCACCGACGAATGTAAACGTAACGTAACGTCCAATGCCAGTGGATTAAATGTAGATAAGCCGTCCTTCTCTTGTTATGGTTGTGGTAAAGAAGGTGTGATACGCTCTAAGTGCCCTACGTGCAGGAGCACCACTTCGACCGATCGTGACAAAGTAAGTTTTCAAACGGCCGTTACATACGACACCGGGATGGCGCGCGCCACTATAAAGATTAAAGTGTGTTCACAGACAGGTGTCGCCGTGCTGGATACCGGCGCCACTGAGTCCCTCGCCAGCCCAGGACTTTATAATATTTTAGTGAATAATGGAGTAAGTTTTACTAACGTTCGGCGCACAATAGGACTCGCCGACGGAACACGACAGGTACGTAATGTTTTATTATGTGAGACTAGAGTTTCTCTTAATAGTCGTGAGTTTGATACAAAGTTTTTGGCGATTCCAAAAGCTAATAATAGAACTCTTCTCGGGCAAGATTTCATAGCCCAGGCAGGAATATTACTCGACCTAAGGAACGAATGTTGGCACTTTTCAGACGCGCCTGGGGCGAAGTTCCGGTTCTACAAGGAAGCACGAGAATGCACCTTGAACGCCGACTACGCCTGCAGCATGCAGCTGACTCTGGGAGAGGAGAATCTCGCGCTGAGGAACGACGAAGGGACGCAGCTGTCGCCGGCGCAGAAAACTCAACTCAACCAGCTCATCGTCAGCAAGTCCGAGCGGTTTGCCGACCGGGGACCGCCGACAACCTACGCGTCGCACCGCATTCGGGTCGATGAGAGGCAAGAACCTATAGCTTCACCGCCCTACCGCTTATCACAAGGTAAACGTGAATTATTAAATAATGAACTAGAGAAGTTGCTTGAAGCGGACGTGATCGAGGAGTGCGAGTCGCCTTGGGCGGCAAACGTCGTACTGGTTACCAAGAAGGACGGCGGCGTGCGACTGTGCGTGGACTACCGGAAGCTCAACGCCATCACGGAACCAGACAGGTACCCACTCCCGCGCATAGAGGACGTGCTACACGCCGCCAAGACGACTAGTTTCATGACGACCCTTGACCTTCGCTCTGGATATTTCCAAGTAAGCGTGCAAGAGGAGGATCGGGACAAGACAGCTTTTATAACGCCTGCAGGTACTTACCGATTTAAAAGGATGCCGATGGGACTCCGTAACTCAGGTGCCACGTTCCAGCGATTGATCGACCAATTTAAATCAAACCTGAGCGTGCCGATTCCGAAAGATGATACAAGTAATAGGACCGAGATACCGCACAGCCCACGTGGAACCAGACCCGTGACGATATTAGGGTATCTCGATGACCTTATCATCTTGTCACCGAATTTCGAACAACACCTGGAAGACCTGGAAGCCGTTTTCGATAGACTAGGTATGTTTAACCTTCGAGTTAACCGTAAGAAGAGCAGTTTTGCACGGGACTCGGTAAAGTTTTTAGGCCATATTATTGTCCCTGGTGGTCTGCAGGTAGATCCAGATAAAACCGCAGCCATAGCTGACATGCCCGCTCCAAAAAACGAGAAACAGTTAAAAGGTTTCCTGGCGACGTCGAGTTGGTTCCGTCGCTTTGTTCCTAATTATGCTGCTATTGCAAAACCGTTGACTGATCTTCTGAAAAAGAACAGCAACTGGAGATGGACGGACGAACAGCAATCCGCGTTCGAACAGATTAAAGGACTTTTAGTATCCGCCCCTATTCTTCGCCAAGCTGACGAAACTAAATCTTTTTCCCTCAGGACCGATAGTAGCGGCTACTGCCTCGGAGCTGTTTTGATGCAGGGGGAGGGCCCCGACGAGCGGCCCGTGGAGTACGCCAGCAGACTGCTGCAGCCGGCCGAACGAAATTATTCGACTACGGAAAGAGAAGCCTTGGCGGTCGTGTGGGCCGTGACTAAGTTCAGAGGTTACATTGAAGGCTCAGAGGTAATTGTTAAATCTGATCACCAGCCCTTGCGCTGGCTTATGAGTTTAAAGACGCCGAGCGGCCGCCTTGCGAGGTGGGCCTTGACACTCCAGTCGTACAATCTGCAGATACAGTATACGCCTGGCAGAGTAAACGTGATCGCAGACGCCCTGAGCCGCCCCGCCTGTTGCGACGCAGGAGCAGAGGACTGCGAAGTGTGTTTTGTGGCTGTAGATATACCGCACAAGTCTCCTGTAGAGGTGCGTGAGAGCCAACTTAAAGATACTGATCTTAAAAACATTATTGAGGATCTGGAAGCCACTGACGATCCCTTTAGGGGGAGGAGTTGGTCGGAGAAAGGTTACCTGATGTCGGATGGTGTGTTGTACAGATGTACCCCCGAAGCTGATGACGCTGATACTGCTTGCCTTGTGATTCCAGCACACGAGAGAGAGCAGGTGCTCGCAGAGTTCCACGACGCACCCACAGCAGGCCACTTCGGAGTAGAGAGAACCCTGCAACGCATCAGATCCCGGTACTATTGGATGGGTATGAGAACCTACATAACTAATTATATAAAGCGATGTACAGCTTGCCAACGATACAAGGCAGATAACAGAAAGCCTGCCGGCCTGTTGCAAACGCCCGCGATGAACCGACGTTTCGAGGTCGTCGCCGTGGATTTATTTGGACCTTTACCCAGAACGGCTAGAGGCAAGCGCTGGATTTTGATAGTGGAAGACGTCTGCACTCGATGGACGGAGCTGTTCGCGCTAGAAAACGCTACCAGCATGGAATGCGCCGCTGTACTGGTCAGTGAGGTTTTTTTGAGGTTTGGTGTACCACGCCGGATGGTCAGTGATAACGGGGTGCAGTTTGTCGCAGAGGTGATGCAACAAGTATGCCACACCTTCGGTGTCAAACAGACACTGACTCCGCTATACCATCCAGAGGCAAACCCTGTTGAAAGGAAGAATCGGGACCTGAAGCCGCAGCTGGCTATATTAGTGGGAAAGGATCACGCTTCCTGGGATAATCATCTTCCCGCCATACGGTTCGCGATGAACACCGCGATGACGGCGAGTACTGGTTCTACTCCGTCATTTCTTACCTTCGGGAGAGAGATGCGCGCTCCTTCCGATGTGATATCAGACATGAAGTCTATTGTAGACAATGATAACTTTGTTTCTAACGTTACTCCGTACCTGCGCAGGTTGTCGACTGCACTTATAGATGCGAGAGATGTCCACGAGCGTGCCCAGTCCATCCAGAAGAAGTATGCTGATGAAGGTAGGAGAGCGCCACCAGACTATAAGGTAGGAAGTTTGGTTTTGTTAAATACTCACGGATTGAACAGCGTAGGCTCCGGGCAGTCGGTTAAGTTTATACCGAAGAGAGACGGCCCGTACCGTATCAGCGAAGTGGTAAGTCCGACGACGTATCTACTGGAAGGCATTGGACGTTATCACGTATCGCAACTGACGCCATACGTTGGCGACGTGGAGGCTCCCGTTAGAGCCAAACGTAGGCGCGGACGACCTCGTAAGTGCTAGTCCGAACGCGAGGGCGCTGAGTTCAGACTAGAGGGGGAGTTTGTAACGCGAGTGGCTAAATCGTACCGCGCTAAGTATTATAACGATCGACGCTAGCGCGCACCACCTCGCGTGAGCCCCTCGCATCTCGCCACATCGAGAGGCGCCGCGCGTGCGCGCGGGGTGGCGGTCTGCGGTACATACACCCGCGCGCGCGCCGGGCCTCCGAGGCAGTCGGATTTTGTAACTCGGTTGGGAACTGTCGATAAATTGTGTGTTATGTACCCATAGACTATATGTACCTATGTAACTTCTGTTATAGTGAATAAACAGTTAAACAGTAAAAGTTTTATCACTATAAATGTAATTATATGAAGAACAATTATTCGTACCTGTTTCGTGTGTATCTTTTTGGTCTTTCGAGCCACATATTGTTCCTGTGCATATAACCGTAGTAACTATTGATTAATCTGTGCTATAACGCTTTTACTTCACTCTGCCAAAGTTATTTATAGATTTATAGATAATCCTTAAAAGCAGTCGAATCTAAGGTCATTATGAATGCGTAATGTTGAACTGAAGTAATAGCGGGTCAGGCCGACTGACCCCGGTCACGCGAACCGTCTAAATATTTGACATAATTATTAGAAGCGAAAGTTATGGAATACTGAAGTAAAGGCCGCAGGTTGCAGGCGCGATTGGTTTAGCTTAGAATTAATTTTAGTTTTCATCATCATCATTATTTGCTACTAAAGTTATTAATGTTGGAACAAACAGTGGAGTTTCCTTTTTGTAATTGACTTGTACAGTCTACCACGCCAGTCTCCTTTTTTATCATTTCAGCATTCGTATAAATATTAAATATACTAGTGGCGTGGGTTAACCTAACCTAACTCAAATCCCTACCTATTATAGGCTAGGGCATCTCTATGAAGGAAAACCAGTCTTCACCACTGTAATATACTAGATGTTGCGCGCGACTTCGTGTGCGACAAAAGGAAATTCCGCGGTAACCGTACATTTTTCCGCGATAAAAAGTAGCCTATGTACTTCTTCGTGTTCTATTCTATACATGTGCCAAATTTAATCAAAATCGGTTTAATCGTTTCGGAGCCTATTCGATGCGAACAAACAAACAAACTTTTCCTCTTTATTATATTAGTATAGATATCAGAATAGTCTCATTAATAGGTTCTCACCAACCTATTAATGAGACTATCCGGCTATCTAGCCCGGTATCGAACCAGCACGCTCTCGAGATTAAAAAGTTACAGCTATTTGGCTTAATCAAGTTTTTATGACTGCGAAATTTCACGGTAGAAAATAGATTTGACATTCAGGTTTTCTTTTTTCTGAAAATAACTTGTCATAAAATTCTGATGAACTCTTTCGTACAAAACTTTCTTATTTATCACATCTTTATTTTGAATTCAACAACTCTCCGAAAATGATATTAGGTGCTGCTTACACGAGAAAACGTAAAACCTTCAAAAATATAATATATTTTAACTTATTCTCTCGGATGTTACATTTAATTCTGTCCCAAATTATATCTAGATCATGTATGTGGTCCACTTTTTTCATTGCTTTTTCGTTTTGTTCAAGTTTCTGCTCGCGATGTTAAAAGGACTGGCCAAGTGCGAGTCGGACTAGTGCACGTAGGGTTCCGTTCCATATATCGTACTAATATTTGACATGTTTAGGTACTTATTATTTTGTTATTTTTAACTCCTAAACTAACATATTCCTTTAAGCCGTCAAAGTTTCGTCTATCTAGCACTTAACCGTTTGGACGGTAAGTCGAAGATGGAAGGACGGACAGACAGACGGACATGACGAAACCATAAGTGTTCCAAGATAATCTTAAAAAGTATTCACTGCAAGAATAGTAAACATTATTTAAAAATTCTCGTTTCACTGTTTTCGTTACAGAGCTGCTCCGGCTTGACCGATTATCATGAAACTTTGGAGATGTGTTTCATAAGTATAAGAATAGGTCTATCTTTCATACTTCTAAGTGATAGGGATGGTCTACTCCAAAATAATATTTAAGTACCTATTTATTACAGTTCATAGTTAGGACTGAACAACGCGATGGTCCAGCTAGAAATATAAACACAAGTTTGCAACAAAATCAACAATCGTCGATAAATTGGCATTAATTGTGTGGTTCAAGGTCTTACGGAACATTAATCTTCGAGATAAATTTAAATTAGCTCTTCGAATTTCGCCGTCCTCGATAAAAATTACCTACAATATAAAATTATTACCACCCGAACGAGAACTACCTTAGTAAATTTGAAATACAATTTTAACATATTTATAATCTCGTTGAGCGTAAGAGTATTAAAAGCTTTAAAATCGAACGTTTTCGTTCGTTTGAGGTACTCCTCAAAGGTATAAATTTTCGAATAAATAAGAATTCACAATTAATTTTATCTAGAATGTTCTAATAGAAATTTTAATGCAGGTAACATTTTTATGCTAGCCGTTGTCTGTTTTCATGTCATAGCTGTACCCATACACCACATTGCCGTGGTAAACGGTAAATAGTCACCACATTATAGCTCTTACCGCTTTAGATACAAAGACAAAGTACTTAGTTAAATTAAGCTTCAAATACCCGTAAACATTCTTGAACGAACCCGCAACTAAAATGCAGTAATTCCCAGCTTCTGCATCTCCGTCGAACAATAGCGGGATAGTTTGTGCTGTACAAAACCTGAAATAAACAATACTCGAGTCGGTCTATCTCTTACAGTGGCCGAATCGCTGGGACGGAAGAACTCCGATGCAAACATTCTGCGGGCAAATGGATAGGGTTCAAATTATCATAATGCATTCCTCGTCTCGGCGTTTCCGATGTACAGTCAGCGAAATATCTCGCCACCAAGGGAATAATGTTTGCATAATAAATTGAAAACCGCTTAATTACATGTTGTAGCTTCTTAAATAATATGTTCCTAACTATAACTATAATTGTGAAAGTGCTTTAATGAATAATATTTACTAGTTAATTTAATTAAAAGATTTATATAAAGTTAAATTATAAACTATTTTAGGTACTAAGGTATTGTCGTAACTTGAGTTTTGGTTTAATTAATTTTGTTTTACAAAGTATACAGCGAAACCTTCGCTGACTGTACCTACAGTACCTACGCAACATCGTAACATGATTTGCAACACATATTGACATGCGAGTTGCGACGCAGCGCCTTCGAATAAAGCTTTCACGGATATTGAAAATATTTATCTTGCATTACGTCACATTCCGGTTCATTAGATGTATCTCGGTACATTTGTATATTTCATTTCGATCGTGTCCTACATTTGTTTGTTCGCATTTAATGTGCTAAATGTTCATCCGATTGCGATAATGTTATATGTAAATACGAATTTAAGGCATCACAGTATTCTTTGACAGCATTAATATAAAAAAACCGGCCATGGGCGAGTCGGACTCGCGCACGTAGGGTCCCGTACCGTTATACCAATATTTTACATGTTTACTTAATATTTAGTTGTTTTTGTACCATGCTCTCTTAGTAAGCGCAATTTCACAAATTAGGCTTTAAAATTATTATCTGTAACCCCTAAATTAAGAAAGTTATTTAAACTGTTATAATTTTCCTTTAAAGTTCATCACATGGACTACTATCAGATTTTTTCAGATTTTTTGAGAAATCCATTTTTGCTTTTAAAGGGAGGACGCCCCAGTTTAACAAAAAATGTGCTTTAAAGTTGAATATCTCGCAAAAGGATACCTAAATCAAAAAGTCTTAGCAACTTCTTAATGTATTAAGAAAATCTATCTAATTACGAGGTTGACACTAGAACAAAAATTATCTCTACTTTAAAGTATCATCTTTCTAGGCGTTTGGACGATAAGCCAAAGACAGACGGAGGACATGAAACCATAGCGCTGTTTGTCCACCGTCACCGTCAACGGGATGTCAAAGAGAACGAGATTATTTCTGGTCGAGATTAGATTTACGGGACGTCCGTGCTGTGGACAGGCGGTTATAGCCGTCTGTCCATAGCACCTACCAGATACTATAGTACCTACATGTATGTATCGCTACTTCGGCGCCATCATGTTTTTCTCCGTGACGTCCCGTTGACGGTGGCGATGGACAAACAACGTTAGGGTTCCGAGACCTGAACTACGGAACCCTAAAGAGTGTTTTTTGTATTCTAGATCACTGCATTGCTCAGTTTCCGACAAGTCACGGCAATTTTAAAGCTAAACTTCATGGATTTAAATTAGTTACGTCTCCGCTTTGCGAGTGTTCGACCGAAGGCGAACCAATTGAACAAACTGCGCATCACATACTCTGGGGATCTCTGGCATGACGAAAGGATTGAAATGTTGAACAGCATTCATTGTGCTTCTAGGGTCGTAATTTCCGTGCGTTCAAACGTTAGCTATGTATGTATATGTATGTATTGCTACTTCGGCGCCATCATGTTTTTCTCGGTGACGTCCCGTTGACAGTGGCGGTGGACAAACAGCGTAAGGGTTCCGAGACTTGACCTACGGAACCCTAAAAAGTGTAAATTTCGAAGTATCTAAAAATGTACGATAGCCGGTCAGCTATAGTGTACCACTATAGCTGACCGGCTACTTACCGTCCCTACTTGTGTACATTTATATAACTTTACTCGACACCGCCACTCAGGTTTGCCGTACTCAATATTAGTGCCTATTTCGGACTTAACACTATTCTAACCCAACATAACCAAGAAATCAAATATCTACAAATCGAACTCCTCGAAACAAACAATACTAGGAAATTCAAAGATCCCGTAAAACAGATTACAATGTTGTCCTAAATCGATTATTCAATTTGAATCCATCTCACGTGAAGACTCTGAATCGGTTGGCCGGTCCGCGGGGAATTGCGGGGAGCCGCAGGGAGCTGCGGGGAGCCCCCCACCCGAGCCCCCTGCGGTATGACAGCACGTGACTCGATTATCTTAAACACCCACCTCGCCACTGCGAAATTCTTATAATTCCCCATATCCTTTCTAGATTTTTATTATATTTTCATAAAAACCATTTGATAAAATACCAAAACGTATTTTGTGGAAATAAAAATGTTTTCCAGCCCCGATATTCCCTTTCGTTTTATATTGTTTGGAAGCGATTGGATCTCTTCTTAGAATTATAATAAGCTCGACCGAGCCGTAATGTCTGTCGAATGTTTTGAAAATTAATACTTATTACATATTATATTGCCTGTATAATGAATAAAAGGACCAAGCTAAAGCCAAATATATTTTGTCGAATGGGAATATTCAAGTAAAAGTAAAAACATGCAATCAACACCGCCAAGGTCTGAAACGTTCAGACTCCATCAATTCGGAACGCGAATTCAATAATTCCCCCAACGAAGCACAAAACGCTTCCAGGTCCTCGAAAAGGTACATTTGCATGGTTTTAATTGAATTCCGCTTAAAACTGCAACAAATTCAAAAGCTCTATAGATCGTCAAATGAGTTCAGCGTTTGTGTTTCAAATGCTCGTACAATGCGATCGAGTGCCTTTTACACGTAACGGCTACGTTTAACACTTTTATAGAACTGAATTTATAATTCAATATTCCAATTTTTCGTATTTGTTGATTTCATATGCTTTTTATTTGATGTTTGCTCTTTTTTGTGCAGATTTTATTTCCAGTTTAGATTCAGTAATATGGGTTACAAATTTTTTATACACAAAATAATATAATTTATCCGAATTACATTAAAATATATATACTAGCTTCCACCTGTGTAAGTTTCTTAAATTTAACCTCGTATTAAATTAATTTTACGTAGTGAGCCCATATTTATCTTAAATAGATTTTCTGCTTGGAACATATCATAATATAGACCGTATGGATTCTAAAACATTTCGAGTATGTTTTAAGAAAAAACAAGAGCAATGAAATTATACGTGATTAAATGTTTCAGAGTTAGGTGCAGGCTCGTTAGACGGCGGCTGGGTCAGGCTTCGTTAGCGCGGCTATCGGTTTCCTTGCGATATTCCTACCTGCATATAAATCTCGCAGAATAACAGACAGCTCCACAAATCGATACTAACGTTAAAGGATGTGATATACTTTAGATACATGTATTTGGGCTTGCTGTACTATTTCGATAATGAAAATAAATTTATATGACGTATGACTTCACCAAAGGTAAAAAGTTTTTTCTAATTATATTATGTAGGTTGTAGGTGTAATCCTATTATAAAAAGTTTTTGAGAATGAACGAATGGATATATGGATAGATGTATAGATGTTCGTTAGCTTTAGTAGTGGAATAACTTATAGGCTGCTTTTTATCCCAAAATAAAAACAGTGTTCCCGTGGGACAACGCCGGCGGAGCCGCAGTTAAAAGCTAGTAAGCACATACTTCTACTTGTCAAACTTACGATGCTGAACACATTATTATTATTAATTATAACGACAAAAATGTTGCACATTTACACAGGTATTTTAATAACTCTCCACTAACACCTGTTTCAGCCATACCCATCATAGTTTTCAGCGTCAAATTCTCATAATTTATAGCTCATTAACGTACGCATATTAAATCACATTCGCATTTTTGCGTGTTACGGACACGGAATTCTGTAATGGTGTCATGTTGAATTATCGTAGCTTTTGTGATATAATTTATGCGTCGTATTTTTGTGTTCGTGACCACTGGTGTCGGACCCCTGTCCGTCACGTTGTCACGCCTCTAACGAATGGCTTTATCTATCCATGCATGTTAACCAAGATACCTAATTCAACTAGCTGTTTTACGCAGGCTTATGCAACAAATGGGTACGCTTTCATCCCCAGATAGTTGAAGTGATCTTAATGTAGACGTTTTAAATTATTAGTTAGTGTTAAGTATAGACTACGTTTTGTCCATATAAAATGTATATTTCTAGTATATTTTGATAATATTACGTACAAATGAAGACTTTTAGTAACTAGCTTGGATGTATTTATTTTTTCCCGAATTCGGCTAAGCCAAATTGAAAGGGTAGTGATTTGGCAGTCTATATATGTATGTATGTATATGTATATATTATGTACGTTTCACCGTGGTGCCTAAACTGATCCGATTTTAATAAATAAGGTGTCAATGGATTCTTAAATTTCTTAATAATATCCCAGGTAACATAGACTATTTAATTAACGTAGGGATAAAGTTTTTATAAAAATATAGTTATTGCTCCACGCAACTGAAGTCGCAAAACATTTTCATAGATATGGCAGATAATAAGTCCCTGGAATAACACTTGTAAAAAGTAGGGGTTCCGCGAGATAGTTTTTGTTAGCTAAGTACCAAGTCGCGGAAAACATTAATTATCTATCTGTACTAATATAATAAACAGGAGTGATTTATTTGTTTGTTTGTTTGGAATAGGCTCCGAAACTAAAAAGGGATCTCGCGAAACCGTACATTTTGCCGCAATAAATAGCCTATGTCCTTCCCCGTGGTCTACTCTATATCTGTGCCAAATTCCAGCAAATTCGGTCTAGTACTTTCGGAGCCTATTCGATTCAAACAAACAAACTTTTCCTCTTTATTATATTAGTATATACATACATATAAGTATATAAGTATAGATAAAACGGACAAGGACATAGGCTACTTTTTATTGCGGCAAACCGTTTTTGTGGCATTTCCTTTTGCGCGCACGAAGTCGTGGGTAACATCTAGTAGGTAATAAAGTTGTAATTAATATATTAATGTGGAGTAACTTCCCATAAATTGTTAATTACAATGTCACGGGAATATGAACTATTTTATAGTTACGAACCCCTGTAAGCTGTGATTGATTTGATTTATATACCCATAGGGCTTCATTAATTTAGGTAATTACGTCATAGCTAATATTTTGTTCATTCAATATTACAAAATAATATTCTTAGTTTTTAAGTAAAAATAGGCTCTCATTTATTCATAGTTTATGGGAGAGCTACATCAGACATTAAAGTATTTTTAAAGGTTTACTTCTGTCGTGAATGAACTGCACACATTTTTCCGACGCTTGCAAATATTTAAATGCTGTAATCTGTTTCTAGGGCAGCCGGAAAAAAGATCATTGACCCGAAGTATTGTGTTATAGTCAATAGAAAGCGATATGTATCGCTCTTTACAAATTCCTGTACGCAGTGTCAATAACTTTAGGCAGCGAGCCGCGTTTCATAGTACGGGGTAACAAACTTGTATATCTAGATGTTTTGCTTTCTGATGAATAGATAGTTTCAGCAAAAAATAAAAGGTGGCTCTGTTAAAATATTTTATTTTTGTTAAGTTTATTTTATAGTTACGTAGCAAATTAGACAAATTAAAGGTTTTCTCGGCTTATTTTATCTGAAATTAAATTAAGAGCTTCATACTTCATACCACAATGTTGATTTACAGAAGTAAATTATGAAATGAAATGAAATGAAATGAAATGATGTTTATTTGGTAAAAATATGGTTACAATAGCTGTTACAATTTTTTATAGTAGGTCGCATATTTTGTCGCATTAACGACGTCCAAATAGGTACTTATATTAACTAGTTCACAATATTACTTATAGGTACATTTTAACCATAAAAATATTTTTATCATCATTCATTAGTCAAAATACCATGTTAATAAATATTTTTCTACATATTATATGTCAAGAAAATAAATGATATAAGAAAATGTCAAAGATAATAAATAGACTCTAAAGTTAAAAGGTTTAAAAATAATAGAGATGTTAAAAAGTGCATAATTAAGTCAAAAGATTATATGTCATAAACTTTATGATAAAATGTAAAAGTACAATATTTACCTATTCAATAATATCAATAATGTCAGGAACTATAATATACTATTCAAACAATTTTCTTATGCAAATTCAGCAAAATCATATTATGTCATACAAAAATACTTAGTCTCATAGTATATTAGTCATTTAAAAATTCTTTAACATTATAGTAAGACTTCTCTATTAACATTTTTTTTAATTCTCTTATGGAGTGTTTTTTTGATAGTGATTTTACATGTGCAGGGACCTTGTTATAAATTTTTACACACATTGCATATGCATTATTTAAGAATAAAGTTGTTTTTGGTGTTTTGTCTATGATTAGTCTTTTTGAGTTCCTGAAATACTTTGTAGGTATCTTATCAACTAATTGTGTGAAAATGTGATTGTTATCAATAACAAATTTAAAAATTTCCAAAATGTACATACTTGTTAAAGTCAATATACCATATTGTTTAAATATAGGCTTACACGAGTCATATGGTGAAACTTTAGCTATAGCACGGAGACATTTTTTTTGTACAATAAATACTTTATCTATGTGTGTGGAATTTCCCCATATTACGAGTCCATAGCGCAGGACTGACGAAACATAGCCGTGATAGGCCATAATTGCAGTCTGAACACTTACTGTCCACGCTAATCTCCGTAAGGCAAATACGAATCTGTTTAGTTTAGAACATATTTTTTTCTATGTGTGCATGCCAGTTACAATATTTATCAATTTTTATACCTAGAAATAAATTCTCGTCTACTTGATCTATAATTTCATCTTTATATCCTAATTTAAGTTGTAAAGGTTTTTTATTGTAGTTTCTAAATTGTATATATCTAGTTTTATTAATATTGATTTTCAGATTATTAGAAGTAAGCCATTGAATTATATGTTCAAGTATTAAATTGATGTCAGTTTCGATTTTATTCACGTCTGTTTTATTATTATATTTAAATAGGATTGATATGTCATCTGCAAATAATGTCAATTTATAATTAGTCTTTATTGGAATGTCATTAATATATAGTAAGAATAGCAAAGGTCCTAAAACCGAGCCTTGTGGTACCCCAAATTCATTTAACAGGCTTTTGGATTTACTGTTAACTAGTTCTTTACCTATGTTGATGTGCTCTATAACTGTGTATTGTGTCCTATTTTCAATAAATGATTTAATCCAGTTAAGTGCTGTTCCCCTTATTCCCATTCTGCTTAATTTGTCTAGTAACAGTTTATGAGACACAAAGTCAAATGCCTTAGTCATATGTATAAATATGACTATACAATGGTCTTTGTCATCAATACTATAAACGATTTGATTAGTAATATTAAAGCAAGCTTGTTGTGTAGACTTATTCTTTTGGAATCCATACTGTTCATTTTTTAATATGTTGAATTTATTTATAAAGGAAGTTAGTCTTTTGTGCATTGCCTTTTCAAATATTTTAGATATAATAGGAACTAAAGTAATAGGTCTGTAATTGTGTAACAGTCTTCGATCGCCTTTTTTATGCAAGGGTTTAATAATTGATGTTTTTAATTTATCCGGAAAAGCACCATCCGTAAAAGATTTATTTATAAGTACTGTTAAAATTGGGGCTATTATATTTTTACATCTCTTTATTATTTTTGTGGAAACTTCATCGTAGCCAACAGTACTAGTATTTTTTAAGGAAGAGATAATTTGTATTATTTCATCATATGTGCATGGGTTCAAAAATATACTCATAGCATTGTCTTCGATAGAGTTTGTTAATTTGGATTTAGAATTTATATGAATGTTGGTAGTTTTAATAAAATATTCGTTAAATGTGTTTGCTATATCTAAAGGTATGTCAATTCTATTATTATTTAAATTATTTATTTCTGAAATATATACTTTTTCGTCACAGTTATTCGAGTAATTTTTAACAATGTTCCATGAAGCTTTGCACTTATTTTTTGCTGTTGCAACATATTTAGTATGAGAATTTATTTGGGCACACCTAAAGCACTTTCTTAATGTTCGGCTATATTTTTTGTACTTATTTTTTGTTGTTGTATTTTTCTCCCGGTAGGCACTAAATTGCAATTTGCGTTTTGTTTTGCAGCTTATTTTTAAGCCTTTGGTAATCCAGTGTGGCAAAATATGTTTTTTTGTAACCTTGAAGCGGACTACAGGAAAGCAGAGCTTATATAGCAGTACGAATATGTCATAAAAATTGTTAAAAGCTTCATTAAAATCATTTAAATTATAAGATTCGTTAAAGGAAATACTTGCTAGATAGTTTTTAAATTTTTTTATATTGTCATTGTTATAAGCTCTTTTATAAATATACTGACATTTTTTTATACTATTTTTATATCCCTCTATTTTTACTGAAATCAGTTGTGCCGTGTTATGGTCAGAAATACCCAAGTGTAGAAGTTCACTATTTGCATGTGTCAAATTACTTATTATATTATCTATGCATGTCAAATTTCTTGTTGGTTGATTAAAGTGTATTTTTAAATTATAATTACTTGAAATGTCTCGTAAGGTATCTGAGTCTTTAGTTCTTTTTAGTAAATTTACATTAAAATCCCCTGTAATTATTATATTTTTACTAGACTTTTTGCTTAAGTTATGTAATAATGTGTCAAACTTTTGAAAAAATGTACTTATTACAGAGCTTGGAGTTCTGTATAAGCAGATGATAATCATGTTTAGATCTAAAATTTCTATACCACAACATTCGAAATCATTATCACTTGAAAACGTTAAGTCAATTTTACTGTAATACAAAAACGAGTTTTTTTTAACAAGTATACAAGTCCCACCCCTTTTTTGTTTTTTTGACCTAGTATAAAATGCTGCTAAATTATAGTTATTTAGGTGTATATTTGTTTCTGTTCCTTTTTTAATAAATGTTTCAGTTAAGCAAATTATATCAGGCTCTTTATTATTAGATTTAAGTTCTATAAGTGCAATTTCAAACTGACATCTTTTAGCATGAAAACTTGCAATATTTTGATGTAATATTTTAATTTGTTGTTTTTGGTTGTCTACGAAAAAGTACCTGGGGCTTAAAATAGTCGGTAATATATTTTTGAACTTTTTTGTCACTGTTACATAATTTATTTAAATCCGAGTTATTTTGATTTTTATTCTTATTATAATATTGATTGTAAAATTGATTTTTATTCTTAGCATAATATTGTGAGTGTTTTTTTTGACCAGTGATAGTAGTGTATGTATTTACCCTTAATTTTTTTATAAATGTTTTTTGTACTGTCTTTTTTGTATTCGAGTTAAATTTTAAGAAATTATTTTCATAATATATTTGATCAATTGTATAGTTAATTTTATTACAGATGTTAATTGAGTTTAATACATGAGTATTGTTAAGATTTATAAAATGACAGTTAGCATAGTTTTTACATGTCATCCTAATCAAGTTATTTAATTTCCATTCATTAAGGTGTACATTTTTTACAACACTTAGAATTAAAATAGGACAGTTTATTTTAGATGCCTTAAGAAAACCGCATAACTCTGATATAATTTTCATGGGGTTTTGGTCATGTTGTCCAACGCTTAATATTATTTTATCTTCATTTGTAATATTAAATAAATACGGTGTTTTCAAAATTTCTTCGGTGATCGCGCCAGGCTTGATGAAGGATATTATTTCAAATTTTTCGTAAGGGTTATTTTGTCTTTGTTTTCTAATCAAGTTAGCTATACCAGTACATTGACTTGCTCCAAATATATATAAAGTTTTTTTTGATTTGTTTTCCTTTTTTTTATCAGTGTTGCAGTTGTCATAATTAGTATTTAAGTTTTCTTTTTGTGAAGTCGATTTTATACTTTCTGTTTGTACAGCTTTTTCATTGCATAAGGTGGAATTTGTATATATTATTTTGTTTTTGTTTTGTATTTTTGTCTTTTTTGTAGATCTATTTGCAGACGTTTTTGTTAATGGACTAGCACATACTAATTTTAAGGTATCCAATTGCTGTCTTAAATTTAAAACTTCCTTCTTAAGTGTATTATTTTCTATTATTATATTATCTAATTCATTTTGAGTGCTTTGTAGTAATAATGACATGTCATCAAGTTTTTTCTTCATTTCAAAAATATTTTCTGGTTCCAGTGTGGATAAATCAAAGCTTCTGTGTTCATGTTCAGAGTCAGTTGATATGTCCGTGATACTTATATGTTCATTGTTTTGTCCAAGGGATTCATATGACTTAGATCTAAATAGTTTTTTGGGTCTAATTGTAACATAGTTCGGACTGTCCATTTTTTGTATAAAATAAGTGATTATTAATAATGTCTTGATTGTAATAATAATAAGATTGTTTGATTAATATTTATTCTTTGTCAAATTAGTATTTAATTCATAATTTTTATTTATATTTCATAATATTGTAATAATGTCAATATGATTTTTTTCATACAAGTGCTGCCATCTATGATTGGTTTATGCAGTTACATTTGATAGAACAAGTTTATAGATTTTTACACTGTATCCAATTTGACAGTTCTTGTCTTTGATTTTAATTGTCAATTTTGAAGTTTCTGTTGTTACTTGTCAAATGTCAGTTGTAATTTGTCAACAAATTTTTAGAGTTGCATAGAGATTAGTGTTTATTCCAAGTTAAAACAATAGATAATCCAATCCAAACTATTTTGAATTTTGAATTTCGGCAAACGGTTATGATGAAAAATTGTCGAAACAAAATATGTGATGTGTAAATTGGAAGCTATAGACTACTATGTCCTTGTATTCTGAATTCTGAGAATGCTTGTATATATTTTTCATATAATATAAGGTTTGTTTAACTGTTTTTACTGTTCTCCAGATTTATTTCATATGTAATATGTATGAATCTCTGTGATGATGTACGATATTCAATTTGTACTCACAACTTTTCTTCTATCACAGGTTTTTTGTTGCAAACACTTGTGAACACTTTTGAGGTTATATTGTATCTCTTGTTGAACTTTTTATTAGAATTTAATTATTATTTTAATTTAAAATATAAAAATAACGTAGAGCCAGTGTTTATCGTATCTTTGACACCTGTCAACCATATGGTGACTAATGCTATCTAACTTCATTATTGTGTGCTGAATTGTAACACAAAAAACTTTTATTCCTTTTATTTTCCATATTTAAAGCAGGAAGAAAGTTGTTTTGATAACAATCATTACTAATAATATATTTTTAAAGGTCATTGTAGGTACTTTTTTCGCCTGCCCTAGAAACAATTTATAGATGATGGACCAAGTAAGCTTTTAAAAGATTTTCTGTTCATGTAAGTCAAAAGTTTATATATTTTAAATTATTTCAACGTAGACCAGATATTACATTGTTTCAAACTTAACTATCTTTAATTTTGTAGAACACATTCAAAGCGACGTTGGCAAAAAGAGAATATAATACTTAAAGCTAGAAACTATGTGTCGGCCCAACTATCATGTAAGCTTTTACTTGATCTTCTGTACATATAAATAAAAGGTTACTATTTAAAAATAATATTTATGTACATATATTAGATGAGTAGATTAGTGGCAGCTCAACGATATTTAATCTGGTAGCACATTCAAATACGAGCTTTACCAGCCACGTCCGTGTACAGGCTTGCAGACAACGGAATTTGAAGCCTGCAATTGAGGTGCGATCAGAAACAGTTCCCCTTTTCATTCCATCTATGTTGGTTGGGACGTATCTTTTCATCTATTTTGAAAGGTTTCCTGCTGATCTATTTTAGACTGTACAATAACTAATCTTCACATACTTTAAATCAGTCTTTGCGCGCTTCGATGTTTTATTTAACAACAATATTAATATATATTAAAGTAATATGAAAAAATTGTATTTAACCATTATAATAATAACGTCATCAATTTAAAAAAATATCTAAGCGCGCAAAGACGGTACCAGACGGCTCTACCACGATTTTTTAAATATTTAAGCTAATGATCATATGACATATACTTATTATAAATGTTACATCCTATATATTAATATAGTATGTTAAAAATTTTAATAACTATAATATGAACCTTAGCACCACGTTTAATTCAGAATTTTTACACAAAATTATCCGCTTTTTAAATCTATGAGCTAATGCTCATAGATTTTAATTTTTAAATCTATTAGCATTAGCTTATAGATGTAAAAAGCGGATAATTAAAAATAGTTATTATAAATTTTACATCCTATATATTATGATTTATGTGGTCCTCCCGTGACCACGGTCACTGAAAAATAGACGAAATGTTGGGGAAAAATCCGACATCACCGAAATGTGTCACCACGACACAATCCGTAAGTGTTAAAAACAATTAAAATAAATATAGTTTAAAAAAAAAAACTAAAAAAACACGCTTTTTAATATCGAACAAAAAAGTTGAAAATAATTTTAAAAATACTCTTTAGATACGTTATATCCTTACAAAACTGACAATATTTCTGTGCCACGACACACATTGACATGGGACGTGTGTCAATGTGTCAACGTCGCATAGCAACACAAAACACGCTATTACTCGCGGAGCACACTAACCAAAATTGGCCCGACTCGGGCCAATTCGAGTCTTCATTTTTACGCGTTTATAACATATCTACCTCTTTTTAATATTATATATCTATGAAAATTATAGTATAATTGAGGGAAAAGCGTGGGTCGCTCGATATACGAAAATTATGGCACAAAGCGCCAAGCAACCGTCAACTTCAAACGGTTGATTGGCGACCGCATTGTATTGATAGTTACATATAAGCAAACAAGCTTACACACAGGTGAAGTTAATAATATAGCGTGTTAAAAATATTAGCTTCGCGTAAACATAAGATATCAATATCCTATAAATGAATATAGTAGAATAGTATTTTAAAATTTAGGTTTGACCAGATATTTCCTGCGACTTCGTACGGGCAAATAGAAATACTGCAGGTACCGTACATTTTGGGAAGGAAAAGTAGCATATTATGTCTTTACCCGTGATCAATTTCAATAATTTGATTGTCGGTCGGTCCAGTAGTTTCGAACCCTATTTATTGCAAGAAAACATACAAACCAATCGAATCTTTCTTCTTTATAATATGAGTAGTTGATAAATTATCTTACCTACTAACTGAAAATGATATACGAATATTATACAAATATTCTCACTGCCTGAAAGTGAATTCATATTTTTATTTGACATCTCATTCACGTATAAACAAAACACTGTATTCGCACCCACAAAATGAAGTCTAAATGAACCACTTTTAATTAGACCAACCCTCGGTTATGAGGTATGTTGTAATTATAATCAAAACATTGCAAACGTTACGGAGTTCCCAGCAAACTATATTCTCTATAATTAATTTACTACGACTATGACTTTGCGAATAAATTGTTACAAATGAAAATTTATATCTTCCAACCGCTAAACGCAACTCTTACGAAGATTAACGCGCTACAAATTTCAATTTAATACAGTGAAATAAGCAAGTAATATAGTCGGGTTGTAATTTGGGTAGGAGTTTAACTACTCGGAGCAGGCAAACCCAAAAAACCGCATATGAGTAGCAAACTTTCCCGGTTCGGGACTAATTTGCGACTGAGGTAATTTAACAAAATTGTCCCAAAATGTTGGGATTACACGTACATCCCTTCGACGAAATATGACTTTGTGGAATCATATTTTGACTTGGTAACTCGTTATATACTTGTTTATGTCTGCGACGTCGTTCGCATGTACTAAAAGTGCCACAATTTTATATTATCAATAAGCCTGACCAATATTCTGAAAATTTTCTATACATCTTAAAGTGATGTCCATGGCCATGACGACGACCTCTATGACGACCTATGTGGCTCAGCGTATCAGCGCGTTGGTGCTCAAGCCAGGGGTCGCGGGTTCGAATACCGCCGAGGAACAAAAGGTTTTTCTGTGTTCCTAGCTCATGAATGTGTATTAAATATGTGTATAATATATCAAAAATCTTAAATATAGTATAGTATAGTATAAAAGTATTAAATATTCTTCCCGTGGTCTGGTACCAGTAACACAAGTTCTTTGGATACTTAGCACGAGGCCAGATTTACGTGATGT
The DNA here is from genome assembly GCA_905404095.1 of Glaucopsyche alexis. Taxonomy (NCBI): domain Eukaryota; kingdom Metazoa; phylum Arthropoda; class Insecta; order Lepidoptera; family Lycaenidae; genus Glaucopsyche; species Glaucopsyche alexis. Next base: position 22,057,179 of record FR990045.1, read on the forward strand.
GAAGCGTCCATAGATATTACTATCCAGAGAAAAATACAAGAACATCTACATTTGACCTTTATATTTGCAAAGATACCCAAGAAATAGAAATGAATTTGCATTTTCGCGCATTAATTATCAACAAGCAATTTGAAGAGTCACCTGTAGAAAATAAGCTTTTGGAAGTATATTTTAAGGTAAAAGTAATCAATAATATAATATTTTTTATATCTTGCGAAATTCGTATTAAATATGTAGAATGCTTATTCTAGTTTAAAAAAATATATTGTACGTATAGGTTTTATCAATAATTTATCGATATTCTCTAAAAATCTAGAGCGAAAGGAAACACTTATCGCCCGACATATTTTATTGTTCTTTAATGTTGTTCTTCCTGTTTTATTAATCCACCTAATAACGCAAATTTAAGTATATAAAATACTAGATGTTACCCGCGACTTCGTGCGCGCTAAAATAAATTTCGCGGGAACCGTACATTTTGCTGCAATAAAAAGTAGCCTATTTTCTTCCCGTGATCTACTCTATATCTGTACCAAATTTCATCAAAATCGGTCCAGTAGTTTCGGAGCCTATTCGATGTAAACAAACACTCGAACTTTTTCTCTTTATTGTATTAAGTAAAGATAATAATGAAAATCTAAATACTCCTAGACTACGCAGACTATAAATATCCAAACAGAAAAATATATACAAACGTATTTTAGTGTGAGTAAAATCAATCTAAAGTAGTGTGTGTAACTTTATTTTTATAAATTCCATAAAAATTCTTTCAAATAAATTTAGCTTTCTGCACACCTTTCTCCATATAAAATTTAAGTGTGCCAAATTTCGTAGACCTCTGATTGCATAATTTCTGTACAAAGGTAAGAAGTTTTCGCTTCACGTATTAATTTTATTTTATGATTAAAAAAATGTTACAAAACACTGCCGAACTGTGAAAGGGTTGAGTCTTCTATTTCATTAGCTTAACCAGAAGTAGGTACGTATTTTACTAAGGCAATTTAATGAATAACGTTGAAACAGCACTATGTTTCCAAACAAGCTGAACAAACTTTTGTATATGAGGACATCCAATTAAAGCGGCATTCGAAACTAAAATTAAGTGCTCTTCAGCATTTTTGTGAACAATTTATAAGGCGAATTGAAAAATATGCCAACATTTAGTCATTTTATGTAAAGTATAATGAATAGGAAGTAGTATTATTTTCTGTTATTCAATTACTGTTGTCAGAATGTCAACTCGCTAAACATTTTCCAATAGAGAAATGCATTTGTTTTAAATCAACAAAATTCTTAAAATTACTGAACCTCAATTCTCGTATTTAAAGTAGATAATTTAAACAGTCAATTTTACTTAGTTTGGATTGAAAGTGTATCGTCATGTTGCGATAAACGGATTTTATGACGTTTCGACCAATCAGAGCGCGTTTCATGTTGGTTTAACGTTCATAAAAACACCTATTGGGAGTACAAGCGTATCGGGAGTCGGGACTTGATTGTAATTGTATTAATGCAGGCTTTATTTAGCAGAATTGCCCCTCTGTTCAAATCCTTATCTTATTTGTGATATTTTTGTTATTACAATGATATACATAAACGAAGTATTTAAGCTAATAAAATCAATTTTTGTATTTATCTGCTGCTGTGACGTCACTCGTGCATCATTTTTGTATAGAGCGTTTTTGATGCTCTCCAACGATCTTACTTTTGTGATGACTGTATTTCGTCAACGGTTAATCGTAGATATGCCATTGCAAAGACAATATTTCCTGGCTTAATATGTACTTTTCGAAAAATAAATAAAAAATACTATGCATGTTCCCCATTCCATTAATACTTTTTTTTTTGTAAAGTTATGATGTAATTTTAATTATCTTTTTGCCACTGAAACTAAGAAATATGTAGCATACATAAAAAAGTTAATTAGCATATTTTTCCGTTGTATACTTAATCTGATATGTAGAGTTACGAAATATGAAGAGAAATTATCTCTTTGGCAAGAGACATTTTTTCCAACTTCTGCAACTTTGAACATTGAAAGCTTGTAATGTTTCTACTTTCTAGGATTATGACAGCCTAATATAAATTAACTAGCTGTTACCCGCGGCTCCACCCGCGTAAATATAGTATCCCTCGGGAACACTGTACTTTTTCGGGATTAAAAGTAGCTATGTTTTAATCCAAGGCCTAAGCTACCACCATACCAAATTTCATTGAAATCCGTTCAGTAGTTTTTGCATGAAAGAGTAACAAACATCCATCCATCCATCCTCACAAACTTTCATATTTATAATATTATTAGAATTGTCAAAATATAATTACAGGACGTATAATAATATTATCAATTATTTTAATTTGTATTTCCAATCCAGTTCGCTTGGCAGCACACAGAGACTCACAGACGATATTACTACGGATATAAATTATTTGAGTATAAACGCGGCGTGCGAGCAACACTACAACACAAGCGACGTACAATTCAGTTTATACGCGATGAAACTTTTATGATTTATCTTAAAGTCCGAGACGCGTTAGTAAAATTACAGAGTTTTGTGAGAAAGTTTCTAAAATTCTAAAGTGTCTCGCCTTCCTGTCGCCCGTTTTCACCGTTGTATCTAAACTGTAAAGTTTGTGAAGCAATTTCTCGGGACCTTAAAATATAAATTTCAGAACTTCACTTCTTCGTGACCGTGTTACATCGTTCAACAAGTTAATGTTTTCTTTGGAATTGAAATTTGTTTTAATTTAAATTATCACGAGGCTCAACTTGATTCCATTTGAGTAAAGTAATGAATGAGTCGCGAGCGCGCTGACATAAACATAAACTTTATATGTGCCACACTTCGTAATACGTATTGTTACGTACGCTGCGACGTATAATTATTTGCAAGAAAATTATTAATGAGTAAAACTTGTGTGATCATGTAAGAGATTTTATCTCATTTCCATTTGAAAACGTAAATTACAAAAGGTGTGACGCCTGCAACACATTTTCATGAGTCAATAAAAATTATAGTGTGTTATCTATATCTATACTTATAATATAATAAAGAGGAAAAGTTTGTGTTTGTTTGCATTGAATAGGCCCTGAAACTACCTGGCCGATTTTGATGAAATTTGACACAGATATAGAGTAGACTAGGGGAAAGGACATTCAGGACAAAGGACAAAGACACAGCTACTTATTATCGCGGAAAAATGTATGGTTTCTGCGAAATTAACTCTGCGCGCACGAAGTCGCGGATGACAACTAGGTTGAATATTATAAAACTGCTTCAATCCTGTAAACCTACTAGAGTTTGCTTTAGTTACTAATTTGTTACTATATTTATATTCTTACCTGATTAAACTTTCATCATTGCTCCTTCAGCAAGTAAGACCCTGTCCAGATAGGGCGAACCGCGAGTTCGCAACGAAACTACACACGCGTATTGACTATACGCGCGAGTCGCGAAACTAGGCTGCCGTACATTACATCCAGATGTTACACGCATATTTGTCGCGAATTCGCCATGATTTATGCTCGTGAAGATAAGCGCACACTGAAACGTGACGCGACGCAGCGTTGGATTTTAAGCTAGCGATTCAAAATTGAACTTTATCCATTGCACAAGAAGGTAGGTACAGGTTTCATTGCAAGAGCGAAATCGAAATTTGAAATCTTGCAATGAAACATGTATTTTCTTGTGTATTCCTGGGTCATGAATATGTATTAAATATGTGTATAATATAATAAAAATCTGAAATATTATGTGTATAGTATCAAAGTATTAAATATATTTCTGTTGTCTCGTCCCCGTAACACAAGTTCTCCGAGAGTTACCATGGGACGAAATTGACGTGGTGTGTTGCGTCCATAGATATATTATTATTATCCACTTGTGTTGTGAATAAAGTTCAATTTTGAATCGCTGTCTTAAAAATGTAATGCCGTGTCGCGTCTCTTCTCAGTGCTAACAGAACTAATCCTAATTTGCCCATCCATTATATGTAATTTATTTACCTAGAACTACTTGTAAAGGCTTGTATTCACTTTGATTAGTGCGAGTGCGAGTGTGTAGTGTAGTGCGAGTAGTGTCCAATACTGTTTAGTGGCTCTGTTTAGTAAATTCATTTGAAACCATGTCCAGACGTGTTTAGTAGCAGGCACGCGGCGAGTCACTCGCAGTCCACTCGCAAATAAATAGAACACGCTTCTAATCACTACAACTAAACACTCGCACTCGCATTCGTTGTCCACACGTATTTTCTACTAATCACTAAGCACTCGCACTACGCACTCGCACTCGCACTAATCAAAGTGAATACAGGCCTTTAGTTATTATTATTAGTGGCTTATAAACCAAATAAATGTGAACTCTTCCTTATTTTTACGAATATATTTTTTCCCCAAACATAAACATAGAATCACTAAACATGTCAGTATTAAGAGAGACTCCAGGCACAATTGGAAACCTTCCGGAAAAACTAATTCTATGTCACGCGAGTAACATTTGAAAGAAATGCCAATCGCTCTCGAAACTACACGATCGTGGGTTTACTGTCCTATGCTTTTAGATCCCGCATTAAAATTGCTTTGCGGTTTTTCAATCTTTTTTTTATTTTTATTGTTTAATAGTTACGTGAAGTTTTGTTAATATTGTATTAGAAATCATGTTGTTGTTTTTGTTTATAGTGCAGTCAGTTGTGGACGTGTTAGAATGGTTTTGATATATTATGTATGCCGTGAGTATTTCTCTGTAGTTCTAAAAAAATGGTAATATTATTATAAGTATCCACTTTCGTGCTCGTTTTAAAGTAACATTAAGAGTCAGCTCACACCGAACCGAGACGATACGCGACACGATGCTGAATTTTTAAATAGTGAGTTTTACTTTATTCAGTACACAGGAAGATACACGTTTCAAGAGCAGCGGGTAATGTAGAGCGGTGCAGTTTGACATTAAACTCTAGCATCGAAACGTGTATGTATATGTCACCGTAAAATTGTAAAATCCGTTAGATTGTAATATTATTAGAGATATTGTAATATGTCGACAGATTGTTAAATAAAAACTTCTCCGTACCATTTTACGCATTTTTTTTCATTATATTTATTATTATGAAAAAGCAAACAAATATGGCGGCACGGGAAACTTGCCGTTTCACCAATCGGCATGGTAAATATAACAATATAACGAAAATTAACGTGTAAAATTGTAAGGAGAAGTTTTTATTTGACAATCTGTCGACATATTTGAATCACTTTCTTAAAAAATAGAATGCAGTATCGTCTCGTATCGTGTGAACTGGCACTAACTCTATCTTTCGACAACACAGTCAGTGAAAAATTACATTCCCATATTTGTATTATAAACTAACTCACTAATAGGAATTAGTACTATTATTTATACGGTCGTTCCTCGGAACAATAAGTTTATGTTGCGGTGGTGTGGGAGCGGCGTTAGCACGAATTGGCGGCGAAGCCTTCTCGCCATAGAGACGCTTTGTTCATAACTTGGCTTTATGCAGCGGAATATACCGAGATATTCCGCAAATCGCCATGAATTAGTTCAAAAGTTTATCCATATTCACTCGAGCATATTAATATGATTGTGCCGACTAGTGTGAACAAGTGTGTACAACATAACTTTGAAATTCGGAACTACTTAGCCTTAGGTGGGAAATGCGTAGATTTTTCAAAGTTTGAATAAGAAATTAAATATTAATTGAAAGGGTTTGATCTCGTGAGCGAAAAATCTTGCGAGTTTATAAATAATTTAATGAAATAGGAAGTAAATTTGAACTTTAATATTGTTGTATAATAATTATTGTTTTTTTTTCTAATTACAATTTAGGAAAAATACTTACGTATTATGTGCACAAAGTTTGTCAACGTAGATGTTGATTTGTTGTTAATAGTGTTTGAGTAATGAAAATAAAAAATAGGCGATCTAAAAAGTGGTTCCATATTTTTTCGCATAAAATCATATGTCATAATTTTACTTGGCATAATTTCATTTGACATAATAGTAGTTTTGCATAATATTCATTTGTCATAACTTTCTTAGCATAATTTTTTTTCGCATAATTACTACAAGCATAATAATTGTTAGGCATACTTATTGTAAGGCATATATTTTTTTCGCATAATATTCATTAAGAATAATATTTTTATGCATAATATTTAAAAGCATAAATATATTTACGCAGAATGATATTTAAGCATACTATTATATTTACGCATACATCTTTGTAGCATTTTTTTTACATACTAATGAATGATAAATTCTACTGGGTGTGTGAGTTAAGACGAAATAACAATTATAATTGTAATTTTCGACTGATTTCGTAATCGGAAATTAAACTCGGACAAAAACACGAACTGCTATCTAAGAACATGCTAAGCTAATTATTTAAATATGTTAGCGGCTTACCCTACTGTTACACATGTTACACTAGATATATGAGTGTAATACCTGCTTTTAATGTATTCATAAACATGCGTTTAATTACCTTAACCGTGTTTTCATTATGTCGTTCCATTTTATGCATATTTGTGCCTTGTGACAGAATGCCTTGAATTTATTATGACAAAAAAATATGCCTTACGAGTTATGCCTCATTAAATTAGGACAAACAATATTAGTCTAAATGATATTTATGCCTAATGATGTAGTATGCCAAGAAACCATTATGCCAAAGTATTATTATGCGTAGTAAAATTATGCCAAGTGAGGTATGCCAAATGAAATTATGACAAATAAAATTATGCGAAAGAAGAGGATCCCCAAAGAAGTAGCCCATTGCACAGATTAATAAATAAACTTAGGCCTTTACATCCGTTAATGTATGATTTATACAGTATTCTCCGAGCGAAGTAACCACTCTTGAAATACTGTAGTGCCTAGGACAGTTGGTTTTTAAATGTCGTATGGTTGCCCAAGCACACACGGCATTCTCACAACACAGTCAGCCTAGTCCAGAGGAATGACTGGTCAATACGTCTGGGGCCAACTATGTGCGGGTTTCCTCACGATGTTTTCCTTCACCGTTAGAGCGTCCGTATAATGTACTTGAGATCTGAAAAAGTCTCATTGGCACACGCCTCAACCTGGGATTCGAACCTGCAATCTCTCGAGTGCGAACCAAACGGTCTACCCACTAGGCCACGGAGCTCAATAATAAATAGTTACAACGTAACCCATTACATTTGTAGCGCTACTACACTTCGCTACGCCACTGTAGCACTGCTACAGATTAAGAAGGAATACCGAATATTGTCCACTAGCTTCCTATAGCGTACGAGACAAAAGTGAAAAAGTCAGTATCGCAAATGGACCGTTGAAAGGTCGTAAAAAATCTAATTTCTTGTTTACTCTTTTAGGGTTCACTACAAAAAGGGTAAAAACGGGACTCTATTAACTGATACTTCGCTGTCAGTCTGTATCTCTTTAACCGTGATAGCTAGACAGTTGAAATATTCCCAAATGATGTATTTCTGTTGCTGCTATAGTAACAAAAATAGAATAAAAGAAATATTTGACTTTGAATACAAAAAACCTTTTTCCCGTTTATTTGTACGAAACTCTTTTTGGGAGAGTCCGACTCGCACTTGTATTTTGTGTGTTTAAATATATTAATAATATTATAATGTTAAAAGATAATTTAATTTTTTTGTATTTAATATTAGAATATTAAAATACAAATAATAGGTACTGTGAAACCATTATAATATTATTGTTAATGACCATCGCCTTTCCATGGAAATGAGAGACAGAGATTGATAAAAAAACGCTGAGGAAGTGGTCATACTGTAAGCATATTATATTATTTGCAGGTGCTTAATTGTTTAAGAGCATCCATGGCCTAGTGAATAGACCTCATAAGTCAAATACGTAATGGTGTAGCCAGATTCCGAGTTGTTACGCTACCGGCTACACTAAGTTTAATTTACCCTAATCTTCTGTGACAACCCTAACAAAATTTGGATCGTTATGGAAGCTTCTATGAAAAAAAAAATGAAAAAAAAATAACATTTACTCTGTGGCCCCACAACGAGGTAGCTTTCGATTTGATTGCACTACTACAAGCCTACGTTGTGTCCACGACTGTGTGGAAAAATTGAGGGCCGTTGAAGGGGATGTCAACATTTTCAAAATTATATCGATTTGGATCGTTCTATTAAAGCTGTTTCTCTACATAAGTATATTTCTACTCTAGGGGTATGATGTTTTCATGTTTTCACAAACATTAGCCTGTACCTACTGCATTTCAAAACATTGGAGTCTGAAATAGTCTCCTCCTATTCAAATTTGTGTTAGAGTTGTTGTCATAGTTCTATAGGGGAATTGAATGAAACATTGTTTTAGTTGTATTATTGCATAGTTCCGAGTTAGTTCGGCGAGTATGGATGGTCAAATATGCCTTTGCTAAAATATATTTCGTATGGAAAATTTTAGTAATTAATGTTACTTTAACCAACTTTCAATGATTATTGACTATATATTTATTACAAAAAACATCTTCATCAATTTTCTTGTATTGCATTCCTGAAAATTGAATGTTACCTTTGACCACATTGTATAAACCCGCAGAGTAAATTGTAATTGGAATTCAGGACAGGATCGACATCCATTAACACGTGTATGGCGCAAACCGCATTTCCCTTCAGCCACCACTTAATGGTGGACGACCTGGGCGTACATTTCGACTGCGAGTCTGATGTGCTATCGAATAATGTAATTCTACTCTAACTCTATCTTCTTAATAGCACAGAAATGCACTCTATAGAGTGCGGGCAATAGGCATACCGCTAATGTATTGGATTATATACTACTTGAATTGATGAAATTACATGTTTTCAGTGTTTTTATGCATTAATGGTAAATAGTAACTGTTTATTTATACAAGAACTTTGTTGCCCGTGACTTCGCGCTCGCAATTACACTGGAACCATACATTTTTAGAAATAAAAAGTATCATATGTCCTTCCATGTGGTCTACTCTATATTTATACCAAATTTCATCACAATCGGTCCAGTAGTTTCGAAGCCTATTCAATACAAACAAATATAAGTATTTATGAAATAAGTATAAATAGTTAAATTTTACTTTAAAAACTAAAATATGCCAAATTTCATTCGAATTCGCTTACCGGTTATTGCGTGACAATTTAGTTTAAATGCGTAACAATTTTAATTTAACAAAGTAATAAACAAGCATCCTTACAAACTTATGCACGCATCCAAAAAAACTCGTTATCAAGATGTGCATTTATTTCTGTAAAACATTTACAACTACAAGAGCAGTAGTGAACGAATTTAATTAAAGCTTTCCAACTTACATTTGAACTTTAAAGTCGCGTCCTCAGACTTCCGCGTTGATTTAAAAATTGGTTTAAAATTGATATAAAATTAGCCACGATTTTTTACTGTATTCAAATTTCGAATTTATTCCAATAAATTCGAAATTTGAATACAGTAAAATTATGGGACTCTCAAGCTACAACGATAGGGGATAGGACAACATCTGAAATATTTAGTTTCATTAATACGAGTATATTCAGAAATATTCAGGCATTACTAGCTGGTAAATGTAAAAAATATATTATTTTATGTATAGTTTACTAATTAAATACATTTAAAAAGTACTTTTTTTGCGTAAGTAATTGGTAAACAAAACCTACATCATTAGTTTACTTACATCATATAATACAAAAACATTCATTATTATAAGTATGAACTAAACGCACAAATATCGGAGATATTTACAAATATGTTCCTGCGGCCGTATACTTTATACCTACTTCATACACTTTAATCTAAGAGTGACGTCATTTGTATGTCAATTTTAGTATGGAGCATTTTTACGAGACTTGCGAAATTTTATATACAAATCGCTGTACCTTTGAAAATATTGACTTTTGATATACGGTTCCTTCTGAGAAGTTACTCATATTTAAAAGTACTATTCATTCATGCAATAAAAAAAATCAGTCCGCTTGCCTATTGTGAGCTCTATTCGTGTATATGTACGCTTAATTATGTATGAACTAATATACAGGGTTATAAATTAAGTTAATAATTGATCCTTTAAGGGCTTTAGTTCCCATATTTTTTATTTATTGAAATCCATTTTCTAAAATGTTAATATTTTACGAGATTTTGACTTTTTCAGCTCATAGCAATTTTTCTCAAATTTTGTGCCTTTTTTTGTGTTTTTGTACTTAATTTCATGGAGCTAATAAGCTGCTTCAATATTTTTAATAGCGTTATTCCGCTAACTATAAAAACTAGGTCGTAGTAGAAGATAGATAATTAAAAATTCTATTTTCTTAATTATTTCGTTTTTTTCTTTCAAGCATATCTAAAAAATATGACAGCTACTCTGCAGATACGTAGAAAAACATATAGCCTTAAACTGTACATTTTATCGCTACAAAAAATTGCCTCTGTCTTTTCCGTAGCACCTGTGCCAAATTTCATTGAAATTGATTCAGTAGTTTCGGAGAAAATTCAATACAAACAAACAAATTTTTCTTGTTTATAATATTAGTAGATACCTAAGTACCTATAGATAATTTTATTTGAAGCATACCAGATAAATAATGGATTTAAATATTAAATTAACCATTGGAAGCTAAATATAACAATGAGGTTTGTTTTTTTAAATAAATGTGGATATTTTTATTATACTTTATTTACAAAATGTATATTGTTATATTTTAAAATAATGTTTATTTAAAACAATAATTTTAATTACAATTTGTAAAAAAATTAAGAACTAGTTAAAATATATCTATAAATTATACTGAATATTTATAGAAAACATAACCAAGTCGCAAAATTAAAAATTCTTACCCGGATTCACTAAATATTTCAGAAACCCGTTGAAATGGAAAACTAGGATAGCGGTAGGAAATAGCCTTGGGCTTTATCCCCAAGTTGCAGCACCTGGGCTTGGGGAGTTACAGGGCAGTAATTTTCGATGCCGCCGACAATATGTAACGATGAGTAGCCGCACATTGTAACCACCATTTCAGATTAAACCAGGACTTTAATTTTTCATATTATATTTTGAGTTTTATCAATTTAACGCGTTTATCAATTTGTTGTCATTATAAACATTATATAATTTATACTTTGTAACTTTAGTAGGTACCTAACGTTAACGTGATACTTTTACGTAGCTAGCTTGGTAGTCAGACTTTGCAATAATAATATTACGAGATTATAGTTGTTAGTTATAAAGATTTGTGTTACACTAAATACTCAAACAAATAAAAACCAAATTACTTTATCCGACTAAACTAAAACGAGTGGTGACCCTTACGACGTCGCTTCTCGCTACGCCATAGCAGAATAGGGACAGATAGGCACATCGGCCGATACCGGCGCATTAACTGTCAGGCGGAGTGACGTCACGAAATTGTTTTCCTCTATTGATACACTTGAGCTGTTCATTTAAATGTATACTTTCAAAGCGTCTATAACGATAGTGCGCGTCATGGACCGCGCGATGCGATGCTGCTGCAGCACTCGAAAGCTGTCCCATGCAATTCAGCACCACATTAATCTGTCGCACTGTCGCGACGGCACTGTCGCTATAGACGCTGACTTCGAAAGTCTAAGTATAAATATATAGTATAAAACGTATAGTATAAAGTATAAAACAGGCTTTAAGTTAGTTTTTAAGATTCCGCAATACTCAAAGAACCCTTGTATTTTCACTCTGTCCGTCCGTCAGTCTGTCTGTCTGTCTGTCTGTCCGCACTTGTAGCGTCGGTAATTTTGAATATAAATGGATGAAGTTTGGTATAGTCATAGATTGTGTATAGATCTCAAATTTGGCGTCAAAACATATTATTAATTTAATATTTTAGGGGTATGGTATGTGGGTGTTGGAGTTTAATTAAAACCAGATTTTTACTATAAATCACACCACGTTTATTCAACGGTAAGAACAAGAGAGAGAGCACAGACAATTGTAGACGAGACATGGACAAAAAAAAATTTAACAGATCAAAAATAATGTTGCTATTATATTAAATTTGTGTTTAATTTCCAACATCCCCCCTTAAACAAAATTTAAACCCATTTTCGAGGAGCAGTAAGCCAGCTTCTTGTACGGTGTTGCTTTTGTTAGTGAGTCAGCAACCATTAAGTCAGTTTGTATGTACTTTACACTGATAGCTTCTTGGCCGATCTTGTTACGGAGAAAATGATGCCTCACATCTATATGTTTTGTTCTTGGATGATAGCCATCTGACTTAGAGAGTTTGATTGAGCTTTGATTATCGCTATAAATTGTCATGGGCTTATTCTTTAATAAAGGCCAAAATGTCTCTTGAAGTTGCTTGAGCCAAATAGCCTCTTGTACACATGATGATAAAGCCATATACTCAGCTTCGGTTGTGGAGAGAGCAACAGTAGGTTGGCGTTTAGAATTCCAGCTGATTGCTCCTCCCTGAAACAAAAATGTGTAACCAGTGCAAGAACGACGATCATCTTCAGAGCTCGCCCAGTCTGCATCACAGTAACCATGAGTCATATTCTCTACTGGATCAAGTTTATAATTTTCTGTACCTTTCAGATACCGCATAACTCTCTTCAAAGCTATCCAATGCACCATCTTGGGCTTATTATTAAACTTACTTAGCATATTAATTACAAAGCTAATATCAGGCCTCGTAATCTGTGAAATATAAAGTAAACATCCAATTATTTCTTGATATGGAATTTCAGTTAGGATATCTGATTCTTCAGGTGTCTCTTGATACTTTGAATTAGGATCTATTGGAACCTTAACACTCTTGCAATCAGACATACCATATTTATTTAGTACTTCTTTTATATACTTCTTTTGATCTAAATATATGACTCCTTTCTCTCTATTTCTTTCCACATGAATACCAATACAATAATTAATATCACCAAGATCCTTAATTTTAAACTGTTTTTTAAGCTCTTCCTTTATGTAATTTTTAGACTCTATATTATTTGTAAATAAAATCAAATCATCGACATAAACTGCTAAGAAAATCATATTATTATCATCTACAATTTTATGATAAATACAGGGATCCATATCATTCTGTGATAAACCCATTCCTTTAAGTATAGAACTGAGCTTTTTGTTCCATTGGCGGCTTGCCTGTTTTAATCCGTACAATGATTTTTTAAGTCGACATACTTGTGTGCCATTGTCATACATTGGTGGTTGTGTCATGAAAATCTCCTCCTCTACATCTCCTTGTAGAAAAGCTGACACAGCATCCATTTGACAAATGTCTAAATCAAATTTCACAGCTAGGGCAAACAAATATCTTAAAGAAGCATACCTTATCACTGGCGAATATACTTCTGTAAAGTCGACTCCAGGTCTTTGTGAACAGCCTTTAATCACAAGCCGCGCCTTATATTTAACTATTTCTCCATTTTCACCTGTTTTTCTTTTGAAAACCCATTTGCAAGGTATACAACGTTTATTTTCAGGAAGAGTAGTCATTTCCCATGTGTTATTTTCTAATAAGGATTGATACTCCTCGTCCATCGCTACTCTCCAATGTTCAGCATCGGTGCTCGATAATGCTTCTTCAACAGTTTGTGGGTCTGAAAACTGTTGAACACACATAAAATTATTATGCCTCTGATGAGATCTTAGAGTGACATTTCTGGTAAAATCATCATCACTTATGATGTCATCACTTGTGCTGGGATAATAAGTTTCATCATCAAACCTATCTAATACAGAACTATCAAAAGTGTCAGTATTTGATTGTAACTGAGAGTCATCCTGTGCATGTATCTCATTAAGCGTTCCATCATCAACAGATGCTACCTCATCATTTTCAGAATTCAAAGAAATATTTGTTAACGGTTTGGTAGGTAAGGGTTCCAAAGTATTAACATTATTATCCGGAAGTTTTTCAATGAATATTACGTTTCTACTAATAACAACTTTTTCTGTTAACTTCATCATATAATCTGTAACCCTTCGTGCTGTCACAATATCCAACAAATAATAGTTCTCTTGATTTACGATCCCATTTCAAACGATTCTGTTTTGGTATATGTACTATTACTTTTGAACCAAAAATCTTTAGATTAGAAAGGTTAGGTTTCGTACCCGTCCATTTTTCATATGGAGTTACTTGGTCCAAAACTCGGGATGGTGATCTGTTGATCAAGTATGCAGCAGTGGCAATGGCTTCTGCCCATAAGTGTTTATGTAGCTTTGCTTCAAATAACATACATTTGGCTCTCTCGACCAGCGTTCTATTCATCCGCTCCGCTAGCCCGTTCTGTTGTGGCGTGTATGGGGAGCTAGTCTGATGTTTGATGCCAGAAGCTACAAGAAAATCAGAAAATATTTTATTACAATATTCTTTTCCGTTATCACTTCTTATGATTTAAATTTTCTTTTCTAATTCATTCTCTACTTCTGTTTTAAAACTCTGAAATACTGATTTAATATCCAATTTGTTCTTGAGAAAATAGACATAAACTTTACGGGAATAGTCATCTATGAAAGTTATGAAGTACTTTGCACCACCAACAGATGGTGTCTCCATCGGACCACACAAATCAGTATGAACTATTTCTAGTAATGCCTTCGCTCGTGAACCAGAATGTGGAAATGGTAATGTTGTTTGCTTCGCTTCACAACAAGGTATACATACGGTTTCTGTATTTTTATCAGTAAAAGTTACACCCTCAGCACATAATTCTAACCTCTTCACATCTGCCAAATTTAAGTGACCCATTCTCTTATGCCATGTTCTAAGATCTGCTTTATTCTCATTCAATACAGCACAAGCATTTACAGTAATGGTATTCAATTTATACATGTTATTGATTAATATTGCATTTGCTATCAAAACATTATTTGAAGTGTATATATTACAGCCCATGTCTGTAAATATGACTTTACAGCCATTTTTGGTAAGTTGACTGACCGATAATAAGTTCACGCTCAAATCTTTAATTAACAAAACATTTCTCACTTGAATTGGACATTGATTTTTGCAAAAACTAGTGAATATATATTATTTACTTTACCCATATTTTGCACAGGAACTGCATCATTATTTGCCACCTTGATTTGCTTAATCGGAGATGCTTGCATGTCATACATCCAGTCAGAGCGTCTTGTCATGTGCATTGTGGCACCAGAGTCAACGTACCAGTTCTCATTATCCACATTATTGAAAGCTGAAAAAGCTGCTGAAAAACTGTTATGATCAGATTTCTTCACTAAAGTGCACTGATTTTTAAAATGCCCATATTTATTGCAATTAAAGCAACGAGGGCCTTTTCCTTTTGGCTTGAAATTATTGTTAGAGGTTTTCTTGTGCTTTGTAAATAATACCGTAGATTCGGAATCTTTCACTTCCTGTAAAAGTTTTGTCTTGACAAAATCTGATGAAATTTTCTGACCGGAACTTTCCAGACCCATAATCATAGGTTTATAATTATCCGATAAACCTGCCAGCATGAGTGTTCCCAGCCATTCATCATGAACTGTGAAACCGATATTTCGTAATTTGTATGCAGTACTCATTATTTTATTGACGTATATTTCGACACTTTCGCAGTTATCCAATGATGTGTTGATTAAATCTCGCAATAAGCCAACTTTTCTCGATAGCCCGGAGTCCTCGAATGCATTTTGGAGGTTTTTCCACACTTCTCTTGATGACTTAGCATTTTCAATATGGACGTAGTTTATAGGATCCACCAACAAAATAATTTTGGACTTAGCTTTTAAATCTTTCTTGCTGTCGACTTCGGTGCCGGGATCAACAAATTCCCACAAATCTTCCAATTCCAGATACGATTTTACTGCGAATTTCCAGGTCGTATAATTTTCCCGACCGGCTAACTTCTCAATTTGTATATGGTTAGAGGAAGCCATCTTTGACGCCACCTTTATCCGACGAAATATTTTTCTTGTTTCAAACTTTTGTGCACGATTCTTATTTGAATAAATGGTGATTTGTACAAATCTGGTATGGTAAAGAGCACTGGGCCACCATAACCTGTTGGAGTTTAATTAAAACCAGATTTTTACTATAAATCACACCACGTTTATTCAACGGTAAGAACAAGAGAGAGAGCACAGACAATTGTAGACGAGACATGGACAAAAAAAAATTTAACAGATCAAAAATAATGTTGCTATTATATTAAATTTGTGTTTAATTTTCAACAGTGGGACTCCCGACGTGACTCGCCGGTTTACCCACTAAAACTGAACCTGCGGATTGCCATCAGCCGCTATATTGGGAAGTGTCCCGGATCTGTCTAACACAGGACACCCCCCGCGACCGGCCGGTCTACCTCTATAGGGACCGGACTTCCACCACAATTAGGGGCCACTCCGACAACCTGGAGTGTCCCCCTCGACGCCGGGACTAGCCAAGCCGGGGAGGTTCCCATCCTCTCCCGGAGCCCCGGTTGGACAGGAGACTATTGGAGGAGGTTCGCATATCGGCGCCTCCTCGCTCCCGTCCTACGCCGGCGGAGCGGAGCAGAGGATGGATCGTTCTCTCTGTCCCGCTCCGCGGCCTCTTTCTGCGAAATGACGGCTTCGCAGAAAGAGACCGCCGCCAGCCAGGCCTCATCGCTCTCGAGCATGCAGCGCACCACACTCGAGAGCGAGAGGTCCCGCCCAAGCACTACCACGAGATCGTGGCGCTGCACGGCCCATCTGTCGCACACCTCTAAGGTGTGCTGAGCCGTGTCCTCCGCAGCGCCACATTGGTGGCAGGCTGGCGTTGGCTCCCTCCTGGCTACCTTACACAGGTATGCACCGAAGCAGCCATGCCCGGTGAGCACCTGTGTAAGGCGGAAGGTGAGGGGTTTCCGCTTGCGGCGCATCCACGCCGCAAGGACTGGACGCAGTGCCGCGGCCGTATGTTGGCCGTACGGCGACTTCTCCAGGACCTCACCCCACCTTCGTAGCAACCACTGCTCTCCCAGCATTTGGAACCGCCTTAGCTCCTCCCACAAAGGGACCTCGCCATGTGACCTCCTCTCTGACATGAGGAGGTTCGTCTCGGCAAGGACCCTTGCCGTGAGCTGCCACGGCGGTTCCCCCGCCAGGGCAGTAGCTGCCACCCAGGAGACTGTACGGTAGCCCCTGATTACCCTCACTGCTATGACCCGCTGCGCTCTTCGCAGCTGGGCCTTATTGCGAGCAGTGAGGGTATCCGCCCAGATGGGGGCACCGTACAGAGCTACACTCCGACAAACTCCGGAGTATAGCCGCCTGCAGGCCTCGCTGGGCCCTCCTATATTCGGAAGGAGTCGGCCCAGCGCTGACGCCACCCTCACGACCTTCGGCCCCAGTTGTTGAAAATGGGGGCCGAAGGTCCACGCGTTCATACTTACGGAAGCCTCCTTAGACATGTCCTGACATGCTGTTGGTTAGGTTATTTTAATTGTGTTTAGTAAAATATGTTTAATGTAATAACGCTTAAATAACAGCCCAAGTAACATTTTGGTAATAAGAATAAGCGCTAAATGAGCTACTTAAGAGAAACTTAAAAACTTAAGGTTCTATAAAAGGTCTAACAACTAGTGGTAAAGCGCGCTATAACTATCTTATAACCCTCGATTGGGCCCACAATTTTAGAGCTTAAAGTGACATAATAGTTGTAGAAAAGTGATAAAAAGGTGGGAATAAGGAGTTACAATAGTGCTATTGAAGTAGTTAGTATTCACCATTTTAAGTGTATTATAAGCTATACACAGGGTACAACTGCACCCTTTAGTAATAAATAATTTATAAAATTAACTCAATTAGCTTTTTTAACAACATATGAGTGCTCCTACGATACTATATATAGCTCGATTGTATATTGTGCATAATAAGTAGTAATAAAAATCACCCAAAGTTTTTTTTTACTTTACGTTTCTATTACCGTCAAAAATTATAAAATATAATAGCAGTGCGCATATTCATGGCCGACAATCATGGCCGACATCAATTAATAATTTTATACATTATCGGTTTCATAATTATGAATTCTCCCTGCGCGGCGGTGATAAGTATTCTGTGATAATATATACTAGTTTTCATCTCAATTTTGAAGCGCCTCAAAAATAAACAACATTTCATATTATTAGGTAAAATAAATTACTGCCACGGCATTTTTTTTTTATTTTATTTGTGGTTCTAAATAACAATTCTCAGTACGTCTATGTATAATTTAATTGAAAACAGTAAATAATGTAAATCAATAAGTTGCAAAACAATATTTTGACCATAAATTTACTTTAAAAATTTTATAGGTTATGTTTATTTAATGGCGTAAAATCTACATTAACTAAGGTTCTTGATAACTCTTTTATTCCTAACGCAGTGTTAAAAAAACTATAGCTAGCTTTTTAATGCCACTTGGACTTTTATAATGTGGGAGTAAATCCTATTATACAACCTGTAAAGATTTAAAGGTGGTTTGTGACACTTGCAGCATCTAGCTCTATAATGCCTATAGTTATCACTTATTTAACTTCTATAGCTCTATAATACAAATAGTTATCACTACTATAACTTTCTTTTAGCTCTTAGGGCTCCATAGAACTCGTTAGGTGGTACAAGGTATTGACTTACTCCATTTAAGAACTTTAACCGTTTGTAAGTATTAGCAGACACTTTACAATTGGTATTAGTGTTTTAATACTTTAAGTGTCAAAAAAGGTTTCTCTTAGCGCCAAAATGTTTGTTGGGAGAGTGTGTAGGTAACACTACTCAGCTATTTCAACATTTCACCTCAACTGAAAATTTTCCTTCTGCGTCTGGATCTGAGATGGTCTGCAACTTATGAATTCAAAATAACGTAGACTCCTTAATTATTCCTGACTAGGAAGTTTCATAGTTAATTGCCATGAACGTTTTAAAACGTTTGATGCATGATAAAATATTCGTGGGGACGTTTTACGTGCAATTAGGGGCTCAAAATGCGTTCGGGCTAAACCCTTAAATGATACCACCTGCTCCTGGACTAAGTTATGTACAATATACAGTACACATGTCGAGATTATGTGTTATGACGTAATAATACGTATACCAAAGTGCCAATCGGACTGACAAAACAGAGTTGAAATTATTGATGTATTGAGGCATGCGCAATTTTCCAGGGATTAAACCTAGCTAGATCTATTTGACGGTAATATTAGCAGCCGATTTCAAGAAATCGATTATATGTTATAAAAGATGTCTCGTTTAAAGTAGGTATAAGATGCGATGTGGAGGTATTTTGTTGATTTAATTTGGCACAGCGATATAATATTATAAACGTCTAATAGCATTTAATTCATCTATTACCCTATCTTGAGGTTTTTGTCTCTGAAGCTATGAAGATAAATGATATCATGACATTTTGTGAATTTTTTACAACAAAAATCATGAAATACTTTTGAGCACTGATTTTATTCACAAAGAAGGATCTGCTTGTTGTATACAGTGTTGGTGGTCGGAACTGCGGTTAACATCTAGTATATAAAGCAGCGTTCAATTGAGCGTGGAAAATACGGTGTGGGTCGCGATAAAACTCGTAGGGAATATTAAAAGTTAACGTGGCACTTGACACAACGCTTGCATTAAATCGCTTCCAATTCAATGGGAACACTTCAAGCGTTTTATACATTTTAGCTGATTAACTGAGCGTGTTTATATTCATATGGTTATTTTTTATGACACAAAAATATCATATCGAAGAATACTGCAGCGCGGTGTGATAGTTTACAAAAGGGAGCACATTTTTGACTTGAAATGTGCAAATCTGTAAAAATAGCTTAATGAGGCGTCAATGTATGCATATAATCACATAGATTACAGGTGTAAAAAAAATATTTGGCAAACAATTGGGCTATATTCCCTAATACATACAGCAAGTAATATGACAGTTAACGCATTTGATTGTCGCGTTTATCATCCGGACAGCTCTATAACGCGCGGTCCACATTGCACCCACTATTATTTGATATGACCATTTATAGAAAGCTAGGTAAGTATTTTCATCAAAAATGTTATACGTTAATTAAATAAAAATGGTTTTGCCGTTAACAGCACCTAAATAAGCAGATAACAAAATGATTTATGTGGTTTTTTAATTAAAACAAGTGTGAAATATTAGGTGAATGATTACAAATAAGAAAATATTGGCATATCTTACTTATCTTACAATTATTTTCAAAGTGAAATTTTTGTGAAGATGAATAGATGTATGTATGGATGGATGAGTTTATTACTCTTTCACGCAAAAACTACTGGACAGATTTTGATACAATTTAGTATGGAAGTAGTTTAAGCTCTGGATTACTTATAAACCACTGTTTATCCAAAAAACCTAAATTTTTTTCCGTATGATACCGTAATTACGTGCGTAGAGACACAGGCCAAAGTTAGTTATACGTACAATATCACCTACTTAAGTTTGTTTGTGCAGTTATCAAGTGCGAGCATAAAATTCATTACACAATTACAAACAGAGCCATTAGCAACTCGATCGATCTTTGAAAGCCAATCTAGTATCGTAAAAAACTAACAAAAGTAGAACGAAGTAAAGCTAAGTAAATTTACAAAGAAATAGTGTAAGCTTGTTAACTGCAAATGAGAAAATAGACACAGACAATATCAACAGTAACTTAACATTTAACAACGAATAAATATTTTATTCAGTCAAAACCTCCGGGCTAAAAGCAGTACCTACTTATGTCTTTTATACTTTACAAGTGATGCATTTTGCGAAATGTATTTTAAATTTACTTTTATTGCGAAAGAAGTTATAGAACTTCGAATTCTTCAAGGAATAGAAGCGGAATAAAATCTGTGTTTTATAGCTATTTGATTTTATTTTTAAACATTTATACTGACTGACATCCGTATGCATTTCCTGGTATTATGAAAGAGATAGGTATTTAACTCGTTCCTCCCGAGTTTTAACTAGTATGCTAATATCTAATTGTCTGTTCTTATTAATATTATAAAGATTAAAGTTTTTTGTTTGTTTGTTTGCTTGAAACTACTCGACTATTGTCGTTTCAGCCTAGCGACGTCCACTACAGGAAATAGGCCTCCCCCATAAATTTCCCGTGTGGCCCGTCGTTCGCTGTCTGTATCCACCAACTCCCTGTGACTTTTCTCAAGTCATCTGTCTACCTGGTCGTCCTACGCTTTGACGTCCAGTTCGTGGTCTCCACTCGAGAACCTTTCGGCCCCAGCGGCCATGGGTTCTACGAGCTATATGTCCATCCCATTGCCACTTTAACTTGCTAATGCGCTGGGCTATGTCGGTAATTTTAGTTTTGCTACAGATTTCCTTATTTCTAATTCTATCATTAATTATTATATTAACTGTTAATTGTTCAAAATTTGTTACTTGCTGTCAAATATTTATAGATGCGTTTTACCTGTTTGATTACTCCAAAAAAATAGGCTGGCCCCATTAAGTAGGTAGGTGTAGTTGTAGGAGTGGTGTAGACGTTGAAAGTGTATGTATAAGAGTAGATGTAGGCATAGGTTGTAGTTGTAGGTATAGGAACAGTCCTAACTGTAGGTGTAGTTACTTATTTATTCCACTAAGACAGAAGACGGGACAGCTAGAAATGTAATAAATGGCAATCTCGCAGTAGCCAACGACTAAATATTCTAAAATCAATTACGGTGTTCAGTTTGACCATGTCAGCGTAGTCCTCCATATTATTTGTCTTCAATTCATCGTATATCAATAACCGGAATACTCACCGGGACCGTTGTTCGAAATTCAAACGATTACCATAATGCATTCAGAGCTAGTGTGGACAATAAGAGGAAATAGTCATAAATTCTCGTTTTAACCCCCAAGTGTATAGTATGGAAAAACCCCATCGGACAATTTTCCATTATCCGGACATCTTTTGTCGTGTGGTCAAGTTTTATGGCCAGCCGTGACATCGTAACTTCTTATTAAATCGAAGAGGAAACTCTATGCCGTAATTGTTTTGGACACAATGGAGTCTGGTAATTTTAAAAGTTTTCCGTTTTTATTACAAAGTTGTCGTCAGCTTACTGTCGACCACTGCCGAACGTAGGCCTTCCCAATGGGCGCCAACCATCCCGATCTTGGGCAGCCTTCATCCAACCGCTGCCATCCACCTTCTTCAAATTGTCGGTCTATCGTGCCGCAGGATGTCCTACACTACGTATGTCTATAAAGGTAGGTAGGGTCTTATGACGTAATAAGAGGTACGGTCTTATCAATAAAGATAAATACTTAAACTTACCAGTTCCCTCGATCAAAGATAACCGTAACCGGACAGGATAGAATCAGGTACGAGATAGGTAATTTATATCTATCAACTGAAACAAAGAATCTATCAAACCCACAAGTGTTCATTTATTCTCGAACAAAAACTTATCTCGTTTATGAAGTCAATTTAATAAAAATAAAAGTAATATATTTACTAGCAAAAGGGGCGTTTAGAAACTAGTGAAGGGGAAAACGACGGAAGAAAAATGAATGATTACAGCAAAAAGGGCCATCAAAACGAATGATAAACGAGCTTAATCCCGGACATATCCTTGTTTTATTACCGCGGGCCGATTGTAAAAACGTATTAGTGGCCACTATTGTCCTATCTGGTGCGACGGTTATTTTATTTACCATGGATATGTCCAATTTTTAATGATATCTGTGACTCAGTGGTTGAGCGCGTCGATGCTCAAGCGCGCGAGTTCGAATCCCGCCGAAGGAACAAAAAAATTGCTGTGTTCCTGGATGTGTATAATATAAATACAAAATCTTAAATATGTCTATATTAAAAGTATTTAATTTATTTATATTATCTGGTACCCGTAACACAAGGTCTACGGGAACTTAGCATAGGGACCAGATTGACTATAATTATTATATATATAATAATTAATATTAATCTTTCTTAATAACACAATTGCATGCTAAATTATTCACAAAAAAAAGGAACCAGTAGTTTAAAAGTTTGAACATAATAAGCAGGCAGATGTAGGTAAAAGTGAAATTAAATTATGTGTACAAATTTTTAAGCTCATATGTTGAAGAACCTTATTGTTTGTTAAGCACAAACAGACTTACTTATCATTTATTACTTCGGATTCACTGTAACGAACAATAACTAATTAGTGAAATGTTAATTAAGACATGGAAATGCTGAACTTTTTCATTGCTCTTTTCCTGGCCGAGAAATTTTCAATTGTAAGGCTTTCTCATTTGTAACACTTTATCTAAATGGTTTTTTTTTTTTCTACGCACTTAATGTCAAAAGCCATTAATCATTAGCCAAGTGATTTATTTATTGCTTAAACATGCCGCAACAATGAAAACACAATTAATAACGTTTAAAGTGACGCAGTTAGGCAATCAGAAAAAGTATGTACTTGGAACTTTGCAGATGGCTTTAAGAAAAATAAATGTAGTCTTAGAAGTAGTTTCAGCTTCTATTAAAGTTTAGGTAATAACTGCTTTTATCTATTGGCTGTATACTGGCTGTGTCTCAGAAATTTGAAGTTCAACATTTTTTATGCATACCTTAAGGCAAGGTCATAGCCTACTTTGTCATTGCCCGTCACCTAGTCAGAGTTCAATTATGAAGTGGAAAAAATTATGGGATGCATAAAGTTCACGATCCTTGACAGGTACTGAACCGTACACATTTTGGAATATTATATAATATGGTTCTGTACAAAATTTTACGTGAATATATATAATTAATATAAATAATATATTTTAACATAAACCGAACACATTTGTAAAATATTTTAAAAGATGTTTAAAAAAGCTAGCAAGGTGCAACCACTGGCTTCTACACGAGTATAGAAAATAATACGATGCAAAAGAGAATCTTATTACAATGTGCATACGAGTAGTGTAAATCATTTTATTTTTGAGCTTGGTCTTTGCCTTAAAATGTTTACATTAACTCAATATAACCTAGAAAAAATATTAACCTAATCGATAAACGATAACCTGTGATGACTTGCGATTTTAATTTACCCATACAAATTACAAGGGGACAACCCTTAGACCTGCAATAAATGTTTCATTTGTCGTTTTATATGTGTTTATTTTTAATTTATTACTATAAAATCAAGTTACAAATTTTTACCCTACTACATCGAAGCCTGAAGGGTAATTATTTTGGCAGTATATGTATGTTTGTTCCACTATAGCGCCTAAACTACTGGTCCGATTTAAATGAATGAGGTGTGAATGGTTTCATAATAATAGCCCGGGTAACATAGACCATATAATAATAGGGGATCGGACTTTTATTAAATTGCATAAATGAATAGTACCTACTCTTAAATATGAGTAACTTCTCAAAAGAAACAGTATATCAAAAGTCAATAATATTTTCAAATGTACTACAGTAATTTGTATACTAAATTCCGCAAGTTTCGTAAAAACGCTCCATACTAAAGTCGTATTGTCGAGTGACTTCACTCGTGGATGTATGAAGTATACAACTGCAGGAATCTCCGAACTTAAGTTCATACTTATCATAATAAATATTTATGTAAAATATGATGTAAGTAAACGAATGATGTAGGTTTTGTTTACTAATTTAGCAAAAAATATTCGTCCTTTTTAGATGTATTTAATTAGTAAACTACACATAAAATAATATATTTTTACATTTATTAAGTATTTATGCCTCAATGCCTCAATATTTTTGAGTATATTAATGAAACTAAATTTATAGTTACAGTTTTTTTTGTAAAAATTGTCTTATATCGAACACAGACAATCTGCAGGGGTAATGGTGAAGGACCGTCCTCATTAATAAGGCTAGGGCTTCCGTTAACCCTTATTAAACTGAGGGAGAGCCCACGAGTGTCTTGACGACCCAGGCCGGGGTGAACATGAAAGCACCAACCCCTTTTTGTCCGAAGAGGGAAAAATCAGATACAGCGAGGTGTCATTACACATCTTTGTGAAAGATCTTTATAGTAAATAATATCATAGTCGACTTTTTACAAGGGTTAGAAGGGAAACTTTTGACAAGGAAGCATAACATAAAAAAACAACCAAGTGCGAGTCGGACTCGCGCACCGAGGTAGGCTACAAACCTGTAATGATTTTGGTTACATCTTAAACGTATTGTAGATTATTTGATATTAATTTCAATTTAATATATCTACGCGTTCATGAGGAAAGGGGTAGTAGGTTTTAAATTATTTTTACTATATGTTGTAACTAAAAATTTACAGTTTTCGTAATTTTTCCTTTATTTGTGCTATAATATGTTGCTTCGTGCCGAATTTCAAGATTCTGAGTTCATGGGAAGTACCCTGTAGGTTTTGAGTTTGCAAGTGTCGAAAATTTGGGCATTAACGGCTGTATCTTTTGATTGCGTTGGCTTAGAAGTTTGATTTTTCACAGATCCAAGGGACCGTAGACTTTAGTATTAGATATAAATTCCAGCATGATACCTTCACGCGTTCCTGAGAAAAGGGGTCTTGACAGACATTCGGAGCGACAAAGTGATCCTATAAGGGTTTCGAATTTCCTTTCGAGGTACGGAACACTAAAAACAGTAAGTGTCGTTTGTTTTAGAAAGCAATTACAATACAAACATATCTATGGATGCTTCACAACACGTCCAGATGGACACGTAGTAAGCACTCGAATAACATTGTGTTACGACTTTACGAGGGCCAGAGAAGGGGCAGGTTTTTTTTTTTAATTTTTAATATTATACTTAAGCCTATTTAGTATGTTTATTAAATAATGCACGTCATAAAACACATCTAGGGTCCAGAAATATATTTAAAAACTTTTATTTAATCGACGAGATGCAAACCCGCGATCTCCGGCTTCAGCGCCGACGCATAACATTTTTATATTTTTTGTGGTACGTACCGAATTGTAGTTTAATGATAGTCACAAAAAATATTTTACTGTTACATTAAAAATGATAATAAGGAAAATATTTAAATCAAGTTTTAAAAATGATTGCAATATGAAATGAAAATTACTCGTGCTCCCGTATTGCTTTATCATAGTTTATCGCGCAATGTTCATTCAACGAAAACGAAATGTATTTGGACGACACAGAAACCAAAATAAAACGACCAAAAAGCAATAACATCGTTTTTAATTATTCCCCGATCGTCACATTCAATATTTCGGCATAAGCATCATAATCTTCTACACATCCATTCACATTTTTTTCGCGTTAATGTGAAGAAAATGATGAATAATATCCAAATTCCTCAGAATCTGAGAACCTTACCAGAGTTTTAATACTTAAGAATTTTTTACAGCATAGCGGTTCAAGCGCATCACTGATATGCGATCGATTGTAACTATCTGTTATTTTAGAAACGAATACTAGCTAGCAAGAGCCTTTAGTCAAGATGCATTCGATTATTTCGATGACAAAGTTCGAAATCAAAAATGTATGGGAATTGACATAAGTCATCGTTAAGTGACATGTCGCTTACGATGCCTTATGTCAAATCTCATATATTTTGTTTTCGAACTTCGCCGTCGTAATTATAGAATGCGTCTTGACTAGAGGCCAAGGTTTTGCCAAACGTGAGAAATGTATCCACGAATACGCCACGACAGTGATAACGTAAGTCTGCTGCTGTATGTCTGTCTGCTGCTGTGGGCCTAGCAGGAACATTTGACTGCGGCGTAAACGTTCCGCAATACTTAACCTGGCGGGAGTGTAGTGAACAATGTAACAAGAACTTTGTGGTGGGGTGTTATCCACCCTAATACAAATTTGGCTATAAAACTTGTTCCTTAACCAAAACCACTACTTTTACTAAAATAAGTAATAGCTATATTATAATGTATCCAAAATTTAATATTTTCACAATTTTCACAATATTTATTAATAGGTAAAACAAAGTACTATGAGTTTTTGTAGAAAAATTTTACCCTCTTTGAAACAAATATAAAGGAGCTAAATATGTCTTGTAAAAACATAAATGTATGGTACAAATATACATGAAATAAGTATTTTTTTTTATTTCAAGAAGTTACAGAAAATAATTGGGAACTGACATTAAAATCAGTGCAATTTTTGCTAATCAAAAGTTTCTAATAATTTTGTATGAACATTCTACATATCCAACAAAATATATTTTCAGTTCAATCAATTTGTTACTTCAGATTTTCGTGACAAAGCCATGGCAAAATTTTGGGCGAAATTTGTTTATTTTGCATTGTTACTCTAAGTTACTAGGAAAATTGTATTATTTTTAAAAGCAAATATATTTATTAACTCATTAGAAATAACTAAGACGAAAATAATTTAAAGTTGCACAACATAGATTGTAATTTTTGTAACGAAAGTAACACCAACTATGTGGTGGGGCTTAATACATACCAGCTCAGTTTGCAAACGTATAACTATAAAACATAGGCTGGTCAAACGTTGCGATCACGTCACTATTTTGTCCAATAGCTCTTTTACTCCAGCTACTCAAAGCAATAACAATTTTTAGGTCACACACAGAAAATACACGAAAATGAGTAAGGTCTGGGATGTGATCGACCCCACCACGCTCACCGCGGGTTAAGGAACCCTTATAGTTAAGTTCTATAGAAGATATAAACTTGTAAGTTTCCATACTGATAAATCATGCCTATGTCCTTCCCCGTGGTCTATTCTATATCTGTGCCAAATTTCATCACAATCGGTCCAGTTGTTTCGGAGCCTATTCGATGCAAACAAACAAACAAACTTTTCCTCTTTTTTATATTAGTATAGATTGTTGCACGACGAAAGAAAAAATAAGATTAAAAAGGGAATAATATATAACTTAAAAATGTGCGCAGGGATAAGACCTAGCTAGATTAAATTTTCTCCCAAAATACTCTCTGTAAAAAAATTTTATTAGGTCAATAGAGAAGCATATTAATGCTTCTCTATTCTATATCCATCGTTTGCCTTAATCTCTTTGGAGGTCAAAATGATTAATTATGAATTGTATATTTTGTTTAAGGCTTAAAATGTAAAACAATGTCGGTTAAACTCGAAAATCTTTACAAGCAAAATTTCCTTTATGACTTCCGAGTCAAATATTTTAACCGAGATAATTTTATCGTCCGCCTACATTTGCGAAAATCTCATTAAAGTTCTTCATTATTTCACTGCGAAACTCTTTCAATAACCCCCCAAAGTTCCTTGGATATTTAAACGTTTTGAATAATTCATTGGAAAGTTTGTTTAACTGTTTATGGGCCGCAACTAATCGCAAACAATCATTTATAACACAAATCGTACCTTCAATTAATTAAGTGCTTCAAGTTTTTCCAAAATTAATTTTGTGTCGAAATATTATTTTGTTTCTTTGCATTGTGCTATCGTCTGCATTGCATTCACAGCTGATCATGACAAATTAATTTTATCGACACACTGCATTTTAATAAGCCTTTATCGTATTTAAAGAATGCTGTCTTGGCGACAAGGTAGAAAGTTGCTTAAACACTTTACACAGTTATTAATGCTTAAAAAATGTAAGGAATCTTTTATATTTGCTACTCTCTTATCTTATAAAACAAAGTTATCCGTGAGTTAGTATTCCATACATCCAGTAGGCAATATTCAGAAAAAGTCCGTCACAAGTGTGGGTACATGTTTTATGATCCAGCACGCATCGCTTGTGGCATGTGGACAGAACTGCGACACATGATTTAGGGGTTTCATTTCACTACACTTTGTTCCGCACTCAATTTCAGCTCAACCTACAATTACGAAGCATTAGCGAAAACGGTGGAAACGTTTAGAACTTTTATGTGAGGTGAGTTTGTTACGTAATTTTTATTTAGTTTATACTTTACTGCGCTTTTGTTGTCATAATTTTTTTAATTCCTACACAGTATACCCACACCGATTTTGGTGACGGTGGCCGGTGTAATTGAAACCAGGCCAGTTACGCAGGAGTAATTTTTATAGTGCCCATGTATGTGCGGAGTACACAAGAGACCTCTCTCTTGCTTTAGTCTCATAATCCTGTGGGATGGAATAACCGACACGACTGACGATTGATCAGGCGCAGGTCCGACGTTTTACATGCCCATCCGACGCATGGATCATCTTTCTTATCGACAATCAGGTAAATAAATATATTCTGTGAACCGCATTAAGATTTTCACACAAAAATAGAAAAAAAAACAATAAATTTTGTGGGTTCCCCATACTTAGAACTGAAACTCAATTTTTTTTTCATCAAACCCACACGTGTACCCCACACGTGTGGGTTTGATGAAAAAAAAATTGAGTTTCAGTTATCAAAAATGATAAACATAAACCTTATTCATATACCCTGAACCCATGAACGTAAAAAAAGGCGGACACCGCTTCAGTAATATGAATAATGAAGCAATCAAAGTAAGACGGCCGTATCGTAGCGACACGTGCCGCACGCACACATTCACAGCAAAGTAAGACGATCGGCCGCCAGTACGCCAATGATAATTATCCGTAAATCTCACAAAAACGTAAGTCTCCGCCATTGTTGGGCTTCACTCAAAGCTTAGCTCACCTTCCGACCGCCTTTTTTTTTACGTCCATGCCGTGAACCATTATTTTTATTACAAGTTTGTACGAAACCCTCGGTGCGCGAATCCAATTCGCACTTGGCCGGTTTTTGTAGTATTTGTTGCTATAGCGGCAACAGACATACATATTTTGTAAAATTTTCAACTGTCTAGCTATTGCACTTCTTGAAATATAGCCTGGTGACAGACGGACGGACAAACAGACAGCGAAGACTTAGTAATGGGGTCCCGTTTTTACCCTTTGCGTACGGAACCCTAATAATATGACTACCTACACATTTCTGTCTTTTTTCTCTTATTGCTTTTTTTACGCAGACAAAACGAAATACTCAGTTAATTAATAATACACATTATTAGCGAGCTCGTAAGCTTTATTGTGACATGAATAAGAAAATAACTCTGGCGAGGTGAATTTTTTCCTCGACGGATATATTACAATTTTACGAGGCCATACGTTACACTTTTAACCTTAACCTCCTTCTTACAGTCTCACATTCGTTGTAGTTATTGCTCTTACGCTGGGACTATAATATAATCCGGAATCCGGAATCGAGGAAAATTCGGAGCAGTGAAATTAGAACTCTGCGCTTATACAATAATAATAACTCCCCCGCACCGATTTCGGTGACGGTGGCCAGTTTCATTGAAACCAGGCCAGTTACGCAGGAGTAATTGTATATTGCCTAAGTGTGTGCACAGTACACAAGAGCACTCTCTCTTCCTTTATTCTCATTATCCAGTGGGACGGATAACCGACACGACTGACGAGAGATGAGGCGCAGGTCCAACTTTTTACATGCGCATCCGACGCATAGATCATCTTTCTTGTCCGACAAGCCTGCATTGTCCTAACCAAACTTGGAAATAACATTTTTTGTTATTCCAATGCGGGAATGGAACCCACGACCTCCGAATCGAGAGCCAATGCTCGAACTACTAGAGCATGGAGGCTAATACAATAGATAGTGTATTAATCGAACACATAATTGTCAATTCAAATGTCAATATCATATATGACAGCTCAACACTCGACACGTGCATTTTCAACTCTATTGTATTAGTGCAGCGTTCTATTTTCAGTGCTCTGGATTTTCTAGGGACCGCCGGATTCCGGATCGAACAACGTAATACGTTACGGGACTATAATCCACATGATGCGTATACGCCGATTTAAAGGTTTCTTAATTCGAACTTAAAATTAGGAAACACAATTTAATTGATGTTTTGTTGTAACTTGTAAATGAAATTTCGTTTTAGATATTTAACAATATATTCTGGTAATTTGTATCAACGGGTACTGTCATCAAGTTACTGCTAGACCAGGCATAAGATGGAAATCGCGTTCCAATAAACATAATATGTCAATTCATCTTCATTTTTCAACTTATTTAGATATCCAAAACACTTTAAGAAGACATTAACTTTTATGTCAACTCTCTTACTGAAGGGGGACCGAACAATATGAGAGACACATACTTAGTTAAATAGCTGATAAAACCCGTTCTCATTTAATCCTATCACATGGTGTTTTTCGCCAACACCGACGCCATTTTGTAAACGACTTGACAAAAGATAACGCCTCGCTCGTTTATCAAACCTATTTACTCACTCATAATGAGGTGAATGTTTTTACTAAAATCATATTCATTAGACCGTGGTTTGCAGATGTGTACCTAAGTAAGTTTAGACTAATTAACCAAATTTTAAATGCGCATCCGCACATTAAGAAAATTTCGACGTGTACCTCTAATACTAACTTTCGTAGGAATCAATAATACTAACTTTCCGTGAAATTCGATAAAAACACGAGATCTATACTCGTAGGTATGTATAGATTTTAATTTGTTTAATTTTTTATTTAAACTATGAAAAATCAGTGTTTGTGACAAAACTCCTCTGAAATGGTTTAACCAATTTTTGTCACAAATATACGGTAGGTGTAATCACTCAATATAATACGGCTAACGGCTAGGTAGATTAAACTAAAATATTATATTAAAACATATTAAATGATTAATCTAAAAAAGAGAAAGTAATAACCAATACACGAAAGTAGGTTATCTACTACCCGGCATGTTATATTTCAAAGGCTTAAAGTTAGGAAACTTTGAACTTTAGTCTAATTAATTCATACAGCCTTGTTAACAGTACAAATATTTTTCGAGAGGCGTGTATTAGCCGTGGAAATAGCAGAGCTGATCAGCCGGTAGATAATACGCCGCTGTAATTTATGGCGCAGATAAAAGGCGCGATGATTTAAGGAACGCAGATAATGCTAGCGATTTACAAGCGAAAATAGCTTGTAAACAATATTTTCGGTTTGTAAACTTCATTTCGTGTCATGCTGTTATTGTAAATGGAGTGTGAACTAGGTTTACGACACTTGTAATCCTATCCTTTAATAGAAAACATGATGTTAAAATGTGCTGAAAATGAGAAGTCGTGTTTCTCGACGACCACTGTGGCTTAGTGATTCAGTGCGTCGATGCTCAAGTTGAAGGTCGTTCGAATCCCGAGAAAAAGTTTTCTGTATTCCTGAGTCATGGATGTGTATTAAATAGGTATGTGTATAATACTGTCTAAACATACGAATATGTGTTATAAAAGTCTTCTAATACTATATAATATAATAAATATAAGATGCTGCGATACGAACAGTAATACATATATGGACACTCTAGCTACTCATGGTCTACTTCCATCGCACTCTCAGCCCACACGCCTTGACAGCTGCCTTGATCACGTTATGGTCAGATCGGATCGTAGGTCACAAACTTTTATCTTGGACACGTTTATCACCGACCATGCACCACTTTTATTTGCTTTGGAAAGTAGAGTCAAACGTAATGTAAAAAACGATTTTCGTACAAAAATAAATTATAAGAAATTAAATAATGATCTTGCATTGGCAGATTTTAGTCGGGTATATCTCTCCTCCGATGCAAATTTGGCCGCGGCTGCCTTTGTTGAAATCGTTTCTAACGCAGTCTCTACTAACTCTACAAAAGTACGAGTTCCCCATAAAAAGCGTCCTATTAAGCCATGGCTTACACCAGGTCTTGTACGATGCATCAGAAATCGTGATAGGTTGCATAAAAAAGCCAAATTAAACCCTAATAATCCTATTTTACAGATGACTTACTCTAGATATAGAAATTTTTGTAATAATTTGTTAAAAAAACTTAAAACTACATACGAACAAAACGAATTTAAAAAATTTAAAAATAATCCGAAAGGTATGTGGAGTACTATTAATAAAATAACATACTTAAAAAGGACAAATGCGCCACCAATCGACCTATTAAATATTTCCCAGAATTCTCACGACTCGCTGAATTATGTTAACAGTTATTTTGCAGAAATAGGTAAAACTTTAGCTAATGCGATATTACTTAAACGAAACACTAACTCGCCAAATCTAGTCAATAATCCCGAACAATATTCACAAAGAGATTCAATGGTACTAAGTGATGTGGATCACGCAGAAGTGGAAGCCATAATAAAAAATTTAAAAAATGATTGTGCAACAGGTGTAGATAATATCTCGACACTGGTTATAAAAAATGCCGCGACAAACTTGACATCCCCTATGACATTTTTATTTAATTTATGCTTCTCTACTGGTATTTTTCCAGAGATCCTCAAGCGTGCACTCGTTCATCCCATTCATAAGGGTGGTAGCAGGGATTGTGTAGGTAACTACAGACCTATTTCTGTTTTAACTATCGTTTCGAAGATCCTGGAAAAGCTTCTAAATACTAGGCTAATTGGGTTCTTAAGCAAGAATCGTATTATTGCTGAAAATCAATATGGTTTTTCTAAAGGTAAATCGACAGATGATGCTACTTTACACCTCACCGAAACGATAGCTAAATGCTTAGACAAGGGTGACAAAGTTTTAGGAGTGTTTTTGGACTTATCAAAGGCCTTCGACACGGTCTCTGTGCCACTTTTATTGAATAAGTTAAAATCTATCGGGGTGCGTGGTGTTGTTTTGGATATTTTTCAGGACTACCTTTCGGAACGCTCTCAGTGTGTAAAGATAGGAGAATTTCTGAGCAGTCCCACTCGACTCTCTTACGGTGTGCCGCAGGGAAGTGTTTTAGGACCCACCCTGTTCCTTATATATGTAAATACCTTATGTACTCTCAAGCTAAATAACTGCGACATTTTCGCATATGCTGATGACACGGCCTTGATTGTGTATGGGGGTAGTTGGGAGGAGGTTAAGCTTCATACAGAGGTTGCTCTCAGAGAGATTATGAAGTGGTTAGATATTAATTTGTTAACCTTGAACCTGGACAAAACCAAATATATACCATTTTCTGCACGCTCTAATCCTAAACTACCAGAGAATTTTTGTATTGTGGCCCATACCTGTGCTGGTAATGTCTGTCATTGTTCCAACTTAACGTTAGTAACCAATATTAAATATCTAGGACTTGTCCTAGACAACAATCTCTGTTGGTCTTCCCACATACAAACTCTTACATCCCGCATAAGAAGGCTGATCCCTGTCTTTCGCAAACTAAGGAGCTCAGCAGATATCAATACGTTAAGGTGTGCATACTTTGCTCTCGCGCAATCTCTTATACAATACTGCATTATCACATGGGGAGGGTGTGGAACCCGTACTTTACTGCCACTGGAGCGTGCTCAGCGCGCTATCTTAAAGGTCATCTATGGGTATCCTCGTCGCTATAGTACTCATCTTCTATATAAAGAGTCTGAGGTGCTCACGGTTAGGCAATTGTTTATCATGAGTGCAATTCTTCGTAAGCATAGAGAGCTTCCCTACGTACAACCTAGCAAACGAAGTACATGGAAAATTTGTTCGACAGTTCGTCACCGGACCGCACTTGCTAGGCGACAATTCTACGTCATCTCCTCTCACCTCTACAATACAGCGAATAAACATAGTACTTTATATCCTCTTACATTGAGCAAATGCAAACGAGTTATTTTAAATTGGTTAGTTACTTTAGATTATAATAGTACTGAAAAATGTTTACAAAATCCATATACATAATAACATCCCTATGAATATACAATATATACACACACACTACACAACACACATATAAACACACACACACATTCACACACAAACAACACATTGCATGGTACCATCTTGGAATTTACTAATATTTTTGTTATGTTAACTTAATTCAATTATGTTTGAATGTATTTATTTACCTGTATTAGTTCAACAGTCATATTGTACTTGTATTTTAAGGCTTTTTCCTAGCTCCTTGAGCCGAAAACTCAGGCAGCTGTGACACAGTTAATACTAGTACGGCTGCCGATGTTACCTTTATAGTCTACCTTGTG
Organism: Glaucopsyche alexis; assembly: GCA_905404095.1. Classification (NCBI taxonomy): domain Eukaryota; kingdom Metazoa; phylum Arthropoda; class Insecta; order Lepidoptera; family Lycaenidae; genus Glaucopsyche; species Glaucopsyche alexis. The sequence goes on from FR990045.1 coordinate 22,092,034, forward strand.
GAAATGTCTTTGTTAATTGCTAAACTGTATTTTGTATTATTAAATTTGAATAATAAATAAATAAATAAATAAATAAATACATAAAATTGTATTGCTTTCTTTTTAGTATATTATTAAAACTTACAATCATAGTTTAAGTCGATGAACTATTATACTTGTAATAGCACGTGAAGTATCCACTACAATTTGTAACGTAGCCGGAGAGTTGCGGTATTCTGTTACGTGTAATTAAGTTCAGTATTCTTAGTTCCACATGGTCAGTTCGTGTTGCTGACGATAAGTGCTTTCTTGCACGAAAACGCCGCATTTGGAGTTTCTTGTGTGTAACTGGGTTATAAAAGTAAGGTAATATTTACATAAGTGTTACACATCATCGATATTTATTTACTTGTATTATGTATATAATAAAGGTTTATCCAATAATTAAAACCGTTAAACTTGGAAGGCTAAATTCGGATGAAGCGTTAAACTGCTATCAGATGGACTGCATCGCAACAAAATCCATCCAGTGTAGCGCATAGTAATTGAAGTCACATATGTATGCAGTTAATATTGACTTCACATGACTGTAGCCAACCGCGTGAAGTTGATTTCTTGAATGAACGAAGCGAAACGTGCGACAGCATGCAGTTGAATATATCCGTCCAAAAATTCTTAGGCTGCCAGCCTAAGTATTTGATTTTTTCCGGAAACCCAGATTGCATAAGTTATCACTTCTGTAATAGCAATACTTGTGTTATTGCGACAGTTCCTACCTTCATCTCGGCAAATTGGCGAAAACATAACACTTTGAAGTAACACAAAAAAAATATTACAAACCACAAGAATGCATGTATTATCCCAGTAACAAAATACACGTAGAAGTTTCTTTGAAGTTACAAAGAAAAAATAACAACAGGAGATCAAACAAAAAGGTGATCGCGAGCAAGGACAGCTCCTGGGCCAAGATAACGCGCGTCTGTACTCATTTGTAACCGGCTTAAATGGAACTTTTTCATCTTCACTTTTTCCGCGTCAGTTATTTTTCTGACTCACTATAATTATTGCTGAACATAGAAATTGAATTAAACTGATTGGATTTACTATATTAGTATAATAATTATTATAAATATGGACTCTAACAACCACGTCAATCTGGCACCTGTTCTGGCGTAAGTTCTCGAAGAACTACTGATACCAGACAAAGGAAATATAATTATTTAATGTTTTATTGTAAACATAATATATTTTAGATTTTTATTACATTATAAACATATTTAAAACACATATATGACCCAGGAACACAGTAAACTTGTTTCCTTTCGGCTAGATTCGAACCCGCGATCTCCGGCTTGAGCGCCGACGCGTGCCACAGAAGTTGTCGATAACAATATAAAGACATAAGAACAGTACTTATTTAAGGTTGTCACTAGTTTTTTTGTTCGTATTAAGACCACGTAGGTTCTCAATTATTATATTTTTGTAATTTTTTTGAACAAGACAGTTTCATTCTTGCTATGATAAAAACATATCAATAAATAACAGAATAGAAATAAACCAAGAAAATTGAAATTCACTTAAATGAAATAAGCTTATAAAATAAAATTTTAACGTGGCATCAAACATGGAGCGAACATTTTATTTCTCCTTTACGTATGCAATATAAAAGAGCGCTGGGAATTTTTTATTGCCGCCGAATGATGCAGGTTCAGACGCACGTACATCGCCAATAAAACCAAATGACTCAATCATAAAACGGGTTGAATATTGATTCGCCATGACAATGACTGCGTTCCTCAAAACACCCGCCTTGATCGCATTAGCGAAACGCCGTGGAAATATTATAAGCCAAATTCAACTGTATGTACAGTAGTTAGAGTTCAATCTGCGAGAGCTTAGATTCAGGAATCGTCTGTGTTGCTTAATCTAAACGCGTGCAAATATGAACTTAATCTTGTGAGCGAAAGGATTACTTTTGTTTGCCATAATTTAAGTCTAGTACCATATTCTTATACTCAGACGGTTGAGTTTACGCGGTATGCCTTTACATTTTACGTAAGGGCGTAATAATATGATCATGATTATTGTAAAAGTGTCATTTACACACAATTTTAAAGTAAATAAATATCTGATATTGTAAAATATTATCAGCGACTTCTGAGATTGTAATTCAAGTATAAAATCCTCTTTTACTAAGAGCTTTTGAGCTTATAAACTACCACCTTTATTCATTACTAGCTGTTGCCCGCAGCTCCGCCCGCGTAAATATAGTTTTTTCGCGATCACGGGTATGTGGCTGATGCAAAAAAATAGATAAAAACAATCCTTGATGCGGATTATATACCATGCTAAAATTTCAGCTCGATCGGTGCAGAACTTTTTGAGTTTTGAAGCGTTCACAAATCAACATAACTTTTTATATATATATATAGACTAGCTGGTGTCCACAACTTCATTTGCCTGAAACTAATGGAAATTAATTTATCTAAACGGAACCCTGAGATAATAGTAGCTTAAGTTACCTGCTCCTTATAACATCATCTATCTATCTTATAACTCTGGTCGTAATCGGTCCAGCCGTTTCAGAAATTACCCGAAAAAAAAAACCAGATAAACAGATAGATGGACGGGAAGAGAAAAATTTTAAATTGGATTTTTTTGTGTAGGAACTGTATATATACCTACTACCATATTTTTTAGTGCACAGCTGTTGAAATTACAAACAGACGGCTCAATTTTATTTATTGTATAGGTATGTATTTAATCAATTTGTTGATAAAAGTAAGTAAAGTGAATCGAGTTGATAAAGGTAATTAATGTTTCTCTACATTTATATAGAACTAGCTGACCCGGCAAACTTTGTTCTACCTTAGAGGCAATAAATGAGCAGATTTTGGATTTCATTAAGTGCAATTTTTCATTAGGATAATAGGTAGATATAATAAAAAGAAATCAATTATTTTAATGATTGTTAAAATGGGCCATGTATTTTGGTGCATGGGTTGCAATCTTCAGTAAAGCATCTTGTAATAGACGACATTTTTTGTTTTATTATCAGGCGCAAGAATAAATAACGCAGATGGTCTTCCAATCCGTGAATATGCCACATATAATTGAACAGGTGAAAAAAATGGATTTTGTCTACAAAACTTCCTCACCTTCGAATTTTCCTTTGAGTATCGTCGCGTTAATCACATTATTTGTAAATCCCTAAATCCCCTATTTACTAAATCCCCAAACATATTTTTCTGCGATAAATAGTAGCCTATGCTCTTCCTCGTAGTCTACTCTATGTCTGTGACAATTTTCATGATGATCGTTTAAGTAGTTTTACGTAAAAGTGTAAATACAGTTGTCCACAGGAACCGTACATTTCCCGCGATAAAAAGTAGCCTATGTCCTTCCCAGTGGTCTACTTTATATCTGTACCAAATTTCATGATGATCGGTTAAGTAGTTTTTACGTAAAAGCGTAAATACAGTATTCCACGGGAACCGTACATTTTCTGCAATAAAAAGTAGCCTATGTCCTTTCCCGTGCTCTACTTTATATCTGTGCAAAATTTCATGATGATCGGGTAAGTAGTTACGTAAAAGCTTAAATACAGTATTCCACGGGAACCGTACATTTTTATGCAATAAAGAGTAACCTATGTTCTTCCTCGTAGTCTACTTTATATCAGCGCCAAATTTCATGATGATCGGTTAAGTAGTTTTTACGTTAAAGCGTAAATACAGTATTCCACGGGAACCGTACATTTTCTGCAATAAAAAGTAACCTATGTCCTTTCCCGTGCTCTACTTTATATCTGTGCAAAATTTAATGATGATCGGTTAAGTAGTTTTTACGTAAAAGCGTAAATACAGTATTCCACGGGAACCGTACATTTTCTGCAATAAAAAGTAGCCTTTGTCCTTTCCCGTACTCTACTTTATATCTGTGCAAAATTTCATGATAATCGGTTAAGTATTTTTTACGTAAAAGCGTAAATACAATATTCCACGGGAATCGTACATTTTCTGCAATAAAAAGTAGCCTATGTCCTTTCCCGTGCTCTACTTTATATCTGTGCAAAATTTCATGATGATCGGTTAAGTAGTTTTTACGTAAAAGCGTAAATACAGTATTCCACGGGAACCGTACATTTTCTGCAATAAAAAGTAGCCTTTGTCCTTTCCCGTACTCTACTTTATATCTGTGCAAAATTTCATGATAATCGGTTAAGTAGTTTTTACGTAAAAGCGTAAATACAATATTCCACGGGAATCGTACATTTTCTGCAATAAAAAGTAGCCTATGTCCTTTTCCGTGCTCTACTTTATATCTGTGCAAAATTTCATGATGATCGGGTAAGTAGTTACGTAAAAGCATAAATACAGTATTTCACGGGAACCGTACATTTTTATGCAATAAAAAGTAACCTATGTTCTTCCTCGTAGTCTACTTTATATCCGTGCCAAATTTCATGATTATCGGTTAAGTAGTTTTTACGTAAAAGCGTAAATACAGTATTCCACGGGAACCGCACATTTTACCGCGATAAATAGTATCCTATGTCCTTTTCCTGGTTCTAAGCTACCTCCCTACCAATTTTCAGCCAAATCGGTTCAGCCGTTCTTGAGTTATAAATGGTGTAACTAACACGACTTTCTTTTATATATATAGATTCCATTGAGAAGTGAAAAATAAATAAGCATAATATTTTATACCGTAAGTAAGTCAGTAAGCTTACCTACCTAATATTTACAATAATGGGTATCCAAAATGAGATTCACTGCAACATTAGAACTTATAAAGGCGAATTTAAAACCAAACCTACGCAAATCCAGCATTCACCGCGATTTATTTACATTTGCGTTAATAACAGCGCGAAACAAATTCCAACCCTCTATTTTTACGTTAGCAGAACTTTAGGCGGCATTAAAATGAATAGCCGACATTTTTATTACATAGAGACCGTAATATGTAGTCGTATAAAATCCTATTCATTCGCAAGAACGTTATTTGTAACACACAGACACGACGATGCCGCTGACGCTATTAAAATGGAATAATGAAACACCTGCGGTTTTCGTCTACACGCCGCGCCGCTGAATTGCTGCATACTCCTTTTTCGTCGTCGCATTGAAACATCTTGACTTAAACGGGTAAGCGACACAAAGCGACTTGAATTATGGCGCACACGCCGCCACTATTTACTTGAGGTTTCTGTTTTGTTTTAGTACTTACATGATTTACTATTTATTGATTGTGCGAATACTTTAATTTTTTGATGCAAATAGATGTGTTGATTAAAAAATTGAAATAAATAAACTGTAGTTACTTATTACAGGCTGGATCAGAGAAGTCGTCATTACATAATAAATAAGTACCTCTTAATTTTATGTTCCATATTCTTACTTAGCACCCTTATAATATTATGTTTCATATTATGTTATAAATAATTTGATACAAATATTTGTTTTCTTTTACCTGAGCAGTAAATCGCGAATAAGTTGCAAAGTTGTCACCCTCCATATTTTTCATACAACTTGAAAACAAATATTGAACGCTGAAATTTCAGACAAAGTTTTCATTCGGCCATAACTTTTTACGACTAGACAGTGTAAACAGTGTGAGTCGCAATCCGCGAGCCCTAACTCGCTACATTCAAAGTATTCAAAGTATTCATATCAAGGGTTTTGATTTAGGATAATTTAACACAATAAACATGATATTATTTAGTTACTAAAACTGGATTTTTTTAGGGACTACCCTAGTTGATAGTAATATTTTGTTTACTTAGTAAACATATTTTTTAGTTTAAAGATGTCTAATTGATGAAAAGACATTTTATTATTTGTAAGCAATGCTTGGTATTAAAATCAACATAAAATGCCACTAATATTGAATATTCACTTATATGAAACTTTGTCATCCAGGTCACTAGTGATATTACAATCCAGATACACAATAATTTAATCATATGCGCAGGTGAAAAGGGGAATATTTCGTAGATTTTATTTCTGTCTCCGGCGAGGTGGAAGCGTGGCGCAGCGAAATTTCAGCCTGATCACATTTACTCGTTGGTGCGTGAATCTGTGGCGAAAAAAGCGATGTCTTTTTTATTAATATTGAATATTTTATATGTGAACACTAATATTAATTAAATAAATGCACAGAATACCACAATTCGATCTGAAGGGAAAAGTTCACTGTATAATGACTAAGACGAATACTTTTAAATTTGATAAGTTAATAATAAAGTATTTAAATAATATTAATTTACCCATATTTGAGATGTTCTAGAAATGTATGAGGCTTGGGCTAGCACTATGTACATTGTACACTATATGTAAATATAGCTACATAATATAGTACCTGTTTCCAATTATTTGTTTTATTTAATTTCACTTCGTTTCAATGTACATTTAAAAAAACAAAGAAATTCAGAATTAAACAAAGAATGTCATTTTGATAATGACATGACTTTTGGCAAAGATAGACGTATGACATTCAAGAAGACGTCTCTTCCTAAAACTGTCAAAAGTCAAGTCAAAACAACTGTCATGGCCGCCCTAAAAATAGGGTTCTCGCAATAAAAAACTCTTCAAATAATCACTTTTCTACGCATTTATTCTTCAAATTATTATTATTATTTGTATTTTTAAGAAATTCTCATATTTTTTTCCTATTTACCTATGTAGTGTACATAGAGCTGGCCCAAAATCAAACATCTCTTTTAATTTTAATACGTGAAGCAAAAACTTTCAGTAGGTACAGTTTTACGATTACTGTTCAAACGGAAGTTAAATTTAGAAACGAAGTTAAAGAAAATATACGGCACAGTTAAATTTCTTCACTTCTTTATTCACCCACACTACCGCGCATAATTTTTTTTTATATAAGAGGCAAAATAATATTTAAAAAGTTCAAACTTAAAAGTATATAAATTATTATGAGCTAATTTCGACCGACTGGGTGACTTCTAGTATAATATCAAACTCCTAGGTAGGATAAAAATCTCTAGATTTCTGCAGCTACATACAATTTTTTGACAAAGTTACACTAAAGCTGAATAAACTTTACATGTTCGTGTTGTAAATAAAATATTTTGTACTGGCGATTCCATAGAGAGTAAGAGCATTACATAGTAACAAAGCACATATAATATAGAGCTTGGCAATCCTCTATTATCTGCGACGTAATCGAATCTTACTGATAATGCGTGGGTATAATAATATTATACTGTATGTGGGTCTAATTTATTTGACACGTGTTTGATTTTCATACTATTTTTAATGGTGTTAAGCCAGCAAAAGATCGGATGAATTAAAGACAAGCAATTACCAGCGTTCATTGAACCAAAGTCTCCCGGTACCCTACTCACTTGGCGAAACCCACGCAAGCGTTATTTCACACTGGTTTTTTGTAAGTTTTTTTTTTATGAAATGGACGACGAAACGAGCAGACAGTTCGGCTGATAGTAAGCGAATACCGCACAGTTCACACCAAAACAAGATAATCAACGCAGCGCTGCATTTTTAAGATAGCAATTCAAAATTGTACTTTATTCACTATAATTTTTATCTATGGACGCTTTACACCACGTCAATCTGATCATGGGTAATTTCTCGAAGATCTTGTGTTACGGGTACCAGACAACGGAAATATATATTTAATAATTTTATACTATACACATATTTAAGATTTTTAATATATTATACACATATTTAATACACGTCCATGACCCAGGAACACAGAAAAACTTCTTGTTCCTTCGGTGGGAATTGAACCCGCGACCCCCGCCTTGAGCACCAACACGCTCAACCAACTGAGCCACAGAGGTCGTCAAAACAAGACATACACAACAGCTAGACAAGAAGGTACACGTTTAATTGCAATAGTTCGGATGTCAAACTGCACCGCTCAGCATAGCGCGGCACCGCTCCTGCAATGAAACGTATATCTTCTTGTGTACTGTATAAAGTTCAATGTTTAATCACTATTTTAAAAAATACTGCGCCGCGAAGCGTATCGTCTTGTAACGGTGTGAACTAACCCTTAGACGTAATTTACAGTCAGATCCACAGGCTGAGTGGTGGCATAATCACGCACGCTCGCCAAAAAGGCAAAGGAGATTTTATTCCTTTGCTATGTAACCTCCTTTTGTCGTACGTAACCATTTACGTTGTAGCAGCCAGTGTAGCACGTGCTATGTAGTGCTACGAAGTGCTACGAAGTGCTACACAGCACTGTTTAATATCAAGAAAACAACGAATGCGAGCCTATAGATAGATGCCTTACTTACGCTATTACTAAAACTACAAGAGCAATTTTTTTTGCGTCTTTGTACACAATATAACTGTAAAGGTACTTAAAGTAATATTTAACACTCATCCCAAAGTGCTTAATTGGCAACCAAAAATAATACAAACTTAAAGGTGAAAGGGTTGAATTAAGGACAATTTAGAATTTATGTAAGACCTGAAATTAATTTAATTAAAGTAACCTGATTTTCATTAAATGATCCTCAAAAGGTTCACCAAATATTTTACCTTTACGTTACGTAAACGTAAGTGCGTACTTCAATAATCTTCTTATATTACTTGACTACATTTTTCCTTCAGCTTGACGGGAGGAGAGTGATACTTGATCCATAAGGGAGACTAGGTACATTTAATTTACAGAGCATGCACGCTTAAAATTTAATTAAAATGTAGGTACTTTTATAGTGGCTATGCTGGGAGCATACGACACCAGCTTACTTTTTCAAGTGAGTAGAATTTCGTAGTCCAATAAGGAGATAATGAAGGTTATATCAGAGTTTAAAAAACCTTCTAGGGATCTTGATCACCTATGCAATTTGAATTAAAGTGTATAGGGACTCAAGTGTATCACCTATGTAGGGGAAACGATTCCGTGTTAAGTTTTAATAGGTAAATTAGTAGATATTATTTCAACTGATTCCGTCGTAATAGGTAAATTAGTATTTTTTCAACTGATATTTTATTGGTCATCGAAGATTCTTGTAGCTTTATAAACTTTACGTATTCCAGTGTTAAATTGTTTCAAGTGGAACCTTTAGTAAGGAAATTAGGGTTAAAATCAAAAGGCGGGATCAAATGTCCCTATGATTTTAACTATATTTTATATATTTTCCGAAAAACTGTATATTTAGATTTAGAATTAATCCTAGTTCTACTAGGATTAATTCTTACTGTCCCAACTCTCGTATTTAAACTCGGTTACCGTGTTCGTTCTCGAAGTGCAAATAATGGAATCTAGTCTACTTCGTTATCGCTCTGGAAAAATTTAATTAAAAATATACAAAATATTAAAAACTTTCAAAACTAGCCGATATGAGGTATATTGGCTAGTTCTGGTCTAGTAGTCGGGGAATATACTGTATGGCTGATAGATACGAGTACTATAGATACGCATAATATAATATCTTATACTTTAAACGAACGATCTTGTATATCTATATTTGTTGTTATAATAAAGAGGAAAAGTTTGTTTGTTTGCATTGAATAGGCTCCGAAACTACTGAACTGATTTTGATTAAATTTGGCACAGATATAAAGTAGACCACGGGAAAGGACACTTTTTATTAAGGCTACTTTTTATCGCGGAATAATGTACGGTTTCTGCGAAATTAACTTTTGCGCGCACGAAGTCGCGGGAAACATTTAGTATATTATTTATATTTGGTATCTCGGCAACGGCTACAAGTATTAACATAAAATGTAGTATGCAGGGAGTTTTGGGAAGGACGAATCGATCTAGCTAGGTGCTATTCCTTAGGAACTGCGCATTTATATGTTTTGTTCTTTCGACGTGCAACAATATGCCAATAATTTCGACTTTCTTATGCTATATACAGACACACGAATTTGGTACGGAGCGTACAGCGGATCATATCCGGAGACCAAATCCGGTATCGCTACACACGCACGGATTTGGTACGGTGCAGTGGACCGTAAAGCTCGACACTCGTGTGTTCGATTTTATGCTCTATTACATTAGCACAGAGTTCTATTTACAGTGCTGTTTTTAACGACGACGATGATTCCCGCAATTCATTGATAACGGGTAGTGATACCAACACTTTAAAAAATATTTCTCCCCAAATTTTACCCCTGATTACTTATACCATTGACAGGTCTAAGAGATAATAAGCTAGAAAGAGAGGTTAAGTGTTTAACATAAAGACTTACGCGTGAATAACATAGAACTAACTTGTCTTAATCTGATTTCACTCCCAATACATTTTCATATCCCTGGCTATATACACACATTAAAATAATTTTTATTATTACATACAAATCGATTCATAAGGAGTAAACTCTAAACATCCTGTCCCCTAGTAAACCCTCGTAGATATTTTCCCTAATTTTGGGGAGTACATTCCTAAGTTGGAAACACTGATACCGTTGTACGGCCTAACCACCGGACTGCTCTACACACGCACGGATATGGTACGGAGCGGACCAGATCCGATGCGGACAACGGCGAACTCCTCGCCTTCTTCTTATGTTCGCCGGACTGTCCTACAAACGCTCCGATCTGGTACGGAGCGTACCAGATCCGCTATACGCTCCATACCAAATTCGTGTGTCTGTAGATAGCATTAAGTCAGTCTGATTGACAGCTTGGTATGCGTATTTGCACTGTTTGGAAATTTGAAATGCGTTGAGATCGAATACCGGTAAGACAAATATTTCTGTGATTTGTTTTTTTTTTTTTAATTATTTTATCGTTCTACTAAAACTCCGAGCAAAGCTCGGTCTCCCAGGTACTTATATTTAAAACTTTAATATTTTTCTTATTTGAATTTCACGCAACAGCATGTTTTTCGCATGAAAAACACGCTTATTTGATTAAACTAGTTATATATCATTTTTTTACATTTTTTTTCCTTGTCAATTTGCACCCAAACGAAACGGTATACAACATGGCGCTTCATTTTAAAGATAGCTATTCAAAATTGAAGTTTATTCATATTTTTGTAAGACTTCCAATGTCTAGTTGCACCTCCGCATATGGCCATGTGCAGTGTATGACTTTATATAAAAGGTGTATACTTTTGTGTAGTGGATAAAGTTTGAGTAGCAATTTTAAAACTGCAACGCCGCTAAGCGTCGCGTATCGTCGCGGTGTGAACTGAACCGCCTTAAGCTGTAATAGCTAGGCTTAAACGTAATACATTTTCACACAGGGATTTTCCTAACTTTTTCCACAAAGCTCTTTACTTTCTCTGCGCTTTGTTCCCGCCTGTCCGTACAAAGACTGCGATGCACAAATAATTATGTGCATACAATTATTTCCTAAGCGTTAGCATCGCGCCGGTCCACGCCCACGCCCACTCCGCACTCATTAATTAAAGATTTATGTCCACATCGATATAACGAGAATGTAAACAGCGTATACAATATTTGTTATTAATTTCTGATGTTTGATTTATTTACCTAATTTATTCGATACCGATCAAATATTGGTAAACGCATAGCATAATTAAAATTCCTGGTGTTTTCTTTTATTAAAAATTGGTTCAGTCGATTTAATTTTCTTAAGTAGGACAATTTACAAGTACATATTCGAGGCATCGAATGTACTATCAGGGAGTCGAATTTCTAAACAGGTTGACTGTTATCATAATTTGTTTGTATTAAAATAAGTACCTGGGTAACCGAGCTTTACGCGGAGTTCTGATAAATTTATAAAAATAAAAAGAATCAGAAAAATTTCATCTGCCAGAGATTCAAACCCACCACTTTTAGAATTTCCAAGCAAAGCAAAAAACGCAAACCAAACTACTAATACGACTGACACAACAGTGTCGAAATTATTGATAGTATATTGTTGCACGATGAAAGAAAAAACATATAGCTTAAATATGCGCAGTTTCTCGGGTATAATACTTAGCTAGGTCGGTTTTTCTCCCTCAAAACTCCCTGCATACTAAATTCTATGGTAATACTTGCAGCCGTTTCGGAGAAACCGATTATTATAATAGTATTTTAGTTCGCACGACTTCGTGCGCGCAAAAGTAAATTTCGCAGAAACCGTACATTTTTCTGCGATAAAAAGTATCCTATGTCCTTCCGAGTTCCCCGTGGTCTACATTAGATCTGTGCCAAATTTTATCAAAATCGGTCCCGTAGTTTCGGATCCTATGCAAACAAACAAACAAACTTTTCCTCTTTATTATATTAGTAAAGATATACAAGATTGTCTCATTTAAAGTACCTATAAGATATTATCAAATCAAACTATCATATCATTGATAATTCTACTGTGAGTTCAGACTACGTTTTGTCATTATAATACGAAATAATATCAGCTTACAAATTAGTTTCCCTAATAGTATATTATATTTTTTACACGTTCCACTTTTGCGCATGATTACAATAGGTGCCTCATCATGCGCAAAAGTTAAACAAAACAGGTAATCTTCATACCTACAAGTAGAAATTTGTACTTGTGTAAAGATTGCCTGCTTTGAAGACTATCAAAAAATACATGTTCGATCAATAGAAACTATTTATTTTCGATTAAATTTTATAAAGTACATAATATTATACTAATGTAACCGTGGACTTATAACTTAACACAAAGTTTTTTTTCTTCTTTCATTACTACTGGACACTCATTGCAATTTATTAATAAAGAGATATAAAATTTCATTGAAAAATACAATATATTATTTTGTAGATTCTGCTTTTATATCTTTGTAATTTATCTTTGACGGAGCTACATAGATATAGCGGCGGGCAGTGACGAATTGTCTTCATCCTCGCCATTATTAGCTGTGTAGTTCTAAACTAACTTCGTGACTTCAGTGTCACCGAGCACTGCCCAACTTCTGTATACACATAAGAGTAAAGTTAATAAACTAAGATTAGCTATTATATTATTCATAAATGTTTCGAATGCAAAATCAAGCTCCCGTAAACTTAGTTAAAATGTTAGTTTCTAAGATTAAACTAAGACTGTTGTAATATTACCTGCGGTTTTATTAGCACTTTACTGCCGCTTTTCTACTTAATTTCAATTTTGTAAGTCATTTAATTTTTGTGTGTCTACTGTCTATGTTTAATATAATAATAATATTATCTATGGACGCTTCACACTACGTCAATCTGATCCCGTGGTAAGTTCTCGAAGAACTTGTGTTACGGGTACCAGACAACGGAAATATATTTAATACTTTTATACTATACACATATTTAAGATTTTTATTATATTATACACACATTTAATACACATCCATGACCCAGGAACACAGAAAAACTTTTTGTTCCTTCGGCGGGATTTGAACCCACGACCCCCGGCTTGAGCACCAACACGCTCAACCAACTGAGCCACAGAGGTCGTCAAAATTTTCTGCCGTTTTTTTTTAAGGATATAATATGAATGGTTTTATTATGTTTTATAAAATTTGGCACATTTAATTACTATCTGAAACTTATCATTTGAAAAAAAAAACAGTAAATCAAGTAGCTGATTACGAGCACGTCATTCCCAGAGTTCTTAAGTCGGGCGTAACTCTGTCTGCATTGTGCCGTATACCGCCGCCCACAAAGGAGACCGCTCGTATATCAAACTAACGTCACTCCAATGTCTTCCTTCCTCACAGTTACAGTAGGCCCATAAGAAATGTCTCTTTTTTGTTGTATTTTGAGTAGGGAAACTTGTCATTGTGAGTCGCCGGAAGAAAGGATCGATAACATTCTTTAAATATCATAGTTAAAACTACCCGTTCTTGGAATTTGTCTGGCCATTTATCTTGCTACCCTACTTCTGTGTTATAGACAAGTGTGATTTTATACATGTATTTTATAATGTAGGTATAACAACTAATCTTATAAGTAAATAGTTAAAAAATATAACCTGACTAGACAAATTTGGTATATAGGTATCCTATGTTACCCGGGACATTCTTATTGACACCTCTATCATATATCTGCCGTTCTCAAACTAAAAGGCGGCTAAATGACAAAAAGAGTTTTTGAGGTAGAGCTAAAAATGCGGGATTACTTTGAAATCTATGCTAGTGATTTTCTATAAACAATAATTGTTATTGTTGTAAAAAGTCATTCATGACAACATTAACATACAATGGATTCCTTCATTTTAACTACATACAATGATTTCCTTTCTTTAGCCGACTACGGTGCAGGGCAAAAGGAAGGGTTAATATAATCTTATTTATTTATGTATTTTTTTAAGTTTCATAGCCTTATTCAAATGTAAAAACTTACCTGATTTCATTGAAATACGAAGGTTTGAAAATGTTTTTATAGAAATTTTACAGGACAGGAAATTCTATTTTTGAAGCGATGTTTTTACTCGGAATTTCCAACAATTTTATATTGCTTCACTTGGTTACAATTTTTCTCCGAGTCTTTTCTTTCCATTGTTTTTACACGGCACGTGAATTACTCTATTAATACATTGTGTCATAACCCTCTTTTTAATATTATACATCTATGGTCATAACTCATAAATAGGTACCAAGTACCAACTGTTCAAATATTTTAAATCACGCTGTACTACTTAGTTAGTATGTAAATGAAGTACTAGTAGCCATTTTTTGGGTATCGTAGTTGACGTCTCGGAACCCTTATAGTTTCGTTATCTCCGTCCGTCCGTCTTCGGCTTACCGTCCAAACAGTTTATGCTAAAAAGATGAAACTTTGCATAGATATGTGTATTTACTACGCCGACAAAGTGCTAAAATAAAATCACGAAAAATAATTTTGGGGTACCTGAAAAGTGTAAAGGTAACGCTACATTAACGCTTAGCATTACATGTAACGCTCGTAGTGTGCCGTCCACACACATGATTCACGTTACATTACTCGTTAGATTACATTACACGTTACACGCGTCTAGACCCGGCCTTAGAGCGCCTTTTCAGGGTTTCGTTATACTCAAGGAACCCTTATAGTTTCGCTCTGTCCGTCCGACTGTCTGTCTGTCTGTCTGTCCGCGCCTCTTGTAATTATAAATATAAATTGATGAAATTTAGTTTAGTTAAAGACTGTGTATAGATCTTAGTTTTGGCGTTATAAAATAATAATAATTTTACACTTTAGGTGTGGCTCTCCATACATGTGAAGTGGGTATGAAAAATATTTTTTCACTCTACCCCATCGTGTGGAGTATCATTGAATAGGTCTTTTAAAATAAAGGTAAGGTTTCCTACATGTCTTTTTACAAAGTCAACCATATTCGAATAATAGGCCTCCAAAGTTAGTCCCCTCCCCTGGAATTTTTAACTATGAGACTTGGAAACTTGCAATTATCTATGCTAATAGATCATGCTAAATACTCTTTAGGAAAAATATTTTTAACCAAGTTGGAGTTTGAAATTACTCCAAAAGTTACTGTCTTTTGAAGTAAATTGAAAAAAAACCAATTACGCGTTTAAATTTACGGAACCCTCCATAGACATGTCCTCACATGTTCTCGGTTAGGTTAGGTTATTTTTTGTTACAATAGGGTAACCCCAACTAAAAGCTAAACGGCTGAGTCAAAACATCTGAAGAAATTCTCGATGGTAGTGCATGTGATGAACTTTAAAGGAAAACTATAACGGCTTACCTATCTATGTTAGTTCAGGAGTTAGGAGGCTTCACTTGTAAAATGCGCTTACTAGGAAAATTTCTTAACAAAATAACGAAATAATAAGTAAACATGTAAAATATTTATGTATTGGTATGGAACCCTCCGTGTGCCAGTCCGACTCTTACTTGACCGTTTTATCATATTAATATTATACTTGTTATTGAGGTTACTAGAATTTAAAACATATCTAATGCAGACCTTATTATACAATTTTAATATATCACAATTATCTTATGAAAATGAAACGCAAACATTGAACGCTTACTCGTTATATTATTCTTTAATTAAACCTCGTAATGCTTTTAATGTCTTCGTAATTTATCACATAAACTACACAAAAGAGAATTGTTATTGTTCATGCCATCTTTAAGAAATATTTGTTCCCCTTTGGGCCAGAATTCACTGAAAGTTCGTTAATGACTTCTTTTAGTAATATTCGGGGGAGCCGTTTAGAGCCATCGCGATCTGGTTCAGCAGCTCAAGTCTTTTACTGTCCCAAAAGTTTCGCTAATCGCCTTCATGCGATTAATACTTAAAACTGAATGATGAGATGGGGTGGCCGTCTGCGAAAATTTAAATGCGTGGTGTCTAATAGCTGGTAGCTACGTTTTTTAACCTCATTCGAAATATACTTTGAGTATGTAGGTTAACTTAGATCCTACTAATATTATAAATGTGAAAGTTTTTAAGGATGTATGGATGGATGGATATTTGTTACTCTTTCATGCAAAAACAACTGAACGGATTTTGATAAAATTTGATATCTTAGGAGTTTAGACTCTGAATTAAAACATAGGCTACTTTTCATCCCAAAAAAGTACAGTGTTCCCGAGGGATACTGTATTTACGTGGGCGGAGCCGCGGGCAGCAGCCAGTATAATAAGTGAACGTAGTAAATAATTTAAGTTGCAATAACTTTCTATGTAAACACTTTACGTACCTATTCATATTATACAAAATAACTAGCTGTGTACAACCTACATATACCTACTACATAAACCTACTACATATACCTACTACATAAACCTACTACCTATACCTACAATTAGACATGGCTAGCTAGTGAATACTGAATAGATGGAATGGAAAAATTCAATTGTCAATTTTTATTATTTTTCCCAAAATTTTCTTATATTTATTACCGTCTAAACCTTCCCTGAACTTCCAGCTTAAAGACCAAAATTAGCCGAAGCTGTTTTCGATTTTCAGGATTCCGTATTTCACGTCTTGGAACCCTTATAGTTTTGTCATGTCCGAATGTGACAGGTTACTATGATAATTTTTCAATTTAGGAATTCATTTGCGAGGTATTTAACTTTAAAGTCCTTTTTTGTTTAAATAGGACACCCCCGTCTCCTTCTTTTATAAGCTAAGCGGCTGACTCGAAAAATCTAAAAAAAATCATGACGGTAGTCCATGTGATTAACTTGGAAAAACTTGGAAATAACCAAGTTATATACAGTTATAACGCTTAGGTAACTTTGTTAGTTATAGAGGCATTTTTTGTAAAATGCGCTTACTTGGAAACCTTCGTAGAAAAATAACGAACAAATAAGTTGACTACGGAACCCTTTTCTATTCGTGGCCTGACATGCACTTGGCCGGTTTTTTAGTGAGACAATATTTTTTTTTATGTATTAAAAGAAGATCCGTTTCAGCCTGGTGACGTCCACTGCAGGACATAGGCCTCCCCCATAGATTTCCAGTACGACCGGTCGCTCGCGGCCTGTATCCACCGACTTCCTGCGACTTTTCTCAGGTCATCTGTCCACCTGGTGGAAGGCCGTCCTACGCTTCGGCGTCCAGTTCGTGGTCTCCACTCAAGAACCTTTCGGCCCCAGCGGGCATCGGTTCTACGGGCTATATGTCCAGCCCATTGCCACTTTAACTTGCTAATGCGCTGGGCTATGTCGGTAACTTTAGTTCTGCTACGGATTTCCTCATTTCTGATTCTATCACGTAGAGAGACTCCAAGCATAGCCCTCTCCATAGCTCTTTGAGCGACACGAAGCTTTTGAATAAGTCCCGTTGTGAATGACCACGTTTCGGCTCCATATGTCATCACCGGTAACACACACTGCTCGAAAACTTTTGTCTTCAGGCACTGAGGAATTTTTGACGAGAAGATGTTTCTGAGTTTCCCGAACGCTGCCCAGCCGAGCTGGATTCGACGGTTGACCTCTTTTTCGAAGTTGGACCTACCTAACTGGACTTTGTGCCCTAGGTATATATAGTCGTCAACAACTTCGAGCGTAGAATTTCCAACGGTCACTTGGGTGGGTACAACATGGGCATTAAACATAATTTTCGTCTTATCCATGTTCATACTAAGTCCCACCTGTTGTGAAACTCTACGGAGGTCTTCTAGCATAGTGTTAAGGTCTTCCAGAGTTTCTGCCATAACCACGATGTCATCGGCAAATCGAAGGTGAGTGATGTAGTCACCATTTATATTGATCCCAAGTCCTTGCCAGTCTAGGAGTTTGAACGCATCCTCCAATGCAGCGGAAAACAGTTTCGGAGAGATGACGTCTCCCTGTCTGACGCCGCGCTGCAATGGAATCGCCTTTGTGCTATGCTCCTGTACTCGCACGGACATGGTGGCTTTACTATATAAACACTTCAACACTTCGATGTACCGGTAGTCGATCCGGCATCTCTGAAGAGACTGTAACACCGCCCAGGTCTCAATCGAATCAAAGGCTTTCTCATAGTCCACAAACGCCAAGCATAGTGGCAGATTATACTCCTCGGTTTTCTGTATAACCTGCCGTAGCGTATGTATGTGGTCTATGGTACCAAAGCCTCTTCGGAAACCGGCTTGTTCGGGAGGCTGGAAGTCATCAAGCTTCCGTTCGAGACGATTCGTTATGACTCTTGAAAACAGCTTATAGACATGGCTCAGCAGCGTAATGGGTCTGTAATTCTTCAGCAAAGTCTTATCTCCATTTTTGAAGAACAAGACTGCCACGCCCCTGCTCCATGCCTCTGGCGTTTTGCCCTCGAACAAGGCGGAATTAAAAAGTCTCTGGAGCATTTTGAGTGTTGGTGTTCCACCAGACCTCAGCAGCTCCGAGGTGATCCCATCCTCGCCCGGCGCCCTGTTGTTTTTAAGCTGTTTAAGAGCCATACTAATCTCGTACAGGCTGATGTCCGGGATATCTTCCGTGTGATGTCGGGTTAGTCTAGCTCTAGGATCTTCAGCCAGATTAACGACAGGCTTGGCAACTGAGGTGTAAAGTTGCTCATAGAAACTCTCGACCTCTGCGAGCACCTCGGGCCCGGCCGACACAACTTTCCCATCCTCTGTCTTCAGCTTCGTCAACCGGCTCTGCCCAACAGACGTGTCTCTTGCAAACACTTTTGAGCCCTTGTTTCGCTGTATCATGTCCTCAATACTTCTAGTATTAAAGAAACTAATATCGTGCCGCAAAGACTTTGATATCTGTCTGTTAAGCTGCCTATAAGACTTAGCATCGTCAGAGGTTTGAAGAGTAAGGGTGCGTCGCCTAGCCATTAGTGTAAACGTGTGGTCGGAGATTTTCTGTGGCTTACCTCTACGGCGGGTTTTCACAGTACTTTGACCCAACCGCATGGATAGTCTCTGTGAACCTGTCATTGATTTCGTCCACTGACGCGTAGTTTTCCAGGCTAGCAAAGCGGTTTTGTAGCTCGAGTTGAAAGCTTTCAAGGTTTCTAATTCCGGTTTGAGACGGTCGGAGCGTAGACTTTATCAAGCGAGCTCTTTCGAGTTTGATATTTAGGTTTAATGTGCCTCGCACCATTCGGTGATCGCTGCCGGTTTTCACTTGGTGTATCACGGAGACATCCTTAAATATCTGTCTCTGGGTGCTCATGATAAAGTCTATCTCATTTTTTGTCTCTCCGTCAGGGCTCATCCAGGTCCATTTCCTGTGAGGTGGCTTCTGGAAGAAGGAATTCATCATAAATAGTTCTTCCTTTTCCAGAAAATCGGCCAACCTTTGGCCCCTGGGATTCCTCTGACCAAAACCAAACTTTCCCACTTTCAGCTCGTTTTCACCTCGCTTTCCCAACTTTGCGTTGAAGTCTCCCATAACAACATTGAAGTGAGTTTTCGAGTTATGTATGGCTTTAGATATGTCCTCATACATAACCTCTACTTCTTCATCTGGGTGAGACGAGGTAGGTGCGTAAACTTGTATGACCTTCAACGAATATCTTTGAGATATTCTGAGTATAAGGTACGCAACCCTACTCGACACACTTTCGATGGCCACGATGTTGTTAACAAGAGACTTGTGGACGAAAAACCCGATTCCACCTTGGGACTGTTGGTCGCCTTCCCGGTAGGAGAACAAGTTACCGGATGCCAGAGTCATCGTGTCTTCTCCCTTTCTTCGGACTTCCGATAAACCAACTATATCCCAGCGTAACTTGCTCAATTCTTCTTCCAGCTCTATTATCTTCTCGTCTTTCCTCAATGTGCGTGCGTTGTATGTTACCAGGGCCAGAGGTCGTCGTCGGGAGTGGTAGCCGGATCTCTGCCGGAGATTCTTAGCACCCCCTGCCCCGCCGTTTCCATGGCCGCTACCGTAGCCAAGACTAGCGGGGCTGCCGGGGACTAGGGGCCTGGTCTCATATCTGGTCCTCATATAGGGGGAAAAATGCCATACTCACCGCGCTTGGCAAACGTGTTGGCGAGCGCAGTATTATGTAAAAATGATAAAGTTCGCGGAAACGCTGCTGTCCATTTCCGGTATGTATTTCCCTTAGTCGCCTCTTACGACACCCACGGGAAGAGATGGTATATGGGGAGGTGCAATTCTTACTCCGGCACCACACGGATAATTTAATTTAAAAGAAGATAAAATAGTATTAGTGTGTGTGCCTTTACCGTTCTTCACTACCGTATAGATATGGAATGCAGCAGGTATAGAGATGGAGTATTTCTGCAAAGTAAATAGGTAAACCAATTAGGTATTGCAGGGGTTTCTCAAGGAAACACTTACGCTAGGAAATGTAGTAGATTGCTTCATGCCAGAATATAGATATGCTCCAGTACAAATATTATTATGAGCCCCAATGAGATTTGATAAATCAAGCGTGATTACGTATCTGTCAATAAATTATGTATCTATGGTGTGATTATTATGAAGTTAACAATATTATGAGCTCAATTAGAGAGTCATCCAAATAAGAGTAAGTGTGTCATGAATCCTACACTTGTTCCAAACAGACTATGTAGTGGGTACCTACGGTGGTTTGGTGTACAAACGTAGTAAAAGACAACTTAAGCTTAAACTAAAGAAAATCTCACGGAAACCATGCATTATGCCGCAAAAAAGTAGCCTATGTCATTCCCCGTGGTCTTCTCTATATCTGTACCAAATTTAATCAGAATCGGTCCAGTAGTTAAGGAGTATATTCGATGCAAACAAATAAATAACAAACTTTTTCTCTTTATAATAATATTTATATCAAAGACTTCTAAAGACGGAGCTATAGGTTTTGAAAGTTGGTACTATTGTTTTCTGTTGCTCTGTCTTACTAACGATGTGTCAATACGTGTGTATGAGAGAGCTTATATCGGTGTATAAACGCGTGTTTCGTGTCACGTTATGACCAGCTCAGTAGGCCATTGCAGAGCAGTAGCTCTGTGTATATTTTGTATTTTATCAATAAAAATAAATGTGTAAAGGATTTTTTAACATTTAACAAGTAAATAAATGTTGCTCCGCTGCATATTGTGCCTCAAGAATGACGACAGAAGGTGTCAAATACTTGGAATTATCATTTTACACGTAAGGTTATAACAATGTTTTGTGAACTAAATAATGAGTATTTTTATAATATAAACAGATAATCATTAAGTTTAACGAACCCTTTTTCGTACTTTATCACGCTTTAATGATGAATATCACGTAATGAGTAATAATTTGTGGAAAATAAAAGCTTTGTTTTTCTGCGTATTTTGAGTGATGTACCCTACTGACACAAGAGTTTATCGATAAAGATAATAAACTTTTACTAAACGGTTTTATTAGGTCTCGGAAATGTTCCGGAAGAAGAGGCGAATATATTGAAGCAGTTAGATGCGAGAATTAGAAGAGTGTGTCCCACCAGTGAGACAGCTTGGTGTGACGGTATTGATACGGGGAAGATATTTCTATTTTACCGGACAATTAAGAAGAGTTACAATAATATATACTTTCTCAAACATATTTTTTTTAATTTAGTTTCCAAATATTTTACATTATCCGATCCGGATCGAATACGATATCGGTATCGAATGCCGATACAGTAGTCGATATTCAATAGCCATCCAAGGGCAAATAAAATATATGAAACACATAGGTCTTTCACATTATTGGTTTGATATCGGATCGAATAGCACTTTTATTCCTGTTTACAGGGCCTAGCAGGAACAATTGACAGGTGCGTAAATGCAATGTTATCGAATGTCAATTGTATGAGCGCTGCCATAATTTTTATACAAATCTCTTTATCGAAAGAGATTTGTATAAAAATTATGGCATATTAACGTTTACGCAATTGACAATTGTTCCTGCTAGGCCCCCAAGCAAGTGAGTAATCTGACTGACTCAGCTAATCTCTCAATGTATTTAGATGCTAATCAAAAATGCTAATACAATAGAAAGAGAGGAAATCGAACGCATTATTTTTGTGTTGTCAGATTTGACATGAGACTCGTGTGTTCGATTTTTAGCTCTATTGTATCAGTCCAGAGTTATATTTTCAATACTCTGAATTTTCCCCGGCTTTCCAGTTTCCTGATAGGTAGTATGTCCGTAGGGATATATTATTATCGGGTCGGTATTACTAAGGCTTACTTAATAATAAAGAGGAGGTTCTGTGTTCGGCTGTATATATGTCACCATAAAATTGTAAAAACCGTTAGATTGTAATATTACTAGAGATGTTATAAAATGTCGACAGATTGTCAATTAAAAATTTCTTCTTACAATTTTACACGTTATTTTTCGTTACATTGTAATATTTACCATGCCGATTATTTAAATGGCCAGTTCCCCGCGCCGCCATATTTGTTTTCTTTTTCATAATAATAATTAAAACGAAAAATAATGCGTACAATTATTGTAAGGATAATTTTTTATTTGACAATCTGTCAACATAACATAATATCTCTAGTAATATTACAATCTAACGGTTTTTTTAATTTTACGGTGACATATTATATATTATATAATAATATAATAATATCTATGGACGCTTCACACCACGTCAATCTGATCCCGTGGTAAGTTCTCTAAGAACTTGTGTTACGGGTACCAGACAACGGAAATATATTTAATACTTTTATACTATACACATATTTAAGATCTGGGGGCACGGCAGTGCCCCCGCCAAGGCGAGCGCAAAGCAAACACTGCCGTACCATCCTTGGATAAGACCAGAACGCAGAAATTTTCGTCATCCAATAAGCTATAATCACATACTTAAAATCTAAAATTTCAAGTCTGTAGGTCATTTAGTTCCGAAGTTAAGCGAAAGCAAAGTTTCGCATTTACGACACTCACTCACTCACTCACTCACTCACTCACTCACTCACTCACTCACTCACTCACTCATGATCATCAAAATAGAACTAGTACTTCCCATAGACTCAGAGAGCTGAAATTTGGTACAGAGTTAGGGTTTAATGGTCACATAAAGGGAAAACTATAAAAACTAGGATAATCGATCTGGGGGCACGGCAGTGACCCCGCCAAGTCGAGCGCGAAGCAAACACTGCCGTTCCATTCTTTACTGGAACCATTTCGCCGCATTTTCAGGGCTCTATTTGAGAACCTCTAGATAAGACCAGAACGTCGATCTGGGGGCACGGCAGTGCCCCCGCCAAGTCGAGCGCGAAGCAAACACTGCCGTACCATTCTTTACTGGAACCATTTTGCCGCATTTTCAGGCCCCTTTATTCTACTCGAACTTTATTCTACTCCAACATTACACACATTAAATAAACAAATTACACTAAAATCTAGGAAAATAAATCAATATGCCCACGTTTCTACAAAAAGAAGTGAAATTCCACCAAAAACATTCTGTAAAAAACTAGCCAAGTCTCGATGGAGCTGCTTGCTTATCTCTAAAAAGTAATGAAATCTAGACAAAATCGTGCCAAGTCTAAGGTTCCTTACTGCGGTTTCTTTATTATTATAGTTAATGTTGTGTGACTTGGCCGTTGAAGGGTACACAAGGGTAGAAAAGGGGCTCTGGGGGTCCATGACACCATTGCTCCAATACGTGTGTTGTACAATCAACAACAGCCTAAAATGAGACACTAGCATCCAATTACCAATACCAGTATGGGCTATTATCTCGCTTAACAAACATAGGTAGTTACAAATATAAACAAAATTGACTTGTACCCACTAAAGTATAAAGAATGTTTAACGGCCAAGTTACTCAACATTAACTATAATAATAAAGAAACCGCAGTAAGGAACCTTAGACTTGGCACTATTTTGTCTAGATTTCATTACTTTTTAGAGATAAGCAAGCAGCTCCATCGAGACTTGGCTAGTTTTTTACAGAATGTTTTTGGTGGGATTTTTATTATATTATACACATATTTAATACACATCCTTC
This sequence comes from Glaucopsyche alexis, assembly GCA_905404095.1. NCBI lineage: Eukaryota > Metazoa > Arthropoda > Insecta > Lepidoptera > Lycaenidae > Glaucopsyche > Glaucopsyche alexis. Next base: position 22,116,238 of record FR990045.1, read on the forward strand.
GGCGGAATTTGAACCTGCGATCCCCGGCTTGAGCACCAACACACTAAACCAACTGAGCCACAGAGGTCGTCAAATTATTATATACAGCCGAACACAGAACCTCCTTTTTTTAAAGTCGGCTAAAAATATTTATAAACGGTCTATTTCTATTACAATAGTGCAGAATTGTTAGGAATTGTAAACTTTCAATTGGTAGATATAGGGAGTAATTTTATTTAATGTAAATAGTTATTAATAAATCGTTTTCTCATAATACTTATTTTATAATTAAAATATGCAATTGACTGAATAGTGTGAAAGAAATGTACTCCTAATTATTTCATACATTTTACTCGCCTTTGGCTATTGCGTCGATACACAATATCGATAAAGAATGCCGATGCTATCAGCATTACTAGATGTTGTAAAGAAATGCCATGCCGCAAAAAAGTAGGACACTTTTGTCTTCTCTATATATGTGCAAATTTTCATCAAAATCGGTCAAGTACTTTCGGAGCCCATTCGATGCAAACAAACAAACTTTTCCTTTCATTAGTATATTAGTATAGAAGTATATATTATTTTTTACGCACTAATCTAAACATCTAATAAAATCTTGTTAATTTCAAATACCTATATCTTAAATTAAAAAGGTACCCAATGAGTTTTACACATTATAAACAGATGACATACTTAAAACTTAAAATGTGTTTATAAAATAAAAATTCAGAATTATAAAAATATCTACAAAGTCGATAGGTACCACAAAAAAGTCGAGTAGTTTATCGATATACGTTACATCCCTGCACGTACACTAATGCAATGCACACAAGCAGAAAAAGGACACGCTATTGCTGGCTAAAACTCTCTCTAGTGGTTATATACTCAAAGATTTATATAGTATAGATTAACCTAAACTGAATGGTCTATGGTAAAATGGTTACAATTGTGAAATGGATAAGAGAGCGCGCGAAACGATCGACGGCTTGGCGCAAACAGAAGGTCGATTCTGCTATTTTAATCCAACGATATTGCAGCCTCGACACTTGTTCGATACAGTCCGGATCCTATCAAATAGCAAAATGGTATTCTACTTAACTTCAAATAAACGTCAAACGACGAATTTCACTGCGATGCAATTATTAATGGATCGATGCTTGATTTTAGATTGAGCGAACAACTTATCCACAGAAAACGGTATTCTCTTACATTTATAATCTTGACTCCAAATTGATTCCGTCAACGGGATTTTTTTTTTTTCACTTTGACATATCATAACAAAAAATATTTATTTTACGCACAAATCACTTTTTTTGTTTTCCCTCTCTACCCACTGGGGGAATGTTTTCCGTCCGTCTCAGAAGATAAAAACATTGTGTATGCGCATAGCCATGCCCCAATTTCTTTGATTTTATATCATGTTTAAAAAAACACGAGCAGGAGACGGGCCTTTACTGACAATAATTGGCAACACTGGATCGTACAAACGTCAAGCAACAGCTGTCTTGAGAAATCACTACGTTTGTCTTTGGATTCGGGATTTTGCCGGGAAAGTCAATCAGCAATGTTGTGTTTCTGTATTATTTTTCTAAATTCGTGTTAATTCGGTTTTTAATGTGTTGTAGTGGTGGAATATTAACCATTAATTATTCGTTGAGGTGCATTAGTGTGGAAAAGTGATACATTCTACAAAATGCGCGCTAAATTGGGTTTCCCGCCAAAACTCCCTAAGAAGTTTCAGTAAAGCGTCTACCACTTTACTGAATCGACTGACTTGACTAATTGACTACCCTGACTACTTATTTGGACTTTGACTAGACTTTGGACTTGACGATTTAGTAATAAGACAAAGAAATACCTCAAACGACAGACGAGGCAGAATGGTCTAAGACCTTAGCCTGTTCCATTTCGGGACGAATTAAACAAAAAAAAATGTCTTTGGATTCGCTTTGATATTGTATGTTGTAGTCAATGTAATTTCAAAATAACTGTGTTGGGATTTTAAATGTACTAAAATAGTGTAGTAGAATACCGACTTTCGGTCAATTTATGATAACAGAATGATTAATTTATAACGAATTAATGATAATTTCAAAGTCTAAGTTAAATACGAGAATCGGACCTCTGGTTAAAATATTCAATTTATAGTAACGCGTGGCGACGTAAACGCTGACAGTTCGAAACGTGATGTACGGTACTGTCGACACACTGTTGACCGTACAGGTTGGTACAGGTGATATAATAATCTAGTGCTAGTAACAAGAACGGAAAATTCAAATAGAGCAGACACGTAGAATCTCGACATTTGTAACAAGGCGCGACTATGTTACCTGTCAAACTTGTAAGCTTTCAATTTTTCCGAATGTTCAATTTTTCAATTTTATGTCTATTCTGAAACCACAGTTCAGCATTTTCATTTTAATCCTTGCTGGGTCTGCGTACTCGGTGAAATTTGTAGCTTCAACTTTATATAAAATATAGAGCTCTGAGCTTTGTAGAATTATATTTTTTTTATAATATTTTTAGACAAATAATATCAGAAATGATATTTTTTTCTAAAAAAATGATTTAAATTTAGAATTGATAAATAAAAACGTATGAACGTTAGCTTCATTTGCATTATTAGCGTTCATTGTATGATTTAACTTCATTTAATGGATTCAAATTAATTAGCAGGCAACATGACTTTGCCGAATACCATAACATCAAACGAATTACCTGAATTTATTAAAGCTAAAAAGCTTTACGCAAAAAAGTCCCAGAACAAATAAAAGTCGAAACGTTATGATACTTCGCATACAGACTATGAGCTTCATCTATATACATAATATAAAATATGTTAATATTTTTGTATGGACGCTTCACACCATGTCAATCTGGCGCTGTGTTAAGTATCCGAAGAACATGTGTTACTGCTAACAGACAACGGGAAGTATTTAATTTAAAACTTTTATGTTATATATTTAATTACAATTTCTATAAGGAGTTTATTAGACACATATTATTTAATACACACACACGACCCAGGAAAACAGAAAACTTTTTGTTCCCTCGGCGGGATTTAAACTCCAACGCGCTAACCACTGAGCCACACAGGTGATAACAATATTTTTACTTTATAAAATACTATCAGAGAATACAATATTAGCACTTTATAGGTGTGATCAGGTAACAAGATTATTTAGCATCCAAATGCATTCATAAGAGGCACAAAAATATTAATTCCGATTCTAATGAGCAATTGGTATTCGATCGTAAATCTGTTGACGTTTTATTCGATGAAAAGCTGCACTTTCACTGGCAAACCCTCGACGTTTTAATAGGTTTTTTAAAGTCTAATACTCGGGAAATTGTATTGCATAATTGAGAATGCAGATTGGTGGTGTCGACGCGATGCAATCGCTTTGTGAACGCTTCGAAGACTACTTAATTAGCGTTTCAAGAAGAAGTTAATGAGCTGAGTCGACTAGTCACGGACGATTCCCCGCCCCGATTATATTCCATTAAATGATCATGCAAACGCAAACGGGTTTAGCATAACAAAATATGTTTTTACGTGTTTATTTTTTTCTGTTAACAGAATTTGCTTGTTTTGGTCTTAACTTAGGCCTTTTTCATCCGCTATTGGATGTTTTATACAGTATTCTCCGAGCAAAGTAACCACCCTTAAAATACTGTATTGCTTGGGACAATCGGTTTTTAATTAGAGTCCAATACCTATGATCTTAAATATGGTAGTTAATAGATATCGTTAATATATCGTTTATTAGGAGTTTATTCTTAACGTGAATTTATAAATAGATAATGATTGAAATGATTGGGCGGTTGAGCGTCCAGCGAGACCAATCATTAGCATTACCAATTATTCATCTATGCTATTTATGTACATACATATAAAAAGAGAGCTCCGTGGCCTAGTGAGTAGACCGTTTGATTCGCACTCGAGAGAGTGCAGATTCGAATCCCAGGTTGTGGCATATACCAATGAGACTTTTTCAGATCTCAAGTACATTATACGGACGCTCTAAAGGTGAAGGAAAACATCGTGAGGAAACCCGCACTTGGTTGGCCCCAGACATATTGACCAGTTCATTCCTCTAGACTAGGCTGACTGTGTTGTGAGAATGCCGTATGTGCTTGGGCAACCATACGACATTTAAAAACCAACTATCCTAGGCACTACAGTATTTCAAATGTGGTTACATCGCTCGGTGAATACTGTATAAATCGTCCAATAAGGATGAAGAGGCCTAAGTATATAACAATGTTTAAGCTATCTAGTTTATATTTCAACTGAATAGCTTATGTATAATACAGTCCTATGTAAACACGAGAAATTATTATGCTATTCTTATTTAGGACAAAGTAATGAAGTATGAGCGTGCCGTAAATCGCGACGTACCTCAACTCCCGTGTAGTGTATAATTTTGTGTACATTTTCACAGTGAAATGTACTCGCGAATGGACAATTACGGTAAACGGTCCATTTCTCTCGCGTTACATAACTGTGTCCATGCACTCGCCTCGTATCTGTTGTGGGATCACATGACACAAGCGTGGAGACTCGCAATAAAATGCCTCGTGAACGACACATATTATAAAAAACTTTATTACACTAACTTTATTACTAATAAATGCTGAAGTGACCTTAAATGAAATAAATTTCGAAAATATATATTATACGAATAAATATTATGATGTGGCATTATGGAGTATGGACACAGCCATAATAAACGGGCCATTCAACAGCCTCCGTGGTCTAGTGGTTCGAGCATTGGCTCTCGACTCGGAGGTCGTGGGTTCGATTCCCACTATAAAATCACTCCTGCGTAACTGGCCTGGTTTCAATGAAACCGGCCACCGTCACCGAGATCGGTGTGGGAGTATTATTATAAACGGGCCATTTCAAAGAAGTTATACTTCAAAAGAAAGTTACATAAATACAATGTTACTAGAATTAATTGCCCACGGCTTCACTCACGTGAAATTAGATTTTAAACTTTCATCCCCTATTTTGCCACCTTGGGTGTTGAATTTTGAAAAATCCTTCCTAAGGTATCAGGCATCCAGCCTACCAGTGGCGTAGGGTTCCTACAACTCCATTCCTATCGGCTTCCCTTGTCACTTACCTTTTGCATACCTTCATAGAAATCCCTACATATTATACAGGCTCCGGCTTCCCTATGAAGGAGAAGCAGCCTTCGCCACTGCAGCCTACGTATAGGTATATATATGATAAATTATACGTGTGCAAAACATTATCACCCTTATTAATAAAATTATTTACACCACGGATTAGCTAATCCAACATGGCTGTCTCTGTCAGATACTTTGGAACAATCACTTGATAGACAAAGAGAGCGATTTGGATTTGCTTATCCATGGTGTAAATATTTTTATTAATAAGGGTGTACGGGTTTGGCCTGTGCGTTGATACATCAGTCAATTAGCTTTGCCTTTTATATATAATTTAGTAGGGTAATCTTTAATTTCACTCAAGTTTTACTTCTGACATAACAACTTAACTTTCTAAAGTACGTCTCAATATACAGAGGTCTATAAATTATAATTGTTCTATTATTTTTAAGTGATGTTGTTTAGGCACGATGAGAGTATTTTGGAGTTTAAATGATGAATGAAGTTTCGCTTCTGCCATGCAGGGGCGTGCGCTCCTTAAAGGCAGAAATGCAGTGCATTACTTACCATTAACAGATATTTTAATAAAACGTTCGTACGTTTTAGATGACTTTAATTAATAGTAAATAAATGAATACATAAAATATAATAACTTAAAAACGCCTAATATTTTATAATAGCACCTATTTGCATGAACATTATGTTTGCCAGGCGTATATTGGTGATGCGACTCATGAGTATATACCTTGTCGTCTCGCAGGAGATTTGTTCGCATGTGTGTAGTAATTTTAGTGTCCGTACACAGTTCGCAAACGCACACACCTATGAATATCCCAAGGCGCGACTCGTCCGCCTCCAGCGGCATGCTATCGACTTCGGCGAAGTTCGGCAGTTGTCGGGTCTCGGAAGTAATCGGGTATATTCGTGGCACGGTGGCCTATAATGCGACTAATTATAATTGACGTAGAATCTTTACTCATGTATGCACATGATGCAATTTTGTTTTAGTAAGGTTTTATTTGTTTAAATATCAGAAATGTGTTTCAATGAAGCCATTTTTTCATGTGAAAACGCATTGTTATTTTTCGTTTGCTATTATATTTAATATTTATAGTTTTCTTAAAAGTTTTTCATTTTAACATTTGAAATTGTGTACATTTAACAGTTTATTACTGAAGTTCTATAAAAATTGTAGTGATTTGCTTTTTAATTGATTTGATTTTTTAAAAATGTTATTTGAAAATGTTGTGTTGAAAATGTGTGTTTATTAAAAATTAAAAATAATAAGTTCTCACAATTGTCATTCAGTGAAAAGATTCAAATGGTGTCTAAAGGTAGGTGTGTACCCGAGTTACAACAATTAAATCAGCAAAAAGGGAATGTAACTCAAAAGTTTCATGTTAAAAGTTATGAAGTTCTGTTAGTTCTGTTGGCATGGTTTCCGACTTAGAGATCCGTCGTTTGGCTGTGGCTATGCTAAATATCTATAAAAAAAAGTTTTTGGGACCGACTACTCCGCCGCATACCCAGTGTCATAATTCTGTGCACGCCGCTGCTGCCATGTGTGTACTGTGTACACATCATGGTTTTTATAACTACTCTGAAATCACATTTATTTAGTGAAAAGGTAGAAAAGTAGCAAAATATTATATTAAAGTTCCGCTGAAGTACCTTATGGATAGTTTGGATTTATATAGTTTGGATATGGATAGTATGGACAGTTTAAATTTGATTTAGTGTGGATTTACCATAGCTACTGCCGGGTATAGCATCATCATTAGTATTATTTGCAACATGCATAATACATAATAGGATATTGAATATATTATGCCTGTCAATATAACTCAATAAGCAAATGCTACTGTGCTACGTGATCCAATTAAGCGTTACGTGATGAAAGCAAAACTTGATTTCCAAAATCAATCCATATTTGAGTATCCACAAGATTGCGAGCAAAGAACTTTATTCATTTATTAAGTGAGCGACGCTACAGTAACTAGGGCTAAACAATGTTTAACTAATCACAATTGAATAAGCAAAGAATTCACGTTTTATTCACAAACAATTTCAAATCCCTTGATTTTCGTTTAAATGTGTCATTAATTTTGATAAAGCCGAAAAATGTTTGTTAAAATGCAAAACGTATCTCATTAGAGGCGACATTAATATTACTGAGCCGGCAGAATGAATATTGTCGCGAAACAGGAATCTCCAACTCGGGATGCGTCGTTTTTATAATTCACAAATTTAACCACCAAGAGAGAACAGACTCGGACAATGAAGATAAATTTCGCGAACGCCGTAGGGCTTCGGAGTAATGTATTCAAAATTCCAGTCACTTTTAAAAGGTTTTAATATTGTTGATTGTGTTTATTATGAAACAGTTTAAACTTGATGTGCTGTCTTTATTTGATTGTATTTTAATGTTGTTTTTTTTAGAACACGCTATTTTTATGTAAGTTTTTAATAAGCTTAATGGATGTGTTACTAGTGAGTAATGTACCTAGTATGAGACATACCTTTATATTTATCACACCAATTACGATATATTATACAAATAAAATATGACCATTGCTTTGACTCGCAATCAGATTTCATTATGAAAATGAGACAGTGCCTAGTGCCGCTTGTTTCTTAATAGATCGATGTGAGCCGTTATAGTAGGGGAGCCCAAGAGGCGATTTTTGAAGTAACTTGAGCGCGTCAGATTAAGAAAATATACTAGTTGTCCTACATGTCCCTTATAATTATAACAAGGTATGAAAATCAGTTTACTTGGACGGGGCGTAAAAAACAGGCAAGTGCGAGCCCGACTTGCGCCCGAAGGGTTCCGTACAGCTTTTAGTGCTAATATCGATATTTGCTCGAGCAAAAAACCGCGAAATATTTTTTTATGTATTGCAGTCCCCTTAAAATATATTTATTTTATTTTTATTCAAGTAAATACTTGTAACTTACAGGTAGATTAACTGTTCCGTTATTTATATCGAGCAAGATACAACAAAAAAAGTCAAGTTTGTTGTATGAGAGCTCCACATAAATATTTACAGCCGCTATAATAGTAAATAAGGTTTTTGGTATTGGTTTTTGTTATAGCGGCGGCTTTTTTTCTTGCTATTACTAAATCAATAAAACTTACCACTCGACGACGCTCGAGTAACTTTTTAGCGAGCACATTTAGCATTATGGGCTCCCCTAGCAATCGCTCGACGTTTTGAATCATACTCAGTTAAAACTTCCTTACAATATAAGTAACAGTTTGTTTCGTGTTTCGGTTTCGTGTAGACATTGTAATTAAATCGCACGAGGAATGTAATACGCTATTAGTTTATCATGAAATCACAAATACTAAATGATTTTTAGTACGTACTTAGAATGTTTCTACAAAATTGGTTTTTAATTGAATTCAAAAACGAATGCGATACGGTAGCAGGTAATTTTATTTAGCAACGAGTAAAGCGGCCGGTCACTGGAAGTGGCGCCGGATGAGTGGCCCATTAGTTTGCATTTCAAAAGCACTTGATTTGATGTTAGCATTGGCAAAGGTTTCTTTGTTTTTATTTGATTTTAGCAGTCAATTTAAGTATCTGTAATTCATAGGGCCTTAAAGAATAGTCACAGATGTTAATTTATTCTTATGTCATAAAAAATGGATTGCAATTCCAATGTCTCACTAAAACTCAAGCTGGTCAGTGGACCAATTTGATTAATTTTGGGTTTAAATAAATTAGCCAAATCCGTAATCCAGGGAAGGTTTAAAAGATAATGGAACAATTGTGTAGAAAATATTATAAATGACGATTGAATTTTACCATACTAACTGTTCATTGTGTTGGGTTTACTTGTTTGGTTATTTATTTATTCCAATGAATTAAGTGAATTAAATGACTTAAGACGGAACAACGTGTGCTGGGAAAGCAAGTCAGTTATAAATAACTATCCTAATCTATTTTGCCAGAGGAAATCCTAGTAACTAATTTAACATTTTTATTAGGTATAAAACTAAAATTTCTCATTTGGAGCCAAGCCACGACGCTCCGGCTTGCAGGTAAATTGGTCACAACAACATTGTTCGACAACGCTAACATCATAACAACAACTTTCTAGAATCTAAAAAGTTTGCACACGACAGCAGGCATGTAAAAACATAAAAACAACGTTAACACAACTTTTAATTAATGATATAAATTGCATTGTACGTAGTTTCTTTTTCTGCGGTTGTACTTGGATTTTACTGATAATTTTTAAACAACGTGAAAGTGCTTTGACATAGTATAGTGTAGAGTCCTCTTTACAATTGGTATTTATGTCCAGTTGTTTAAACTGCAATTAATAATGTACAGGATTTAAATTATCCTACTTCCTACTAATATTATAAATGTGAAAGTGTGTGAGGATGTATGGATAGATGCTTGTTCCTCTTTCATGCAAAAACTACGGAACGGATTTTGATGAAATTTGGTATGGTAGTAGTTTTGGCTCTGGATTAAAGCATAGGCTACTTTTTTCCCGGAAAAGTACAGTGTTCCCGCGGGATATTCGATAGTATATTTATGCGGGTGGAGCCGCGGGATTCTGGAAACAGCTAGTTATTTAAATATAATATACTCGTAAGGTTTGGTAAAATCAATTAGGTACGGAAATTTTGGGGACGTAATTTGCTGCTTGTGTAAAGACGTTTAGGTAAAAAAAAATTTAAACACGTGGAAAAAAAATTATACAAATTAAATTATATTGCAAGAAATTAAATCTATTGCATAAAGCGTCCGCGCGCCATCCATCTACCCATCCTCACAAACTTCACGTTTACAATAGTACTTAAGATAGAGCTCCGTGGCCTAGTGGGTAGACCGTTTGGTTCGCACTCGAGAGAGTGCAGGTTCGAATCCAAGGTTGTGGCGTGTACCAATGAGACTTTTTCAGATCTCAAGTACATTATACGGACGCTTTAATGGTGAAGCAAAACATCGTGAGGAAACCCGCACATGGTTGGCCCCAGACGTATTGACCAGTTATTCCTCTGGACTAGGCTGGCTATGTTGTGAGAATGTGAGAATGCCGTATGTGCTTGGGCAACCATACATTTAATAACCTAACCAAGAGCATGTCAGGACGTGTCTAAGGAGGGTTCCGTAACTATAAACGCGTAATATGCTTTTATTTTAATTACTCCAAAAGTTACTGTCCGATTTGGTTCAAAATAGTTTTCCTAAAGAGTTTTTAGCATGATCTATCAGCATGGAAATTTGCAAGTTTCTATCTCCTATAGTTTAAAAATGCTAGGGGGGGGACCAACTTACAAACTACTTTGGAGGCCGATTACTCGAAAATGGTCAACTTTATAAAAAAGTTACGTATGAAACCTTGCCCTTATTTTAAAAGACCTATTCTACGATACCCCACACGATGGGGTAGAGTGAAAAAATATTTTTTATCCCCACTTCACATGTATGGAGAGCCACCCCTATAATATAAAATTATAATTTTTTTATGATCCCGAAACCGTGATCTATACACAATCTATAACTGCACCAAATTTCATCAATTCATATTCATAATACAGGAGCTAGAGGCGCGGACAGACAGACAGACAGACAGACAGACAGACAGACAGACAGACAGACAGACAGACAGACAGACAGACGGACAGAGCGAAACTATAAGGGTTCCTTAAGTATTACGGAACCCTAAAAACTGACTGTCCCAGGCACTACAGTATTTCAAGAGTGGTTACTTCGCTCGGAGAATACTGTATAAATCATCCATTACCGGATGAAGTTTTAAGACTTGACCAGGAGTAGACGGATGAACTGAAATAGATACAAGCTTGTGTAATGACCATTACAGTAACCGTGTAATGACTAATGACCATTAAAGTAACATAACGTATGAGTATTGACCATGTAAGTGACATTTTACAAAACGCTCGCCCTAATCGCCACCACGTCGTTTCTCACGGCGACGCTCGTGTTACCGGCGCGATACGAGAGCCCATTTGTACCGGACATTTGTTGAAAAAATCCTACGGAAACTTCCAGAAGAAAAGGGCAAATCATTTATCTTGCACGATCCAAGAGAAATTCTAAATATAAAGGCCACGGACGTTCAAGTAGCTCGAAACATATTTTGTCTAGATTGAATATTATCATTGATTCATACTCGATAATATTATGTAAGTAAACTTGTCTCAATTACTTGTCTAAATCCTACTACTATTATAAATGTGAAAGTTTGTGATGATGGATGTTTGTTACTCTTTTACGCAAAAAAATACTGAACAGATTTTGATAAATTTGGTATTATAGTAGTTTAGGCTCTGAATTAAAATCCTACTACTATTATAAATGTGAAAGTTTGTGAGGATGGATGGATGGATGTTTGTTCCTCTTTCACGCAAAAAATACTCAACAGATTTTGAATATATTTGGTATACTTAATAGTAGTTTCGGCTCTGAATTAAAATCCTACTACTATTATTGATGTGAAAGTTTGTGAGGATGAATGGATGGACGTTTGTTACTATTTCACGCAAAAAAATACTGAACTGATTTTGATTAAATTTGGTAATAAAGTAGTTTAGACTCTGAATCAAAATCATACTACTATTATAAATATGAAAGTTTGTGAGGATGGATGGACGGATGTTTGTTCCTCTTACACGCAAAAAATACTCAACAGATTTTGATTAAATTTGGTAATAAAGTAGTATAAGCTCTGAATTAAAACATAGGCTATATTTTATCCCGTAAAAGTACAGTGTTCCCGTGAGATACTGTATTTATGCGGGCGGAGCCGCGGGCAGAAGCTATTTATATATATAATCGATTTATAATATTAATAATGTGTGTTACATGATGAATATCTATGCCAATCCATGTTGCTGTCTTTTCTGATATATTAAAATTAAGCCACTTCACAGTCAAAGGCAGCGAAATGTATCCGTGGTGTTAGTATTTTTATGAATAGAGGATAATTGTTTTAAACCTATTATTATTTAAGTAAGCGCATTATAATTGAAGGCTTGTTTGCAATAATGCAATTTTACTTGGTGAATTCATCAAAGATTCAGGTTTTTCACCTCTCCACGCGAAAGTGATCCTCAATTGTCGAAAATCGAATTAAAATCAAGATTTTTACAAGAAAACGACGACGGTTTTGAGCTTTAATTTCGAAATATAGCACGCGGCTTAAAATTCAAAGATATTATACTCATAAACATACCAGTGTTCTGATATCGATGATTTTTTTAAAGATGAGCGATTAGCGTGCCAAGGCAACATCAGAGGAATCATAAGTGTGTAGCCAGTCTAAGGAGCCACTCCTATATATTACAATATACAAACTTACAAAGTAGTGTAAAATATAATAACATAATAAGAAAAACCTATCCCGCTACCCGCAAACCTCTTATACTAGTGCCAAACCTGTGTTTGGCAGTTTTAATCTTTGGTACGATTGCAGTTCATATTCAACTTAACTGCTCATTTTGCACTTGAACTAATTAAAAAGTTTATGTAATATTCAAAGCTCTGCCATTGTGATAGACATCTTAATACAATAAATGATAGTTACATTGTAATATTCCTTACAGGTCGTTAGGCATCGATTAATCCTATAATGTTAAAATAGACTGTATGATTTAAATGTTAGAAAGAGTCACTAATAGTTTAAACGATTAATTGATATTGTTATGTATTATTATTATATGAATTTCAATCAGCTTTTTTATCTTTTAGGTCTATAGCAATTATAATTATTATAGCAATTACAGTTATACAACTGACATCAAAAAAGATTTTTGATAAAAATATACCTATGTCGAATGCCGAGCAAACTTATTCTAATGGTTTTATTTCTATAAAAAAACATACGAAACAAAATACTTGTCTTAAAACTTCATTGTTCGGCTGCTTTAATAGAAAAATTAAAATGTATGGTAAGTTTTTAATAAGGGCTGTATAAATTGCCCTATAAATTCCGTAATTACTTAGCGTTAAACCTTGCCAGTTTGTTCACATTACGAAAAAACTAGGTCGTAGTTGCATCGGTAGTGCGCGAGCTCACTCATTACCGCGCGCGGGCAAATATGTAATTAATTTACGCCGGTTAAGCTTGCGCATTTTCGGCAAACAAATATGGCGGCCATCGGCCCGTGACATGGTGTTGCCGACCTATTAAACAAATGGCTAAAAGTTGCCATATCCAAAATAATTATTTATGTCTCACACGCCGAGATTAATTTTTAATTAAGAATGAATTCCTAATATAAATTTGAACAGCTTCGGTAAATATTGTAGCTCCATTTTAATTTTAAAAGTAATTATGTATAGCTTTCAGGCGTGCAAAAGTTTTCGCATCGCAACCTTTTTACTGCGAAAGGTCATGAAATTATCGGAATAAGTTGAAATTTTTCCGTACACGTTTTGGGAAAAGCATGTAATCTAGAAACTAATTTCAATATTAATACGGTCGTGGCCACACTAAATTTACCTTTGACCTTAATTTCGTCTCGAGCGTGGGAAGTCTGGGGCGACTGTAACTATAATTTATAAACTAGTAAAGTAACTTGTAACTAAAATAGGAGTAGTACAAAATTATTCGGTTACTCTGTAGTTACCGAAGATATTACAGAGTAACTGTAGAATTCACAAAATTATCGATGCATGCCTTTAATTTTATTTTCAATTTGTAAGGCATAGAATCACAAACTAACATTAATATGTTAATAGAGATTTTCATCGCAACCGAAGTTCCGAAGAACGTTGCATAGTTTTGTAACATGCATAAAATAATGCTATAATCCAAAGGATACTGCAAAACTGCATTGCACCATAATTTTACATAGAATCTGAGTCGAAATATCCAAACCGGTAATAACAAATGAAAAATAACCCCGTAAAATGGGGTATATAAGGAAAATGCAAATGTTAGAGACGTTTAGTACGCTACAAACACTATTTCCCCTACTAAGAGTCCTACATCTGAAATTCATATGCTATGAAAGTGAAATATCACATTACGCGGTTATTTCTCACCTTTATTGCTGTTCTGATTCAAGTTAATGGTTCGAAATGAAACAATGTACAATTTGATATGAAATATCATGTAAAGTGCACACTCCTGAAGCGGCTTTTATTTTTCAAGAGGAACGGCCAATGAATACAATTTTAAACTTCGGCGTTTTATCTTTTAAATATTCAAGTTTTTATTCATGAAAGTCATTCATGTTTTTCATTAAAATCGACAATATGATATTAATCTCAAACAATAGCTGTACATTTTTTTGTGAAGCTATTCTTTGTTTGATTGCGACACTGAAAAAAAATTTAACATATTTTGTATCTCATCTTTCTGGGGCCTTACTACGTCTAATAGCAGTATTACTACATTACTTTCAAATTTCGTATAAACAAACATGATCTCTATTTAGGTATATAAACAAAAATAAATATTTTAATTTGCGCGAAATCTAAAAAAGTAATGTTAAAGTAATACTGCTACTACTGTATATAAGACGTCGTAGGCTACAGCTCCAGTTCATTTATAGTAGGGTAATAGGGTATTTTCCAAGTTTTTGAAAAGTATGTCAAATTGTTCCTAATACCAAAATACATTAGCAGTTTGAACCATTATTTGTGAATTTCTTTCTTTTCCTTGCAAATTAGCCTAAAAGTTTAAATTAATATTATAGGCGCGAAAACGCTATAATGTGTTGTCATGACGTCACATTCTTGTAACATTGTAACTGTCAAGTGTCAAGTGTCAAATTACACTGAAAATGCCAAATCCCAGAATACCTACTGTTTACGTTTTTAAATAAATGTTTTAAGCCTATTAAAAATGCCTTATAAATGGTGCGTAGTGCCAAAATGCACTAATATGTCTATTAAGACACCGGGGGAAATCTTTGTGACCATACCAAAGAACACTGAAATGCGGAAAAAGTGGCTATTACTCGCTGACGCATGACGTTAATGATTCGATGCTGGCTGTTCTTTATGGAAATCGGGAAGACATTAATAAAAGAAGAAGAAGTACAAGAATATGACGTCACATTCCAATCTCGTGCGTTTTTAGTCACGTGGTCAAACGTAAAAAATTCATAATTTTATTTTTGATATTTTATAAAAATCATACAAATTTTTGTGTAAAAAGTTGGTTAAATTGGTTTAAATTAATGTTAAGCGATAAAATATCAACAATCTGATGTATATTTTCATCATAGGATAATACCCTATTCCAGAATACGTACCCCAGTGGGATAGATGCCGCAATTTTAAGTAAACTGTATTACAATTTACAAGTAATCTAGGCGAAAATATACTACGTATCTAATAATAAAATTTCTGTGCTTAAAAATTTTTCGCGGCGAGACATTGACGAGCATCAAAATTATTTTGACAAGTGTCTGCTACTCCTATCAAATAGTTTTTTTTCTCAGCTGTACAATTAATTATTGTCTTTTAGGGTTCCTTACCCAAAGAGCAAAAACTAACCCCAATAACCGAGATTTCGCTATCCGTCCGTCTGTCCGACTGTTTGTCACCATCTCATGAGTCAGCTATATCTCGTGAATCGTGATAGCAAGACAGTTGAATTTTTTATGTCGTATGAATTTCTATTGTCGCTATAATAACTAGAAATAAAAATATATAAATAATATGTAAGGGGCACCCACACACCAAACGTGATTTATTTGCTATTTTTAGCTCGATATTAATAACGGCAACAGGTAGACGCTTAAAATATTTATAGAATATTAAGTTGAATATTCTTTTTAAAATAAATAATAAAGTTAAAATAAAATAATAATATTTTGAGGTGGCTCCCATATACTAAATACATTGATTTTTCGCTGAGTTTTGCTCGATATTTATAAATACTAGTATCGATATTAATATTATTAATAGTTGTATAGATTATTTTACGGAATCCGTCGTGCGTGAGTCTAACTGCCAATTAGCCGGTTTTATTTAATATCATACACTACCTTAATGTTATCTAATACGGAAAGCATAATATGGGTTAAATTAATAATTTATTATTATTTTATTTTTTAATAAAAATGGCTCGTATCCCATGCTAAAAGGAAAGGATTGCCTAGTTTTCAAAAGACAAATAACAAAATGTAAATAAAACTACAAATACAAATGTAATAGAGAAGAAGAAAGAGATACAAATAAAGCAGAAAATAAACTTGGTACCAGCGAGATGGACATCAGCGAGAGAATGGGAAAACTCAAAAGGAAGGAAAAAAATAAAAATAAAAATATTTTATTAGCTGAAGTGAAACAGGCGACCTAGATGAGGTAATTAATTATTCTAAACTGCTTGAAGCAAGAGAATTGAAGAAGAGACCTGTAAAAATATACAGTTCTGACAGCGAAACTGAAAACATAGTCAATTCAAGGAAAAGCTACGAAAGTTATAATACTTAAAATTAATAACCTAACTTTACCAAGAGCATGTCAGGACATGTCTAAGGAGGGTTCCGTAACTATCAACGGACAATAAGTTAAATTACTTCAAAAGTTACTGTCCGATTTCGTTTAAAATAATTTTTCTTAAAAGTTTTTAGCATGATCTATCAGCATGGAAACTTACAAGTTTCTATCTCCTGTAGTTTAGTTTTTATGCCAGGGGGAAGACCAACTTATAAACCACTTTGATGCCGATTAGGCACTCGAAAATTGTTGACTTTAAAAAAGTTATCCTCATTTCACATGTGAGCAATCCCTAAAATATAAATTTATTATAAATAATAATAAATTGATGCCAAAACCGAGATATACACACAATCTATAACTATACCAAATTTCATCCATGTATATTCATAATTACAGAAGGTACATTATAGCAGAAGCGCGGATAGACAGAAAGATAGACGGACACTGCGAAACTATGTGTTCCTTGAGTATAACATATATATACTCTAATTGTTTATAAAATATATAAACAATTAGAGTATCATGAATCATGATACATTAAAGATTAAAGTTCTAAAATACAAGGAAATAATAAACAATAAATAATTATTTATTAAGTTACAAAACTATTACAAAAAGTAATAGCACCTATCCTGGACTCGCTCCATACTAGCTGACCCGACACACGTTGTGTCTTAAACATTAATGAATAAATAACTACACCTACAATGCAACCTACGTCCTAGTCCTACACCTACATCTACTCCTACAACCTACACCTTTTTCAATATTTCTCATCGCGTAAACCTTCCCTGAACTTCCACAATTATTTCAAGACCAAAATTAGCCGTTCTCGAGTTTTGAGTCCCTCGGGAACGGGATAAAAAGTACCCTATGTCCTCCCCACCAAATTACAGCCAAATCGGTTCAGCCGTTTTTGAGTTATAAATAGTGTAACTAACATTCAGACTTTCTTTTATCTGAAAAAAGTTTCAATTTGACAGCAAAATCCTCATTAAAAAATGATTCGCCATATTTTATTGAATTAATTTGTTACAAAAAATTAATCACAGATAAATGAAGAACCGATTTTGTGCAAACTTCACATAAACCATCTACTAAAATAGTCCGAACAAAGCTTAAAATTACAACGAAACCTATACCAACAACTAAATCTACATACAGGATGTCCCAGAAGTCGACGTCGTCCCTTCGAAGGCTGATAGACCAGCTCATGACTTACTAGAATATCATAATATGACCTTAGTAAAAAATCTTTAGTTTTCGAGATATTGGCACTTTTAATAATTTTTTAAAAATTACACCTCATGTCAGTTTTTCAACTGCCGCAACTACAATTTCCCGTATTGTGGGATACAAATTTGTATTGCGCAATCCTGACCAGTTCTGCTATCGACCACGGTTATCAACAAAGCTAATAGAGTTTCAACTTTGTAGAAAAAATTCACAGATTTCGTGCCTCACACGACTATCGAGCCGATGTGCTCGATGAATCTACGGAATCCGAAAAAATATTGTTATTGAGCGACGAGACACTCAGAATGTTAGGAAAAGGTGATAAAATTATACGACAACGTTAAATCATATTATTATATACTTAGACTAGATATTGAGGTGACTAATTTCGAATTATTTTTAGAAAGATACCTTAATTATGCTAAAAATAAATTAAATTAAATGGTAAATGGATAAGGGTCGTTTTATTATTATTATAATGCTATTGAAGGACCTCTTTATATACAACATTAACAGACTATATTTTAAGTACTGCTCAAATAAACTCCACCACAACTTCTATATATTTTCCTAATAAAAATATTATTCTGTCCCTCCATAACTGGTCAAATGTGTCCAATATCAATATTAACTTTTAACAAAATAAATGTTTTATTTATGTAGCGTGTATTATGTAAATAAATGTTTTATTTAGTGGGTTTTTATTGCCTCGCAGTAGGTATGAAAAGTAGAGTATGCACCTCTGAGATAAAGCCTGTCTTCGTCTTGGGCAGCTTGAACCCCTCGCTTCACTCAGGACTCTATTGAATAACTCCCTTGCTTCGCTCGGGAGTTAACTCTAGAGACCCTCGTTACGCTCAGGGTCCAATATGCTGCCCGTGACGTAAGACACTGCTTTATCCCCTTGGTGCATAATCTACTATTATGCCACTTTTCTGAGAGATATTTCCCCAAATAAGCATTTCATAACTGTGGACCTAATATACAATCACCAGTGATGATAATTATTAGATACTATTATATTTAATTTAATTATCTATTGTAGTAGTCGGTGGAAAAATGTAGGTAGCAATATGCATTAATTAGTATAATATTATACTCGTAGTGATGATGATGATCACGAATATAATTTTGCCAATAGCAAAATTTCAAAGGTTATATTGGTAAATATTTGTGCACAAAACGGATAAGTAGTGAGTGCCTATATCATCCTAATTAATGTTGGTGTTTCGTATGATAATGGTGGTGATGATGATGATTACTGTAATTGACAAAGTGGTATAATATATGCTTGCAGTTCTTTAAATAACGATAAGGAGTCAGGAGTTATGTTCATTACTCTTGGATCCAGGGTATACCTTGGTGCAAAATCTTACTTTTGGTAGCATATGCTTGGACTACGTCAGAAAACATTGAAATCGCCGTATGTGTCCATATAAATTTCGAGGAGTTCCCTCGATTCCTCATGGATCCTATCATCATGTCACCACTTTGAGGTTAAAAGGACCGATTTGGGATTGTACACTCTACATCAAAAATATAAATTTATGATCGGTCCACAGACGGTGCTCAATCTTTGAAAATACAAGTATAATTGACTCCCTTTTTGGAAGTCGGTTAAAAAATCTCGTGGCATAGTGTTCGGGGACACTGCATTCGTCCGAAACGGATCTTATGATTTTTTTTGCACATTCGGTAGGTCTAAAAATCAGTAATAATCATTTTTTAAATATTATGGCAAAACAATGTTTGCCGGGTCAGCTAGTAGAAGATCATAAAATTAATAGATTACATAAGTATCCTGGACATAACACGTATGAACAAGCAAATTGCAAAATTTCCACACGCGTATCGAAGTTTGAATAATTGTAGCCGTGACGCATAAGTATGTAGTACCTGAGATCCCAAGCTTTGCCCGGTGATTTTGTAGAACAATAATAATAATAATATCTATGGACGCTTCACACCACGTCAGTCTGGCCCCGTGGTAAGTATCCGAAGAACTTGTGTTACGGGTACCCGACAACGGAAATATATTTAATACTTTTTATACTATACTCATATTTAAGATTTTTATTATATTATACACATATTTAATACACATCCATGACCCAGGAACACAGAAAACTTTTGTGTTCCCTGGCGGGATTCGAACCCGCCACCTCCGGCTAAAGCGCCACTGCGTTCACCACTGAGCCACGGAGGTCGTCAAAAAAAAAACAATAAAAAATAAAAATGAATAAAAAAAAATATAAAGAAAAAGAAACAATGAGAATCACAAAAATATTTATCTTACCGGGATTCGAACCCATCACATTCTGAATTTCCAAACAATGCAAAAACTATACGTAGGCATGCACACCAAGCTGCCAATCAGACTGACGTAAGAAAGTCGAAATTATTGATAGGTATTATATTGTTGCACGTCAAAATAAAAAAAAACATATATTGCTTAAAAATACGCAGTTTCTAAGGGATAAGACCTAGTTAGATCGATTTTTCACACCCAAAACTCACTACATACTAAATTTCATGTAAATACTTGTAGCCGTTGTTGAGATTCTGAATATAAACATATTATTTTTTTTGTTTCAAAAGGTTAGGCTACAGGGCAAACCCTTAACCCGATCGTATTTGTTTTAGGCTCAAAATGTAGCCAACTTAACTGTCCAGAGGAGTTTTTCTCAAATTTTTGATATCATTCTTCGTTACCAAAATATCGAGCGCCAAAATCAAAAATTCGGAAAAAAATGATTTTTTTTTCACTATTTTGGCCTTAACTTTTTTAGTTTTTGACTTTCTCGAAAAATTCTTTTCGCACCTTATAGATCTCGTGAATACGCGTATTTTATGAATATTTTTTATTATCATATCTTTACAATTCTCCGAGATATATGGGAATCGCACTTTTTCGTGAATTCAGCCCCTATACTGAAGCGATCGAAAAAACATTTCCAATGTCAAAAAGTAAACTTTTTCCTAATCGTGGTTTCCTAATAGAGCAAGAGCCCGTGAGTGCTAGACCTTCGGATTTTCATAAAAGCTGAAAGTTTCTCTATGTGTGTCCCTAGTACAGGTAAGAATGATCCCCACCTATGAAGCTGACGCAGCGGTGGCTTTGGCAGGTAACAGGTAACAAAGGTGTATAAAATTCGATCTCAAATTTGTCATAAAATAAAACTTAATTTTTTTATATTTGATTCATAATGATATCAAAACTCGCGTTGCTCATTGCCAGACAGTTAGTATGGTTACAACCCTCTGCCGGACACCCCTAAACTATTATAATTTATAGTTATACTTACGTTATATTATAAAATCTAAATTTTATATATAATTTTTTGGGGGCCTATTAAACCATGTTTACATAATAGCCGGACAGTTTCGACGGTTCTATCATCTTGCCAGACGCATTCAAAGTGAGCAGAAGTTGGGAGAGCAGAAGTATTAATTTTTCACCAGTATGTGGAGAATTGTTTCAGGTTATATAAATACAAGCAATTACACTGAAGTTATTATATTCTTGTAGATAAATGTGTTTATTGTCCGTTATAAGCGGATTTCAACAATATATAATAGAAATTTTGTATAAATTTCAGAGGTTGTGTATTTGTTGTGTCCGCTGAGCGAATTTACAAAAGTGACACTAGGCGTCGTATTTGTCTTTCTTTAATTATTATTTATTTAATTATTATTCTTTATCAATTATTATTATTTAAACTGGAAATATCATAATATGTATTATATAAAATATGAATTTTCTTTCCTACGCTATCGAATTGGATTTTGTCTGTAATGGTAGTTGTATGTGTGTTAAATAAATAAATAAATTTACATAGTGATGTTTTGGATATCGATAAACCTTCGAAAGACAAAATATGTTAATCTGAAAGAAAAATGTTTTGCCTACTTTATATTTACCAATTACCATACAATTATACAAATTAGTAAGATCTAAAATATAAACTAAGTGATAATATATAATATAAAATAGTGTGGTGTATTTTTAATTAATTACAATTATTAATTAATAATTCCTGTATAATATTATAATGGAGTTACGGTTGTACATCATCACAAAAACATGTCACAAATTTTCAAATTTAACTTTGCTTTTTGGTTTTGCAGGGAATTAGGTGGCCTTTTGCAAGGATACTTCTATGTACTTTTTTAATTGAGCAGAAAACGGGCAGACTGATCGCCAGATGGAGAGCGATTATCGCCACCTATACATACTCGCAATAGGAGGAGTCACAAGTACGATCCCAGTCTTAAAATCCGCAACTACTCCTTGAGTACCCGGAGGCCGTGGTATTTATCTGGTCCAGATGGGCCGTTCGTGCCAAAGCATGGCTCTCTCACGTAAACGGACTGCTGTGCTCTGTTTTCTTCACATATTTAGCTCCATGCTGAAAATCTGAGAGCTTTTTGGTGTTGTCGTAACGTGTAAGCTAATAAATGATGTCCAATTGTTAATAAATAATAAATATATCTATTAAAATTTCCT
Source organism: Glaucopsyche alexis (assembly GCA_905404095.1). NCBI lineage: Eukaryota > Metazoa > Arthropoda > Insecta > Lepidoptera > Lycaenidae > Glaucopsyche > Glaucopsyche alexis. Next base: position 22,138,543 of record FR990045.1, read on the forward strand.
TTTTTCATTTATCTTTCCACGTAGGTACCCCAACTCAAGGGAGAAATGCATAAAACATAAAAAGTCTATACGTCTACTGTTTATATATTAACCAGCTGTATCCAAGGGAAAAGTATCCTATGTTTTAATCCAGAGCTTAAACTACTGCCATACCAAAGTTCATTGAAATCTGGTCAATAGTTTTTGCGTGAAGGGGTAACAAACATCCAGCGCATAGACCAAGCGCTCTGTCTCACTCGCACTAGTTACTGTATACATACGCTCCTTGCTCTCCCAACTTCTGCTCACTTTGAATGCGTCTGGCAAGATGATAGAACCGTCGAAACTGTCCGGCTATTATGTAAACATGGTTTAATAGGCCCCCAAAAAATTATATATAAAATTTAGATTTTATAATATAACGTAAGTATAACTATAAATTATAATAGTTTAGGGGTGTCCGGCAGAGGGTTGTAACCATACTAACTGTCTGGCAATGAGCAACGCGAGTTTTGATATCATTATGAATCAAATATAAAAAAATTAAGTTTTATTTTATGACAAATTTGAGATCGAATTTTATACACCTTTGTTACCTGTTACCTGCCAAAGCCACCGCTGCCTCAGCTTCATAGGTGGGGATCATTCTTACCTGTACTAGGGACACACATAGAGAAACTTTCAGCTTTTATGAAAATCCGAAGGTCTAGCACTCACGGGCTCTTGGACTATAACTTATATACTCCGAAGAAGTAACCAAACAGTTAACTGAACGCACCTATAAATATATTTTCACGATCAAGTGACACTGGATACCCACATTTTACATAGGAACAGTAAGTATGGGAAAATTTAAACGTCATATTTTATAGTTTTTTCCTCGCAATTTTTCCAACATTTCTCCCCGTTTAAACCTTTCCTGAACTTACAATTACAATCCTACAATTTTAACTCACAACCTTTAAAACCAAAATTTAACACAATAAATAATTATTTGTACTTATCTAAAGATCTTATTTCCAGAATAATCCGTTTCAGCCTGGTGACGTCCACTGCAGGACATAGGCCTCCCCCATAGATTTCCAGTGCGACCGGTCGCTCGCGGCCTGTATCCACCGACTTCCTGCGACTTTTCTCAGGTCATCTGTCCACCTGGTGGAAGGCCGTCCTACGCTTCGGCGTCCAGTTCGTGGTCTCCACTCAAGAACCTTTCGGCCCCAGCGGGCATCGGTTCTACGGGCTATATGTCCAGCCCATTGCCACTTTAACTTGCTAATGCGCTGGGCTATGTCGGTAACTTTAGTTCTGCTACGGATTTCCTCATTTCTGATTCTATCACGTAGAGAGACTCCAAGCATAGCCCTCTCCATAGCTCTTTGAGCGACACGAAGCTTTTGAATAAGTCCCGTTGTGAATGACCACGTTTCGGCTCCATATATCATCACACATATTCCAGAATAATGTTTAACAATATCCATCTATATTTATTATTAATAAATTTATTCATCTTATGTAAAAAAATTAAGAACTAGTTAAAATATATAATAATAAATAAAAATACACTTTATTTCAGAACTGTTTTATATACTCGTACAAGACCAATTAGATAGATTTTTTTTAGTCCTTACATGATTTACTTTCAAAATCAAGCCTAACTTTAATCTGTACCTAAAATGTAATTATAATAAAGACGACTAAAATAGACGAAATATGTAAAGGGCAACCTTAGTTTCTCATGTACGATTGGACTTCCAACAGGGCCTTCGGCCTGGGGCATTTTACACTACAAGGGTAGTTCAACCAACGACGCAGTAATGTTGTCATGTTAGGCCGTTAGCATACGGCGTATTTTAAACGCGAAGACGACGCGCGTTTTAGGAACAATTCGAAAAAAGTTTGAAGCGCGTATACACGAGCGTATACGCGCTTAATCAAAATGCGTACGTCCGTCTGCATTTTGATTAAGCATGGCCTTACTATTGATAGATTTGAATGGAGTTGGTGGTACCTACAACTTATATTGTGGACTAACAAACATTTCTAAATTACCGAATAAACTACAATTTCCACGGAAAATCAGATTTTTATTAGTCGCGAATGCGCGGAACTTTATTATTTTATGTCATATCCAGCATCTCATTTTACTTATTCACATGAGAAAAATTAAGATTTTTAATTATCATTACCATACCATTGTTTGCAAATCTCGTAATATTAAATTATGGGATTTGCAAACAACATAAGCTGTAATAGGTCATCAGGGAGCTCGCTCTGGACTTATCAACGTGTATGTATCAAGATCCCATTAGGCAGCTGCGTCGTGGATATATGAAGCAATTTACCCCCGCTCGAGATGTGCCGGGTAATTTGGTTCCACTTATAGACCACTTATAGGCTAAAGTTAAACGTGTAGATCTAGTATTACAATAGTAACTTTAGAGTCTACCATATAATTATATGCTCTTTCAGAACTAACTAATATATTAATGGGTAGATTTGGTGCAAGGTGCATTATAAGACCTGTTATATTTATTGCCGATTATTATTATAACTGAGACATGCAGAAAAATCCCCGATAATTATAAAAGTAATATTTCTTGTAAGTCCCTGACTCGAGATGCCATCAAAGTCTGACGAGTGACGACTGTTTTAACAACTTTTCTATTGACAACATTAAGCGCCTTTATACACACGCTGTGACAGCGGCGCGGTGATGCCGCAGTAGCTGCGGCGTTCACGACCGACGTTGCGGTAAATATGACATACCTACAAATCCTAGTGCAGCGGCGCCGCAGCAAGCGTACAAACAATTTTTGAGGCACATATTTATATTAATACATGCGACCTTAAGAAAAATAATTGCAGAGCATACCAAGTGATTTAAATAATAAACTACTTGTAACACAAATATTTAAGACTTCGTGCACAAAAGTTAACCTTACATTTTGTCGCGATAAAAAGGAGCCTGTGTTCTTCCCCGTGGTCTAATCTATATCTGTACCAAATTTCATCAAAATCGGTCCAGTAGTTTCGGAGCCTATTAAATGCAAACAAACATACATACAAACAAACAAACGAACTTTTCCTCTTTATTATATTAGTATAGAAGAAACAAGGTAATGGTGAACCAGCAATCATATTTTGACTCTCTGATAGAAAACAAAGTAATTAAATTGGCATTGTAGAGTCAATATGCTGGAGACCAATCAGCTTTATTTTAATTGCCTATAAAACCTTTTGACTGACGTCTGACCGAGCATTATAAAATGAAAACGTTATTCCGAAAACGGTAATTAAAATTATTGAGTCTACATGGGAGACATTCGGTACGAAGTTAAAAGTGGATCGCCAAAATATTTTTCGGCTAAAAGTTATAGCTAATAAATTTAGTTTGTAACTTTCGGTGGTCCCTCTCGAATTTTGGGGTAAAATATTTACCTTTTATTGAATAACGAACTAAAAAGGTAAAGCGAACTAGCCTCGCTCCGCTAAGTTTGTTTTATAGGTACTTTTTATAATAATTAATTATAATTGTATTTGTTTAACGCTTGTATCGATTCGGTTAATATTCAAAGTAAGGTAACTTTATATGATTAATAATAATTATGATTCACGTTATATATATTCCCTAATACCGATCCATCAATCTTATAAACTTTATTAGAACAGAATTAGCACCGTATCAACTCGCTAACCACATTTTATCCTCTATTAATTCCGAACAACATATTTTCGAACAATATTCCCCAAATAATTCTTCATTATGATAAATGAGGAGAAAGTCGTCTCAACAATGGAAACTATCTATTTATTAGTAAGTTGTATTAGCGTTAGGGAGTAGCAGACGATACAGTAATAATCCTCTCGACTCTAACGTTAGTTGGCTACTTGGAAGTGCGCTTGAAAAGGATTTTACGTTGAATAATTCTTTATACATTGACCTCAATAAACTCCATGTTCAACCCACACAAGTTTTTTCGGCGTTTATATAAAACAGTCTTTTAGGTGAGACTTTAGAGATTTATACATACATACATATAATCACGCCTTTTTCCCGTAAAGGGGTAGGCAGAGACCACTTTTTGCCACTTGCTACGATCCTTACATACTCGTTTCGCTTCGTTCACTTTCATTCCTACCATCCATTCCTCCTCTTACATTCAACGTAGCGAAGCGGCTCTCCATGGTCCGCTTTTCACCTCCGCGAGAAACGAGACGTGATGGGTGGTGAACCGCATCGCCGCCGCGCCGTAGAGATTTATCGATTATTTATTAATATGTAATAACATTACAGATATTTACTAAACTACCTAAGTACCTGTGTAAATATTACTATCTACTAGGTATCTAAAACTGTAGAATTTAAAGTGGATTCATCTTGAAATATTGAACAGGCTTAGGCATTTTGAAAAATCACCAAAGACCTCCATCGTCATATTATGTCTGTGTGTCAAATACTCAATATTTGTTAGATATACATCGTCAACCTATTGCAATTATAGAAACTTTTCGCCTTAGTGCAACTTCCTACCTTTTACGAATTACCTTCAAATAGTTAAACAGTACGGCGTACGGTTTTGATTAAAAATAGAATATTGTATTAGAAAATATGAAGTTGTATTCCAAAACAGTTTTAGAAGTAAAGTACAAATATAAAGATAGGAAAAGAGGATCGGACGTAATTGTATATACGCTCCACGGACATGACCTATATATTTTAGTTTTTATCCAGATCTACCGCAGATATCAAAGATGGTAATTTTTATCTTAATCATTTATCTAAAAGTCCAACTATGATTAGGTTAATTTTTATTTTCTACTAGATGTTGCCCACGACTTCGTGCGCGCAAAAGTTAATTTCGCAGAAACCGTACATTTTTCGCGATAAAAAGTAGGCTATGTCCTTCCCCATGGTCTACTCTACATCTGTGCCAAACTTCATCAAAATCGGTCCAGTAGTCCCAGGCTATTCGATACAAACAAACAAACTTAAAAATTATTATATAGATATAGATTAATGGACGGTATTAAGATATTCTTCAGCAAAAATAACCACATTACTCTTATATTTTGCTATGGAAATACCCTTGCATCTTTAATTTTTCACTCGCCAGTAATATTCCAGTTGAACAGGAGCGTTTGACTTCGAACCCCAGAGGGATGAAAGTGTACTATACAAATATATCTTGTTGAGACTTAGCATTTGAGATCCCACTTCTGCACAAGTTTTATTCGATGTTGTCTATTAATAGTACGGATATTTTTGACATTTATATATCGAACTAAGAGCTTTTGCAAAAAATATGGACTTTTTAGTGAGGCTCAAAATATACGAGTAACATTATATTTCAATTTAATTAAAATAATATGTAAAATATTTAGTGAAGCTCGTAATTATATACGAGTAACATGTACAATATCAGTTTTACGTTTAGGTACGTATTTGCACAATATGAAGGCGTCATTAAGTTACTGATTATAATTCTATAATAATATCCTGTGTAGCAACCTTTTATACAGCATTATAATAATAGTATCTGGGTAACCGAGCTTTGCTCGGTATTCTACTATATTAAAAAAAAAGAATCACAAAAATATTTATCTGACCGGAATTCTAAAACATTCCATTCCGAATTTACAAAAAAAGTTAAAAATTATACATACGTACATAGCATACTGCCAATGAGAGTGACAAAATACAATCGAAATTATAATAATATAGATACTGTTGCACGAAAAAAAAATAACTTAATAATGCTCAGTTTCACATAGATAAGACCTACTTTTCTCCCCCAAAACTTTCTGCACAAAACACTTCATGGAAACGCAGCCGTATCTAAGATTCCGATTTTAAACATACAAGATTAGCGCGTTTAAAATATAAGACTTTATGAGTATATTAACATTATAATGCGGTATTTGAAAGGTTCTCACGTTTCTTTTAGACTGATGCACTTGTAAGTTAGAATTAAATTCATTAAATTATGTCTTCTGAAAGAATTAATTACCATTTCTAATTTCATTCTTTGTGGACATTTAAAACGTCTCCGGCAGCAAAAGACTCAAGGTAGAGACGTCGCATGCAGATTTCCATAACCATTGCGATTTTGTATGTGGGACTCTTGCTGGCGAGCCGCCAAACAATTACTTTGTCTCGTCAAGAGCACTTCCACGGCTGACGGGCCTTAATGTCTTACGCTTACCTCCTATATCGTCCCTTTTTAATTTAGAATGCATAAGAAACGCTTGGAGCTTCAAGCATTTCACATTTACATAGAGTACGAAAAAGTGTTTGAGTGAAAAACACTAGGAGTGAAAAATATCACGTATGCAGATAATATGTACCTTTCTTTGATAGTTTCCGATTTATATTTGAAGCGTTACTAGAGATTATAGTAATATGCAAATCTTAACAATTGAGATAAAAATGATAACGGACAAAATTACTATGTATAAATAGGATTAACAATTAATGGAATCAGGCGTTACTTTGCGGAAATCCATAGCATACAATTAATTAATATATGATTATTTTAAGCAGTTTTTCCGCCAAATAATACCCACAATCTGCAAGCAAATGTGTGAGTGCACGCATTTAAGCATGCGTAACGCACCTCCCTCCTCCCACACTGCTTATGCGTGCACTCAGATGCAAGATCGTGCAAACACCATCACCACACAAGCAACAATGTCAGCAAAATCGTGCAAAGCCCCACACCACCATGCAGGTTGCAAAACTCAACGCGCGTTTCGACCCGAACCCGGAGCATCCTCAGGAAGTGGACCTGCGAACAAAGTTCATTAGTAATGCTGCCAAGCAAACCGCCGCCCTATATAGACTACTGGCTACTAGTACCCCCACCAAACATATTAATGAGCGGTGACGTAGTCAAGCAAGTTTGGTCATTCAACAATGCAAGTCTATTGTTGTTCTTTTCTTTAATTATTTCTAATTGTTCCAACACGCTCAGTCGAAAGCCTTTGTCACATTTATGTAATACCTTATAGGAATGGCCATCGGGTACACTATGACCACTATCTAAAAGATGTTTAGCAAAATGTGATTTATCACGATGACCATTTCTATAAGCCGCGATGTGTTCTTTGTACCGAGTCTCAAAGCTACGTCCAGTTTGACCCACGTATACACTATCGCATTCAGGACAATCTATTTTATAGACACCGGGTTGGTACTTTAAATCAATCCGATCTTTAATATGACACAGTTGATTTTTTAAAATATTATTCGTCCTCTTATTATTATTTCTCATTATTTTGGATAAACGTGCAGATACCTCACCCATGTAGGTCAAACTGGACTTGTATTTAACCAATTCCTTATCAGGAGTCCCTGCGTACAAAAACTTAACCAATTCCTTTTTATTTTTATTATTCAAAATATTATTAATAATTTTGGGATTATTCCCATTCGACTTAGCAATTTGGTAAATTATGTTTAACTCTTTCTGATAATTTTCTTTACTAAGAGGAATGGACATTAATCTGTGAACGTAACTATGAAAAGCCGCGAGTTTATGTTGCCAAGGATGACATGAGGATGCATGAATAGTAGTATTAGTATATGTCGGTTTGCGAAAGATTCCAAAACTGTGTTTATTGTTTCTCTCTCTAGTAATTTTCTTGATTTAACAACAACAATAGACTTGCATTGTTGAATGACCAAACTTGCTTGACTACGTCACCGCTCATTAATATGTTTGGTCGGGGTACTAATAGCCAGTAGTCTATATAAGGCGGCGGTTTGCTTGGCAGCATTACTAACGAACTTTGTTCGCAGGTCCACTTCCTGAGGATGCTCCGGGTTCGGGGCGAAACGCGCGTCGAGTTTTGCAACCTGCATGGTGGTGTGGGGCTTTGCACGATCTTGCTGACATTGTTGCTTGTGTGGTGGTGGTGTTTGCACGATCTTGCATCTGAGTGCACGCATAAGCAGTGTGGGAGGAGGGAAGTGCGTTACGCATGCTTATGCGTGCACTCACACATTTGCTTGCAGATTGTGGGTATTATTTGGCGGAAAAACTGCTTAAAATAATCATAATATTAATTAATTGTAGGATTAACAATGTTATTAAACACATTAATAAATTAAGGTTCAAGAGGGTTATTTCTTCTTAATCTAAATTGAATGTGTAATTATCATAAATGGTAGTTATCGACTGATTAAAGGTCTACCTTAAACATTTAACTATACATAATATTATTATTAGGGTTAAGGAAGATAAAGTACACCAAACAAAAATCGACGACCTCTGTGGCTCAGTTGGTTGAGTGTGTTGGTGCTCAAGCCGGAGGTCGCGGGTTCAAATCCCGCCGAAGGAACAAAAAGTTTTTCTGTGTTCCTGGGTCATGGATGTGTATTAAATATGTGTATAATATAATAAAAATCTTAAATATGTGTATAGTATAAAAGTATTAAATATATTTTTCCGTTGTCTGGTACCCGTAACACAAGTTCTTCGAGAACTTACCACGGGATCAGATTGACGTGGTGTGAAGCGTCCATAGATATTATTATTATTATTATTATTATTATTACAAGTTTCGTCATTTGCAACGTACAGTCACCGACAGTTCCGGTGTATAACGATATATGCGATTTTCAGAAAAACTTATGTGCATATAAATAATAATAGTCTTGCATCAAATTTAAATAAAAACGATAAATAGTAATTCAATTATCTAAACATAAATTTAACTATCATAACAGTCTAAATTTAAAACAACATGGCGACGACGCGATCCTATTCTCATTTAAAATCGCACTATACAACTTTTCGACCTTATTACTTTAGTGAGGTTCAAATCTGGTTCACCGAATCATTCGGCGACTTAGTACATCTGACTGTTATCAGAAACAAAAAATAGGGATTTGCGGAGTGAATGTGCTAATGTAACGGTAACTTCCTTAAGTAGTAGTAAATGGAACTTATCAACACAAATGTACGGAGCCAAATTACTTCACCTTAACGCTGCCAATTTCATTATCTACCTACAAAATTGGTAATCTAACTTTTCTCACTATGTGTAGGTATATTCGCCCTGCCTAAAAGCATAGTTTGGGATAGCTTCTTTGTAATAGGTTCTTTATTATTTTTGGTTAGATAAGTTTTAATAAGGGATAAAGGAAACAACACGTACTTTATGGTTTTAAACTACTTCGACGACCTCTGTGGCTCAGTGGTTAGAGCGTCGGCGCTCATGCCGGCGGCCACGGGTTCGAATCCCGCCGAAGGTACAAAAAAATCTGTGTTTCCTGGATCATGTGTAATAAATATGTGTGTTATATAATAAAAATCTAAAATATATGTACAGTATAAAAGCATTAAATATTTTTCCGTTGTCTAGTACCAACAAAAGTTCTATTAGAACTTACCACGGGGCCAGATTGACGTAGTTTGAAAGCGTCCATCTTACCATTTTGATCTAGGTTTTGGCAAACAAATAGATGAGATTAGAAAGCCAGCCGTTTATGTGAATTTATTCAATAATGTAGACATCCACATCGACGACACTTGAAGCCTAGACAAGACAAAGAATTGGCGTGACGCCAGCCCCATGCTACAGTGCTCCTAGCAGGTATGGAAATAGGAACGCAGCCGATCAAAGATTGTTCTGTTTTAAAACGAGAATGCAAAGTTTTGTTGTTTGAAACCGATAGTAGCTTCCGAAATAAAAATGCAAATTGTACTACTTTTCTGTTTACGTTCTTCGCGGAACTTGTGCTTTTGATATTGCGGAACGCTCTAGCCATTTTAATGACGTCTCGCTGTACGTCCCACTGACTTCAGAGAATGCTATTATCCAAACTTTTATCTAAGGCGGTAATAGATAAAAAATATTTAAAAGAATATAAAAACCGACTTCTAAAGTATAAGCAATAACATTCTTAAAATCACTAAAAAGTATGAAATAATTCTTAATATTGATTTCTTATGTTTACGCGAATATTGTTCATTGTTTTAAACACTCCCGTGACCACGGCTGCTGGAAAGTAGCCGAAACGTCGGGTAAAAGAAAAGTGCACCGCGACAAAATCCGTAAGTGTTTAAAACAATAATTCTTAATGTCGAAATAGTTCCATTTTAAATTCTGCTAAAATTTCACTATTTTTCTACTCAATCTTCTTATTTTTGAAGTCGGTACCAGCCAATTTGAACGTGAGTTCTTTAAAATATTATTTGTACTTATATATAAGGACGTAGTTGTGTTAAAATTAATGATCTTTTTTATTGAAGGATTTATACAATTATTTGGGCTGGTACCGACTTCAAAAATAAGAAGATTGAGTAGAAAAATAGTGAAATTTTAGCAGAATTTAAAATGGAACTATTTCGACATTAAGAATTATTTCATACTTTTTAGTGATTTTAAGAATGTTATTGCTTATACTTTGGAAGTCGGTTTTTATATTTTTTTAAATATTTTTTATTTTTTTCTTTTCAGTGATATTATAATATTATTAACTAGTACCTGGGAGACCAAGCTTTATTCGGAGTATTAGTAGGACGATGAAATATTTTAAAATAAATAAAATTGAGAAAAGAAATAAAAAGGATCACAAAAATTTTTATTGACCGGGTTTCGAACCTGAGGCCAATTCGTAAACAACGTATAAATTACCATTCTACCATCCAGCTGAAGCTACATTTTATGGCGGCAAAATGTACGGTTCCCGCGAGATTTCCTTTTGCGCGCACGAAGTAGCGAGTAACGTCTACTAACGTTTGATAAAAAAGTCTGACAGTAAGGGGCATTTTGGACGGCGAAGGTACTATAATATTTTTTGTAAAAATATCGCTTTCTATACAGTTTGTATGAACTATCACAGTCGGCTAAGATACTTACTATATACTTTAATATTACGCACTGTAATATGAAATATATCCGGCATCTTAAAACAAAATATTCTAGTAATCGTATCTGCGCCGTCTGTGACGCCCTGTGAATAAAACTAAATCTGCCGCTAAATATACTATATCAATGCTAAATTATATAAAAGCCAAGATCCAACCCTGTTGATCATGTTACCATCCTATTTCGAGATTTACACATTTTTACATTTACATTGCATATTTTAACGCATAACAAAAATTAAAAAATCATAGCTTCTTTATAAAAATATTCGTCTCTTTTATATGAATATGAAACACCACGTTTATTTTAGAGAGATTGGATGCTGCAGCATATAATAAAGGCTAAAGTTAAGGCCAGGTTCACGTGCAAGTGGCATCCCCGCTGCATTATAAATGAACTCATATAGATTTAGTCTCACTAGCGAAAACGGCTATTTATACAAATGTGAGACATTTAAGAGATTAAGACTCGGAATTTTGGGTACGCCATGTTTCTTTTGGGACCGACTATTCGTGCCTTTTCACACATTAACTATATACTAATAATACTTAAGTATAGACAATAGATAAGTTCGATAACTTTAAAGATAATAAAGTACATTTAAAATATTATTTTATAATTGCAATTATTGTTCTGTATTAAAAAATTTAAAGATTTTGTAAAAAAATTATGAAAGCATTCTTTATAAGCTTTATAAGAGAACTCAAAATTAATATTTTAAAGTACTGTGAATTTAATAAATTAATTGGGTTTTTCGCGAAACTGCTTACGTTTCAGTGGAAATATCGACACGACACAATGGCTGTTTTTTCGGCACCCGCCCGGCGCTGGGTACGGCCCGGACCAGTTATATGTCCTGAGTGATTTTTGAAAAAGATGTGGCCTGTAATATTATTTGAACAACTAAATTGTATACAATAGTATTTCTATACTATTGTATACAATTTAGTTGTTCAAATAATATTACAGGCCACCCATTACCCAGCACCGGGCGGGTGCCGAAAAAACAGCCATTGTGTCGTGTCGATATTTCCACTGAAACGTAAGCAGTTTCGCGAAAAACCCAATTAATTTATTTATTAATTTATTAACAGAAGTTAAAGCTCAAGTGTTTGAAAATAGGAAAATCTTAAAAACACGTTATTAAGTTCACCCTACATTTCGTCCGTATCGCGATTGACATACATGGAATTGGCAAATAATTTTAATTTCCACATAGGTATTTTATTGTTTTCTATTGGTTTTTGTTGTATTATAAATAAATATGTCATGGGATACTCTTCCCAACTTACCTGTCCGGTAGTTGTGGTATAGTATACGGGTATGCGACCCCGGCTTCCCTAGCTATTACTGTCCTATCCCTTTCCCTCCTGGGCGGTAATATCCTACATTCCCTATTTCCCACTCTAACTTACCAATCTTCCTTTCCACACCACCTATCCTTCCCTTTCCCTATTTCTACCCTCTCCACCAATCCGTGGAAACGCAATGGATAATCAAAAATAATTTAATTATCCAAAATGGCAGTGATGTGGTTCGCCACCCATCACGTCTCGTTTCTCGCGGAGGCGAAAAGCGGACCATGGAGAGACGCTTGGCTACGTTGAATGTAAGAGGAGGAATGGATGATAAGAATGTTGGACACATAGACTATTATTATTGAATGACATGACACGAGTGTAAGACAAAGCGGTTACGCACACAAGCATAGAAAAGCTGGCCTGTTTTTTTGCGCTGTATTTCTTAGGTGAAGCTCTATCTAGTGTAGTATATAATCAAATGACTTAAGTTTGGAAATAAATATTTTTGACAGTTGGTAACACTACATAATCTCAATGGTTTTCTGGAATCGAAAAAACAGTACTGTAAATAGGACTGCGCAATATAATGAAGCTGAAAATCAATCACACGAGCGTCGAGTTGTCAAAATGATCCGCTCCGTACCGAATCCGATCATGTTTAAAGATAACTAATCAAATCTGTGACCGTGTTCTTGGAAATTGCCTAGGCGCGTTTCTAAACGTTATTTGCCCGCGTTATCTTCCGTCTATACCTAAAGAGTTTCATTGTAATTATTTATCTGCGAGTCCTTATTAACTACAGTAACCAGTCAGTATAAACCACAGATTAAATAGAGCTAGAACCAGACAAACAGCTGTACTAAATTTTTCGATTTGATTGCACTACTAAAAGCATACGGTGTATCTGTCACCGTAAAATTGTAAAAACCGTTAGATTTATAATATACTAGAGATATTATAAAATGTCGACAGAATATTGTCAAATAAAAATTTCTCCGCATAATTTTTCGTTATAATTATTATTATGAAAAAGCAAACAAATATGGCGGCGCGGGGCGCTTGCCGTATATCCAATCGGCATAGTAAATATTACAATATAACGAAAAATAACGTGTAAAATTGTAAAAAGAAAATTTTATTTGACAATCTGTCGACATTTTATAATGTCTCTAGTAATATTACAATGTAACGGATTTTACAATTTTACGGTGACATATCCACCATACTCTTATCGCATATATACGGCAATAGTGGATAAATCCGGTTAAGATTGTGTGACGTCGAAGGGACATCTAAATTTTTAAATTTCGTGTTGAGTTTTTGCGTCTTATGTAATTAAAGCTAAAAACTCACGAAGCTGTTTTCATCCACGTTCGCCACCGTTGCGGGCCCGCAGTTTCTAGAGAATACAGATATGTACCGTAAAATGTGGGGAGTCGGGACACTTTCTAAGTTTGGCATAATAATAATTATAATATCTATGGACGCTTCACACCACGTCAATCCCGTGCTAAGTATCTGAAGAACTTGTATCACAGGTAATTGATGATGGGAAATATATTTAATACTTTTATACTAGACATATATTTAAGATTTTTATTATATTATACACAGATTAAATACACGTCCATGATGATTTCTTATGTTTACGCGAATATTGTTCATTGTTTTAAACACTTACGGATCTCAGTCCTCCCGTGACCACGGCTGCTGGAAAGTAGCCGAAACGTCGGGCGAAAGAAAAGTGCACCGCGACAAAATCCGTAAGTCTTTAAAACAATACACATCCATGACTAAGAAACACGGAAAAACGTTTTATTTGTACTCGCGACTCCCTGCTTGAGTACAAACATGTTGAACTACTGAGCTACAAAGGTCGCAAAATTTTGCCGCTTTTTCCTGCTCTATCTATATCTTCTTGTATATAAAAATGTTATGTTGGTTTGTGTACGCTTCAAAAACTCAAAAAGTTCTGCACCGAATTTTAGCATGATATAAAGGATCAAGGATCAAGGATTGTTTTAATCTATTTTTTATCTGCGACCGCGAAAAAACTATATTTACATTAACAGCTAGTATTTAATTAAAATATACCTTACAAAATTTTGATCATTCTATGCTGTTCCTCTATATATGTAAGTAAGTAAGTCCAATTTATAAGTATATATTTTTACTCTGTAGTGTAAACAGTGCAAATCAAAGCTAATGAAACATACCCAGGTCCTCTGCGTCCTCGCTCCACTCGCCCGTCGCGGCCGTCGCGCGAACCAGCGCCGCACACAGCAGACACAGAATCAACTCCATTATGCCACTTGCTTTAAACATTGTCCACCAAGTTATGCTTCACACATTTTAGTTATTTTTATTATCAGTTCAACTATATTACAGCACATTGATGATTATAATACTTCACGCATTTTGATACTAATTCAAATATCGTTTCAACTTCATTTTCTGATCATCGTATTAACTATACTAGTCTAAGTAGACATAATTTATGTTATGTTCTTGACTTTTTTCTGAATACCTTTTAGGCTACCGTTTAATTATTCCAGGTTGCACTTTTAGGCCGTAATGTTAGTACACGTTTTATTCCACACTAAGTCCAATTGGCTGTACCTTATACCTTCAATATTGTATGTTATTGACAGAGGTATAAGTTCATATATTTACTCAAACTAACTAAACTTTACTCGGCATTGTCATTATATCCACTACACCTATATTATAATTTTTGTCAATCACTACTCCCAGATATAGTCAATAATTTCAAGAACAAATTACCTATTTACAAAACTAAGCTTACTTTCTTTAAAATAATGTTAATAGGCTGTATAGAATCGAGTTTTTACTCCGTAGAATAACCTTCGTTACCTATTGTCGATTTTCCACAATCGATTTGATTTGTACAATTCGTCCATATTGTCAGCTCCGCTTTATGTTTACAATTCAACAAAGCGTTTGATTTTGTGTGGATTTTAATCAATATAAGCCGTTAACTTACTTGTTAATTTTTATTGATTTAATTTGAAATTAAATTTATTTAAATATCTTCATATTCACATCTTGAAGTAATCTGAAACAAAATATTATTTTAAAATAAAGTATCTATGTATTCAGTACCTTAATATTCAGTACCTTATTTAGTATACTAAACTTTAAGGTCAGCTCACAATATCGAAACGAGACGATACGGGACGCAGCGCTACATTGTTAAAGTAGTGATTCAAAATGGAACTTTATTCAGTACACAATAAGATAAACGTTTCGTTGAAAGAGTCGCGTCCCGCTATGCAGAGTGGTCTAATTCGACATTCAACCTCTTGTAATTAAACGTATCTTATTAAAAATCTTGTAATTAAAAATGAAGCGCCGCATATCGTTGCATCTCGTCTCAGTGTGAACTGATGCTAACACCAAAAATTTAAGAAAAATTATAATTAATAAAATATAACTACAAAATTAAACTTTACTTCACTTTGCATTTAGAACGTAAATAAAAAAAATCGTAATTGCATAACTACAATTTCTTGGTACAATTTTCTCTATCTACGCCAAGGCGCTTTCTATTTATTTTAAAGAGAATTTCTCGGGGAAAAATTTAACAAAAGCTTTCAAGAAGCAAATCCTTCATCAAAGCAGCTCAACGACCCGTGCCGAGTGCCGAAGCGCTAATATAGTTTAGGAGACAGTGTGCCCTGTATTGCTGCCTTTTAAAAAAGATTTTACGTGAAGGTGATGCTAAATATAGATATAGGGAATTATCGCGAATATCTTCAGGGAATCTTTATCAATACAATCTACTTTTAAAGTTTAATACGAATACGCTACAAATTGAAAAAAATGTTTTATTTTTCTTTTTATTTTAGTATCAAGTAAATGTCCATTTAGTATTATTCAATTTATTTTTATACGTTTCAAATATAAGGTTCGAAATAGAAAACAGAAATTCTCAATATATTTTATCCGAATATTTTAGTTTGGATTATAGTCTCAAGGGACGCGCCTAATCGAAAACAGATCTAGAAGACGGTCAACGGTATCTATTTCAGTGTATAAAACATTTATCGTATGAATTACATACCCTTAGATACTAGGTATAGTCTTGGATACTAGATCCTACTATTATTATAAATATGAAAGTTTGCGAGGATAGATGGATGTTTGTTAGTGTTTCGCGCAAAAACTACCTAACGAATTTGTATGTAATTTGGTATGGTAATAATTAAGACCCTGGATTAACAGATACGCTACTTTTTATCCCGAAAATGTAGAGTTTTCCCATAGGATACTATATTGTTAACCTCTTAGTTTCTTAAAATTAATAAATATTATTATTTTTAGCAATCTTCCGTCAAATAATATTTTATTTGGCGGAAGATTGCTAAAAATAATAATATTTATTAATTTGATGTTATGGATTTCCGCAAAGTAACGCCTGATTCTATTAACAGTCTTAGTTTCTTTAATTTAGGTTACTTTTTACTTTATTAATTTAAATTAAAGCAAGCCGAATATAAAAATAAACAAAAATTAATAAAAATCTTATTTTTAAATCATCTCTAAGAAAAAGCCTAAGTATAATAGGCAAATTTGAAGATCTCGATAAAAGGTCTATAAAATAATAATAATTATTAAAATAATTAACGTACACAAAGCTTCATTAAATGGAACTGTTAGTTTACAAGAAAATTATGATTTAACCCTCTGATGATCTATTTAAGTAGTGGAGCGTGTTGATTACAAGCTTAGACTTAAGATCCACCAATTTATCGCAGAGGGTCGCCGCTTTACTAGAGATGTTGATGTTCAATGTAATAAATTGTATACATATTAAAGAATTTGCGTAGGTATATTCTTAGAATTAAACTAGCTGATGTCCGCAACTTCGTTTGCTTAGAACTAACTAAAACAGAACCCTACTTTTAAACAGAATTCTTAGATAAAAGTAACCTCTGTTACTCCTTTTAACATTAGCTATGTACCAGTGAAAGTCCTGTGAAAATAAGTCCAGCCGTTTCAGAGATTAGCCGGAACAAACAAACAGAGAGACAGCCAGACATTTATTTTTGTTAGTACCGTATATAGTTTCATATTCATTTAGTTAACAGCTGTTAATTTAAAGTTGCAAACAGACACTAAAATTTTATTTTTTTGTATAGATGTAATCATTAGAATTTAACATTGCTGGGTTTGGCAGAAATCCATAGATAAATGCCAAATGTTGTAAACCTATTTACTGTACATCTTTAGGGTATTGAAACATCTTGCTACTTCCTAATTTCATTCTGTCGAAGAGTACAGTCGACTGCCAAAAAATACACGAAGGAATGTCTAAAAATATTTGAAAATCTGGTTGGCTTAATGTAGACTGATCACCAGATTGACAAGAAGGCCATCCATCACGCGTCGGATGGTCATGTCAATGTCGGCGGCTCATGTTCCGCTGGTCCTGGTGGTGGTTAATGTTCTAGAATATTCCATATTATATTTTGGCTTCCACTGAATAATACTAATAAGGAATTTCTAACATTTACTAAAATGCATTTTGTAAACTTACCTACCAAAGTGTTTTGGTGTAACAATTTATTTATACAATTGTTGCAGGTTATTATAGGTTTATTATGACTAAGTTAGGTTTTTTTTTCTAGATGCTGCGCGCGAAAGTTAATTTTGCAGAAACCGTATATTTTTCCGCGATAAAAAGTAGCCTATGTCATTCCCCGTGGCTTACTCTACATCTGTGCCAAATTTCATCAAAATCAGCCCAGTGGTTTCGAAGCCTATTCAATGCAAACAAACAAACAAACTTTTTCTTTTTATTATATTAGTATAGATGGCTGCATTTTTAATGAATAATGTTTATAAGCGTTGTATAATTATGAAGCAAACAAGAGCAAAAAAACTATTTTTATCGTTCAAAGTTAAACGATTCTCGATGAAAACCAAATGGTAATTTACATTTATTGTTCGTTTGTTATGAAATAACGAGGCTAGTTGTGTGAGAGTGATTATCAAAACATACAAAACAGGCGGTAATTTAAAAGCCATTAGGTTGGTATTATGTACGCATCTTGATATTACGTGTCACTACAGCGTGTTACATTTGTGTATTTAAACAATTGTGATGACTGACAAGATTGTCAACTCACATTACAATGGCTGTGTTTCGCGGAAAATAGCGCTTGTTAACGCTTGCTAGCGCTTAATAAAAAAACAGATTATCGGCCATGACCATGACACGTTTGGTAACTTCAATACTACTAACATATACCGCCATTTTGCTACTTTTACGCTAGCGGTCGCCATTTTGCGTAGCGCAATTTGTATTCCGCAATTTTTTTGCGGAACACAACCAATGAGTACAATTACTTGGTAACTATATTCATTGTATATTTCGCTCATATAGGTGAGTTAAAAATCTACCTTAGTGGGCCTGTTAGTTCAGTAGTTGTTTTTAAGGCATGTCATGAAAAAAATCAGGCGAGATGTATCTTAAAAGAGAAAATAAAATCTTGCTCTAAAGTCGAAAGACCTGGTAAGATGTCGCCTAACCCATGTAAATGGGGTTAAAAATTTTGGTTCTTTCAAAATGTGTAAAAGAAAATTTACACATGTCCATGTTTTAATTACGCAAAATCCTCAAAAACAAAATAACATAATCGCAGATTAACTAGAACCAAATACCTATTTTACGAGTAATGTATAACAATTTATTGTATGTATTATAAGTACCTTTTTGTGGGTCATTGATTTTGAAAAGCAAATAGCAAGTTTGTGAAGGTAACTACACCAATCGTGTTATACCGCCTTCCGCCCCATGATATTTGAGGGTTAACTTTATTCTTATATTGCTTTCACTTTATTGATGTGACCCCTGAGAACGCTTCTGCTATATATTTATCCTCCCACTTGACTTACTCGTGTCGGTAGAAAATTGACTCATCCCTTATGAAAACAATGTTTCATATAATATAATGTGTACGTAAAATTATTTTTTTCTGCCATTTGTTGACAAAAATACGAGGTATATTATTGAAGTATTACCAGCAAAATTTGTAAACTAAATAATGAAAAATGTCTCATATGATTAAACTACTTAGTAGTAGGTGTGAAAACAAAAAAATCCTTGACTTCTATATATATATATATATATATATATATATATATATATATATATATATATATATATATATATATATATATATATATATATATATATATATATAGAAGTCAATATTTCATATATATATAAAAGAAAGTCGTGTTAGTTACACTATTTATAACTCAATAACAGCTGAACTGATTTGGCTGAAAATATTGGTGGGGAGGTATCTTACAACCAGTAGAAGGACAGAGGATACTTTTTGTCCCGTTCTCGAGGGACTCGAAACTCAAGAACGGCTGGACCGATTTGGCTCATTTTGATTTCGATCATTTAAAAAAATTCTGAAGTTCAGGCAATGTTTAAACGGTGAGAAACATTGGAAAATGTGTAGGTTGTAGGAGTAGGTGTAGGAATAGGATATAGGTTGTATTGCAGGTGTAGTTATTTATTCATTCCAGTTCATATTTAAGACAGAACAACGTATGTCGGGACAGCTAGTTTATTAATAAATATTTATATTAAAAAGCGAAGCTGCTAGAAAATTAGCAATAATAATAAACCGGCTACGCACATAGCAGCGTTGACTATGCAGTGTTATGAAACACTTTATTTTCTCGTAAATTCACGTTCAAGATTTTCATGCTCCAGATGAAAGTATTGCAACGCTGAGAAAATATTCTGTATTATTACACTATTAAGTAACCGGGAGCGGCATTCTCTCGCGGAGCGGCATAGGTAGTCTATCTATAACGGGCGAGAGATATAATAGCTAGTAGGCTATTGCCTACTTCATCAGCTATTACAAACAAACAAACAAACCAGCCTATAATTTGATATGAAGTTGGTTTAATTATTATATAAATTACTTCGATATTGACCAACCTTTTTGTAACATTATATCTGTTAACAAAACCCTGCCTTTGTTTGTAGAGATTGTTCATTAATGTTATATCCACATTAATCTAAAAAGGTAGTTAAAAATATTAAAAATAACCGTAACATAGGATTAATAAAAAAAAACCTTTCAAAGAACGACTTCACCTAATAACACAGCCTCCAAAGAATGTTTAACTTAAACATTACAATCAATATCATCATCATCGGGATTATATTTTATTAACTATTAAATTCATATCATCTACGCTACTTCTATTCTAGATCCAAAAAACAATTAGGTAGATAACGGCGGCGTAGAAGCGTAGCGGCGTAGCGCAGTGTAGAAGCGCTACGAAGTTACGATATTTCAACAATTAAAAAGAACTGAATCTCAGTTTATTCTGCAAAAAAACTGCTAATAATCTACGAAGTTAATGTGTAACATTTATTATTATATATCAGAAAAAATAGTTAAAAGGTACGTAATAAAAATATTTTTCTATTAAATAATTAACTAAAAACTTTTAGTATATCTATTTATTCACTCCTTCACAAAAAATAAAAATTTATGAAAGATTAATAAAGCTTTATACTAATTAATATTTAAAACGACTTATGCAAAAGCTAAACTAAACGCCAAATATCACAACACCAATTTGTTTTACTTATTCGTTACATCAACAAACAGGAAGCAAATGTGCTACGGGATTCTCGACCTTAAATACTAACCTAGTAAAGCGCGCAAGTGGTAAAGCATCCTTTTATGTCATCACACAATCTGTCGTCGCCACTCGGTTCACGGTAAGTGCATAATTCGGCGGCGCACACAAAAGTTTAAATGACGTTACGTGAGAGTTGATCACGCGACAAACGCGTGCACCCCCCGTGGCGGCGCGCGGCGGACTGGCACGGCACCTCGCCGGGCGCCGCCCCCAGGTAACTCGGCATGGCCGATACAAGGTACGTATTAATTACTGAGAGCCGAATTAGCGCGCTGACCGTACGAAAGTTCTCGTTAAAACTAGTCAAATCGTTCACGTGGCTAAATTGCGATTTAACGCTTCATTTTGATACGTGTTATGACGCTTGAAGTGCTCTACATGTTTATGGGTAAATTACAGCGAATAATCAAAGCTGGAGCGTTTACTATATTGTTGTTTTTAAAAATGTTAAGAAAATATATTGACAACCTTCGTGGCTAAATGGTTGAGCACATCGGTGCTCAAGCCAGTGATCGCGGGATCGAATCCCGCCGAACGAAAGGTTTTCAAAAAAGGGTTATGGATGTGTATAATATAGTAAAAGATTTTAAATACCGGGTAACACAAGTTCTTCCGATTCACTGACGTGGTGTGAAGCGTCCATATATATTATCTCTTTAGATTTGGTAAGAGTTTCAAAATTAAATTATCTGTTTTCAAGCAGTTACAGCGGTAATATTTTATTTTTATGAAGTGAACTAGGGAACGAGCAGACAGACGCCTGATGGTAATCGATCACCGCTGCACATAAACACTCGGAACACTAGAAGGGTTGTAACTTTGGTGTTGCGCACTTGTGCGTTCCTAGAGCTCAAAATCTCCAAACATTCTTGGGCCTTGTGTTCGAAGAAAACGATCGACACTATGTGTATTTTAATACTGAGATTTGTTTGTTTGTGAATGTGAATACCTGTAGTAAAATAGACTTAGACTGTATAGAAGTATCTCCCAACTAATTGTTCCCACCCAATTCCTAAATCTTTCCTCACTTTTTGCATAAAATCAAAATGGCAGTTTTGCGGTTGCCGCCAAACAACATGGCCACTAAGGTGGGAGCAATAGCTTTTGACAACGCAACAAAAACTTTACTACCCGACTACGGCAAACCCAAAAGGAAGGGCAATGCTATTGGCAGTCTGTGTATGTATACACATTGTAAAATATCGATAATGTTCCTGCTAGACCAGTTTCTAAACATTTACATTAGGCCTTAAAATATATTTTATACACAAAGGAAATAACCGCACTGACTGAAGACACATACACTAGAGTACTGCGTATGGTGTACGTGCGCACGATTCAACGGCGTTGTTAGGCAATTTGCATAATATTATGCCTGGTCGAACGGCAACTTGGTCGATATTACATAATATGTTTGTTTGTTCCGTCGTATTGCCTAAACGACTGATCCGATTTAAGTGAATAACCTGTCAATTTATTCTTAATAATAGCCCGGGTTAGATAGGGTATATAATTTACAGTTTTTATTAAAAAAAACTATTATAGTTAACCCGATTACGGTTATAATAGTTATTTCACGCCAGGTTTTTGTGAGGCCGTGTTACCGCCCCGAAGACATTTTTAACGTGATAAAAAAGTCTAACCTAACCTAACCCAAAACTACACATAGGTTATTTCATGCCTGGTTTTTGTAAGGCCGTGTTACCGCCCCGAAGACATTTTTAACGTAATAAAAAAGTTCTAACCTAATCTAACCCAATACTACACACAGGTTATTTCACGCCGGGTTTTTGTGAGCCCGTGTTAGCACCCCGAAGACGTGATAAAAAGGTTCTAACCGAACCTTACCCAAAACTACACACAGGTTATTTCACGCCAGGTTTTTGTGAGGCCGTGTTACCGCACCGAAGATGTTTTTAAGTGATAAAAAAGTTCTAACCTAACCTAACCCAAAACTACACAAACATTATTTTACGCTTGGTATATTTGAGGTTAACATGTTTTTTTAAATTAATTTATTTTGTATATTTATACATAAAACAAAATTTAAATATTTTTTTTTTGGTCTTCCGCCACCTTAATATTACATAACAGACTGTTTTATAATGAAAATATGCAATAAAAAAATTTGCAGTCGTTTCAAGGTTCCGCGGTAAAAAGTTGTCTATGTCCCTCCCCGTGGTCTACTTTATATCTGTGCCAAATTTCATGATTATTGGTTTAGGAGTTTTTACATGAAACTGTAAATAAAGTATCCTACGGGAACCATACATTTCCCCATAATTAAAAGTAGCCTATGTCCTTTCTCAGGCTCTAGACTATATGCGTACCAAGTTTCATTTAAATCGGTTCAGTAGTTTTGGCGTGAAAGACGGACAAACGTACACACATTCCGTATATTCCGATATCGTTTTACAAATAGTGGTCGTTTATTAATCATCATGAACCCGATATTAAACATGCATCTCAATCATCACCGGCACGTTGGGGCGAGTTTTTGCATCTATTAGAGCGATTTGCATATCCGCCCAAAGTCGTATTAGCATTTAGTATTCGAGTAAGCTTTTGATGGGCTCCATGAAACCGTAGCACATCGTAATTCAAAGACATTAATTCACATGTAACATCGAACATTAGTAATTATTACTAATTGTTTACCTCCACTAATGATGATAACAATATCTTATAATATCTAAAAACTCTTTCACACTGCGTCATTCTGGTCCCGTGGTAAGTTCTCGAAGTACTTGTGTTGCGGGTACCAGACAACGGAAATAATATAATTTAATACTTTTTATACATGTATATACCTACTATACCTTTGATATTTTTATATAAAATTTATTTAAATACACACATTTAATACACATCTATGATCTAGGAAAACAGAAAACTTTTTGTTCCATGGCGAGATTCAAACCTGTGACCTCCAGCTTTTACACGTTAACCACTGAGCAGTAACTTACTAGAATACTATCTTAGAATGGTGTAAAATGACCCACAGGAAGCGTACGTTTTGCCACAAAAAAGGCCTAATACTATCAAGTTCCAACTATTCATTTATAACAATATTATATCCGGCCGGAACTACATCAGGACAGAATATTTTCGTAGTTGCCTTAACAATATACATTAGAATGTAACAATGAGAAAATCTAAGCAAACACTTATAATAATAATAATATCTATGGACGCTACACACCACGTCAATCTGGTCCCGTGCTAAGTATCCCAAGAACTTGTGTACAGGTACCAGTAAACGGGAAGTATATTTAATACTTTTATACTATACATATATTTAAGGTTTTTGTTATATTATACACATATTTAATACACATCCATGACCCAGGAACACAGAAAAATTTTTTGTTCCTTCGGCAGGATTCGAACCTGCGACCCCGGCTTGAGCACCAAAGCGCTGAACCACTGAGCCACAGAGGTCGTCACTTATAAACATGTTGTTCAGTTGCCGTGTCAATTGCATACAATATTATTCAAATACTGACTCGCCGGTGTGGCAGCGACCCCCGCCGTTCTTATCGCTGACCCGCCACGTTTATGAGGGATTCGTGCCGAAGTTAATCTTTCTCGCTTCCGTTATCGATAAACCGAAATTTCATAGCAAATGTTTGGTAATTTGTACGGGCGGGCACGTTGGCAATCGGACATAAAAGTGTGCTTCAATTTGCTAAAAGTTTTATATATTTTTCCCCTTTTATCGTTAGCTCGATGTTTTACATTAGTTTTAGATTAAAATGTATTTTATAAATGTTAGCTGGTTTTGGAGTGATTTTTTCTCGTTAGTTATAAAATATGTTTAAAGGTTTACCTACTTAAGGTACTTAGTGCACCGTAAGCGCCAAATTTTAAAATAAAATTAATAATTTAAAGGAGGATGGGCAGAACTGTATGAACGTTGGTCTACATACTCAATACGAACAAGGTAGGTATGTCATTAGATAGGGCATTGACCACGTGTATTTTAATAATGGGATTTGGGTAGCACGTCAAATACAAACAAACAATTTAGGTAGTTCTTCCCTTTACTATGAGCTAACTTCATATTACCTAATGTATAATTGGACAGTAAGTATTTGCCAAAGAAAGGACAAGGAGTGTGGTAAGATCAAATGCAACCCCATGTATGCCAATTATACGTATTATTATTTCGAAAACGTAAATTAACCCTGTGCATTTTATTAATATTAGCAATGAAGTGTACACGACCTTTAAAAATAGAAGTTTTCATAGAGTTACGCAAGATACATTGTTGGATAGGTATTATGGAGCTGACTATAAGTTAATATGGCGTTAAGACCCAAATCTTCTCCTGTGAAGAGCGATTCGGCATTTAAACATAAAAATAATTATTCTCATTCATAATACATATTATGTTTAAAATATCAAGCATTTTATTAATATATGCTACGATATACTTAAGTTTGTCTTATAATATTACTTTCCATAATTTTATCTTTATTAGCAAACACTAGACAATACGTGATTTTATTTTCAAAATAAGTCGATTTTATCATACCGGTCATAAAATCTCTCATGGAAATGGGGCCGTGCTAATTTTCTGATCAGGCCGACCCATTCGTTTCGAAGCATGGACCTTCCACGATGGAAAACAAAATTAAGTAAAATATGCTCAAACACCAGGAAATAAAAACTGCTTAATCATTTTGGTTTTTGGCGTCTACACGTTTGTGGCCATACAAATAAATCTATACATCTATACAGATAAATAAAATTGAAGTGTCTGTTTGTAACTTCAAACTAACAGCTTTTCACTTAATGCATCTGAAAGTATATTCGGTACTTACAATAAAATTCATTTTTTTTAAATTTTTGTCTGTCCGTCTGTCTGTCGGTCTGTCTGTCTGTTTGTTCCGGCTAATCTCTGAAACGGCTGGACCGATTTTCACGGGACTTTCACTAGCAGATAGCTGATGTTATAAGGTCTAATATAGGCTACTTTTAATTTAGGGTTCCGTTTAAAAAATAGGGTTCCGCTTCCGTTAGTTCTGCGCAAACGAAGTTGCGGGCATCAGCTAGTAAAGTATAAAAATAGACCTTTCTAATGACATGTTTAAGTGTATTGAATAAGTAAACCAGACTAGCATTCACCGATATCACATGTGTCTAAACTTATCTGTAAGGTCTAAGTGAGATCAATAAAGAATTTGTAGCATCTATTTGAAGCTACCGCTAATTTAGTTTAGCAGTTAAATTTACTGTGAATAGATCTCGGCGAGACAAGACAAAGTTGTGAAGTTCTTTATTGCACAACAGAAGAAACATTAGCCTCCTAACAAGGATTCTTGCTAATAAACTCAAGTAGGTCAAACAGTCCTTGTCTTTATTATACATATCTGTTGGTACAAGTTTTTAATGCTAGCACAGTATTACTTTCTTCCTTATTTTCTCGACTTTGCAATATTTTTCAACGAGGTAATATTTCGTGTTTTAATTCGTACTATTAAACTCATTTTTGCTTTAATTTATCAAACTTTGTGCCCTAAAATATCTTATAATGAAATAACCTGAATCTTGTTTAATTTTTCGCTTTTGACACTTTAAATAGATATAAATTGACTTAACAGAAACAATAATGTGTCTTTCTACTTTGTGCCTATTATAGAATCCTCGCATTAACTGGTTGTTAATGCAATTCTAAAATCCTCGCATTAACCTCGAGTTAATTGCGAGGATTTTAGAATAGGAAAGACGTATGATCCGTCACGGAATCCGCCATAAATACCTACTGCGCGAAACCACCATCCGCGCCATGGAAACTAGAGTAAAGAAGTATCTTCTCCATATATGAAAAAAGTGTTATATAATATATAGTGGTGCTACTGTCACAAGGGTGTAAAGCGGCAAAATTTAAACAAAGAGTTATATCTTAGCATCTTCTTGGTTATATTAAAAAAAAATGTTTTCGACTACGCGAGGATTAGAATTTGCATGATTGTCTGAATTAGCTAGTTATTAAATTCGCAAAAAAATTTAAATAACGAAACTCACTTCAATCTAACTTCACTCCGTCTATTATTGCTAACTTCATATCAAACACCCTTCTGTCTCTTGTTAGCTTTCCTGCCTTCGCGGTATCAATGCGTGAACCGCCTTAGCACATTCTTTAGAAACGTATTCGTACATCAACGCTGTTATAATAGACTATCGTATCAGTTATTAAAACACGAAATTCCAGGAATCGATGCGTGCTATCTGACATATTGTTCCCGATGCTCGGCGTGGGGTTGAAGCGACCGGCGCGGGGTCACCGCGGCCGCAACTCTGCTGGAAACGAGATAATGTACCACCGCGGGGTTAATTTACTGCCTCCTCCCAGCTCCACCTAAATGATATAATTATTATCAGGCTTTGCAGCGATATTAATGACTCCAATTCATACTTTTTACTGTTGACCCTTTTTTGCGAACCGTTTATAGGGTTAAAGTAATACGTATTATAAACAAAACCGTAATACTACGTAGGTACTTACCTAACGTACTGATATGAATGTTGTATCTTATCAACATATTTTTAATAGGTAACTAACACTTATGAAATTAGTTAATCAAATAATTTGTATATCATTAATATAATATTGTTCTCATGTGGATATTATACATTTTATATGACAAAAAATTATTTAAACCAACTTATAATAATTTTTGTTACTTTCTTCATAATTATTACTAAATTGTTCTCTAAAATACAACATCGAACACTTAGTTGATGAATTAGTTTGCAGACTTAAAACAATGGTGGGGTTTCATGGATAGTTTTTTAGTCTAATTGGATAGCTGGTGCATTTCTATAAAATTCTGAAGACTTAAATCGGGATATCTACGTTGGAGTAAAGAAACTTCAGATTGAAATGAATTTATTTACAGTCTAATGGAATTGCCCGCAATTCAGCTGGATAGTCATTTTATTATATCAAGCACACTTTAGACGGCTTATATAAGATTCATCGACCCTGACTATTACATACAAAGAAAAATATGGTATCTGTTTTAGCTTTAAGTATAGTTTGCTAAATAAAAAACCGGCCAAGTGCGAGTCGGACTCGCGCACCGAGGGTTCCGTACAAACCTGTAATGATTTTGTTACAGCTTAAAGGTATTATAGACCTGAGTATTTGATATGAATTTCAATTTGATACCTCTACCATCCTCAAAGGGGTAGTAAAATTATTAAAAATATTTTTATTATGTGATGTAACTAAAAATTTGCGGTTTTTGCAATGTTTCCTTTGTTGCTATAAGACGTTGCTTCGTTCCAAATTTAAAGGCCACAATCCTGAATCGCGCTATCGAAGTTTTCTAAGATCGACGCTATATAATATTATATTACAACATCTAAAAACCACTTCAATAGGCTTCGGCCTGATCGGGCATACCACCTCGCTCGGTCGGAGATCCCTTCGGGGCTTCCACAGATTGATGGATGGATGGACGAATATATGAATGGCTGTTTGTTACTTTTTCACGCAAAAACTACTGAACGGATTTCGATGAAATTTGGTACGGTAGTAGTTTAGGCTCTGGATTAAAACATAGGCTGGGTACTTTTTATCCTGAAAATGTACAATATTCCCATGGGATACTTTAATTACGCGGGCGGAGCCGCGGGAAAAATCTAGCAATTAAAAACAATAAAGTGACCGCAACGACCGCAGACGTGGTTGAAGTACGTATTTCTACGTAAATGTGTGAACGATTCAACGGCGTTGTTAAGCGATTTCCATTTTATGCTTGGTCGAGCTGCAACTTGTTCGATAGTGTTTTAAATAACTTTCTGCAAACAAAATAGCTTTTAATACGAAGTTTTCTGTAAGTGATCGAAGTCTAAATACATTTATAAATATTTAATTGGTTTCAATTATAATTTTCTTTTTTTTTATGAAATAAACCAGGAAACGAGCAGATGGATCACCTGATTGTAAGCGATTACCGCCGCCCTTGACACTCGCAAGATTAGAGGAGTTACATGCACAAGCGACTTCCCAGTTCCCAACGGCGTTCCCAGTCCTTAAAATCCCCAACCCCCCTTGGGCTTCCGGTAACCTCACCCACTCGGCGAAACACAACGCAAGCGTTATTTTCGCTGGTTTTCTGTAACGCCATTGCATTTACCCGTTTGAGCTGGCATGCCGAATTTCTCTGCAGATTACAAAACATTAATGTTGATTAATGTTAGATATATTGTGTTATGTTACTTACGGGATACTAGACGTACAATATACGACTCTTAAAAAGTTAAGGGATTTTAGTTCCCATTTCTTAACACGCCATAAAAATATCTTCAATAAATAATGGGCTTAGGTCGATTTCATCATACCCTCAGTATAATTTATCTGATAATAATAAATCACCCGTTTATTTACCGTAAGGCGTGGCTTTATAAAAAGAGAGGGTGAACCTCGTTTTTATTTTACTTCTATTGAGAAACGTTTTTTAGAAAAGTGCATTAGATCTCTACCTTTCTATTTATAGTGAAAATCGATCCAGTTGTTTCAGAGAATATCAGGAACAAACAGACAGACAGACGGACAATTAAATTTAAAATTGATATTTAATTGTAAGTACCGTATACACCTTTATATACATTAAGTAAGTATATGTCAATTTAAAATTACAAACCGACACATCGATTTTATTAATTTGTATTTTCTTGTTTCGTTTATTTTTTCACATATTTAAAATATTTATTCAATATTTTATATATAGGCTAAATACATAAATAAAATACCTTAAATACTCATTCAAGTGAACTACTGAATCTTTGATATTTAAGGAATATTCTTAAGAATATGTCTTACACATCGTAAGTTGTAACACGCATAGTTCGTAAGTAAGCAAGTCATCTATCAAAGAACAAGGCTGTCACTATCACACGGAGGATAAACACGTAAGTGGCAGGGGCTCGCTAACTAAACAAATGCTACCAAATAACGTTGACGTTTAAGCAGCTATCTATCAAAACTACTTTTTTTTTTTCTTCTACATATATAAAAGGTAAACCTGACTGACTCATCTATCAACGAACAGCCGAGACTACTAAACGGACTTTTCTGAAATTTGGCATACAGATAGTCATAATGACGTAGGCATCCGCTAAGAAAGGATTTTTGAAAATTCACCCCTAAGGGAATGAAAAAGGGGTTAAAATTTTGTATGGAAACCAAACTCCACGCGGACTAAGTCGCGGGCAAAAGCTAGTTTTTTATAAAATGAACCAGGAAACAAGTAGACGAATAACCTGTTGGTAAGCGATTAACCCCGCCCATTGACACTCACAAGACCAGAGCAGTTACACTTGTACTGGTGTTGCGACTTACATTCCCAGTCCTCAAAATCCCCAACTCCCATTAGGTCTCCGGTCACCTCACTCACTCGGCCAAATATTTCAATATATAAAATATTTCGGCAAGCGTAAAAGGTATATTAAATAACTAGCTTTTACCTGCGGCTCTGTTCGTGTAAATACAGTATCCTAAAGGCACACTGTACTATTTCGGGATAAAAAATAGTCTTTGTGTTAACCCAGAGCTTAAACTTCATCAAAATCCGTTTAGTACTTTTTGCGTGCAACAAACATCCATCCATCTTTTTGACATCTCATACTTTCATCACAAACTTTCACATTTATAATAGTAGTAGGATATCATTTCTCAATATTAGGTAAAATAAAAAATTAATGCGTTAATATCTATACTTAAAACACAGTAACTGAGCCTCTACGAATGAAAGAGCTTGTTTCGTAGGCATGCTACAAAACAATCTCTTTCGTTCGTAGAGGCTCTACGAAATATTGCTTACCGCGTAGAACATCATTAAAAGTTCTATAGATTTTGCTCAACAGATTTTTGTTTGTAAACTAGTGATGATGTCTATAACTCGATTCTTGTGGTTATTGATCAGCGAGTCGTCGGTGAAGTAAGTTGGAGCTATTATATTTGTCGCGGACCCTTCTCAATACGTAATTGACACGGGCTCATCCCAGTTATATTCACAATTCGTACATTTGTCTGAGCAGACGACCGCCTTGTTTACTTTATCGCTTCAAATTAGCTTCATTGAAACAACTGAGCGTTTCATTACCAAATAAAAACGAAGCTATCATTATCAGCGTCTTAAACATATTATCTATACTAATATTATAAAGAGAAGAGAGAAACAGCCTCCATGATGTAGTGGTTAGAGCTCTCTCTCTCAATTCGGATTTCGTGGGTTCGATTCCGGCATTAGAACAACAAAAAATGTTGTTTCCAAGTTTGGATAGGACAACGTAGGCTGATCACATGATTGTCTGAAAAAGATGAATGTCGGATGGGCACGTAAAAATTCGGACCTGCTCCTGATCTCTCGTCAGTCGTGTCGGTTATCCGTCCCACTGGGTTTCGAGAGTAAAGGAAAAGAGAGTGCTATTGTGTACTGCGCACACACTTGGGCACTATAAAATTATTCCTGTGTAACTGACCTGGTTTCAATAAAAGTGGCCACCGTCACCTAAATCGGTGTGTAGGGTTAATTAAAGAGAAGAAGTTTGTTTGTTCGTCTACATTGAATAGGCTCCGAAACTACTAGTATTTTTAATGAAATTTGGTACAGAAATAGATTAGACCACGGGGCAGGAAATAGACTACTTTTTATCGAGACAAAATGTTCGACTCCCGCGAGATTTCGTTTTACGCGCTGTAAGTCTGGTTATGAAATAAATTATATGCCAGCCATTAGTTATGTAAATATAAAACAACGATGTAAAAAGTAATTTGTCTAGAAACTTTTTCTGTGAAATTCAATACAACGTTTTTGTGCAATAATTTTTTAACACTTTTTAATTGTTACGATCATTAAAATGTTTAAACCGTCCAAAGTTTGGATTTTTTATGTAACATAATAATTTCAAGCGGCAGGTAAACTTTCTAAGCAAATTAAAACTCTTTCCTCTCGGCTATTTTTATTACACAAGATTATAGCAGCGCTTAATTTATTCACAAAATTTGTCTCATCGTGAAAAATTTGCTGTCGTAATCGCTAACAAAAGAATGAGTAATGGCTTTATAAAACAAAGTTACACAGAACACCAGGAAACTTTAAGGCTTTCAGGGTGTGAATTATTACTTAGAACTCTGTCGCAATTATAAGTTTGCATTTCTTTTACCCAATGTCGGCCATAATACAACCACCATTAAGTGAATCAATTTATTCAAACTTTTGACGTTAAAAAGATTGTTTGCTGCATAATAAGTAAATAAACAAGTGATTGCTAACAACTATGGTTTGGGTATCTCTGGTAGATGAAATTCGTAATGATGGCATTTGCTAGATAGCTAAAGTCACCGACATTGCTCATAGAATTAGTACGCTGAAGTGGAAGTGAGCTGGCCATGTCTGCAAACGGACAGACGGTCGATGGAGCAGACAAGTGTTAGAGTAGAAACCACTCTTAGGCAAACTTAGTGTACGTCCTGAGATACGATGGACCGACGATTTGAAGTAGGTAGCTCGCAGAGAGCTGCCCAAGATCGGGATGGTTAGTACTCATCGGTCCCCCATATACGGCTTACGTTCAGCAGTGGACGGCGATAAGCTGATGATGATGATGTAAATAAACAAACAACACTTTAAAAATAATATTTTGTACTGAAGTAAGTTGTAAGTTACTCAATATTTATAGATATAAATTTATAGATATGTTGTGAAATAACAACTTTACAAGTATAATATGAATATGCCAGTTCCAGGCATCTAAAAACCATAATATAAGAGAATCCACCTAACAATGGATGGTGATAGATGATTTATTTTGTAAATTCGAGGTGTGCCGGAGCTCAGAGGAAGCTGTCAATTATGGCTCTGTGAATTCAATGTTTGTTATCTCAATTATAATTCATTCGCTAAATATTCCAGTGGATTAAGCTGATCATATTTATGAAGAACGATCGTGGAACTTTCTTGAGAATTAAAACTTTGTTCTAAACTCATTATTCATTCATACTTCTTCTGTAGACTTCGTTATTATACGAATCAATGAAAATACCTCGGGACTGACTGTTATATCTGTAAGGTTTTCGTAGATTTTCGAAATAATTACTCACTGATTTGTCGCGACTTTTAGGGAATTAGCGAAATAATAAAATGTTTCATTTCATTCGATTCAAGTTACTCGGATGCACACAGTTGTAGTTGGAATCAGGAAAATAGTTATTCAAAATACAATATAAACTTTCTTTTAAATTCAATATTATAAATTTTCTTAAAAAGTCAAATAGAAAAACTAAGTTTCAAACGGAATTAAATTTCATTTTGTCTTACGTAACACAAATGATATTCTAGTTTTCTCGAGAGATCCGCATTATCATAATGGAATAAATGTTTTTTCGCCTTATTCCGGCGAATGCAAGTGTAACAATAAAACATTGAGGTGCATGGAAGTGTGAGGCCGTCAGTGCGCTCGAGTCAAAGGTGAAGAAGCTTCCTTGCATATGCCAGCGGGTCGGAAACTCGCACAATGGCGTCGTCTTGACGGCCAGATAAAGATACGAGCAAATGTTCTGAAACGTGCAAAAAGCTTTGTTGATGTTGAAATGCACGAGCGGAAACACTTCTAATTATGAAGCTAGAATAAATATTCGTATTAAGTTTCAAGGCCTGTTTCTAAAGATTTCAAATTAAGGATGGGCTATATGACGTACATTTGGCAGAACAAACCTTCATACAAGAAAAAGTTACATAAAGTAAAAGTAAGTCTTGATTTCAACCATACCTCAAATGTCAGCCATCTTGATTTCACCATACCTAAAATATCAAAATGACCCCAAACAATCTCAAAAAGGGCCATTTAAGTGGGGACTGTTTTTGCCTCGACATGCCTCGTCTATAATAATAAACACGTCTATGAATGTTTCAATTAGGATTT
Source organism: Glaucopsyche alexis (assembly GCA_905404095.1). NCBI lineage: Eukaryota > Metazoa > Arthropoda > Insecta > Lepidoptera > Lycaenidae > Glaucopsyche > Glaucopsyche alexis. Next base: position 22,172,343 of record FR990045.1, read on the forward strand.
GAATAGTAATTTTCGTTTTTCAATCACAACAAAAATGTTTATTTTTGTTTTTAGTTCTCTAACTTTTTAATTTAGCAACTGATCTTACTAATCTTACTTTTTCGCTCCACATTTTAGATGCCTTTTTCATTTAAGATTTTTACTGATATAAAACAAATTCAAGTTCCCTATTACAACGAAGGAATGAAAAATAGTATGATGACTACAATTCTAAGAATCCCACTAAACAAAGGTAAACAATAAAACAATATTAAGTCTTGACAAAGCTTTGTAATGCTGGCAAGTTCCAGCTCATGATATTTGAGAGTCCAACTTTGCAGCTCTTATGCTCCAAGTGTGATTGAATTAGCTGAAAAACTTTCCAACGGTATATTTTCCTAATTAGATGTTTTCATAACATTTGTCGGATGTTCGCCCGGAACATTGGGACATACTAAATGAAGCTCGGTGCTTTTCTTTGAAATAGACTACGTCTTTGCTCTTTTGAAATTTGCTTTTCGAGCAATTGCATATAATCATGATTTAATTAAATACGTAGTACTCGTGAAATTGATAAGAGCATAGAGTTTTGGTTATTATGAGCAGGTGTTCTGAAGTCTTTAATAATTTTAAGAAATGTTTATTTAAAGAAAATGAGTTAATTTAAACTTATTAAAAGAACTTATTAGTAACATGATATTTAGAGCATTTTTCTTAATAGCATCGGCTATTAGCTTCGTATAATTTTACATGCGAGTGAATCGAAAGGGAAACGTTAACAACTTATTTACGTTTCCCTCAAATCTAATCCAGGTCGTGAGTGACAGACTGGGAAAATTGTTACCTGGTATTAAGTTTAGTCGCCCTTACCGCAAGCCTCCATAACGCGACCGGAGAGAACCGACGTCTACCCGACCCTACAGTGCCCTACACGAGAATAATTACGCACAACGTACACCTACCTGTTACTAACGTTTGACCATCCTAATTAAAAACACGATAATTAACTTTATTTCGTTTAAATCCAATTCTCTTACTTATAAGAGCGCCTCGCTTTAATGGAACAAACTCTTATTTTTTTTTAGTTCCCGAGAGACAATTTGTTTAACTTTTCAGCTTACATTACCCCGGACGAGTTTCTCGTCGCGGCACTTAGCAGCACCATAAAAGTTAAATACCTAATAAATCATGGCACGAAGACGGTCCCGCTTCTAATGAACATCTTATTAATAACTTGTTGACGGTCGTAAATACTTAAACGCTTCAGGACTTAGCTCGGCTCAAATAAGGTTTAACACCGATCATTTATTAGGTCTTATAAAATGTACTCGTGACAGTATTGGAGCACTAGTTTGTAATCGAACTGAGCTGTAACCGAGAAAATTTTGTTTTTTGTTTTGAAAATGATCCAAAAAGAAATGAACTTAAAGTGTTGAAATAATTGGTGTGTGCTACATTTTAGTCAGAGCTGATAAATACTATTTTTAGTATAAAATTTTAGTCTACTTTAAATAACGGAATAAATGCAAGATAGAATTATGTTGTGAATTGTAGCAATACCGATTCAATAATAAATTGAAAAAAAAAATCGGCCAAGTGCGAGTCGGACTCGCGCACCGAGGGTTCCGTATAAATCTATAGTGATTTTTATTATAGCTTAAAGGTATTATAGGTCTGGGTATTTGATATGAATTTCAACTTAATACCTCTACGCGTTCATGAGGAAAGGGGTAGTAAGTTTAAAATTATTTAAAATATTTTTTATACATTATGATGTAACAAAAAATTTACGGTTTTCGCAATTTTTCCTTTATCTGTGCTATAAGACGTTGCTTCGTATCGAATTTCAAGATCTCCTTTCCTTTATCAATCTGTCATTCTAATGTAAGAAAATAATAAATAACATTCTAATTTGATTTGGAAGTTATCGTTACAGAACCAATAGCACGCAAGTACCGCGCAAACATTTTAAGCACCGGGAACGGAACAAAAGCTGTTCGCAAACTTCCTCGGTCAATGGGCTATTGATATTATACTAACTGAAAGTAATTATTTCATATTACGTTCTAACTTTGAACTTCGATATTCGATTAAAATTAAATACCATACACACATAGTATTTTTCATTGACTACAACGCGGCCACTTAAAGTAAAGGCTTAAGACAAATGAATCTTACACGTCGATACGTACGATACGTTAACTGAATATATTTAAACTTCATTTGTTTCAAACCCTTTGGTTAACGCACCGTGTTATAATTATAATAATTACAATTCCCCACACCGATTTCGGTGACGTTGGCCGGTTTAATTGAAACCAGGCTAGTTACGCAGGAGTATTTTTATAGTCCTCTAGTGTGTGTGCAGTACACAAATGCACTCTCTCTTCCTTTACTCTCATAACCCAGTGGGACGGATAAACGACACGACTGACGGGAGATTAGGTACAGGCCGACTTTTTACATGTCCATCCGACGCATGACCAAAGTACTAGTGATGTTTCAACAACGTTTTTGTACAAAATTGTACAGTTTAATTTATTATGAAATTCAATAAGCATGCGACATTTCAAGTTCTCAATTCTCACTGAGTTAAAATGATTCCATAAAAAAATTTACCTTTCAGTAGCAGCTCATTCAAATTTTTGTGAAGTGAAACTATTTTCCATAATAATAATAATTATTGTATCTAAGTAAGCTTCACAGCACGTCAATCTGGCCTCGTGCTAAGTATTCGAAAACTTTGGTATCGGGGAACTGATAACGGGAAGTTAGGATATTTAATACTTTTATATTACACATATATTTAAGATTTTTATCATCTACATTTCTCAGGGAGGAATTCTAGTAAAGAAAAGTGAAAGATCCCATGGTTGATGTAGGTAACTAAGACAAGCATTAAAAACGTAAGTATAAACTGATTGTAAACAGATTGTACTGTTTAACTGAAGTAACTTTCAACGTACAAATACATAAAACATTTTACTGGTTAAACACGAAGAATTGCATTAAAGTGCTTAGCCACTTGAACAGTGAACTTTTGAACGAACGAGACGAGACAAAATACATAAACTAAACAGATATTGTTAGTGCCGGATAGCCCGATACGAGGATTTGTACAGGCACTCCCGCCGTGACGTCACAGAATGCACCGAGAAATCTACCCAAAGAATACACGAATCTCCTTAAGCCACGTGTTTGTATATCCATTTGGATCCCTTTGAATACAGCCGCATTGAAATTGGTTGAAATTGGAACAGTTTGAGCGGCAAGTGATTGAAAACGTTATGTATTCGCGTCTCACGCTTCTGAGATAACGCTTACAATATCAATGTAGTTATTTTATGTAAAACGGTTTGTCTGTCTATTTTATATTGATTTAAATATCGTTTTTACATGTACAGATGTTGGATGAAATGGTTTTATGCCAACTTTTAAGACCATTATCTATTATTATCTATACCTCTATACTATATCTATACCTACGTAGTATCTATACTAATATAATAAAGATGAAAAGTTTGTTTGTTTGTTTTTGCATTGAATAGGCTCCGAACTACTGGACCGATTTTGATAAAATTTGGCACAGATATAGAATAGACCACGGGAAAGGACATAGGTTACTTATAGCGGAAAATTTTACGGATTCTGCGACATTAACTTTTGCGTGCACGAAGTCGCGGGCATCGTCTAGTCAATATATAAAATATTAACGTATGTCAATGTTTTCCGACAATCGTCATTTTTCATATATGTATTTTTATTCATATATATGTATATTTTTCATATATTCTATACAAAAACGACGTTAGCCCAGCGGTAATCACGAAAATAGTTTATTACTGTACGTACTAAAGTATTATGATTTGAAAATCTTGCTCGAACCTAAAAAACCAATAATTCAATAACTTGTTATAGCAAACTCAATAAAAGAACGTTTAGTTGTTGATAAAAACAGGTACGGTCATTACACAGTAGGTTGTACCGCTGTACAAACAACAAAGTACAAAGGACGTAGTTAACCCTCAAAGAGATCTTTTCAGCAGACACTCGGGCTTGATAAATTACTTCACAAATATTGTAGACGTAGTGTCTATGTCTTGTGAACGAATGCTAATATAAGCTTGTTTAAAATCTATTAATTGGGCATATGATCTACTGCTTATATAAAGTGTTTGAACAGAAAAGTAATCAAAAATTCGAAAAAAAAACCTAAATAAAATTACACATTTACACGCTCTCTGAGGAGCTGAGGTCGATAGTCTTACAGAAACAAATGATTTAAACGAAGAAGCAAGGACTAGACCTAAATAACATCAATACAAAAGCTGTGTGAGGTCTATGACCTTAACAGCGTCGTAAAGAGCGTAACGTAATTTTATTTACTACTAGAAGTTTCCCGCGACTTCGTGCACCGAAAAGTTAATTTCGCAGAAACCGTAGATTTTTCCGCTATAAATAGTAGCCTAAGCCCTTCTTCGTAGTCTCTTCTATATCTGTGCCAAATTTCATCAAAATTGGTTCAGTAGTTTCGAAGCCTATTCAATGCAAACAAACAATCAAACTTTTTCTCTTTATTATAGGTATTAGTATAGATATAAGTACTTGACATAAGCAGTTGGTAATATGCTTAAAATATCCGTAATTGATTTTGAATAATTTTTCAGCTGTTGCCATTCTTCAAGCCGGTTGCGATAAGGTTTGTCAATTTTGCAAGCACTGGGTTCACTAGCAATTAGTAGAAATATTTGATAAAAAACGCTAGCAAACATTGTTGTTTATGCTAGTGCTATCTTTAGCAAAAATACTGGCTGATTTTAAACAGCTACAAAAAATTTACTAGACACATATTATTATTGACGCAATCTATATTTTTACAACTACCCATAATATCTAAGTTCATGCTCGTGACTACATTAACATTAAATTAACATAAACCAAAGGAAAATATTAGCATTTTATTTCTACCCGGTGCTTCCTGTGTGTCAATTTCAATGTGTTGATAATGTTGGGTCGTGCGTCAGCTGCGCCCACAAGACCAATGCTGACTGACAGCCAAGTCAGAATGACTGTTGAATTCTGGCCTGACTGTCAATCAGTCAATTTACACAAAAGAAATAAATATCTTCAACGCGTTTACTTATAGGGGTAGAGAAATAACTTCACATAATATGACACTGATGATTATATTAATATTTTTACTAACAACTTTATACCCAGCCCGCGTAAATACAGTATCCCTCGAGAACACTGTACTTTTTCGGGATAAAAAGTAGCCTATGTTTTAATCCAGAGCCTAAACTACTACCATAGCAAATTTCATCAAAATCCGTTTAGTAGTTTTTGCGTGTAAGAGTAACAAACATCCATCCATACTCACAAACTTTCACATTTATAATATGATTAATAGAATAGTAGGATTGTAGACTTATTTTTTTCCAGCTACACTCTTAACATCAACACGTTTAGCGTTGTGCCAACCACTTGTAACATACCTACTTAAAATTGGTCAAAGTAAAATTTGATAGGTTCCTACGCCGCGAATAAATGACATAAAAATATTATAAGAAACGGTATTTTTAATTAAAAAGGAGGTTCATAATTCAACTGTTTTTTTTTAAATGAAACATAATATTATATTAAACTAGATGACGCCCGCAACTCCGTTGCGCCAAAATTCGTTTATCGCGGCGGAACGTACATTTTTCCGGGATAAAAAGTATCCTATGTCCTTTCTCGGGTCTCAAAGTATCCCTATACAAAATTTCATCAAAATCGGTTCAGCGGTTTGGGCGTGAAGAGGTAACAGACAGACAGACAGACAGACAGACAGACAGACAGACACACTTTCGCATTTATAATATTAGTATGGATTACGCCACCAGTAATCTATGTCTTTGTTAGAGTATTTTTAAGTTTTTCTAACATTTTGTATATAAATTATGCCAAATTTTTGTTTATTAAATCTAATCTGAACCTTATACACGAGATACATGAGCGAAACACAAAGCGAAAATTTAAAAGAATATTCTGTAAAAGCATTCTTTTATAAAACATTAATTTGTCGTTAAAAGGTTTACGGTGTAATTGGCTTTAAAATTTTTATTAGTCTAGTCAGTGTTCGTATACGTGCTTTAACGTGTTAAATGTTAAATCGATTTTTCTAAAAACGGGACAGCATAAAAGTATTTTTTGTGAGAATACGATAGTTATTAGTAATGATCAACATAGTGTCACTATGTAAAGAATAGTCGCAGTTCACTAATTGTTATAGTTATCCCGAGCTAAAAGTAAAATTTTAAATAACATTATTATATTATAGAATCTGTCTAGATTTCAGAAAGTTCGCAAAAATATTGGGAAAAACTGAGAAACGTCTTACGGTCTTACAGTGGCGAAGGGTTCCTATAACTCCATTCCTATCGGCTTCCCTTGTCACTTACCTTTTGCAAACCTTCATAGAAATCCCTACCTATTATACAGGCTCCGGCTTCCCTATGAAGGAGAAGCAGCCTTCGCCCCTGCGGTCTTACCTCATTGGACCGTAAAACGTTAGAATCGTAAATAACGTGTTATATTATGACCTATTATCAACTAAAATTCCTGCTATATACATTTTCCTATGAAAAATAGTTTCGAAGACCAAAACGGTAATATATCTATTATCGATATTATTGAATCCTTAAATAGAGCATTGGAGCAGAATATGGTAAGTAAGTATTTATTTTATTTACAGATTACAGAAAATTTACGCTTGGGCACTAACCATTCGCAATTGTATTGTATCGAGTAAACCAACTGTGTGTTCACAGTGACACCGTGCTAGCAGTGCTAGTAAGACCTGTGAAGCAAAGCCGTCGCATTTTTAGACTTCCTTAGTTCTACAAAGAACCCTTATAGTTTCGCTCTTCGTACGTCTGTCTGTCTGTCCGTCCCTTCTAGCTTTTGTAATTATGAATATGGATGAAATTTGGTATAGTTATAGATTGTGTATAAATGTCAGTTTTGGCATCATAAAATAATAATATTTTTATATTTAGCTCTTCATACAATATGTGAAGTGGGGATGATTTTTTTTTATTATTCTCCATCGTAAAATATAGGTATTTTAAATAAAGTCATCTTTCAGTCTGGACTTTCTTACGAAGTCAACCATTTTCGAGTAATCGGCCTCCAAAGGGACATCTTATATATATATTTCATCAATTTCATCCATATTCATAATTACAAATATATAAGTTGTCCCTCCCTGGCATTTCTAAACTGTGAGAGATAGACACTTGTAAGTTTCCACGCTGATAGAAGATACTAAAAACTCTTTAGTAAAATTATTTTAAGCGAAATCAGTAATAATTTTTTGAAATAATTTATAACCTGTTGCGCGTTGTTTACGGAACCCTTCTTCGACATGTCCTGCCATTCTCTTGGCTAGCTTAATTATAACAAAATTTGGAATTGGAATCCCAAATATCCATTATACCATAAATATTCTTAGTCCTATATTTTAAACGAATTCCCAATATATTCAATACTAGATATTACTTCGTGCGCGCAAAAGTTAATTTCGCAGAAAACCGTACATTTTTCCGCGGTAAAAAGTAGCCTATGGTCTACTCTTAACTCTATGTCTGTACCAAATTTCATCAAAATTAGGTCAGTAGTTTCGGAGCCTATTCAATGCAAACATACAAACTTTTTCTCTTTATTATATTAGTATAGACACAACGTTTAACGATGGCTATATTTTTTCAACTGAATATTTAAAAGAGTTTTCAATTGAATAAAATCAAAACTGCGCACGGAATATATCTGCGGGCCGCGGGGGAGAGTTATGTAGTCGTATTTTCCTAATGTAATTTCGACCGCACTTGCGCTTCGAAACAAAATAAAGTGCAATCTAAGCAGAATATTTTACACGCCGGGGAACTTTTAATCAAATTGAAACGTGAATTTGGTCTAGATTTCGTTATTTCTAGCACTCGGTCACAATATTATGTTAGTTCTAAATTATGATCTTATGTAAGGCTAGAGGTAGGCACTGTCAGAAATCTAAATCATAAGCAGTTAGAGTGTTCTCATATATATTATTTTTTGTTATAATGACAGCATGCAGTCTTACCAGTCGAAAAATTATCACATCAAAATTTTATTTATAATAAATTTTAAAATTGCTTAAAAAATCTAATAAAAGAGTTATTTAGGTTAAAGCGATTAAAAAAATAAGCAAATAAAAATGTTCCCCATCTCTTTCTCGCAAAATGATTTGTGACGTCCATACATTGATTAATGACAACACATCGTGACGTCACAGGCCAATAGGTAAATCACTCTATATCGTTAATAACAGATATTAAAAAAGTAAATAGGCAATGGGACTAATTTTTTTTTATTGCATAAATGAGTTGTACTCTTAAATATGAGTAACTTCTCAGAAGAAACCGTATACCAAAAGTCAATATTTTCAAAGGTACAGCGATTTGTATAAAAAAATTCGCGAGTTTCCTAAAAACGCTCCATACTAAAGTCGACCTACAAATGACGTCACTTGTAGGTTATAGTATATGAAGTATATGGCTGCTGGAATATATTTGTAAATATCTCCGATATTTGTGCGTTTAAGTTCATACTTACCATAATGAATGTTTTTGTATATGATGTGAGTAAACTAATGATGCAGGTTTTGTTTGCCAATTTCGCAAAAAAAAAATTTTTTTTTGGTACTTTTTAAATGTATTTTATTTGTAAACTACACATAAAATAATATATTTTTTTACATTTACCAAGTAGTAACGCCTCAATATTTCTGAATATATTAATGAAACCAAATATTTCAGATGTAGTCCTATCCCCTATTGTATAAATCTTCGTTAATTTTCTATTTTTACCAAAATGGGACTTAGATTATTTACTATCATGTTGTATAACATTTAATAGATGATGAAAAATACTTTTTAGTCATCATGCCTATATATTTGTCAAAGGAACAGTTTGATATCATTATAAATTAAAATGTGTGTGTGTTATTATTAAAATGTGGACAAATTATGACAGCAGTCAATCTGCTTATGAATTAGATTCCTTGATAGTAACTTATATACCTATGTGGTTTTTTTCCTTAACTAATAATTAAAAAACCAGTTATGTGCTAATATACACGGTAGATGTTAACGTTGATTATATAATACATATTACTACATGAGTATGTCTATTGTCTTGTTCACCCAAGGGACAGTAATTGTGGGTCGGTGAACTTAACATGTAATTATTGTAATAAAACACGTTATTTACATGATATATTCACAACTGTAAACCTAACTCCTCTTCGGGGAATTAATTAACATTCAAAATATATTATTTGGTTTTGTCGTTTTTCCAATAATGATCTAGACTGATTTTATTATTAAAATAAATATTCACACATTTTATCACAATATTCATGCAAATGTAACTAATGTAAAAAAAATGTAACTAACTATAAAAGTGTCCAAACTGGGACTATTTTGCACTCTGAGAATATTGCGTCATCATTCTTTACCACGCCCGTAAGTACAATAAAAGATCATTCTATTCCCTAAGCATTAGGTACCTTCGTGCTATCAGCCTCCGTGGTCTAGTGGTTTAGAGCTTGGCTCACGACTCGGAGGTCGTGGGTTCGATTCCCGCGTGGGAACAAAAAAAAATGTTGTTTCCAAGTTTGGTTAGGACAATGCAGGCTGATCACCTGATTGTCTGATAAGAAAGATGATCCATGCGTCGGATGGGCATGTAAACAGTCGGTCCTGCGCCTGATCTCTCGCCAGTCGTGTCGGTCTTCCGTCCCACTGGGTTACGAGAGTAAAAGGAAAAGAGAGTGCTCTTGTGTACTGCGCACACACTTGGGCACCATAAAAATAACTCATGCGTAGCTGGCCTGGTTTTCAATGAAACCGGCCACCAGTCACCGAAATCGGCGTGGGGAGCTATTATTTAAAAAAATAAAAAAATAAAATATTAGGTACCTTTGAAAATGTCCTTTTATTATAGTATTAATAAATAATATTATTATACTTTGTTAATAAAAATACTCAGAAAACTTTTAGCTTTTAAACGAGCTCAGAAAATTTTACGTTACAAAATAAAACTTGTAAATTAACCATTGAAAATTCGACATTAGCTCTTTGCACACGTACAGTTCGAACCGAGGGAAATCGCACGTACCTACCCTTCCAACCCGCGCGCCGAGACGAACGTGCGCAGGGCCGACAGTCTAATCTAGCGTGTCGATGATAGCGTATTTTTCATAGTTTAAACTGCACGCTATGACTTATTTTGACATATTATGTAAGACGAAGGCAATCCAAACCGTTGAATTTAACGTCATAATTATCACAACAGTTCGATCCGAAGTCCACACCGCGGTTAGGAACGCAGTCCGAAGCGCGATTCGAACTTATATAATAAACTTAATAAAAGTTTTGTTTGGCTAAAGTCTCGTTAGTCCTACCGAACTCCTAGGTACCTAAAGTTTCTGGTTGGTGTGGGTGTACATCATTAGCTACTATCATAACTAGAATTAGTTTGAGTGTACCACACACCATAATTTTGCGAATGCACTAGAAAAATTATGCGAGCTTAAACTTTTGAAATGCAAAACATGAAACCGAAGATCGCGCGATTTCAATTCCAGACACGCCCCGATCTTCTCCTCACAAATCTCCCGGCTTCGGTACTAGGAAGTCAATTTCAGAAGATGAACAGTTTTATTAGAAGACTTTATTTGTTTTAAAAGTGCAGTCCTCACGGTTCGTCGTATGACATACTCCATTGTTTCGTGCAGACGTATAAAAGTCTGTAAAATGAAAGATGCGAAATAAAACTTTTCCACTTCTAAGTCCGAGTGCCTTCTTTACTTTGTCTTGTTATAGCCTTACGTTTCAGTGTCTGGAATATTATGTACTTACCACATTTTGATGCTGTCGTTTTGTGAAATAGACGAGCATTTTATTTGACCTAATAAAAGCCTTTTATCCTTAACGATGTTACATAAAAATAGATTCTCGATAACTGTACCCAACAGACACAAATATTGGCACACTTTGGAAGGTTGTCGTAGATATGCATTAGCTGAATATTCTTCCCACTACTATTATAACATATGTGAATGTTTGTCAGGATGGATGGATAGATGTAGGTATCAAGTATGAATAGATTTTGTTACTCTTTACTACTAAACGGATTTTATTTATAGTTTTATTTGGTATGATAGTAATTTTGAGCTCTGTATTAAAAGTAATCTATGCGGCTACTTCTTATCCCTGTATTTACGCGGGCGGAGCTCTGGGCAAAAACTAATATATCAATTAAGTGTATTGCTATTCTTAAAAACTAAAAAGTACTTTATGAAAATCCATAAGTGTATCAAAATGTTTTGTTCGTATTTATTCTGTGCTCCATGTGAAGTACTGATACTATTTGAATTTTGGTACTTATTAGAATTACTTGTACTTGTACCAAAGGATTTTTATTATTTCTTCATAAATTTTTCTGCAAGATAATAAGCTAATCATAATAATGAATACCTACTTACTCTTACATGACAAGTATCATATTGAAAGGATTACATGTAGTGTAATTTTCAAGTTGTTTGAAGTCACGTTTCGTTATAATCCAGTGTCTTGGAAACAAGATGTTTGGCCCTTTGATATCGTTGACCCTCTTCACTTCACAAACGAAGTGATCTCACAAACGAGCGATGCAAATAAAACTCCCAAGACTTTTTGTGATAAGCCCCTCTTGTACATGGATTAAGTAAAATAGTCTAGTGACTTGAGCACGTATAACAAGTAGGTATTACGTACGGATTCCCTTCAAATTGGGCCGTTCAAAGATATTTTGTTGTGCTTTTGACTTCAGTCGTTTGACGTTTTCTGCGTAAATTAATACCAAGTTAGAGACCGACAGGTCATTATTTATTATATATGTTACGGGTAATACTAGAAGATAGAGTAAACCTAGGTTTACTTGGGTTTACCTAGGATTACCCAAACTTTGTAGATAAAGTCCGAATATTTATTTATATTCGGCGTTTACCCGTATATAACTAAGTTTACCCAACACTGGTTGGGTAATGTTTCGTGTTGGTCGTAATAATAATGTTGATAGAGGAAGAGGAGATTTTCGGAACGTGCTTATGGCAGTTATAGAAATTACTGATGATCTTTATAAGCTAGGAAACGAACGTGGAACTATCGAAGAAATGTTCTCAAGGAACCAGTTTTCTGTGTGTCAAGATAAACTGATCGACATTGAAAATATATAAAAAAATGATTGTTTTGTGTACGTTTTTTCAATTAAACAAAAGCTATAAATGCACATGGTTTTTATTTTCATTTAGTATTCTAACATAATCCAGCTGTCTTGGGTAGACCTAGGTGAGTATGGGTAAATTTCGAATTAAAATTTATTTCAATTATTATGCAGACCAACACCGAATATTACCCAACCAGTGTTGGGTAAACTTAGTTGTATACGGGTAAACGGCGAATATAAGAAAATATTCGGACTTTATCCACAAAGCTTGGGTAATCCTAGGTAAACCCAAATAAACCTAGGTTTACTCTATCTTCTAGCATTACCCGTAACATAATATAAACTAGCTATCCGTCGGGACACGTTGTTCTGTCTTAAATATGAATGGAATTAATAAATAACTATACCTATATTGCAACCTACGTTCTAGCCCTACACCTATTCACCTACACCTTGTCCAATATTTCTCATTTTTTAACCCTTCCCTGAACTTCCGCAATTATTTCAAGACCAAAATAAGCCAAAGCCGTTGTCGAGTTTTGAGTCCCTCGGGAACGGAATAAAAAGTATCCTATGTCCGTTCTAAGCTACCTCCCCACCAATTTTCAGCCAAATCGGTTCAGCCGTTTTTGAGTTATAAATAGTATAACTAACACTACTTTCTTTTATATAATATATAGATATATACTTATAAGCTAGTAGCTACTGGTGGAAGACATGTTTTTGAATAACTGAATTAACAAAGCATTCTTGTCATATTAATTCCATGCAGCAGATCATAAAAAAATATATAATGTATTGAGAACTAGCTTTTGCCCACGACTTCGTCCGCGTGGAGTTCGGTTTCCATACGAAGTTTTACCCCCTTTTTCACCCAGTTAGGGGGCGAATTTTCAAAAATCCTTTCTTAACAGATGTCTTCGTCATTACAACTATCTTTATGCCAAATGTCAGCAAAATCCGTTCAGTAGTTTCGGCTGTGTTGATAGATGAGTCAGTCAGGTTTGCATTTTATAGATTTAGATTTTAAATTAAAAATCCTTACGAATTGTACTAACCAAGACGTAATAAGAATTAGTCAATCGGATGCTGTAAGTGTGCAGCGAAATGGTGTTCTGTATATTATAGAGGTCGCCCTATCGCGTTTCCGCCCGACCGGCGGCGAGCGACGCGCGATACAGAAAATACTGGCACAATAAAACAGGGCTCGCTACTATCGCAGAGAGTCCTTATCGGAAAACTGTTAGGGTGATTCATTGCCGGCTCTATTTACTTACTGCAACTGCACCTGAAGGTGCTGATTAAATGTAGGTGTGACCGTTAGGTGTTTGGCGATAGACGATAGTTGAGTTAGAAATAGGTACCTACTTAGTCAACGATTTTTCTAAAGAATTTATTTTCTTTTTTGCCATTTATGCCGTTATACATTTTAAACCGTTAATACAAACCTTAATACAAAGTTTAGATAGGTACGTCCTCATGTGCTATTTATCTATACTAATATTATAAAGCTGAAGAGTTTGTTTGTTTGTTTGTTTGTTTGTTTGTTTGTTTGTTTGTTTGAACGCGCTAATCTCAGGAACTACTGGTACGAATTGAAAAATTCTTTTTGTGTTGGATGGTCCACTTATCGAGGAAGGCTTTAGGCTATATAACATCATGATAAGTTTAATACGAGCGGAGCGCCAATCAAGAATGTTACAAAATCGGGGGATTTTTTTTCCTTTTGAGAGCTTTCGCGGCGTACGCTGCGGAAATGGTTAAAAGTTCGCTAAAATGATGTATGACAGAATTGTTCCCCTTTAAAAGTTCTACAAAAAAGTCCGCGATAGTATATGTCTATCTTTTAAGGTTGGCTCACTATAACCTTTTTATGGTAACCAAAACTGTTCTAAAATTAAGCATTATTTGTGAAGGTGTTTTCATAAAGATGATATTATTCCTTATACAAGTAAATACGTTATTCAGTATAAGCATTTGATCTAGAAGAAATTTGCCGTTTACATCATTTGATTTCAATGAGTATTTTAGAAGATATCGCAGTTATAAAATAATCATGCGCGCTATAGTACAGCGGGCGGCGCGGGCAGGCGGGCAGTCGTGAGGTAGGTAGAAGCACTTCTCCTTCTACGTAAATGAAGTCGCGGGTAAATTTTAGCGATATCCCAAAGTAACTATTCCACGCGGACGAAGTCGCGGGGAAAAGCTAGTTATATAATAAATAGCAATTTAAAAATGAAGTTTGACAACTGCACAAAGAAAATGGCGGATGAATTAAATTTTATATTTCTTAGTTAATAGGATTGTAAGTTGTCGGATAGTCTTTCGAGTCCCGGGGGCCCCAACAATTGTGGACTATTTGGGGCCGGACTCAATGAGGCGGACTCATCTCGCCCGGACCCGGACCAAACGAACCTATGAAATATTCAATTTCGCGTCCCCAAGCGATGCTTTTCTCTTTTTTAATCGACTTTTTGATAATAAAAATCTAACTGTCCATTCCCTTGTTTGATGTTTTCAATTTTAATGGTCGGTGGAAACGAATAAAACGCCTAGATAGTTCTCAAATTGAACAGTAGGTAGGTAGTGAACCTATAATATGTTTTTTTGTATCCATGTAACTTAGTTTGTGACATCCTTTGATTAATTATTACATAGATACGTTATATCCTTACAAAACTGACAATATTTCTGTGCCACGACACACATTGACATGGGACGCGTGTCAATGTGTCAACGTCGCATAGTAACACAAAACACGCTATTACTCGCGGAGCCCACTAACCAAAATTGGCCCGACTCGGGCCAATTCGAGTCTTCATTTTTACGCGTTTATAACATATCTAAGTACCTCTTTTTAATATTATATATCTATGGTGACATCAGTCTATAAAGATGGTCAGTTACGAAACTTGACTTTAGGGATAAAAGTTCATAGCCTACTAGCTGTTGCCCGCGGCTTCACCCGCGTAAATATAGTATCCCTCGGGAACACTGTAATTTTTCAAGATAAAAGTAGCATATGTTTTAATCCAGAGCCTAAACTACTGCCATACTAAATTTCATCAAAATCCGTTCAGTAATTTTTGCGTGAAAGAGTAACAAACATCCATCCATTCATCCATCCATCCTCACAAACTGCGTATTGTGAAACGTTACTTTTGATATATGTTACCATTCCTATGTCATTTTTCTTTCCGCATACATAAACGGAAAAATGAGCCCAACGTCGATAAAAATTAAATACCTACCTACCCTACCGTTGTTCACAACTATTGGTGAAACTTTACAACTATCCGACCACCGACCGCAGACTATTTGCAGATTCACCATTTAACCACTAAAATTAAATTATTACGAAACTAACTCATGTGAAATATTATCTAAATATAGCTAACGATACATTTAACCTATTTATTGTATGATTGCGGTATAAACATCGTGCATAAATTGTGTTATTTTCATTTATATCATACAAATGTATAGTCTATAGTCTATCAAGCAGCCTATCCCAGCCCTATCCCTGTCCCGATTTTGGTGGGACGTCTCGATTTTTAAGTCAAAATTAATTAAAGTCTCGCGCGGGACAGGCTCAGTCCCACTTTTCGCTTATAAGTTGGCTGGGTGGCACAGATAAGTGTTTTTTTTAGAATATGAATACAAAACGGGCTAATAAACATAATATTGTGGAGCAATAGCAAGTGTAGAGTTTTTGCGAAAAGAGTAGTTTAAATATAGTTTATCAATATTTTAAGATTATTTCATGTAAGTTGTCCCTTGATATTATCATGGGCATAAGTAGTCATATTCTAATAACTAGCTTTTGCCCGCGACTTCGTCCACGTAGAGTTCGGTTTCCATAAAAAAATTTAACTAAATTTTAACCTTTTTCACCCCCTTAGGGGGCGAATTTCCAAAATCCTTTCTTAACGAATGCCTACGTCATTACAACTATCTGTGTTCCAAATTTCAGCAAAATCCGTTCAGTAGTTTCGGCTGTGCGTTGATAGATGAGTCAGTCAGGTTTGCCTTTTATATATTTAGATATAATTTAAGATCAGACTGAGACTTAAGCCTTATGGATTTACTACTGCAATACAAAAATACTTATTTGGTACGCAACAAAACTGTTTAATTAATTGAAATCAGCTCACAAGCTCTAAATGCTGGTTAGTCATATTATAACGAGCTAAAAGGCAAAAAATGTGCCTATTCTTTTACGAGACACAATGGAAATTCCCTGGATAATTATCTCGGCGTCGCTATGGAATTAGAAAGCAGCCATTTAACAAGATGAATTATACTTTTACTCTCTTATTTTTCAAACTACCCAATATAACTCATAATAATTAGGAAATAAGGGCAATAAAAGATAGATATATACAGGCTTTTAAAATCATATATATTAATGCGTGAAACAAAAGCCTTGTACCTTTTGTAAAGCTTTGTTAAAAGGAGGTTTTATGCAAACGGAGGATTATAAAATCAGGCAAAGTTACAACTTGGAAATGTGAAGTGCAATAATATCTCTATAAATAATGCCATAAAAATAAAGTTACACACAATATTAACAAATTATTATTAACTTGTTATGCACTGCATTTGTTATTTTTGTCACAGGTTTACGTTTGTCTATTGAATGTGAAAGACAATCGTCTTTTACATTCAATAGACAACATTATATTTTTATTTCGTATCTTACAGGCAAAAACCCCTCATAAAGTCCAAACTTCATATTTTAACACAAATTATGGAATTCGACCACAAGGCGACCACTAGATAGATGCCTTAAGCTTATAACTTCGTTACCTGTGTTCGTCACCATTACTGGGTGAAGATTAGAACGTGTACTTTTGTCTGTTATGCATTCTATGTAGCGTGATGTGCTACACACTCTACGTAAGACACAAATTTTATAACTTCACAGACATATATTATACAAACCCCCTTACTAATAAACGCTGTATAAGCTTTGAATAGTTATACAGTGTTTTGTTCCCGTCACACAAGTGACATTTTTAATTCGATAGAAGGAGACAAACAACTGTATAACTATTCAAAGCTTATGCAGGGATTATTAGTAAGTGCCCCCGCACACTTCCAATTTCAAGTCTGCCAACTAAGTTGGACAGTATGCTATAATACCAGTAACTATATGGGAGCGCGCACATTATATCCAACTAAGTCGTCCAACTAAATAATTGGACACCGATCGTATCAGATCCAAGATTCCCTTCCGATCGCATCCAACTAAAAAGTCGTCCAACTGTCGGCCACCTGCCTATTAGCACTGGTACCTTATGAGAGGCCGCAGACTATCCAACTTTGTCGGCCAGTCGCACGGCAAAATGCAAGCGGACCACACGCGCGCGCGCGTTTTCGCCGCGCCGCTACCAGCCCAAACGATATATCTAATACATCTATACAGATAAATAAAATTGTCTGTTTGTAATTTAAAATTAACAGCTTTTCACTTAATGCATATGAAAGTATATTCGGTACTCACAATAAAATACCAATTTTTTAAATTATTGTCTGTCCGTCTGTCTGTCTGTTTGTTCCGGCTAATCTCCGAAACGACTGAACCGATTTTCATGGGACTTTCACTGGCAGATAGCTGATGTTATAAGGTCTAACATAGGCTACTTTTATTTTAGGGTTCCGTTTAAAAAAAAAAGGGTTCCGTTTTCGATAGTTCTATGCAAACGAAGTTGCGGGCATCAAATAGTTTTTTTATAAAGTTGATTATATCTCGGAAACGGTGCATCCTACTGAAAAAATAATGAAAATATCGCCCCCCTTAGGAACCCCGCAACATCATATTTTCTTCATGATGGAAGAAAAAATTTTTTGAAAATCCGGAATTTTCCCAATTTTCTATAGCTTTATACACCATTCATGTCGCAAAGTAGAGCATTGCCATATTTTTCCTATAATGGCTTCTATCTCGGAAACGGTGCATCCTATTGAAAAAATAATGAAATTTCCTCCCCCTTAGGAACCTCGCAACATCATATTTTCTTCATGATGGAAGAAAAAAAATTTTTAAATTCCGGAATTTTCCACATTTTCTATAGATTTATACACCATTCATGTCTCAAAGTAGAGCATTGCCATATTTTTTCCTATAATGGCTTCTGTCTCAGAAACGGTGCATCCTACTGAAAAAATAATGATAATTTCCTGCCCCCTAGGAATCCCGCAATACCATATTTTTTTCATGATGGAAGAAAAAAAAAATTGAAAATCCGGAATTTTCCAAAATTTCTATAGATTTATATATTTCTCGTATCTCAATGTACAGCATTTACATTTTTTTATATAATTGATTATATCTCGGAAACGGTGCATCCTATTGAAAAAAATAATGAAAATTTTCTCCCCTTAGGAACCCCGCAACATCATATTTTCTTCATGATGGAAGAAAAAAATTTTTGAAATCCGGAATTTTCCAACATCTCTATAGATTTATACATCCCTCGTATCTATCCTCGTATCTTCAAAAGAGTCAGCAGGTCTTTCTCTCCAAATCCTTCGAACCCTAACACTTGACAATTTGCTTGTGTTACTTTAGTAAAAGCTGTGGTAAAAGTCAAAATCACTATATATGTGTCAAGCTGAAGAGCGCCTACGCGCTAACCACTGAGCCACAGAGGTCATCTTTTTCCTCATTTCCAAGCACACGTCACTTCGTTGGCAACACCGTCGCCGACTAAATCGATACAGTCTGCGGCTGGTCACCGACACAATTTAGTTGTCAGACTAAATTGGAAGCGTACCCAATTTAGTTGTTAGACAGTCTGCAGACTTGAAATTGGAAGTGTGCGGGAGCACTAAAGGGGCTAGTATATAAATAGTAAATATACTTCTATGTGGATCTGTAACGAAGTTTCAGGCAACAATTACGGCAACGCGGCTTTATTGCATCATCAATATAGAATTAACGCATTACATAGGTACTTCTTTTTCTCTTTACATACTTGCCGTACCTTCACACCGCGACGATCCGCAGCTATAAATTTTAAGATAGCCATTCAAAAGTCAACTTATTACATACATACATATAATCACGCCTCTTTCCCGTAGGGGTAGGCAGAAACCACTTCTTTCCACTTGCAACGATCCTTACATACTTGTTTCGCTTCGTCCACTTTCATTCTTACCATCCATTCTCCTCTTACATTCAACGTAGCGAAGCGGCTCTCCTTGTGCCACTTTTCGCCTCCTCGAGAACGAGACGTGATGGGTGGCGAACCACATCGCCGCCATTTTGGATAATTTTTTTTTTATGATTATCCATTGCGTTCCCACGGATTGGCGGAGAGGGTAGGAATAGGGAAAGGGAAGGATAGGTGGTGAGGAAAGGAAGATTGGTAAGTTAGAGTAGGAAATAGGGAATGTAGGATATTACCGCCCAGGAGGGCAAAGGATAGGACAGTAATAGCTAGGGAAGCCGGGGTCGCATACCCGTATACTATACCACAACTACCGGACAGGTAAGTTGGAATGAGTATCCCATGGCTTATGGGATACTCATTGCAACATGACATGTCGAACTCTTGAACAATGGAACGTGTATCTTTTTATGTAACGAATAAAGTTCAATTTTAAATAACTATCTTAAAATTGCAGTGCAAAAGTATCCTTACAGTCGCCGTATTTAACATACTTACAACATAACGCTCTAATAAATGGTTAAAAATCTGAGTACATTGTTGTGTTGGGTCTAAGTAAAAATTCCCGGCAAGCTTTGTAGCCCCGAAATAAAATATTTCATTACAGTGTGAAAAGTCTCGCAAAGGGGAATGATTTTTGACGACCTGCATTCTGATGTTAGCAAAATTTAATCATAAAACCCACCTATGTGCCGTTTGATATGAGGCTAAAATTTTTGGTGCAAGCATTTTGTTTTTTATTACGTCACATAGGCAAAATTTAATATCAATAAACTGTGTTGGATGAGTGTGCAAAAGCTAACAATATTCATTTTCTATAAGAATATCTATGGACGCGTCCACACCACGTTAGAGGTGGGCGCCGCGCCGGCGCGGCGCCGCCGCGCCGTTATGCATGCGCCGCCGCCGCCGCCGAGTATCCAAAAATTCGCGCCGATCGATGTCGACTCAAAAAAAAAACAGGCCCGTGCCGGGCGCTAGGCGCCGAGAGCGGGCGGGCAGGGCACGGGGTGCTGTGTAGTAATGGAAATTAATGCTATTTTTCATTAATTTAATTAGCATGCTAATTTTCATGTCTTAGCATGCTACGTGCTATTGCTATGCTATTTGCTAAAATCGATTTTTAGTGATCAGAAATAGCTGTGTTTTGTGAAATGATAATGTTTTTTCATTACGTCGCGTCGCTCATTAAGTATTAACATACAATACGAAAATATTAATAACTAGCGACCCGCCCCGGCTTCGCACGGGTACAACACTTATACTAATACTACAGAATGTATTTAAACCTCTAACAAAACGGGCGAAATTTAGCCAAAACAAACAGAAACAAATTAATATAGGTACCTGCTAAAACTCAATGAAATAAGTAGGTGGGTATACTTTTATCGTATGAAATACCTATACTCTTCAAGACTAACAATAAAACAAACACTAAATAAATAGGTATTCAAGTATCTATCCATCATAGTTACAACGCCACAACTTCAAAACCAAACATCCAATTTTAATCATTCAAAGACCAAGTATTATCTACATAGACTTTACTTAGTTATGAAATATTTTATTTTGATAAGGATTAATAGCATGAGTAAAATAAACGCGTTTAAATGTAGTCCAAAAAAATTCAAGACTTCTAAATAAAAAAATGGCCTCTTTTTGTGCCTCACTCGACATAGTATAGTGTGTCGCGGACTTTTTTGTAGATATTTATAAGATCTACAATTAATTAGAACATTTTATGGTTCTATTTTTTATAGTTTAGGCAGCGTACGCAAAATAAGTAACTTTTCTGGTTGATTTTTTACACCTTGTGTCCGAAAAACCCAAATATCTTACGGAACCCTATTTTTTTTGAAAATAAATTTTAGCCTATGTTACTCATGGATAATGTAGCTTTCGAATAGTGAAAGAATTTTTGAAATCGGTCCAGTAGTTTTTGAGCCTATTCATTACAAACAAACAAACAAACATACAAAGTTTTCCTCTTTATAATATTAGTGTAGAAAAACAACTATTGAATAATGGAACCTAAACGTATGCAATTAATTAAAAAAAAAAAAAACTGCAGAAATTTGACTGCATTTGAATGTATTTTCTCTTCTCACTCGCTCGTATTAATTCATGGAACATCGCGACATCGTGAACTCTCGGGTCGCGTCGCGCGTCAAGTCAAAATTATTTCGCATCGGATTTTAGCATTAGCAACTAGCAATAGCACGATAGCCAGTTAGCACTTAGCGCCGCGGTGCGAACCAGCGCGAAAATTTGCGTTTTTTTTTACAAAAACAGCTACGCCGCGGCGCGGCGCCGCCACGCCGACCAATTTCCCCCGGCGCGCCGCCGCCGGCAAATTTTAGGTCGGCGCCCACCTCTACACCACGTCAATCTGGTCCTGTACTAAGTATCCGAAGAACTTGTATCACAGGTACCCGACAACGGAAATATATTTAATACTTTTATTGTACGAGTTTATTACAAGATTAAACAATTTTACAATAAAATAATAATAACTATCTACTTTAAATTATTTACAGACTAAAAGAAAGAAAGAAATAAAAAACTAAAAAAGATAAAACTAAAGTACAAGATATGCTATAAAAATAAGAAAACCTCTAGGTCGTCCCCATCAGGCAGAGTGTCTATCAGGCTCAAAGAATTCCCTCGCTGGATGGCTATGCTAAATCTTTGAGCCAGATAGGTGCCGGCTTTGGGGTCTCGGGTGGCCTCTACGAGTTTTTTCGAAATTTGTACGAGTATTTATGATTTTTATTATACTACTAGCTTTTGCCCGCGGCTTCGCTCGCGTGACATTTAGTTTCTATACAAATCCTTTTACTTCGACCGGTCACAAAATCCACACTCAGCGGACCTCTATATAAGCTTTCCCGCACGTTAGACGGACGGACGGACAAACAAAGGATGGATGTTTGGATTTTTGTTACTCTTTCACGCAAAAAATACTGAACCGATTTTGAAGAAATTTAGTATGTTAGTAGTTGGAGCTCTGGATTAACTCATAGGCTACTTTTTATCCATAAAAAGTATAGTGTTCCCGTGTAACCTAAACACTGTAATTAGGCGGGTGGAGCTGCGGGAAAAATCTAATTATCTACAAAAATATTAGACTGCGTAAAATTTAACAAAAAAGTGTTTGCTTTGTTCGTAGTTTTTTAAGATTGTGTAATCTTTAAAAAAGCCTATGTTAGACCTCATAACATCAGTTATCTGCCAGAGAAAGTCCCTTGAAAATCGGTGCAGCCGTTTCAGAGATTAGCCGGAACAAACAGACAGACAGACAGACGGACAGACAAAAATGTCAGAAATTGATTTTTTGTTGTATGTACCGTGTAAACTTTCATATGCAATAAGTGAAAAGCTATTAATTTAAAATTACAAACAGACACTTCAATTTTATTTATTTGTATAGACTATAGATAAACAAAGACGAATAAACAAAGTAGGTAAACTAATTTATATAGAGATGTAAGCATCGTGTCTCGGTGTGAAAGATACTGAGTTATTGCTAGATATTGTCAGGAGTAAGGGCCATTTCACACTGCGTCTCGACGCAACCCGTCGCTTAAATTTTAAGATAGCTCAAAACTAAATTTTATTCAGTACATAAATAGATATGCGTTACATTACCAGAGCAGCACCTTCGATATTGACGTTGATTGACTTGACATTCGAACTCTTGCAATGAAACGTGTATCTTCTTGTGTAAGGAATAAAGTTTAATTTTAATCGCTATCTCAAAAATACAATGGTGCGTCGCGGTTCGCCTCATTTCGGTGTGAACTGACCCTTATATAAAATTCATAATTTTGGCTATTATAATTATAGCTATTATGTATCTTTCATTAAGTTCTCTCAAAATAATCGACTGGAAATTAAAATCGAAAATATCCGTAAACACAGGCTTCACTATCGTTTTAATGTTTATGAAATTAAATGGAGAGGCTAAACGCTAATTATGAGCTTAACTGTTAATTAACGCGCTGATTAGTGCGTTAGCTCCAAGCCTAAATTACTGTTTACAAACGATTATCATAATTGTTTTTGTTTCAAATTTTGGCACTATTTAAAGCAAAATTAATATAAAATAATTGTATCCTTAATTAAAAAGTTAGAAGCAATTAAGGAATATTGAAAATCCCTTTCTCGTCTACTGTTTTACGTAGCATCTGTGTTTATAAAAGAATTCGTTTATTTCCATAATAATGAATGGTAAAAGTTCTATTGTATTCCACGTTTAAAATACTTAGAACATAAAGTCTATAATACAGCGACGTGCAGTTTTAGCTGCAAAGTGAAAATATACACCTCTATTTTTATAGATATAGATATTAACTATAAATATGACGTAACGATTTAAATTGTTTTTTATTATAAAAAATTACTTTTTAGACTTATATAAAATTCAGACATATGCTGTCGCTGACTTTTTTGTAGGCATTATCAAGCTCTACAACTTTTCTCTAAGACTTAACCATATATCTCCCATCGGTAAAGCAGAGTTAGCCTATGTCACTTACAAGTAACGTAGCCTTCTATTGGTAAAATAACGTTCAATATCAGTTCAGTAGATCCAGAGGTAACCTCCTACAACGTCAGAAACTCACAAACTTTACCTCTTTATAATATTAGTATAGATTCGTTGAAATGAGTTAAACTATTACAGTATTCTCCTCTTCCAGATATACGACCTATGCCGTTGTAATTCAGATGAAATTACTCTTACATGAAAGTTGATATGAAAGTTGGTATGAAATTTGGCTGCCGTGAGTAACTGTTCCCTAGTAAAATTCAATGTCCTTTGTTGCCTAAAACTTATAAAAGAAGGTAATAAGAGGCGTAATCTTTTGAGTTCAGCGTGTTACATATTCCGATGATGTTAACGGAAAAGTGTGTGGTTTGTTGTCTTGGTCGTTGTCAATGTCTGTCAGTCTTTAGGAAAATTGAAGCCAAAACTTAAAATTCATAACAAGCTGAGCTAGTTCAAACAATAGAACGCAAGCGAAAATGATTGGCAGCACACAACACGTACAAAATATTGAAAATAAAACACATCAAAGCTACAAGTATTCCCAAAACGCGCAAACTTTGTAAGGAGAGATTATCGATACTTAGCAGGAAGTTTTTTATTATCCTTAAGGGCATATAAGTTCAATAAAATGGGGTTGGGAACGTATTGTGTTGGATAATACGTCTTCCGCGATGGTAGATAACTATCGAATCATTTATTATGAGCACTTTTGTGATATTTATGAAAACACAAAATTCATTGCTACATTTTTTTTACTTCTAGTTTAAGCAATTACTAGTAAAATTAACTTTCAACGTTTCATAATATGGGCATTTTTATTTGAATAATCCTTTTAATAATCCTTCAAGGACCATTTGAGTGAGTATTGTCCTTAGAAGGTAATAAAACTCGAAAACGATGAGTAGGTAATATCAGGCCTACATTTATTTTGGCTACCTCTTCATAAAAAAACAGCAGCGCTTATAAATACTAAGAGAGGTTTACCTGTCAGACCCTATTCAGTCACAAATAAAAGCGCTGACGTGCAGAACGTTACAAAGGATTATACGGGGCTCAACGTTGTCATTGCCAACGACTTGAGAGTATATGTTGTACTAGCTATACGCGCGACTTCCTCCGAGTGGATCCCCATTGCACCCCAGTGGGGTGTGTATTTCGAAAAATCATTTTTCACGGATTTCTGCGTCATTACTGCGTGGCAAAACTTAACGTAATCCGATCGGCTGTTGATATTTCACTATACAAACTTTCGACCCCCATTTCACCCTTTTAGGAGATGAATTAAAAAAACTATAAAATACGTCCTCGGATATTAAATTTCATAGAAATCGGTGAAGTTTTTACCATACAAACTTTCAACTTTTATTCTACACCCTCAGGGGGTAAATTCAAATAAATCCGTAAACGTAATATATTTAACGAGCATGAATCTCAATTTTCATCGAAATTAATGCAGATTTAATGATTTTCCGTACAATTTTTAATTCCTATTTCACCCCTTTAACACCATAGAACGCCTTGTCAGTCACGTGTGCCTGACTTGCCATAGTATTTTTTTACATTGGCAGCTTAAGGATTTAGACTGGAATTTTTCAAAATCCCTTTTTAGTGACTGGTCACCCGCATTGCGGACCACATTGTAAATTAAAACTATTATCCATATTTCACATTTCTAGTATTAGCAGTTACGGCTGTGCGAACGTCTGTATACGTCAGCAGTCCAGTACCCCAAGCAGGAACATTTTGCGGTATCGTTACGTGTACGTAAGCCAGAAATATTGTATAAAAACCATGAAAGCGCCTCTAGCGGACGTAAAAGTAACTAAAAATTTCATACAAAATTTCTCATATTTCACGTTTACGTACACGTAACGATACCCCAAAATGTTCCTGCTTGGGGTACAGATTACTAAATAGTTACTACGTAAACGTCAGTAAGTCAGTGAGGGCATCTCCTTTACCCGACTATGGCGAATCCAAAAGGAAAGGAATGGTTTTTGCGGTAAATTTACGTATGTTTGTATGTTTATTCCATCGTAGCGCCTAAACTACTGGTCCGATTTTAATGAATAAGGTCTCAATAGATTCGTAATAATAGCCCGAGTAACATAGGCTATTTTTGGGTAGTCGGGTTATAGTTTCAACTTTTGATGATATTTATATGTCACCGTAAAATTGTAAAAACCGTTAGATTGTAATATTAGTAGAGATATTATAATATACTGACAGATTGTCAAATACAAATTTCTCCATACAATTGTACGCATTATTTTTCGATATATTGTAATATTACGGTGACATATATTATGTAAAACAAAAATATAGATAACGTAATATACGTGTAGTTGTTATTTTGGCCCTGAAGTAATGCTCAGTTCACAGAAGTTGGCACACGCCCTAAGAAATAATATACGTGACCGTTTCCCATGCGGTCCCGCGACGCGACGTGGTATTAACGTTTTCTGAACTTTCAAGCGATTATTTCTTAGAAGTTTTCTATCCTTTTATGTCGTTAAATTGTACTCGTAAATATTAAAAATTAAATTTAAAGCGGTTGGTAAGTTACATTACCTTGCAAAACACTAATTTTTAAAGTAAAGTCTTATTATTGCTTCGCTTATTGTCAACTTTTTTTGTTTCCCAATATTTATCTAATATTACTTTGCCGTAAGTTAGACTAAACTATTGCTGTGTTTTTTTTCTATTTAATCTTTGGATCGTTTA
Source organism: Glaucopsyche alexis (assembly GCA_905404095.1). Classification (NCBI taxonomy): domain Eukaryota; kingdom Metazoa; phylum Arthropoda; class Insecta; order Lepidoptera; family Lycaenidae; genus Glaucopsyche; species Glaucopsyche alexis. The sequence continues at coordinate 22,199,058 of FR990045.1, forward strand.
TAATTCAAAACATACTAATTTAATATCTAAATTCATTTTCTCGCCACCTCGAAGTTCTCGATCAGTTTGTTCTACGTTATGTGAGGTCGAAAGGGTTGTGGCCAATATTCCTTGAACCCCACAAAATATAATTGCATATGACTTTGGGGGCTAGACAGAGGTACTATCTCACTAGTAATACTTTTAATCTATGGGGTACTGCAGGCGTACCTCAGACATAAAGTACATTATATTACACTAGCTTTTGCGCGCGGCTCCGCCGGCGTAAATACATTATCCTGCGGGAACACTACTTTTTCGGGATAAAAAATATCCTATGTCCTTTCCTACTTACCTGACATACTTTGGGTCCCGACCCAAAGTATGTCTATACCAAATTTCATGAGAATCGGTTGAGCGGTTAACGCTTTAACCGCTGAACTAATTCGAAAGTGTGTCTGTCTGTCAACAGATATTCGAATTTATAATTAATATTAGTATAGATTTTGTATTGTTTGTCTTATTTCGGATTTACGTCTCTCTCGTCGTCTCTTGGATTTACGATCGTCTGAATACCGCCGAAATCAGACGCTGAAATTATAATTAATTTATATATAGATAGAAATTATTACATCGATTATATCGATAGATTGTAGGTACGTATAGATTTCGATTTTGGCATTATAAGATACTAGCTGACCCCGACAGACGTTGTTCTGTCTTAAATATGAACTGGAATGAATAAATGACTACACCAACTCCTACACCAACTCATACACCTACTCCTACCCATACTCCTACAACATACACCTTTTCCAATATTTAAAAAAAAGGTCCAGCCCGCGTCCATTACGCCCGCGTAAGTACAGTAATCCACGGGTATATCCCGCGATAAAAAGTAGCCTATGTATTTCCTCATGGTCTACTTTATGTCTGTGCCAAATTTCATGGTAATCGGTTTAGTAATTTTTACGTGAAAGCGTAAATAAAGTATTCTACAGGAACCGTACATTTCCCTACGATAAAAAGTAGCCTACGTCCTCCCCCGTGGTCTAATCTATATCTGTGCCAAATTTCATGATGATCAGTTCAGTAGTTTTAACGTGAAAGTGTTCAGGTTTATTTTTTTCTTTTTCTATAACTTATTTAATTCGTAATATCTATTGAAAGGAATAGTTGATTTGAACAATTCAAAAAGTAATCTACATGAATTGAAACAGTCTTGAAAACAATGTGATTTAATTGGATAAGGATTTAAACATAAGTATGAATAACATGGTCAAATTTTGGTCGGTATTTCTATCAATTTTTAAAATGTAAAAAGTGGTTATTGTGTCATAACGATAATAGTTGGACATATAGTATCGCGAAGTTTTTTGTATTTATTGATATGTTCTTAAATATTGTAGAACATACTTTTATTCTACCATCAATAGTTTCCGCAGCGCATGCTACGAAAGATGTTTTATTGCATTATTTTTACACCTTGGGTTACGTCACTAAAGTTTCAGTAAGGATCCCTAATCTTTTTTAGCAATAAATATAGCCTATGTTACTCAGGATGAATGTAGCTTTATAATGGTAAAAGAATTTTTGAAATCGGCACAGTAGTTTTTGAGTTTATTCATTACAAAAATACAAATCTTTCCTCTTTATGATATTACTGTAGATTTATATTTTAGGGATGGCTCTCCATAAATGCGGTGAATGCAGAGCCATCAGTAGGATTGAAAAATATTTTTCTTTCTTCTCCATCGTGTGGGGTATCGTCGAATAGCTCATCTATACAGATAAATAAAATTGAAGTGTCTGATTGTAATTTAAAATTAACAGCTTTTCACTTAATGCATATAAAAGTATATTCGGTATTCACAATAAAATACCAATTTTTAAAATTATTGTCTGTCCGTCTGTCTGTCTGTCGGTCTGTCTGTCTGTTTGTTCCGGCTAATCTCCGAAACGGCTGAACTGATTTTCATGGGACTTTCACTGGCAGATAGCTGATGTTATAAGGTCTACCATAGGCTACTTTTATTTTGGGGTTCCGTTTTCTTTAGTTCTATGCAAACGAAGTTGCGGGCATCAGCTAGTTTTAAATAAAGTCAACGTCAAGGTTTTATACATGACTGATATTTTTACGAAGTCAACCATTTTCGAGTGGGCAAATTACATAATAACGATTTAGGCTGGGACGAGGCTGGGAATGCTTCGTAATCCGGAACGCCGTTGAAAATTCAGAGTACTGAAAACAGAACTCTGCGTTAATACAATACAGTTGAAAATAAGAGTTTCAAGTGTCGAGCTGACATTGAAATTTGACTTGACACTCGTGTGTTCTATTTTCAACTCTATTGTATTATCGCAGAGTTCTATTTTCAATGTTCAGAATTTTATACGGCCTTTCAGATTCCAGATCATATAATAATATGTCTCAGGCTTAGATTTTATGATTAAGAATTTTGAGATTTTTATTGTATTAGCCGTTGCCCGCGGCTCCGGCCGCATAAGTATAGTATCCCTCGGGAACACTGTACTTTTTCGGGATAAGAAGTAGCCTATGTTTCAATTCAGAGCCCAAACTACTACCATACCAAATTTCATCGAGTTCAATAGTTTTTGCGTGGAAGAGTAACAAACATCCATCCATCCATCCTCACAAACTTTCACATTCATAATATTAGTAAGATAGTTTATACTCATAGTGTGATAGCCGATAAATCTTTAATCTACATCTCTTGTCACCGACCACGTAATCTTTTGACACCGGTAACTAGGTACTACTAGCGTATTCAGGGCTCAAACTTTTTTCCAAGACCCATCAAAATATGTCCCATAAAGGTTTCCTTTAATCCAAGTTCTTCTGAAAAAGTTATTTACCTTCTTCCTACTTATTTACTTGCATTGAAAATTGATGAAAATGTCATGGGATACTCACCCAACTTACCTGTCCGATAGTTGTGGTATAGTATACGGGTACGCGACCCCGGCTTCCCTAGCTATTACTGTCCTGTCCCTTCCCCTCCTGGGCGGTAATATCCTACATTTCCTTTTCCCCGCTCTAACTTACCAATGTTCCTTTCCACACCTCCTATCCTTCCCTTTCCCTGTTCCTACCCTCTCCGCAAATCCGTGGGAACGCAATGGATAATCATAAAAATAATTTAATTATCCAAAATGGCGGCGATGTGGTTCGCCACCCATCACGTCTCGTTCTCGCGGAGGCGAACAGTGGCCCATGGAGAGCCGCTTCGCTACGTTGAATGTAAGAGGAGGAATGGATGGTAAGAATGAAAGTGGACGAAGCGAAACAAGTGTATAAGAATCGTAGCAAGTGGAAAGAAGTGGTCTCTGCCTACCCCAATGGGAAAGAGGCGGTCTCTGCCTACCCCTACGGGAAAGAGGCGTGATTATATGTATATATGTGTGAAAATTGAAATGAGTTTCTTGTCTAAGGAATAACCTGATATAGCCAATCGACGGAGCTCCAGTCCCCACACATCCATCAAATTTCCCTGACGTTAAGAAATTGAAAGACGGTTAGAAAGTTATTACACGTCTTATTTATCAGTTAAATTCCTTCTTTAAATGGTGGAAAGCGATGGATATTAGTAATATGGTGTTAATAGGATTTCACTGTCTCAAAGATAATATTTTATTTCACCGATAATTTTTTTCTCGATAAGAAAAAGAGATAACAAATATGTGCTTGAGATGTGATATAATTTTCGTGTTTTTCACGTGGATTGCTGATGATCTACAATTCATCTGAACTAATCTTCAATCTTATTGAGTTATTTAAGTATATTGATAATATTTTTTGTGATATCACTATCAGTTATTTACACGTGCAAAACTATATCTACTATCTAGAATGTCATTTTTAGGATTCCGTACCCAAAGGTTAAACGGTACCCTATTAGTAAAACTCCGAAGTCCGTCCGTCTGTCTAACCGTTCGCGTCTGTTCACCAGGTTGTATGTCGTGATAGTTATACATTTAAATTTTTACAGATGATGTATTGTTGCAGCAAAACACGAGACAATCTTGTATGTATGTAATCGGTTTCTCGGAAACGGCTACAACTATTACCATAAAATTTGGTATGTCTTATCCTGTGAGAAACTGCGCATTTTTAGGGTTCCGTAATACTTAAGGAACCCTTATAGTTTCGCTCTGTCCGTCTGTCTGTCTGTCTGTCTGTCTGTCTGTCTGTCCGCGCCTCTAGCTCCTGTAATCTACACTAATATTATAAAGAGGAAAACTTTGTTTGTATGTTTGTTTGTTTGTTTGTTTGTTTGTTTGTTTGTAATGAATAGGCTCAAAAAGTACTGGACCGATTTCAAAACTTCTTTTACCATTCGAAAGCTACATTATCCACGAGTAACATAGGCTAAATTTTATTATGGAAAAAAATAGGGTTCCGTAAGATATTTGGGTTTTTCGGACACAAGGTGTAAAAAAACAACCAGAAAAGTTACTTATTTTGCGTACGCTGCCTAAACTATAAAAGATAGAACCATATTATGTTCTAATTAATTGTAGATCATATAAATATCTACAAAAAAGTCCGCGGCACACTATACCTATCTATGTCGAGTGAGGCACAACAACCATTTTTTTATTTAGAAATCTTGATTTTTTTTTAGACTACATTTAAACATGTTTATTTTACTCATGCTATTAATCCTTATCAAAATAAATTATTTCATCACTAAGTACAGTTTATGTAGATCATATTTGGTCTTTGAATGATTAAAATTGGACGTTTGATTTTGAAGTTATGGCGAAATTAAAATATTACGATTTCTGCTGCACGGCCTGTTGCGAAGTGGGCGATATTCTGTAATATTAGTATCAGTATTGTACCCGTGCGAAGCCGGGGCGGGTCGCTAGTTATGAATATAAATTGATGAAATTTGGTGCAGTTATAGAGTGTGTATAGATCACGGTTTCGGGGTCATAAAAAAGTGATAATTTTATATTTTAGGGGTGGCTCTCCATACATGTGAAGTGGGGATGAAAAATATTTTTTCACTCTACCCCATCGTGTGGGATATCGTAGAATAGGTCTTTTAAAATAAAGGCAAGGTTTCATACGTTACTTTTTTATGAAGTTGACCATTTTCGAGTAATCGGCCTCCAAAGTAGTTCGTAAGTTGGTCCCCCCGCTAGCATTTTTAAACTATAGGAGATAGAAACTTGCAAATTTCCATGCTGATAGATCATACTAAAAACTCTTTAGGAAAACTATTGTGAACCAAATCGGACAGTTACTTTTGGAGTAATTAAAAAAAAACATATTATGCGTTTATAGTTACGGAACCCTCCTTAGACATGTCCCGACATGCTCTTGGTTAGGTTTTTAAACTATATAAGGTTCGGTCAAATCAATTACGGATTTTGGGCATATGATCTATTTGCTTATAAAGACGTTTAAACAGAGAAATAATTGTCATACCCGAAAAAAATTATTTATATGGGCGAGTTTGCGTTTTGCGCAGAGTCACCTAATTTTTTATTTTGAGTATAACAATATTTTTTTTGCCTTAACATCTATACATAAACAGTGGATCGTGTGCCCGAAGTATCCATAATTGATTTCCGGAGACATTAGGTATATAGTGCAGGCGCTATAGGTAGACGTGTATGCAAAATGTGAGGACAGAATTCCACCAATGGATTTAATTAAAGGCAAAAATTAATAATGTGGACCTTGACGGTCAAATATTTGGTCCATTTTTTTAACCCCTCTACGCTTATTTGTAAAGGAAATGTATTGAGCACAATCTATAAAATTATTTTAATTATAATTTCAGTAATAATTTATATTTTTAGGGTTTCGTAATACTCAAGGAACCTTTCTCTCTGTCCGTCTGTCCCTCTGTATGTCTGTCCGCACCTCTGTAATTATGAAAATAAATGGATGAAATTTTATATATTGTATTTTATAGATTGTATATAGGTCTCGGTTTTGGCGTTATAAAATAAAAATAATTTTATATTTTAGGGGTAGCTCTTCACACATGTGAAGTGGGGATGACATTTTTTTTTCATTCTACCTATTGTGTGGGGTATCGCTGAATATTTTTTTTTAAATAAACATAAGGTTTCATACATAACTTTTCTACAAACTTAACTATTTTCACAGGAATGCGGTGGGATCGAATCTCGGTTGGATGAATATTTTTGTGATTTTATTTTTACATATCTTATAAGAACTCCGAACAAAGCTCGGTTACCAGGTACTACTAAAAAGGGAATGAAATAAATATTTAATACCCACGTACAACAAACGTGTTTTTTTTCTGTCTATTTGTAAGAAACCCATCATGCGCGAGTCCCCCTCGCACTTGGTCGGTTTTTACTTCTACAACTTTGTAGGTTTCATAGTACCATGGACCAATAAAACTCATAATAAAGTTCGCCTAACACGATCTTTACTCCAAAAACTTAGCCGTTTGGGATATAAATAACTAGACCCCTTACTAATAAACGCTGTATATATGCTTTGAATAGTTATACAGTGTTTTGTTCACGTTACACAAGTGACATGTTTAATTCGATAGAAGGAGACAAAACACTGTATAACTATTCAAAGCTTTTATAACGATTATTAGTAAGGGGGTATGTAAAAATATTGTACCATATAAAGGTTTTGTAACGTACTATTTAGTCGAACATTTATTTCAAAACTGGAACTGTACAATTATTGTCACCTAATATTGAAAATAGCTGAACATTTTCTTGTTATAGCAGGCAACATCTAGTGTAGATGTTGCCCGCGACTTCGTGCGCACAAGAGTTAATATCTAAGAAACTGTGCATTGTTCCGCGATAAAAAGTAGCCTATGTCCTTCCGCGTGGTCTACTCTATATCTGTGCCAAATTTCATCACAATCGGTCCAGTAGTTTCAGAGCCTATTCAATGCAAACAAACAATTTTCCTCTTTATTATATTACTAGCTTTTGCCGCGACTTCGTCCAAGTGTAACATTTATTTTGGGATATCGCTAAAATTTACCCGCGACTTCATTTACCTAGAAGGAGAAGCGATTCTCACTCACGACTGCCCGCCGCGCACCGTACATCATTATTGCGTGCTTGATTATTTTATTACTGCGATATCTTCTAAAATACTCATTGTAATCAAATTATGTAAACGGAAAATTTCTTCTAAATGCTTGTAATGAATAACGTATTTACTTGGATAAGGATTAATATCATGTTTATGAAAACACCCTCACAAATAATGCTTAATTTTAGAACAAATTTTATTAGCATAACAAGGTTATTGTGAGCCAACCTTAAAAGAGAGAAATATACAGTCGCAGACTTTTTTTTAAGAATTTTTAAAGGGGAACAAGTCTGTCATAAATGTCTCAAAAGGAAAAAAAACCCGATTTTGAAACTTTCTTGATTGGTGCTCCGCTCGTTTTGCGCTTAGCATAATGATATATAGCCTAAAGCCTTCCTCGATAAATGGACTATCTAACACAAAAATACTTTTTCAATTCGAACTAGTAGTTCCTGAGATTAGCGCGTTCAAACAAACAAACTCTTCAGCTTTATAATATTAGTATAGAATAACTATCTATTCTTAATATAATAAAGATTATATACCTATACTTCTTTACTATAATAAATAGTATAAACTCAAACTCAAAATTTTTATTTCCATGTAGGTTATAATATAACGTTTATAGAATTGTCCTACATGATGCCTACCACCGGTTCGGAAACTAGCCCGGCGAGAAGAACCGACGTAAGAAACTCGCACGGGGCCACCTTTTAGCAAAAAGATGGGAAAATTGTTCTTTTCAAAAAATATTTATACAATGTTGTAACTTAATCTATATACATTAGTCATAAGTACATAAAACATACTTAAGAACATAAAAGCAGCCTCGCATGGGCCATCTTATTCCCAAGGTGTGCAATCGTTAATGAAATCACTGACTTTATAATAACCTTTAGCACACAAACGTTCTTTAACTACTTTTTTAAATTTATTAATAGACAGACTTTGAACGTTTTCTGGGATTCTATTGTATAGGCGTATACATTGACCTTTAAAAGATTTACTAACTTTACTTAATCTGATCACCGGAATGTCTAATTTGTGTTTATTTCTAGTGTTCATTCAATGATTATTACTTTTCGTATCGAATTTTTTCTAACATACAACACACTGTCTAAAATGTATTGAGAAGCGACGGTCAGAATTCCTATTTCTTTAAACTTTTCTCTCAGAGATTCAAAGCAGGACATTTTGTAAATAGAACGTATTGCTCGCTTCTGCAGCACAAATATTGTATTAATGTCGGCGGCATTTCCCCATAAAATAATGCCGTAAGACATTCTACTATTAAAATAACTAAAATAAACAAGTCGCGCCGTTTCTTCGTCAGAAATTTCCCTAATTTTTCTGACTGCATATGCTGCAGAACTGAGTCTATCTGCAAGATTCGCAACATGAGGACCCCACTGTAATTTACTATCTAGTGTAATACCTAAAAATACAGTGGTGTCCACTAAGTTCATTTTCTCGTCATTTAATAGTATATTGGGTTTGAACTTGACTAACATTGGGCAAAGTAAACTTAAAACATTTTGTTTTATTTGAATTTAAAAGTAAATTATTAACATTAAACCAATGTACTATTTTAGAGAGAGCACTATTTACCTCGTCGTAATTTGACTGTTGTCGCTTCACATAAAAAATGAGTGAAGTGTCATCGGCAAAAAGTACTATCTCATTATCATTATCTTTAATTAGATAAGGTAAGTCATTTATATACACGAGAAAAATAAATGGGCCTAAAATGGATCCCTGTGGGATACCTAATTCTATTTTGGTCTCAGTGGACCTTTTACTATTTATTTCTACCCTTTGAGTTCTATTTTTAGGGTAAGAACTCAAAAGGTCGAGTGAAGAGTCCCGTATACCATAGTGGTGCAATTTTCTGATCAATGTAGCATGCTCAACACAATCAAATGCCTTGGAAAGGTCGCAAAATATACCTAATGCATCCTGCGACCCCTCCCAAGCTTCAAAGATTCTACAAAGAAGACCCATACCAGCATCCGTAGTGGATCGACCCTTGGTAAAACCGTATTGATTATTGTGTAATAAATTATTCGAATTAAAATGTACTAGTAACTGTCTTAAAATTATTCTTTCAAAAATTTTACTAAAAGTCGGTAGGATCGATATAGGCCTGTAATTTGTCGGATCAGATTTATTTTCAGCTTTGAATAAAGGTATAACCTTGCTATGCTTCATTAAATCAGGAAAAACACCACTTTTTATACAATCATTGAAAACCATCGCTAGATAAGGAGCTACGATGTCAATTATTGATTTAATAATTTTTGTAGACATTCCCCAGAGATCAGCAGTGTTTTTAATATTCAACAACTTAAATGTGTTAATAATGTCTCTGGAGTCAATTTCTTTAAACTTAAAATTCACATCACATTCCTTTACATTGTCTCTGAGTAGTTTTTCAGCAACTGCAGGTGATGAATTAAATTTTTTTGTAGTTGAGACCGGAATGTCAGCAAAAAATTTTTCGAAGACTGTTGCTACTTCTAGGTCAGTGGTTATCTTATTATTTTCAAAAAATAGTTCAAAATCGGAGCTACGACAGGTGACGTTTCCAGTCTCACTAGCTATCACCTTCCACGTAATTTTAATTTTATTGTTAGAATTTTTAATCTTATTCTTTATATAAAGAGCCTTATCGGCTTTACATACTCTTTTGAAAGTTTTTGAATAATTTCTAACATATGTTTTAAAGGTTTCACTATTGTTAATATGTTTTTGTTCATATTATAACTCATATAATCTTTGCCTGCTTATTATAATTCCTGCAGTTGCCCATTTAATAAAGTTGCTTTTTCTATTTTTAAAACTAACCGTTTAGAAGTAAATATCGAATCAAATTGGGTTCTTATTATCTTAAATAATTTGTTAAAAGATTCATCTATGCTATTTGACCCATCTAACAATTGAATTGTTACTTCTAAATTTCTCAATACGTTTTGTATTCACAGGAACAAACATGTGTTTGAAAACGTTGTTACTGTCACAAATGACATTAAAAAAAGCTAACTGTCCTCGGTGATCAGAGCTGAGCTTATTAATTATTTCCTTTTTACTTGGAGTATAGAATAGAAGTATAGATAAATTATAAACAATTTTGTTTCAACATATTTTATACAAGAAAACTGGAAGAACCAACACAATCCCAAAGAACCTTTGTACACAAAAGGGAATATTGGCTAATTAATAAATTGTTTCGCTTATATCATTTCATAATTAACAAAATTGCTAAAGAAACTGACTCGGCAGTTGGCAGGATTAGCGCTGCTATAAATAAAATATGCACATCGCAACATTTCAACGGCGCTTTCCAATTTCGAATTAACTTCAAAACTCTGGCACTGGAGTCTTAATTTACAATTAAGATGTTAGGTATATACGTATTTCGCCCGCTACCACTTTTTGTTTTTGTTTTACAGCCTCCGTGGTCTAGTGGTTAGAGCTCGACTCTCGACTCGGTCGTGGGTTCGATTCCCGCATTAAACTAAGGCCTTTTTATCGGATAATGGATGATTTATACAGTATTCTCGGAGCGAAGTAACCACTCTTGAAATATTGTAGTGCCTGGGACAGTCGGTTTTTAATGTCGTATGGTTGCCCAAGCATATACGCCATTCTCACAACACAGGCAGCCTAGTCCAGAGGAATGACTGGTTATTGACCTGGGGCCAACCATGTGCGGGTTTCCTCACGATGTTTTCCTTCACCGTTAAGAGCGTCCGTATAATGTACTTTAGATCTGAAAAAGTCTCATTGGTACACGCCACAACCTGGGATTCGAACCTGCACTCTCTCGAGTGCAAACCAAACGGTCTACCCATTAGGCTACGGATTCTAGTTCCCGCATTGGAACAGCAACAAAAAATGTTGTTTCCAACTTTGGTTAGGACAATGTAGGCTGATCACCTGACTGTCTGACAAGAAAGATGATCCATGCGTCGGATGGGCATGTAAAAAGTAGGACCTGTGCCTGATCTATCGGCAGTCGTGTCGGTTATCCATCCCACTGGGTTATGAGAGTAAAGGAAGAGAGAGTGCTCTAGTGTACTTTGCACACACTTGGGCACTATAAAATTACTCCTGCGTAACTGGCCTGGTTTTAATGAAACCGGCAAAATCGGTGTGGGGAGTTACGTTTTTATTTGTTTTGTTCGTCTAATTTTAATGACGCGGATGGTATAAATCGAAGACCTCTGTGGCTCAGTGGTTCAGCGCGTTGGTGTTAAGCCGAGGGTCGCGGATTCGAATCCCGCCGAAGGAAAAAAGTTTTTCTGTATTCCTGGGTCATGGATGTGTATTAAATATGTGTATAATATTGTATAATCAAAATCTTAAATATATGTATAGTATAAAAGTATTAAATATACTTCCCGTTATCTGGTATCTGTAACACAAGTTCTTCGGATATTGAGCACGGGGCTAGTTGATGTGGTGTGGAGTTTTCATAGATAATATTATTATTATTATGAATTTCCATACTGGATGTACCTGACTCCGTTTGACCAGCGAATACCCTAAAGCCATCGTAATGCACGTCCATATGTAATGTCATGGCCCAAGGGGCTTTGCGGAATTGTGACACAAATACGTACAATATCGGCTAAGTTACTGCTCGACCATTTTCTAAACATTTTCCTTTGCACTAGGACGCCTTGAAATATTTAAACACAAAGGAAGTGACCGCATCGACTGCAGACATGGTTAAAGTCCGTATTTACACGTGAGTATGTGTGCGTGCACCTGATCGAGCGGCAACTTGTTCGATAGTAGGTACTGTCGGTCGCCGGTGTACTAAAGTGGTAGACCGGTTCTGTCCGCGACAGTACATTATTACCATAGAAATCTAAATTTATTTTCAATTTTCCAAATATACCAAAATAAAATGTGATGGCTTGAAACGTCTTTTTCATAGAAGTGAAAGAGTGAATAGCGTAAACGTGAATTACGCTAACGCTTCTTGTATATTGCTTATTATAACGCGTTTTAAATAAGAATAGGAACGTCAATGACCTTTTTCTGTCAAATGTCACTTGAAAAGTGCGCTTTTCAAAAAAACTTATATGCAAATAAATATAAATAGTTCTTGCATCGAAGTTAAATAAAAACGTTAAATAGTAATCAATTATCTAAACATGAATTTAACTATAATAACAGTCTAAATTCGAAACGCCGCCGACTCGATTCTATTCTCATGATCGCACTATACTTGTATATTTATACGTGGGTACGTTAGTAATATATATTCTTTGACGTGGGTGAGCTACGCTTCGGCTTGAACGGGCCGGCTAGACCGAGTAAATACCACGGTCTCACAGATAGCCGGCGTGAAATAACGCTTGCGTTGTGTTTTGCCGAGTGAGTGAGGTTACCGAAAGCTCAAGGGCGGTTGGGGATTTTAAGAAGTAGGAACGCAAGTCGCAACACTAGAGGAGTTGCAAGTGTGAGTCCTCTGGTGTTGCGAGTGTCCATGGGCGGCGGTAATCGCTAACCATCAGGCGATCTGTCTGCTCGTTTCCTGGTTCATTACTTTAATGTAGACATTAAAAACCGGAAATAATGTGTAAGTGTAACTATTTTACTTGTAAAATTTGTGACGATAATACAACGTGAAACTCTTATTGAGATTAAGTTTAGCAAAATAATTTGACAGATTGAATACCTACATACAGTCTTTTCATAACGTTTTTGTAGAGTCCGAAAATATTTGTATACCCGCGGACAATGTCCTAGTCCGAACGAAGTCATCTTCTTCAACAAATACGGCAAAGAACTTTGCAGATATAAATAAGCTAGATAGGCTATTTTTTACTCAATAGAAATTATATACGTAACACATTTTATTAGAACTTAACAAAGCAGCCTATTTGAGGCGAGGTCATAGCCTACTTTGTCATTTCCCATCATCTAGTCTACCTAGTCAAGAGTTCAATTACGAAGTGGAAAAAATATAGCATAAAGTACCGATCCTTGACAGGTACTGAATCGTACACATTTTAGAAAAAATATATATTTCCTAAATTAAAAAATCATAAAATCACCTTTTAAAATCTCACAATCTCCTAAAACGTAAAATTTGTGCAGCGCCATATATATTTTTTTAGTTAAATAATTAACATAAATATTATATTTCAACATAAACCGAACACTTTTCTGATTTGTACAATATTTTAAAAGATAATTCCAGATTCCAGTTTCTGAGAAAAGTGTCAAACAGATTCAAGGTCTGTACTGGCAGTATTTGCTACTAACTTCAATCAATAGAAAAACGAATACTAAAAAAAGAAACGATTTAACAGTAAACTTAAAATATTCATGGCTTCTAAAAAATTTATGCAACAATTGAAGAAAATTAGGTTTTGGCAAAGAGAGGGAAAGTTAGTACTCAATTAGTATTGACAGGTAATAATATAGCAAGTGGTTAGTAGTTATAACTATAGAACTAAATAGATATATTATGTTAATGTTTTGTAATAAAATGTCTTGTTAAATAAAATATATTTTAATGTTAAATATTACAAACACTACGAGACCGAAGAATAGGTAATACTTTGGTCTCATAGTTATGATATTGAAGTTAAAACAGACTGTTATAGTTTCAAGTTATAAAAAGCCAGTCGCTTCCAGTGCTCTAGGTCTTGGAATATTCTATTGGCTATCTGGACATCTGTTGGCATTCTGCAGTGTTTACATTTCATTTCTCGAAGCAACAAACGGCGTAGTCAGAAAGTGTGCGCGCGCAGCGATTTCATCGCGATAGCTTTGAGCGTTCGTAATCTTGATCGACACGAGGCCCGCACTATGGGGGAATTTCTGTTGCTATTGTCCTAAACCGAGCTTCAGGTTACAACTTCCTCAGTCCCTTTGCTGCTTTGCTTACTTTTCTATTGCCCCTTTCATTCTCCAATTGACTGTATGCTTCCGTCACACGTATTCGCAGAAACTATTTCAGGTGTTATTTTGCCATATTTTGGGACAACTTTATAAATTTCATTCATGGTTTGATAAAATTTTTAATCGTGTTAAATCTTGAAAATCTCTTCAATGAGAATTTAGATTATAACTTATATTATCATTTCGTTTTTTAAATAGGTAGAGACTTGGAATAAAATGTCGATTATTCTTGTATCCACGAGTCATCAATGTAGCTATATAACAGTTTTAGTTTCACATTATTGTTTGTGAACTTTTATTAAGTTTTTACTTTCAGACATTTTACTAGTACGAATTGGTTTTTTAGCATTTTTTTTTAAATAGAAATAGAACCAAATCATTTATTTGCATAAATAAGGTACAATATAGTGTTGTAGTTGTAGCATAAAATTTTCTTATGATTATTATTATTATTATTCTTGTTTTAATATACCTAATTAATTATTATTTATTTCAATTTGCCCTTAATATGAAGTTAAAATTAAATCAATGTAAAATTATTAAATGTATGTTAATAATTGTTAATAATAATAATCATTGAATCATTATAATAAGTAATAGAAATAAGTCAAGATTTACATATTTTTGTCATTTTTATGGCCTATTTGTATTAAGTATGTAAATCATGTTAATAATTCGATCACATACACTAATTTATTAATTGTTTATCATTAAAATATTCATTTATTGAATAGTAACATTTCTTGAGTAATAACTAAAAATTTAAATGTCATTTTAGTAAATATTGTATAATTTTTATTTTCTTCAGGTAATTTACACAATTTATTGTGTGTACATTATACAGTGTACACTATTAGAGTAGATATATTATTCTTTTGTATGGGGACAATTAATTTGTTTTTTGTTTGGTTTTATCTCTGGAATGTACCCAAATATTCGTAGATTAGTTTTGTTAACATGATCATTATGTTTTTCTTTTAGGCTGTAATAGATTTTGTCTTTCTGTACTTTGTGAACCTTTGTGCTATATTCCTCATTGAATATCTGTTTATCAATCAAATCGTTAGAATACTTTTTGGTTTCCCCTTCCAGTAATATATTGTTGATCAAATGATTTTTGAGCATCAACTTCGCGTATGGAAAAGGCAGCTTCATTTGTCCAAGCATTGTCTTTGTTCTAATTTTTGTGTTTAAAAGTACTAAGGATCTTTCATCTACAGTTGAATTCTTTGTTTCGCCAGTTTCATACAAGTCTTTATCCCAATCATTTCTAGTAACAATCGTCATTTTCGGTCGTAAGTTATCCGAAACGACATTGAATAAATTATTTTCTGTCTCACTGCTACCAATCTGCAAGAATCATAATTGCGCATAAGCAATACTAATTATATACCAATATAGTGAAAATAAGAATAAAGTAATTTTATTCATAGGTACGTTAATTAATTACTAGTTAAGTTATTTTCAGCCTATTTAATCATTTCATCCTAATCATCATCATAATCCAAATATTATATTATATTATAATACGAGTATTATAAATGTGATAGTTTGTGAGGATAGATGGACGAATGGATGTATTGATGGATGTTTGTTACTCTTGGTATGGTAAAAGTTTGAGCTCTGGATTAACACATAGGCTACTTTTTATCCGATAAAGTACAGTATTGCCGTGGGAAACTACATTTACGCCGCCGCCGCCAAATCCGCGAGCAAAAGCTATAGTAACATAATCAGTATATAATATCCCACCAAAAACATTCTGAAAAAAACTAGCCAAGTCTCGATGAAGCTGCTTGTTTTTCTCTAAAAAGTAATGAAATCTAGACAAAATCGTGCCAAGTCTAAGGTTCCTTACTGCGGTTTCTTTATTATTATAGTTAATGTTGAGTGACTTGGCCGTTTAACATTCTTTATACTTTAGTGGGTACAAGTCAATTTTGTTTACATTTGTAACTACCTATGTTTTTTAAGCGAGATAATAGCCCATACTGGTATTGGTAATTGGACGCTAGTGTCTCATTTTAGGCTGTTGTTGATTGTACAACACACGTATTGGAGCAATGGTGTCATGGAGCCCCATTGTACCCTTGTGTGCCCTTCAACGGCCAAGTCACACAACATTAACTATAATAATAAAGAAACCGCAGTAAGGAACCTTAGACTTGGCACGATTTTGTCTAGATTTCATTACTTTTTAGAGAAAAACAAGCAGCTTCATCGAGACTTGGCTAGTTTTTTTCAGAATGTTTTTGGTGGGATTTCACTTCTTTTTGTAGAAACGTGGGCATATTGATTTATTTTCCTAGATTTTAGTGTAATTTGTTTATTTAATTTGTGTAATGTTCGAGTAGAATAAAGTTCGAGTAGAATAAAGGGGTCTGAAAATGGGGCAAAATGGTTCTAGTAAAGAATGGTACGGCAGTGTTTGCTTCGCGCTCGACTTGGCGGGGGCACTGCCGTGCCCCCAGATCGACGTTCTGGTCTTATCTAGAGGTTCTCAAATAGGGGCCTGAAAATGCGGCGAAATGGTTCCAGTAAAGAATGGTACGGCAGTGTTTGCTTCGCGCTCGACTTGGCGGGGACACTGCCGTGCTCCCAGATCGACGTTCTGGTTTTATCTAGAGGTTCTCAAATAGGGGCCTGAAAATGCGGCGAAATGGTTCCAGTAAAGAATGGTACGGCAGTGTTTGCTTCGCGCTCGACTTGGCAGGGGCACTGCCGTGCCCCCAGATCGATTATCCTAGTTTTTATAGTTTTCCCTTTATGTGGCCATTAAACCCCAACTCTGTACCAAATTTCAGCTCTCTAAGTTTATGGGAAGTACTAGTTCTATTTTGATGATCATGAGTGAGTGAGTGAGTGTCGAAAATGCGAAACTTTGCTTTCGCTTAACTTCGGAACTAAATGACCTACAGACTTGAAATTTTGGATTTTAAGTACGTGATTATAGCTTATTGGATGACGAAAATTTCTGCGTTCTGGTCTTATCCAGAGGTTCTCAAATAGGGGCCTGAAAATGCGGCGAAATGGTTCCAGTAAAGGATGGTACGGCAGTGTTTGCTTCGCGCTCGACTTGGCGGGGGCACTTCCGTGCCCCCAGATTATTACTTACTTGAGAAATTTCACTTTTTCCAATATAAAATGTACTACAAATAATAATCAACAATATTAAAAAAATACCCATTTTTATTATAAAATAAATAAACTTTTATTTTATTGTAACTTTTCTTACTGCGTTACTTACAATATTTGCAACGAAATGTTTAAAAAGGAATGTTGTTCAATCAATATATAACTTGTTGTTTTGTAAATACATATTGTAAGCCAATTTGAACAATACTCGTATATTATTGTATTGATTGGTACTAGCTTACTAATTAATACAATAATATTCAACAGATGTTTGTTTGTAGATCACTTGAGACTAGATGCACCTTTCGAAAAATAATACCTACTGAAATGACACACTTTCGTTTCACGAATTTACGACAGACGAGACAAACAAGACATTTATTAATTTGTAATACGCTTCCATATACTTAAGTATATTGACTTTTGATAAATAGATGAAATTACTACATTGTAATGTAATTTTTATTTGCAAAGAACAATTTTCTATCTTTTAGCTAAAGGGTGGCCCTGTGCGAGTTTCTTACGCCGGTTCTTCTCTCCGGGCTAGTTACCGAACCGGTGGGAGGCATCATGTAAGACAATTCTATAAGTGTTATATTATAACCTAAGTATATGGAAAAAAATTGAGTTTGAGTTTTTTTGAAACACCTTAAATGTTCTGTTACGTGAACTTACTTTTGATGTAATAAACACAAAATTGTATAATTATTTCCAAAAAAGATTTTACAAAAAAAATTCAATTTGTTCTGCACTCCAAACTGAATGCAGCCTGTCCTATGGGGAAAGATAATATATAAGATATATATTAATGAGAAAGGTCAACAAGACAAAAATCCGGGTTAGTACCCGAAAATAATTTTATGAACATAATATTATTATCAACTAAGTACCTAGTGTTCATAATATTATTTTCTAAAAAAAAATTGTTGTTAAAATTTTATGAATATGTTGTAGTGATAAATGTCATCAAAATCAGAAATTTAAAGTATCCCACTCAGATATATCCCACTAATAATTTTTACGTATGATATTCCTACTGATGAAAAAGGCAATAAATTGTTCCACGTCAAATTTATTACCTACTCATAAGGTACATATATTTTTATTGAATTTTATATTTAAAAACAGGCGAGGGGGCAAGGGGGCATAGTAAAAAAAACCGGCCAAGTGCGAGTAGTAGATATATATATAGAACTGAGTATTTGATATGAATTTCAATTTAATACCTCCACGAATTCATGAGGAAAGGGGTAGTAAGTTTAAAATAATTAAAAATATTATATGATGTAACTAAAAAAATTACGGTTTTCGCAATTTTTCCTTTATCTGTGCTATAAGACGTTGCTTCGTACCTTTCGAGTACGAAGCAATGTCTTATAGTACTTTGATTCCCTTGCGAGTGTCGAAAATTTGCGGCATAAACGGCTGTATCTTTTGATTGCGTTGGCTTAGAAGTTTGATTTTTTCACAGCCCTAAGGGACAGTAGACTTCAGTATTTGATATAAATTCAGCTTGATACCTCCACGAGCTCCTGAGAAAAAGGGTCTTGAGACGGACAATAAAGTGATCCTGGTTCCGTTTTTTCCTTTCGAGGTACGGAACCCTAAAAAGAAGCAGAAATGTCAAAAACAAAATAACGATGTGTTTATAAAATAAAAGCTGACGAGAAAAAAAACTATTATAAAAAACAATCTATTTAATTTAAAGGGTACCCATCTCACCCCACGGTTTTCCAAGATGTCGTGATTTCTTTGTTACATTTCGTATTAAATAGACTAAATATTATGTGCCTTGTTTGCTACCTATTAATAAAATTCTATCTATATTTGTTGGTGGCATAAAATAATTATAAAATAAAATCATCAACGATCATATAGGCAGGATATAAAATAATCCTTTTGCAATATTCCAATTTAAACATAGTTGATCTCGATAGGCAATTTAATTTAATATTGTTTGAAATTGTTACCAATGCAATGACATCAGTCCGTTCAGAGTTCATTATTACAAGCTTTTATTTAATTTCACCTGTCCCGTTATCTGTAATGGAATCTTGCAAGTTAAAATTTACCAACTTTTCAGTTTCCGATTGAGCTGAAATTTTGCAGGAATATGTAAATCGCGTGAGAATCTAATATTATGATTACGTGGAGCTGATCAGATGATGCCAAGCTGGAAGGTGGCCATAGAAACTCTGTAATAAAACCACATAACCCCATTGAGTTTGAGCTCGTTGATTTGTCTTGATGAGTACTTACTACTCCCCAGTAATAAAAGCTCGTTTAAAAAAAATAAATGTTATATTTTACCTCTGAGTTCTGACAGGATCTAGCAAACGACATAGGTAAGGATCACTCTCATAAAAACTCCAAGATGTAAGAACTCTGAAAGTACTATAGTTGCTATCACAGAGTAAAAATATATAATACTTACGTACAGAGCAACAGCTTTCATAGTATGATCAAATGCTTAACATGTCAATAGATTCGTTATAATGGCCAACCGCCAATTCGACATAAGTCGGTTTATATAGCTTTTTAATAAACACACTAGCTGTACCCAAACGACATATTTCTGTCTAAACTCTGAACACTGGAATAAATAAATATTCGCTACCTACAATCTGCATACACCTACACTTTCTACACCAACAACAACTCATACAAATATTTTGTATGAGTTGTTGTTGGTGTAGAAAGTTTGTAACAAAACTACACCTACTACCTAATATTGAGGGTTACTATTGATATAGGGTAATTGTATTTTTAATGCCAAATCATAAAATAATTAAAATTGCAAGAAAAAAAAAATTGGGCCATTGTTATCACTGGGTATAGAAGATAATTTGCAGGTTGCAATTCTTATACCTACCATTTACACCTGCAAAGGTTAATAAAAATCGGTCGACATTAACATAATAAGTTCTATAGGCTGTGATAAAGCTATTTGCCTGTTCTATTGATTAACCTTAGGCTTCAATGCTGTAGGTAATTAACTTTAAAGTTGGTTAACGGGTTTTTTTCTTTGAAAGTAAATACAATAAAACCTTAGAGATTTTTTTATTGATTATTTTTGTTCTCTAATAGCTTAGAAGATTCCGAAGACGGCGCTGATCTCACTGATCACAACGTAGATGTCGATGCCATGCTCGTTGAGGGTCTGAGCTTCCTTTTGGAAGGTCTCGCTGTCGAGGAGGGCCTGGAAGAGTTGCTTCCACTCATCTGTCTCCAGGTCAGCCATGGCGTTGGCGAAGTCTTCGTATTCATCGACCTTCTCTTGGTAGAGGGCTGTCAGCTTGGCCTTGGGAAACTCAGAAATGCAGTCCTTGATGTAGGATGAAAAGTCACGGCCGCTCATGGTGTGCCTCTCAGTGCGTTTCCTGCCGATGGAATCTACAAAAAAGGAGATTAAGAATTAGACAATGTAACCCATGGAAATAACGAAGAGCGTCCCAGGACAGGGCTTATGGAAGGGTTCTATACATATTATGTTGCACAAAAAGATTTCACTGAAATAATTTTCCTCAAGAGTATTAAACATACCTAATTATAGAAATCTATAAGTTCCTAACTCTCGTAATTTGGTTTGTTAACTACTTTGGAGGTCAATTGCTTTAAAATCGTTTACTTAAAAAAGTCATCTATGAAATCTCACTTTTATTTATGAAGAACTAGGTATTTGACGATACCCCAAACGATGGGATAGAATGAAAAAAAAACATCCCTGCTACCGTGTATCGAGAATTTGATAGCCACCCCTGAAATCTATACGCAATCTATGCAAAATTTCATCTATTTGTATTCATAATTACAGAAGTTAGAAGGGCATACAGGAAATATAGATAGATTGACAGGGCGAAACTGGGTTCCTTTTATATTTTTGATGAAAACATTTTTACTGGCTGGTCCGTCTGTACGAGTATGCTCTGTTCCGATTCAATGTAACCTAAATGTAAACAAAGCTCAATATGAGCTTATGAGCAACTTTAATGCGACAAATTTAAATGTCACTTATTTAGCACGCATTAAGGAAAAATAATGACACATTAATTTACATTGAATCGGAACATAGCATTGGCAAAGAATATAGATTAAGTAACGTAGCATTGGCGTTCGTGTTTCAAATAGGTAGGTATTTGAAACAAAAACACCATTTATATGCTATCTATTCGAAACAAAACAGTTTAAAATTTATATGATTAGTTATAATAACATAGACGTATATTATAGACGCGGCATGTTGAGGCAAAAAGTGTCTCCAGTAAAATGGCCCCAATTTTTTAATTTTTGGGGCTATTTTGAAATTCGAAGTATGGTGAAAACAAGATGGCTGACATTTGAGTTATGGTGAAAACCAAGATGGCGTAACTTTTTCTTGTATGAATTTTTTTCTGCTAAATGTACGTGATAGCCTATCTTGAGTTGAAATATTTGTATAATAACGAAAAACATATATCTAATAGGTCACTTACCAATAGCCTGGTTAATGAAATCAATGTAGTACATAATGTCAATGCCGTGACCCTCCAAGAATTCCACGACCTGTAAAAAAACATAATTTAAAAGACTAAAGTTTCATACTAGTGTTGATGGGGCTTTTTATAACAACAAAGTTCCGAAGAGTGATCCTTGTTCATTGTGACTTTATGAAACAACAACGAAGCGAGCCATCAATCTTTTCTGTAAAAGTTAACAAGAAAGTAATGAATTGTAATTGAAACTTGCTCACTGTGAACTCGAGTTTGCAGATAAATAACTGTTCCATCTTTAACCAGCTGGTTTGTATTGCTGCAATATAACTCCACTAGCTTTAGCCCGCGACTTCGTCCGCGTGGAGTTGGGTTTCCATACAAATTTTAACCCCTTTTTCACCCCTTAGGGGGCGAATTTTCAAAAAAGAATTTTCTTAGCGAATGCATACGTCATTACAACTATCTGTATGCAAAATCCATTCAGTAGTTTCGGCTGTGCGTTGATAGATGAGTCGGTCAGGTTTGCCTTACTATATAAATATTTACTAGATATAAAAATCAACAATTTGGGCAACTTACAGCTTTGAATTCGGGCAAGTCTTCCATTTCGTACACCAACTCTTTGAAGTCCTTGCTGCTCATGTATTCGAGTCCAGCCAGGAACTCTTCGAACTCCATGTAGTGCTCGGTGATATGTTGGATATCGTGGCCAGCTTCGTCCATGATCAGAGCGATGAAATCTTCATAGTGCTCGTGGAATGACTTCCGCACCTGGGGCGCGGTGGAAGCCAGGGAGACTAGGGCCAACAGAGCAATAGCGACCTTCATTGTGATCAGAATTCAGAATGATGATTGTACAGTTGCTAAAATCTCCTTATATAGTCCGTTTCAAAATACCTTATCAATCATGAGTATCGCTTTACGTAAGATATTTATCCTAATATTGATTACTCATGTCCAAAAGTCTCGAGCGTTAAGGGCTTTATCGCTTTGAATTTGCGAGATAAAACGCTATAGGTACTCTGCTATGTTGTATAATGTATTGCTTAAAACTCTAAGGTTTTACTGATTCACTTATGCATTAATAAAACTCACTACTTCTGGCCTTACTCAACACATGCAGTGGAGTAGCTAATATAACATTAACCAAGAAGTAACATCAGATAGTCAATGTTATTAATAACCACGGAGTAATCTCTAATATACAAAGCAGTGGCGAGGGGTTCCTAATTCCTATAACTCCATTCCTATCGGCTTCCCTTACCGCTTACCTTTTGACGACCCTCATCCAAATCCTTACCTATTTTACAGGCTATGGCTTCCCTTTGAAGGAGAACCAACCTTCGGCTTCCCTATGAAGGAGAACTAGCCTTCGCCACTGATACAAAGCATTCGAAATACGCCTGGAGAAGCGCTTTTGCAATAGCAACACTAGCAGTTACAATATAAATTAAGTATAATAATATGAACATTTGAATGAACCTAACATCACTGGACAATTACTAATATAATTTAATTTTGATTTTTTTATGAAAATTTTGTTTTGTTGAATTACTTTACTAATTACTTAGGTACATGTAATTATAAGGCCACAGGAACATTTTTGTAAAAATGTTATATATCCGAATTTTGTACGTGTACGTTTATACTTACTATAATTAATGTATTTGTATAATATTATGATGTACCCATGGACGTAGAAAAAAAAAGCAGACACCGCTTCAGTAATATGAATAGTGAAGCCATCAAAGTAAGCCGGCCGTATCGTAGCGACACGTGCCGCACGCACACATTCACAGCAAAGTAAGACGATCAGCCGCCAGTACGCCTATGGCAATTATCCGTAGTCTCACACAAACGTAAGTCGACCCCATTATTGTGCTTCACTCAATGCTTAGCTCACCTTCCGTCCGCCTTCCTTTCTACGTCCATGGGTACATCATAATATTATACAAATACATTCATTATATTAAGTATAAACGTACACGTACAAAATTCGGAGATATAACATTTTTACAAATATGTTCCTGCAGCCTTATACCTAATTACATGCCAAACATTTACTAACTTCGGCAACGGAAATAGACAAGTATAGTAATACTGTTATAGTCTATAGTAATTATAGCTAATCTATTTGCTAGGAATTTTGTTGTGGGTATATTGGAAAAACTTGTCAACTACAATTGTCAAAAAGCCTGCAAGTGATATTTAATATTTTAATTGATACAAATAATATGGACGAAAACAAGGAAATAAATTCATCGGCAAGTTCTTTATCTACTTCTAACGAAAATAACGGCTCGTTTATCGATGACTATTCTCATCTCAGACTCTCATACTACCAGCAGCGTTATGAAACACATCGGGCATTCACTGATAGCCTAAACTTTTCAATGCCAACTTTCGATAACGAAGATCGTTTATCTGATACCGTAGACGAGTCACGGATTCGAGTACCAGATGAGGAGAGGAATTTCCGTAAAAAATGCATATCAGAAATCCCGGAGCTGCCGCATCCATCACAATCCGTAGCGTCCATTATAGCGTCGATTTCGCACCGCATGGACTCAGGTAACTCAAAATTCAAATATGGAAGTCGCATCGAACGGACCGGCCGAAATGTGCCACAGAATACATTTGCCCCTGAACGTCGCTCCACGCTGAAGTCTTCTGAAATTATGAACAGTAAATAATCAGAGTTAAACTTTTTTACTTTATATTATAAAAATCAAGTTAATAATGAGCATGTAATAAAAAATCACTTTGTAATTGTTATGATAAATCGTCATTTTATTTAATTCCGAAATAATAATAATCATTACTACTTAGGTAAGCTAATCCATGAGGTATTCAGGCGGTGCGGTGGTTATATCCCTAGATATACACCCGTTTGCAAAATAAAACGGGCACCGAAGCAAGTGACTAATTTTCTCCTTGGACTTGCATAATGATTTTGGCAGTCTATGTATGTAATATTTGTATATATGTATGTTTTTTCATCATAGCGCCTAAATTACTGATCAGATTTTAATTAATTTTTGATGATGGCAAAATTGTCAACCGCCCCGGGACAGGGCAGACACCCGCTCTACGCCACTGATAGCTAGTTTCAACTTTCAAATAAAATAATAACGAACCAGAATATAATATATATCTGTAACGAACCAAAACAACTGCCGAAGATTCACAATTTAATAAAATGAAATTTACTTTTTCAGAGTTTAGAAATGTGCAAAATATCTTTCACAATTTTTTGCCGACGTAAAATCAAAGAGGAAGAGAGACAAAACACATAATTACAAAAGGTTTGATTTCCCGAGCGACTGCCACCAGTGCAACACAATCTATACTCACCGTTTTGTATAAAAATAACATTAATTTCTCAACTTATAAAGTGTTTGTAGCCTCGTGGGCAATATATATTCCTCGCTTGAGCTAAGCTATATAAATGGGGACAAGTTTTCATTCTTTTTGTACAAATTGGGAGTTGGGACGTTTTGTTTAAGGTTTTAAAGACGTTCCGTTATTGACGTACTATTAGAGGTATTACCTACTACCTAGATAGTGAATGTAATATTTGCCTCATACTTAATATCGTAGAATATATTGATACAAAAATATTTAACTCAACAACGTAAAATATTCGCCTAAAATACAAAAAGAAATTTATTGTCAACTAGCTTTTGCCCGCAACTTCGTCCGCGTGGAATAGTAAGGAGAAGCGCTTCCCCCTCACGACTGCCCGCCGCCCGCCGTACATTATTATTGCCTGCTTGATTATTTTATTACTGCGGCGATATCTTCTAAAATACTCATTGAACTCAAATGATGTGAACGGCAAATTTCTTCTAAATTAAATGCTTGTAACGAATGACGTATTTACTTGGATAAGGATTAATATCATCTTTATGAAAACACCCTCACAAATAATGCATAATTTTAGAACAAATTTGGTTAGTATAAAAAGGATATTTTGAGCCAACCTTAAAAGGTAGACATACGCAGACGCGGCCTTTTTTTTAGAAATTTTAAAGGGAAATAATTCTGCCATACATAATTTTAGCGAAACTAACCGTTTCCGCAGCGTATGCAGCGAAAGCTCACAAAAGGAAAAAAAACGATTTTGAAACATTGATTGGTGCTCCGCTCGTATTGAAACAAAAATAACAATTATCCACAATTATTCCTATCTTAAGTCTGATTGACTCTTATTTTACTTACGTACGATTATGGACTGAGATCTCACACCTATGATCTCAGTTTATTACTGCTGTAATAGTACGACAAGGCATAGCTGCAACTGTAGTGTCATGCACATACTATGCTATGGGTCATATTATTATAGGTATCAAAGATTTCAAAACTAAACATAAACTATGACATACATTTGACAGAACAATTTTTTATACAAAAAAATTACACCATCTTGTTTTCACCATAGGTACCTCAAATATCAGCCATTTTGATTTCACCATACCTTAACTATCAAAATGGCCCCAAACATCTCCAAAGGACATTTAAGTCGGGGCAGTTTTTGCCTTAATATGTCTCGTCTACAATATATAAGTACGTCTATGAATTATGATACGTATGGAACATGTCCGTAAAGTAAGTAGATACAATAAAACCAAGTTCCTAATATCTTTCGAGATTCGTCGTTTTTCATACATCTTCTGTCATTTCCATAGAAAAAAACGATGATTGCCGAGAACCATTAACAAATTGGTCGTCCTGTACATTAAGTACTATACGTTTAAAGTGCCAAATAGACCACGCAAAGACGAAAAAGTTTTAATAGTTTTATGACCTAAAACCCACAACTATAGCCTAGGGTAACTTCAGGGCATCTAGGGTAATTAGCCTGCCACATGGCTTCTGATGATTAATTATGTCCTGTTTTGGCTCCTAGCCACCACTTACAAAAAATATTCTTCGCCAGCAGTGCAATGGTGAAATATTTTTGAACGTATCATTCAATCTTCATAACTGTAACAGATAAGTTTTATTCATTCCTATCATTGCATTTGAAAATAGAAGGCGAAAAGCACGAATGAGATATTTATTTTAAGCATTACTTTTTGCAAATAATTACCTACGTAGGTATTATAGTACCTAAGAAAAAACATACTATACAGTGTAGATATATAGTATCAGCACAGTATCAGGGAATCTAATTCCTAAGCAGTTGACAGTTGTCACAATCTGTTCGTATCTATAAAAACATATCTGCTTAAGAATTACATTCCATGATAGTACAGCCGTAACTCGTAAGGTACCTTGAGATTAATAAAATATTCTCTAAAATACTGGTCGATTGCGATAATGAAAGTGTAACGACTAACAATTACCTACCTAAATGACGTAGGTAGGAAAGCTCTTTATTAATCTGTGCCTAAACATATTATGTGGGTAGCAATAATTGCTACCCACATAAGGTGTTTAGGCACAGATTAATATAATAGGTACCTACTTTGTATTTTGTTGCTAGAATTATTCTAGCAACAAAATACAAAGTACCTATTATAAACAAAACTTTTAAAAGATTGGCCGCGATGTCTCAGTGCTGCTCCTGCAAAATCCTTGGAGCCCCTTTCGCAATCATAAAAAACACTCAGTACCTAATCCTGAAATTTCTTCTTCTGGGAGCACTATTTATAAGATCTTAACTTAAAACCAACTGTCAAAGTAGTAACCTCGGGGAGGAAAGTTCGGGAACTTTTCCAACGTGTCTTTATTTGAGATTGTAACGGTCGCGGTCTCCATTGTAATTTGTGTTTAATGATGTTTGCCAAGTTTTAGTTCGCTGTGAAATTAGGTTATTTACTTAATCATGTTAGGTTAAAGTAAGCGTTTAAGCCAATTAATTTAACCTAACCTAACCGTTAGGTAATTTTAACCAAGAAGTACCTAAGTATAGGTATACCTCATCATAATAAATATTTACCTTAATTAAGGACTTATATGTTGCCCGCGACTTCGTGCGCGCAAAAGTTAATTTTGCAGAAACCGTAAATTTTTCCGGAATAAAAAGTAGCATAATATGTCCTTCCTCGTGGTCTACTCTACATCTGTGCCAAATTTCATTAAAATCGGTCCAGCCTATTCGATGCGAACAAACTTTTCCTCTTTATAATATTAATATTCGTAATTTATGCAGCTGCTGACTGCTACCTACTAGGCACCTACCTAAAATGTAATAATCAGGTACGACGTGTATTGGCTAGCACTGCTAGCAGCTCACGTGCAATATTATTGACAATAAAGCTCATATTGACAATAATATTCCTTATGTTGGTATTGCCGTTTTTTTTATGTGTTGACTAGTATTGACAAATTTATTCTGTCAAAAATATAGCCATAAGCCAGCCGCACACGTGCAATATTATTGACAGAGTAAAATTGTCAATACTAGTCAACACATACAAAGAAAACGGCAATATGGCCCGCACACAAGGAATATTATTGTCAATATGAGCATTATTGACAATAATATTGCACGTGTGCGGCCAGCCATTAGGAAGACGGCAGCCGCAATATCGTACCAACGTGAACGTAATATGCCAGTAGCATAATCTATTATAATGAAATAAAGTGAAATATTGGTATCTGGAGAGCGGCTGATCGCGAAAAAAAGAAGTAGGGCGTTACAATTTACATAAAGGAGGCCTGCTTAAAAAAGATCGCATTCTATTAGCATATAGATTGTGTGCGCGAAGAAACACAATCAATCACCTTCGCGAAGGTAACTATGACTTACATTATCCCTTGTTACATTCCAGTAGTTCCAGCGGGAACCCTTGCAGGACCACCATAACTAGAGATTAGATCGTTGCTAAAACATTGGTAGTTGAAACTACTGGAATGTAACAAGGGAGCTGCTGGAGCAGGAACCCTTGCAGGAGTTAGAGATTAGATTGTTGCTAAAACATTGGTAATTGTTCCAGATCATATCATGTAGGCTAGGTAGAGTAAACGTAACTTTTATTTCCGATTGTTGAAATTTTTGTTTCACAAAAATAGGAACACTTTTTTTAAGAACACAAGTTTCGCTCTGTCAGTCCGTATGTCCGTCCGCCGACTTTACTTGCTAACTTCGGTAATAATTATTAAGAATATTTAAATAGTTTTAGATTGCATAAAGAATTCATTTTTGGCATTAGGTAGATATAGGTACCTACCTAAAATTATTTAAATTTTATATTTTACGTGTGGCGGGTTAAGTGGCGATGAACATTTTTATTTTTAAAATAAAAAGGTTTCATAAATTAACTTTTTATAATTAAAACTATTTTCGAGTACCTCGACCTCCAAATTGCTCCAACTCCGTTGCTCCGGCTCGTCCGTCATCCGCACAGTGTTCAATCTCAATCAAAAATCGGACATCGTCTTTTTATCGGTTAATTCGAAAGAGTACTTAATAAATACCCGAGTAAAACACCCATGAAGCTCGCTTGCATAGTTTTAAAATTATCTCAAAGAGAAAATTCGTATCCCGCATTGATAAAAAAGTGAAAATACATTTTAATTAAAAATTCTTAAGGAATAGCCAAAAATATGTTATTACATTGTTATACATTATTTAAAGAACATACAGAAATCTACATTTTAAACCCTTTTCAAGTCGGCTATGACTTATGGGGGCCATAAAAACAAAGAAAATCGAATTTTAGTTTTTATTTTTTTCTGACTAATTTTCGCAAAAGTTGCACCTAGAATTGACATTAAAAGGAAGCTAATGATCACCACTACCACTGGTAAAATAATCAAATTCTAAAGAGGTGGAGAATCGTGGAAAAATATTTTTGAATAAATGCGGGATTTGCGGGATTCATCTCTAGAAAATTATATAGGTACTTTTTCGAAACAGGAACTGTTCAGAACTTGAATAAGAACAATAAAAAATTGATAATATGGATAAAAGGTCACATTTAAACCCTTATTAGCGTGTACAATAACAACTGGTTATAAAATTTTAGATATTATTTTTTTTTTAAGTTCCGCTGAAGTAGCAGCTTCAACTAACATTAATATAAAGCTAATACACGCTACTACTATGTGAAGTTCGTTAAATTGAAGCAAGTGAGCTCACAAGTTGCCGTAATATAGCAACCCTTTAATGTTACACCTTTAAAAGGTGAGATGACAAAAGAAGTGAGATTTAAATAAGTGCCAAGTTCAATGGTCAGTACTGAAATTTATTTTTAACAACTTAAATATCATTTCTTCTTATAACTTAGGATAATATATTGTAGCCTAAGGTCTGACTTGACTAGTTTCCTTTAGCTAGTTTGCTAAAGGAAACTAGCTTTAGCTAGTTAGGTAGTAGATCCATTTAGATCTCACTTCCTTTGTCGTTGAAGTCAACAACCAAGGCATATCATATAATATAATAATTTTGAACTTAGCTCTCATTTCACATTGTATGAAGACGTTCATACTAACTTTGTTTTTTTTTCTTCAGTTTTTTTTTTTGAATCGTAGTCATTATAATTTTACAATATTATGTGGTAAGCAGTAGAGTAGTTGACGTAATAGGTAGGGGTCTAATGTCCAGTGTTGCCACTCCTTTTTCAGTATCGCCTATTATTTCTTCAGTACCCACAAGTCAAAATGAAAAGGCAAATAAAGAATATGATTTAAAAAAAGAGACTGTCCTGTGTTTCCATCATACACGCAAATAATAAAAGCACGAAAATGTTCAGGTTAAGAATTACTGGTGATCAAAACATTGTTATGGGAATGAAGAGCCTGTAACATTTTATAAGGCATTTCACATCCAATATAGGAAAGAATCACATGCAAAATAAATGCTTATGTGAAAAATCAATTTTAACGTTTTACACCTTTTAAAGGTGTAACATTAAAGGGTTGATATATTATGGCAACTTGTGAGCTCACTTACTTCAATTTAACGAACTTAACATAGTAGTGGCGTGTATTAGCTTTATATTAATGTTAGTTTAAGCTGCTACTTCAGCGGAACTTGGTCAGAAAAAAATAATAACTAAAAGAAGAAGGGGCATTTTTGTATGGAGCCCGTCCCTACTACTGTAGCACTACAAGACATATTATATCAAATGAAAGGGCTTAAAAAGTGTGTAATTTTATTGTATGACAAAAAATCTCTTAACCATGGGAGAAAAAAGTTAATGAGGGTTAAAGGTTAAAAAAACCCCCCGACACAGAAAAAAAATTTCTAAAAAATAATAAATAATATTTTAAACCTATTATAATTATATTATCACATATAATATTATGTAAGTTGAACTATTTTTATTTTCCAATCGTCGCCTCGTCGGGGGACCGTTAAAGTTTATAAAGTATTTTACAACAACAGCTGATTATTACGAATTACATTTAGGTATGAGCAAATTTTTTTTCGGAGTAAATTCTTTTGTTCATTCTGCGACTACACCTGTTTTTTTCACATAGCGGTCCCCCGACGAGACGACGATTGTAAAATAAAATTATTTCAACTTACATAATATTATATGTGATAATATAATTATAATAGGTTTAAAATATTATTTATTATTTTTTAGAGTTTATTTTTTGTGTCAAGTTGGGGTTGTTGTGTTGGGGCTTTTTAAAATTTTTAATTTTACTTTTATTTTATCCTTTTTAAAGTAGGTATAAATAATGGTTACCTTACCATATACATACTTCCAACATCATTGAAGTAACATGGTACCAAATTTCGAATCGATGGGACATGTGGACGATAGTCAAATCCCCTCATCAACTAATAAAGAAAAGATGATCTTCAAACGGCTAATCAGGTCATGGTTACCTTACCATGTTCTTTAAATATCGTTGAAGTAACACGGTACCAAATTTCGAATCGATCGGACATAAGAAAGTTAGTCAAATCCCCTCATCAACTAGAAAAGAGCTGATCATCTTCAAACGGCTGATCAGGTCATGGTTACCTTACCATGTTCTTTGAATATCGTTGAAGTAACACAGTACCAAATTTTGAATCGATCGGACATTGGAAAGTTAGTCAGATCCCCCCCTCATCAACTAGAAAAGAGCTGATCATCTTCAAACGGCTGATCTTCCCACTACCAATTTTCTCATCAAAAGAAGCTACGAACACTCTCGATTAAGCCATCAATATTCTCTTTTAGTGCGCTTTCATTTGAGACCTTACTCGAGTATATTTGCACATTCGGTTTTTCTTCCCCGCTTTCACCCCCCACAACTTTTCAACGATTCAACTGATTTTCATCAAACATGTCTAAGAACACTCGTATGTAAGTCACCTTTAATACAAAAGAAACTAAATTGAAATCGCTTCATCCGTTCGGGACCTATGATGCCACAGACAGACAGACAGACACACCCACAGACAGACAGACAGACACGTCAAACTTATAACACCCCTCTTTTTGCGTCGGGGGTTAAAAAAGTAGAAAAATACACCCTGTATTATTGCACCATTTTATAGTGTTGCTATTAAGGAACAATTTTTGGAAAGTAATGGTATACAGCAAACGTCATAAAAGTGGTATATTTTGATAAACTGCCTCATATTTTGAAGAAATGTATGGAATAAACATAAAATGCTAAAAAAAGCTATTTCCTTAATTTTTTCGCACATAATTACTTTCCAAAAATTGTTCCTTATTAGTAACACTATAAAATGGTGCAATAATACAGGTTGATTTTTTAACTTTTTTTAACCTTTAACCCTCATTAACTTTTTTCTCTCATGGTTTAGAGATTTTTCGTCATATAATAAAATTATACACTTTAAGCCCTTTCATTTGATATATGTCTTGTAGTGCTACAAGGGTGGGGACGGTTTGCCCCTTCTTCTTTTATAACCAGTTTTTATTGTACACGCTAATAAGGGTTTAAATGTGACCTTTTATCCATATTATCAATTTTTTATTGTTCTTATTCAAGTTCTGAACAGTTTCTGTTTCGAAAAAGTATATAATTTTCTAGAGATGAATCCCGCAAATCCCGCATTTTTTCAAAACTATTTTTCCACGATTCTCCACCTCTTTAGAATTTGATTATTTTACCAGTGGTAGTGGTAATCATTAGCTTCCTTTTAATGCCACTTCTAGGTGCAACTTTTGCGAAAATTAGTCAGAAAAAATTAAAAACTAAAATTCGTTTTTCTTTGTTTTTATGGCCCCCATAAGTCATAGCCGACTTGAAAAGGGTTTAAATTGTAGCTTTTTGTATGTTCTTTAAATATTGTATAACATATTTTTGGCTATTCCTTAAGAATTTTTAATTAAAATGTATTTTCACTTTTTTATCAATGCGGGATACGAATTTTCTCTTTGAGATAATTTTAAAACTATGCAAGCGAGCTTCATGGGTGTTTTACTCGGGTATTTATAATTAATTTGTCTTTCGAATTAACCGATAAAAAGACGATGTCCGATTTTTGTTCGAGATTGAACACTGTGAATTGTGATCCGTGATGATTACTTATTTAAGGCTCCCGCGCGACGAGAGGCCAATCGCTTCAGACAGAACAGCAGTGTTATTCTGTAAGAACATTTTCATATATCTCGACAGCTGAATCCGCGGTAAGTGTCAAAATCAGTATACGAATCTGACACTCACCGCGGATTCAGCTGTCGAGATTTGAAAATGTTCTTAGAGAATAGACAGGCTGAAGTCAGTTCGGCCTGAACGGATTCGAGCACATACCTTCAAGGAAAACTCGCATCAGACCAAACTACGGTCAGTTCGAGATTCAAGCACATGGAAATAATAATGTACGAATCGCTTCAGTCCATTCGACCGACTGATGCGATCTCGAAATTGCGCACAGACGATACGATTTTGCATCCGTTCAGGCCGATCTGAAGATAGATAGAGATGGGCCCTTAATAGAGGGCCACTACTTACTCACTGGACGAAAGCATGTGTTTCAGGTCAAAATAGGTACCAAGCTACCAGCTACCGACACTAGCAAAAAAACATTATTCCAATTTCTATTCATAAATAAATTGAATTAGTTACACTAGAAACCTATAAAAATGAAGTACCTATCATCCGTCTTCAAAAATAAAAATATCAGATATCACAAGAACAACTTGATCCCGTCCCACTTACGCCGGCTTTGATCACAGCCTCACGAGTGCCGGGAGATGAATCTTTACGGATAAGATAAAATATAACTTAATATTTCTTTGTAATTTGTAAAGACATTCCAAAAATATTAGGAAGCAGTCCCTTGGAGAATGTGGAGCCCGTGGAGGAACGCTGAATAAGTTGAGTAGGTAGGTACGTACGGGCGCTTAAAGATCTATACCTACTTCTATATCTACTAATCTACTAATATTATAAATGCGAAAGTGTGTCTGTCTGTCTGTCTGTCTGTTACCTCTTTACACTTTACCCGCTGAACCAATTTTGATGAAATTTGGTACAAACATACTTTAAATCCCGGGAAAGGACATAGGATTTTATCCCGAAAAAGTAGTGTTCCCGAGGGATACTGTATTTACGCGGGTGGAGGCGCGGGCATCAGCTAGTAGGTTATAATTCTTAAATAACAATGTGGGTTCGATTGCCGCATTGGAACAACAAAAAAATTGTTTCTAAGGACAATGCAGGCTGACCAGGTGGTGGGCTGATTGTCTGACAAGAAAGAAGATGATCCATACGACGGATAGGCATGTAAAAAGTCGGACCTGCGCCTGATCTCTCGTCAGTCGTATCGGTTATCCGTCCCACTGGATTATGACTTATGAGAGTAAAGGAAGAGAGAGTGCTCTTGTGTACTGCGCACACACTAGGGGACTATAAAATTCCTCCTGCGTAACTGGCCTGGTTTCAATGAAACCGGCCACCGTCATCAAAATCGGTTGGGGGAATTATTATGATTATTTAACATACATACATACATACATATAATCACGCCTTTTTCCCGTAGGGGTAGGCAGGACCGCCTCTTTCCCGTAGGGGTAGGCAGAGACCACTTCTTTCCACTTGCTACAATCCTTACATACTTCTTTCGCTTCGTCCACTTTCATTCTTATCATCCATTCCTCCTCTTACATTCAACGTAGCCAAGCGTCTCTCCATGTGGTCCGCTTATTTAACATACTTAGTTACCTGTTAAAATTTTAAAAAATCTGTGTATTATTATTATTTATTAGTTTATTACCTACTGTAAGTATGTATGTACCTACACATTCTCTTACTAAATCGAAATATAATTTCAACACCCAACTATTACGAAATTAACATCCGCAATCCGCATTTGCAGTTGTTTATTGCGTTAGCTGGTAGCCGACAATCACAAACACATTCATGGCAGATGCGCATTTCGCGCAATCAACTTGCAGATCCTGTCCTATATTCTAGGGGATCTGTCGAAGCGGTGCCACCTAAATCTAATTAGGTAATTGAAATCATTCAACGGTGCCTGTGGGTGGCAACAGCTCTACGTCAATTAGTTCCCCGATTCCTGCGCTCTGCACTACCTACTGTCATTTGAGTGCAGCGAAATGGCGGAGCGTTCGATATACGGCGACTAATTGATGGCTCCAGATCCAGATATAGATATTCGAATAAAACCTGATTGTAACTATTTTTTTTTTCAAAGAACAAATAAAGAGTTTTCTATCTTTCTATCTCTCTAGGTGAGAGAGATAGAAAGATAGAAAACTCTTTATTTGCACACAGCTATATTTTAAATCAAACACACAACAATTATTAGATATAGGGTAACTTAGATAATATAGGAACTTAGATAAGTATAGGAAAGGGGGGTAAATAATAATGGTCTTGCGTGACCATTTTTCACCATTTTTTACCCCGGCAGGTCATTCATGGGTACGTTCTCTTACTTTAAGTTAAACTGCTTTTTCAGTTTCTTATTATCATTATGTCATACCTATAGAATACTTAGTAAGTACAGTAAAACCATGTTCGTAATGGTATTCGGCAATATTCATTTTTCTATGGAAATAACAGACGAATATTGCCGAAAGACATTAGGGTCGTGGTCGAACTGTAATTATTATTGTTATTATTTTTCTTCTATTACTTACTCAGACCGACTTTTATTCGGTCTGAGATTACTTATTGCTAATCGCGAATACCTCACAGTAAATTTCGAGACTCACTCGTCGCTTGTTATTGTGACACGCCACAAATGAATATCATATAGGTAACTGCAAACTAGTAGATAGGTACCTACTAGGTGTAGCTATCTACTAACTTCCTACTTTAGTTAATTACTTATAGTTATCCATCTAATTGCAGTATTTGCACTTGTGTCAAAGACATTACTAACATAGGTACGTCTTCGTCTTGAGTTCTACTTCTTCATAAACAAACGAAGCTAAAAATGTTGAATAAAGATCAACTAATATTAATATAAAAGTAGGTTAGATGACGACCTCCGTGGCTCAGTGGTGAGCGCAGTGGCGCTTTAGCCGGAGGTCGCGGGTTCGAATTCCGCCAGGGAACAAAAAAGTTTTCTGTGTTCCTGGGTTATGGATGTGTATTAAATATGTGTATACTTAATATAATAAAAATCTTAAATATAAGTATAGTATAAAAAGTATTAAATATATTTCCGTTGTCTGGTACCCGTAACACAAGTTCTTCGGATACTTACCACAGGGCCAGACTGACGTGGTGTGAAGCGTCCATAGATATTATTATATTAGTATAGGTTAGGTCTTAGGTTAGGTACCAACTTACATAACTAGGTAGTAGCAAATTGGGTTTTAATTTTTAAACGATATCTTTATAATAATGTAAAACTTCCGTCCGCTATTATACCAACTCTCGAGGTTGAATATTAGGAAACTCTGAAATACGTAACTCACTATTTTTCCGTATTCAATTCATACGAAGTTTCATGCAAATATGAGGAATAAGAAGTTTTATACAAACTTTTACTTCACCACCTTGGGGTTGAATTTTAAAAAATCCTTCCTTAGTGGATGCCTTCGTCATAATATAAGGAATACTTAGTTAAGTATGTGTGCGAAATTTCAATTTTCTAGCATCAAGAAATTCGTCTGTGCGTTTATTTAAAACTTTCATGCATTATTTTACCCTCCTAGGGGCTGAATTTTAGAAAACATTGAAATAAGTACCTAACTCATATTTTTTCCGTACGATTTTTTTTACGCAATTTTTTCTGCATACAAAATATCATGCAAATAATTGTCATCTGTGTCTTCTATCCCCTATTTTACCCCCTTTGGGGTTGAATTTTGAAAAATCGTTCCTTAATAAATGCCTATGTTATATCAAATCAATTCAAATCATACATCAGTCAATCAACTTTGCCTTTTAAATAAGGCTACTAGGTACCTACCACAATTTTATTAGTCCATGCTACCACTAAAAGAAATTATTCAGAAATTAGCAGTGCTTACGTATTTCAGTGTTTGAAACCTTTTTATTCATTATGACTTAAAAATGTTATGTAAGCCTTTCACCATTTTAAAACTGTACAATGAAATATTATGAAGAAACAGTTTATTTTTTCTACAACTTACTTAACTACTTGCAAGGAATGAGATTATAAAACACAATAACCTAACCAAGAGCATGTCAGGACATGTCTAAGGAGGGTTCCGTAACTATAAACGCGTAATATGCTTTTTTTTAATTACTCCAAAAGTTACTGTCCGATTTGGTTCACAATAGTTTTCCTAAAGAGTTTTTAGCATGATCTATCACCATGCAAATTTGCAAGTTTCTATCTCCTATAGTTTAAAAATGCTAGGGGGGGGGACCAACTTACAAACTACTTTGGAGGCCGATTACTCGAAAATGGTCAACTTTAAAAAAAAGTAACGTATGAAACCTTACCTTTATTTTAAAATACCTATTCTACGATACCCCACACGATGGGGTAGAGTGAAAAAATATTTTTCATCCCCACTTCACATGTATGGAGAGCCACCCCTAAAATATAAAATTATTATTTTTTTATAATCCCGAAACCGTGATCTATACACAATCTATAACTGTACCAAATTTCATCAATTTATATTCATAATTACAGGAGCTAGAGGCGCGGACAGACAGACAGACAGACAGACAGACGGACAGAGCGAAACTATAAGGGTTCCTTAAGTATTACGGAACCCTAAAAATTAATGGAATGTTAATTACTTATATTAATAAATAATAGACCATATTGCTTGTTAGTCTAGTTAATCTTTGGAATGATTTATTTGTACTAGTTATTATCTTACATTAAAATAAATTAGTTGTACGACTTAAACTTGTCTATGAAATGCGCCATTATTCTGCATCACCAGAACCCATTTGTTCATTTCTGAATTCTATTAAAAAGCTTGAAAGTTCATTGTATATGACCTCTAACATGGCTAGTCTCGGCTTGGTATACTGAAAGCAAAAAAGAGACATATTTTTATGTACTTATAAGTATTCAATTACTTAATATAAATTTGACAACCTCTGTGAATCAGTGGTTTAGTGTATCTATGCTCAGGCCGGAGGTCGTGGGTTTGAATCTCACCAATGGAACAAAAAAGTTTTCTATGTTCTGGGTCATAGATTTGTATTAAATATTTGTAAAATATAATAAAAATCTTAAATATGTTTATAGTATGATTAAGTATTAAATATATTTCCATTGTCTGGTACCCGTAACACAAGTTCTTCGAGAACTTACCATGGAAACAGATTGACAGTGTGGAAACATGCATAGATATTATTAGGTACTAAGTATTTTTTAAAATTGTGTCCCTGAGCTAAAATTAAAATTCCAACTCAAAAAAATGTTGAAAAGTCCTTATATTATTGTCACCATAAAATTGTAAAAACCATTATATTGTAATAAAACTAGTAAAATTGTAAAACATTGATAGACTTCCGACGCACAGTGTGCAATCTCGATCAAAAATCGGACATCGTCTTTTTATCGGTTAATTCGAAAGAGTACTTAATTATAAATACCCGAGTAAAACACCCATGAAGCTCGCTTGCATAGTTTTAAAATTATCTCAAAGTGAAAATTCGTATCCCGCATTGATAAAAAAGTGAAAAAATGTTTTAATTAAAAATTCTTAAGGA
Organism: Glaucopsyche alexis; assembly: GCA_905404095.1. Lineage (NCBI taxonomy): Eukaryota > Metazoa > Arthropoda > Insecta > Lepidoptera > Lycaenidae > Glaucopsyche > Glaucopsyche alexis. Next base: position 22,237,686 of record FR990045.1, read on the forward strand.
ATAGCCAAAAATATGTTATACATTATTTAAAGAACATACAAAAACCTACATTTTGAACCCTTTTCAAGTCGGCTGTGACTTATGGGGGCCATAAAAACAAAGAAAATCGAATTTTAGTTTTTATTTTTTCCTTACTAATTTTCGCAAAAGTTGCACCTAGAATTTACATTAAAAGGAAGCTAGTACTACACTACCACTGGTAAAATAATCAAATTCTAGAGGTGGAGAATCGTAGAAAAATGGTTTTGAAAAAATGCGGGATGCGCGGGATTCATCTTTAGAAAATTATATACTTTTTCGATACAGAAACTTCTTTTGGACTGTTCAGAACTTGAATAAGAACAATAAAAATGGATAATATAGATAAAATGTCACATTTAAACCCTTTTTAGCGTGTAAAATAAAAACTGGTTATACAATTTTAGTAATGATTTTTTTCTGAGCAAGTTCCGCTGAAGTAGCAGATTTAACTAACATTTATATAAAGCTAATACACGCCACTACTATGCTAAGTTCGTTAAATTGGAGCAAGTGAGCTAACAAGTTGCCGTAATATCTTAAAATACTACCATTGCCTTAGTATATTTTTAAAATGTGTGTTTTTGTATATAAAAACATAGATCGTTTCTTTACTAAAAATTGTAGCTTAGCTATTAAAAGCAGCAGAGATGAACATAAGCTAGTTATTCCTTACCAAAGAATTAACATCTTTAGCAGAAATGCGTACTGTATGGTAGTTCGCATCTATAACAAACTACCTAACTATTTTAAAGGACTAACAACACAAATATATAAAAGTGAACTAAACACCTGGCTCCTCATCAAAATGTATTATTCAATTAATGAATTCTTCGACGACAAAAATATTGAATTATAAACAATGTAATTTTTCCATTGATAATAATCATATCACTTGTACCTAAAAATATTGTATATTAAAAGTAATGTGACATTGTAATTATTCTGTTTTGAAATTTGATTTGGTAATTATATAAAGCGTATTATTTTCCTGACTTAAATGCATTGATTCTATTTTGTTTCTGATTATTATCCAATTTTTTGTATCCACTGTTTGTAATGTATTAATTATTGAATTGTAATCGTTATGTACTGACATTTGTTACTTATTTTTATTTTCTTGATAATTTTGTAATAAAAGGTAATCACTTAAAATTCATGACTAATTAAAATAACTAACATTTACCTATTTGCACACTATGCATGTAGTAGAATATGTGGAAATGTAAAATGCCTTATTGTACCATTTTCCTAGTAAATAAATGCTAATAAATGTAAAAATCAAAACAGAATAATTACAATGTCACATTACTTTTAATATACAATATTTAGGTACAAGTGATATGATTATTATCAATGGAAAAATTACATTGTTTATAATTCAATATTTTTGTCGTCGAAGAATTCATTAATTGAATAATACATTTTGATGAGGAGCCAGGTGTTTAGTTCACTTTTATATCTTTGTGTTGTTAGTCCTTTAAAATAGTTAGATAGTTTGTTATAGATGCGAACTGCCATACAGTAATGCATCTAGTAAGACTCCGAATTTTGTAATTGTTAAAAAGAACTGTATTACCTTGGTAATAGAGTGTATTTCACAATGCACGTCTCATAGAGGCAAATCCGAGCCGAGCGAGCTGTTCGTTAGTCTTGCTAAAACTCGAGAACGGCTTGACCGATTTGACTAATTTTGATCTTAAAATAATCATATCAGTTCAGGGAAGGTTTAAACGGTGAGAAATTTCAGTTCATAGTTAAGGCAGAACAACTTTGTCGGGACAGCTAGTTCTAGTATAAAAGTGTTTACATTAAAGCAACTGACGTTATTAAGAGTTATAACTTTTGTTATAAACTAGTCAGTAGCGACTCGCCTAGGATCGTAGTAAGTACTGAGAAAAAAAACGTGTGAAGTCGAGTAAGGCCTTTAATGATAATTTTATACAGTTTTTATAGATTTCTCAACAATGAAGAAATGCGACTAAAATGGCTCAATAGTGTTTAAGTAAGGCAGAGAATTACATAAAAAAATGTTACATATTAATGCAGCCGTCACTTCAAACCTTCATGATTTTACACTATTCAATTTTATAGACTTTTAAAAGCCTCAGCTGTATGTCATTCATTTCACAATTTGTCTCACACAGCTTTGCAGTTTGTCCACACAGCAGAAAATATTATTGTCACCCTCCTAGAAAGAGACACACGGCCTCTCTTCCAACCTCTTGCTCGGCTCGTTTTTTTGCTCACAGTACTCGGTCCTGTTGTTATTCCTAGGTCCATGCATACAGTACGCATTTCTGCTAAAGATGTTAATTCTTTGGTAAGGAATAACTAGCTTATGTTCATCTCTGCTGCTTTTAATAGCTAAGCTACACTTTTTAAAGGCGATCTATATTTTTATATACAAAAACACACATTTTAAGAATATACTAAGGCAATGGTAGTATTTTAAGATATTACGGCAACTTGTTAGCTCACTTGCTCCAATTTAACGAACTTAGCATAGTAGTGGCGTGTATTAGCTTTATATAAATGTTAGTTAAATCTGCTACTTCAGCGGAACTTGCTCAGAAAAAAATAATTACTAAAATTGTATAACCAGTTTTTATTTTACACGCTAAAAAGGGTTTAAATGTGACATTTTATCTATATTATCCATTTTTATTGTTCTTATTCAAGTTCTGAACAGTCCAAAAGAAGTTTCTGTATCGAAAAAGTATATAATTTTCTAAATATGAATCCCGCGCATCCCGCATTTTTTCAAAACCATTTTTCTACGATTCTCCACCTCTTTAGAATTTGATTATTCTACCAGTGGTAGTGGTGACTACTAGCTTCCTTTTAATGTAAATTCTAGGTGCAACTTTTGCGAAAATTAGTCAGGATTTTCTTTGTTTTTATGGCCCCCATAAGTCACAGCCGACTTGAAAAGGGTTCAAAATGTAGCTTTTTGTATGTTCTTTAAATAATGTATAACATATTTTTGGCTATTGCTTAAGAATTTTTAATTAAAACGTTTTTTCACTTTTTTATCAATGCGGGATACGAATTTTCACTTTGAGATAATTTTAAAACTATGCAAGCGAGCTTCATGGGTGTTTTACTCGGGTATTTATACTTAAGTACTCTTTCGAATTAACCGATAAAAAGACGATGTCCGATTTTTGATCGAGATTGAACACTGTGCGACGCGAATATGCTGCCTATAATTTAACTACATTATTTTTTGTTAGATTATAAATATATAGTTTTTAATCTTTCGACATATTTTAACAATCTCGTTAGTTATTTTACAATCTAACAGTTTTTACAATTTTATGGTGACATATACATAAATATATATCATTATACTGTACCAGTGTACCCAATAGTAGCCAATCTGTCTTAACTATGAACTAATAAACAAAATATCACTACCTACATACTTTTGTTGTTGGTGTAGAAGCTGTAGGTACAGCTTCTACACCAACACTTACACCTACAGCCAACACAAACCTACACCTACAAACTATTAACTACATTCTTTATCATAAACAGTTTGTCTCCTTATGCAATCAGATTATGAGATATGAAAAAAAAATTACCTTAAACAATGGTATTATTTTCACAGAATCACTTTCACCCGTAGTAGAATGTGATTTTAAAATTATTGTTAGATAATACAGCACCCGATTCTGAAATAATAACATGCATTATAACATTATTAAATTTATTTACTTTAAATAAATTTACCCTAAAAAAATGACAACAGTAATTCAGTGTCAGAGATGCCAACAACTTGGCCATTCGAAGAATTACTGCATGCGCCCATACCGCTGCCTAAAGTGTGCAGACTCTCATGCAACTCGAGATTGTCCTAAAAAAGATAGAAGTACTCCAGCAACATGCGCATTGTGTCTTGGTCCGCATCCGGCTAATTACAAAGGCTGTGAGGTGTATAAAGAGATAATGGCTAGAAGAACAAGTAAAGCCAGGACAGTAAACTATCGGAATGAACAAAGAAACACCAATAAACCCGCGCAGGCTCTGTCTGAAGATGACCTAAAGGAACTAAATAATACATCAAATACGTATGCAAAAATAACAAAACGCAAAAAAGATATAGAATCTGAGACAAACGACACAACATTAAAAACTCCGGCCAACAAACTAGAACAATTATACCTCAAACAAGCGGAAAAACTGGATCTAATATTGCATCAAATGAGTACCTTAATGGGTCTCCTCACAACACTTGTCAATACTCTGGCAAAATGATTGACACTGTCAAGATAGCAACTTGGAACACTAATGGACTATCTCCAAATAAAGGAGAAGTCGAAGCATTTATCAAAATACATGACCTTGATATACTATTAGTCTCCGAGACTCATTTCACATCTAATAATAAAATATCAATTAAAAACTATAACATTTATACCACAAACCACCCTGATGGTACCGCACATGGGGGAACAGCCATATTAATAAGAAATTCAATACACCACCATGAGATGCCACCCTTTCAAACAGAGCACATACAAGCTACCACGGTTAAAATCCACACAAAAAATGGAAATTTTAATGTTTCATCAATCTATTGTCCCCCAAAACACAAAATAATTGAAAGACAATTTGCTGAATTCTTTGAAAAACTAGAAACTCGATTCATAGTTGGAGGAGATTGGAATTCCAAGCATGTACACTGGGGCTCCAGGCTGACGACCACAAGAGGTAGAGAGCTCAAAAAGTGTCTAGACACACACAAGATAAGTGCAATCACCCCGTCTGAACCCACACACTGGCCTACCGATCCTAACAGGTCACCAGATATCATCGACTTTTTTGTGATGAAAGGGCTAGCTCGATTGTTTCATAAAGTCGAAACGTGTCTTGACGGATCGTCAAACCACGTCCCAGTGATAATTACAATGAGCTCGTCAGTGCTGTATACCCAAAGATCCATAAAACTCTACAATAAAAATACTAACTGGGAAGAATTTAGAGACATTGTAGATGCTTCTCTTACACTTAAAACTGCCTTAAAGTCAGAAGATGATATAGAAGACGCAGTCAAAAAAATCACTGAGGTAATACAGGAGGCCTGCTGGATGAGCACCCCCAAAGTTATAAATAATAAGCCAAGGCAAAACATGGTATCCCTCGAAATTAGACAAAAAATCCTCGATAAACGAAGAGTAAGAAGGATATGGCATAGCAGCCGCCACCCCAGTGACAAAACTGCCCTAAACAGAGCAACTCGGGAACTCAAACAGTGCATCACAGAGGCCGAAAATGCTACAATTGAAGAACATCTCACATCGCTCACAGCTACAAAGGCCACAAATTACTCTCTGTGGAAGACAACCAGGTCGTCTATGAAGCCAAAAACTATCAAACCACCCATTAGAATACAAGGCAATAAGTGGGCGAGGTCAACCCAAGAAAAGGCCAATACTTTTGCAGAACACCTAACAAAAATATTTACACCTAACGAAGCAGATCAATCATCTTCTGAATATGATATTGACCTTACTCTTAATCAACCCTTGCAAATGGATCTACCGCTAAAGGCAGCTACTCCGAAAGAAATCAAGACACTAATAAAAAAGATGGAAGACAAAAAAGCACCAGGATTTGACCTCATAGATAAAAACATCCTGATGGAGCTACCAAAGAAGGGATTGCTGTACCTCACGATGATCTATAATAGTATACTGAGAGTTGGTTACTATCCTCTAATATGGAAGGTTTCCCAGGTCATAATGGTTCACAAACAGGGTAAACCACAGCATGATATAACATCTTACAGACCTATTAGTTTACTCCCGGTTTTATCAAAACTTCTAGAGAAGATAATCCTAAAACGACTCCTGGACTCGTGCCAAAATCTCATACCAGATCATCAGTTTGGATTTAGAGCTGAACACGCAACAGTGGAGCAGGTACACAGGGTCTGTCACACAATAAGAGCGGCTCTGGAAAGAAAAGAGTACTGCACTGGTGTCGTTTTAGACATACAACAAGCCTTTGATAAAGTGTGGCATAAAGGATTACTATGCAAAATTAAAAGACATATACCACACTCCTTCTACCACCTACTACACTCCTACCTAATGGATAGAATATTTCAAGTAAAAGAAGATTCCAGTACATCTCGCTTCTATGACATACGGGCTGGGGTCCCGCAGGGCTCAGTTCTTGGGCCAGTACTCTATACAATATTTACAGCTGACATGCCTCAAACTGAAGGAGTCACTACTGCAACCTACGCTGACGATACGGCCATGCTTGCCTCTAATAAATCTCCTACCACAGCCTCGCTACAATTGCAGCACAGCCTATTAAAAATCGACACATGGCTCAGAAAATGGAGAATAAATGCTAGTGCTTCCAAATCAGTCCAAGTTACATTTACCTTGTGTCGAAATAAATGTCCACCCGTAAAATTAGGCGACAGAGAGCTCCCTCAGAGAGATAGTGTCAAGTACTTGGGAATGCACCTGGATAGCCGACTAACTTGGAAAAAGCACATAGAGTCCAAAAGGAATGAGCTGAACATCCGCTCAAGAGAACTCCAATGGCTGATTGGAAGAAACTCTAAACTCGCTATAGACAACAAGCTGCTTATTTACAAATCCATCTTAAAGCCAATCTGGACTTACGGTCTACAACTGTGGGGTTCAGCATGTGCCTCAAACATTAGCATAATTCAGCGAGCGCAGAATTGCATATTGAAACAGATATGTAACGCTCCTTGGTTCATCAAAAACACAGAAGTGCACGAATTCTTGGGTGTGCAGACAGTCAAAGAAGAAATAAAGATGTTTAGCACTAAATACAAAATTCGTCTAAAAAACCATCCAAACCAGCTGGCTCAAATGCTGCTGCACAAAGATAATAAAAATCGCCTAAAAAGACGAAATATCCTTGACTTAGACGCACTGGAATAAGACCCCAGATAATCTTCATAGAGATGTTCCCGATGGGGAACAATCTCTGCCTACCATACTCCACTAAACACATCTGCTCATAGTTGCCAAGACTGATTGCATGATTTGAAATAGAAAAAAAAAAAAAAAAAATTTACTTTAAATTTAAATTAATCCACATTTAGATGATATACAATAATAAAGATGCATTATAATATTATTAAATTTATTTCATAGTTTAATAATAATCCACATTTAGATTATATTATACTTACCAACTTTATGACTTCACGTATTATAATATCATCTATGAGTGACCATGGCACAAAATTATCTTCTCGTCCAAAAACATACTTCACTGTTGACTCGATGCCCACTCTTGGAATGAAAAGAATACTTTCTGAAAGGGTAAGAACAAATACAATTTTGGTTTTCTTCTGCAATGTTTCCATACTTAACATCTTGATTTAAAACCAACCTGACTGAACACTATGTGTTATCCAGAATATAACCAACACTGAAAATACTATAGCAATAATTAATATAGCAAATACGCTAACACGAATACAAGACAAAGTAAATACATTGAAAATAATAGCTCCAAAAAAAAGCTTCAATCTCCATGGTGTGCTTTTTTGGTCGTCTTTGTAACTGATTGTAAATCGTTGCGATGGTTGTGTTCGGTTGCGCTTGTTCACAACTAAAGTTACATTCACTCCATTTACATTTTCAGAATTAACTATAGTTCTTCTAGACATTTTCCGAGTTTTTCAGATTAGTTATTTGAAGGTATATTAGATGAAAAGATCCTCAACAGATATAATTTTTACATTGACAAAGCATTTCCTATAAAAGCAATGTAAGCATAATAAATAGTTTCTTTGATTTTTCCTTATAGTATATTGGATTTTTAAGATATGTAATCCAAACAAAAAATGTACCTATTATTTCTGCAAAGATTTTGAATTTATTTTTTTTTTTTTTTTTTTAATTATTGGCAACCTGCCAAAATCGAAGACTTCAGCAATTCCTGCCAGTGTCTCGTGAAAAAAATTATTTAAAAAGTTAGCAATCTAATAGTAAAAAAGTAAAAACCCAAAGTTCTTGTGGGGCCTGAAACAACACAAACACAAAATATGAGTTTTAGTATTGGTTAGTAATATAACAAAAAAATTCAATAATATTACAATTTGTAGTAAGTTAATATTTATAACTTAATGTTGTTAGTAGAAATAAATTTAATAAAAGCAGAGACAATATGAGGGTTTGGGAAATAAGAAAGAAGATGTCTAATATTAACCGGTTTTTGAATTTTCAATTTAGAAATGGCTCTTTCCAAGGCATGAGGATTATTTAACTGGCAATTAAGAAATATGTGGTCCAAAGAGCCATCATCAAGGCCACATTCACACAGGGAGCTATCACGTACCCTAATTTTGTGAAGGAAGACCGGACTACAACAGTGACCAATACGAGTTCTACAAATGACAGATATTACGGATTTAGGAGAGTTTTTAAATTTGTAAAACCAAGGTTTAGAAGGAACGGAAGGTTGAATAGAAGCAAATATTTTGCCCTTAGCCATACTGGACTCAGACCAGCAGAATTGCCAAGACTTCATAAGGTCAGACTTGGTTTTATGGAGTAAATCATAAGTTTGGACTGAAAAATACTTTTTATCTGCAAAGCTACTAACAATTGCACCCTTTGCTGACATATCAGCAATCTCGTTACCCTTAATGTTTTTGTGACTTGGGATCCAAACTAAAATAACATCTTGTTGATTATTATGACAGCTATATAGAATTGATTTGATCTTTAAGGAAATTGGGTTATGAAGATTATCCTTAAAAGGATTTTTAACAATAGCTTCAAGAGCACTTTTCGAGTCTGAAAAAATTACTGCTTTTGAGATAGTAGGATGGGATGAAATAAATATGCAAGCCTCAAGTAAAGCTATGCATTCCCCTGTAAAAACAGAAGTCTCAGGTGGACATACATATTGAAGGAAGATTTGAGAGTTGGGGATATAGACAGCAATCCCAGTATTACCTTCTGGAGATATTTTTGAGGCATCAGTGAAAAATTTGTAGTGATTTGGCCACCGAGAATTAACAGAGGACATGAAGTATTCATTAGCATACAGACATTCTTTATTAATATTGATATTGGGAACAAAATTTGGGCTAAAATTTAAAATATCAAATGAAAACGAATAGAGAGGTAGAAGGTCATACTGAAGGATGGGAGAATTTTCTGAGATTACATTGAGTTTTCTAAGAGAGTTTAAAATTAGTGGCGGGTCTTTATGTCTCCAGTAAGCACTTGGTCTACTAATTATATCATTGAGAGTAGATAGTTTCTGTAGTATCCTGTGATTTTTAAGGAAATATCTTTTGTAAATAAATCTATCAGCTAGATGTTGTCTGCGAAGAAAAAGCGGAGGATCACCACCCTCAACTTGCAAAGCATTAATGGGAGAGGATTTCATACAGCCTAATACAATACGGAGAGATTTTGATTGAATGGAATCTAATTTAGACATTGAGACTTTGCTGCATGGATCCAACAAGAAAGAACCATAGTCCAGAAGGCTTCTTACTGTGGCATTGTATATAAGTTTGAGAGTGAAAGGGTGAGCACCCCACCACACACCAGATAACGCACGTAAAATATTGAGTTTTTTTTCACATTTATTATATATATAGTTAATGTGAGGGACTCCAGTTAGTTTACGGTCCAAGATGACACCAAGATATTTCACTTCATTTTCAACCTTAATAGGGATTCCTTCAACTTCTAGGTGAACATCGGGAATACTACGTTTGCGAGAAAACACCACAGAAGAGCATTTAGAGGGAGATAAGTTAAGACCATGGGAGGTCAGCCAGAGACTTAAAGAGGAGAGAGAGACTTGCATAGATCTTAAATCTCTATGAATAGAGGAAGTAGACATATATAAACAAAGGTCATCTGCATATTGTATAATTTCACAATCATCGTTAAGAGACTCGTGGAGATCTGAAGTGAAGATATTGTATAGCAGCGGGCTAAGAGGAGAGCCTTGAGGAATTCCAAGCCAGAGAGTTCTAGTCTCAGAGTCTTCTTCTGAAACGTGGAGTTTGATCTTACGACCACTTAATAGGTTAAAAATGCAACATATCAACTTTTCTGGAACACTCACATGGCGTAATTTACTTATGAGTATAGAAAGAGGAACATTGTCATAAGCAGAAGAAATGTCTAAAAAGACTGATATTAAACTTTCATTGCTGCTGAAGGCAATTCGGGCGTCAGTAATAAGAATACTTAAGTTATCAACAGTGCTGGATCCCTTACGGAAGCCATACTGCGAGTTAGCAAGAACACCACGGCTCTCCACAAACCATTCCAACCTGTTTTTAAGAAGATGTTCCAAGATTTTAGTAATGACAGGGGATAAAGCTATGGGACGAAAATTTTCCGGACAATCTGGGGATTTACCTGGCTTTAAAATTGGAATGATCAATTGTGTTTTCCAAGTGTCCGGAATATATGAATAGCAAAAACAAATATTAATTAATTCTAACAAGTATTGGCGACTACGAGAAGCCATTGTTTTGAAAAAGGAGTAAGGAAAACCATCGATACCAGGAGCAGAGTCATTAACATGGTTCAAAACTGAGTTGAGTTCATGAAGAGAAAAAGGAGCTTCCAAAGGTTCATTTGTATTGATGGTGGAGGAAAGAGGAAAGAATTCCTCTCTGGCAGGGACATAGGGTGGGGCAAGTTTATTTAAAAAAGAAGTGGTTATGTCACTGGGTATAGCAACCGAGCTACGGGAAGAAGAGCCACGGCTAAAACGTTTAAAATTATGCCAAATGACTGAGGAGGGAGTAGAGGGCGAAAGGGAAGAACAGAATAATTTCCAACCTTCACGTTTTTTTTTCTTAAATAGGCGGCGAGATTTTGCAACAATCCTTTTATATTCAACTAAATTTTGAGTAGTCATATTAATAATATAATTACGTTCTGCTTTGTTCCGACTTTTGATCATCTCAGAGCATTCCCGATCCCACCAGGGAGGAGAAGATATTTTTCCCGAAGCTGAATTTTTTAATGGAATGCTAGCATGGGCAGCTACTGCAATTAGATCAGAGAATTGCGATGCACAACTGTTTAAATTTTCCAGGTTGAATTGGGGCAAAGTTGGAATCATATCCTCAAGAGTCTGTGAATATAAGTCCCACCTGGCACCAGATAAGTTGTATTTTAATAAGGGGCATCTACTCCTAAACGGCAAGGTTCTATTATTGATTGTAGTGCAGATTGGATAGTGGTCACTGCCATAAGTCAAATTCAGTCTTTTCCAATCTAATTGGGAAGCCAAACTAGCTGAACATAGGGTAAGATCAACACAACTCTTATTCTGTCCAGGTCTAGGCAGGCGAGTAGCCGAACCATCGTTAATTACACATAATCTCTCAGAATCCAAAATGTCTACTAAGTCCAAGCCCGCACTATCAGTATGGTCAGACCCCCACAGGTTATGGTGGCAGTTAAAATCGCCTAAGAGAATAATAGGATTGAAGGAGCTGCAGAGTGATTTAATATAATTAAAACAGGAAAGGTTAGGGGAGGGAATATAAATAGAAACAAAATTAATGCCAAGGAAATTTATACCCACTGCATTAATTTCATCACCATGGGGAGGCAGGGAGAGGGGAGAGAAGGGCAAGGAATTTTTTACTAACATAGCAGCCCCGCCATAACCGTCAGATCGGTCATCACGGAATGTGCTATGATTAGCAATGTTAAAACTGAGACAAGGGGTAAGCCACGTCTCAGATATTGCAAAAATTGCTGGGTTATAGAAGTTTATTAAATTGATAATTTCATGTTTCTTTGGGATGACGCTCCTGGTGTTCCACTGCAGAAGATGGAATGTTGTGAGATTTAATAATATTGACTAATTTATTGGCAACGTGGTCAGGTAAAGAAAAATTAGAAAGTAATGAAGTTAATAGAAATAATATAGTTTCAACAGTTGAAACATTTTCATTAGAGGGAGATTTGTCCGTAAGCACATTATTATTAGAGGAAGAAGGAAAAGCAAAATTATTAATAATATCCTGATGAGCCCTACGATCATACCCAGGGGAAAGAGGGGCATGAGACTTAGGAGGAAGAGAAATGGTTTTTTTATAGGACCGGGTAGAAGGGCGTATAGGGGGGTTGAGGCTGGAAGGAACTGTTGGGTTAGAATCATTCATATAATATGATTGGAAACCAGACCGGGTAGGGATTGAAGCTGCAACATCAGCAAAGGATCTATAGGACAATGGGAAATTTTTCGCTGCCTCGGAATAAGGGATGTTTTTTTCTGCCATAACCATTTTAATATTTTGTTGTCTTATATGTTCCGGACATTGACGGCTATTTGCTGGGTGGGAACCATCACAGTAAAAACATTTAGTCACCTCAGACATGCATCCTTCACCAAAGTGATCTCCACCACAGCGATAACACCTAGGTTTAGATCGGCATTGGCCTTTGGTATGACCATATTTACAGCATCCAAAACACTGTATAGTGGGAAATTTATATATCTCTACAGGGAGGGAGTTAAAGCAGCAAAAAACCCGATGAGGGAGGGTTTGACCATCAAATGTGAGGACGACACTGGAGGAGGGGATCCATTCCGGTTTACCATCATTAACCACTTTGCGGTTTAATCTTCGAACTCTTAATATACGACCAGATGGCGATCTGAGATTGTCAATTATCTCAAGGTCTGACCAATCAGTAGGGACACCCCTAACAACACCCATTCTAGTAATATTAAATGTGGGAATGGACATTGAGAACCCCTTGTTTTTTAAAGCAATATTGTCTAAAAATGCATTGGCATCCTCAGGGCCTTTAAACTCAACAGATACTCTATTTCTCCCAATTTTTTTGAGACCATCTTGCAGGATGTTTTTAATATTCATATTTTGCAAAAGTTGACCAAATCTAATAGGGTTTATTGTTGAGCCAGAATTAGACTCCGACTCTATTAAAGAAACATATACCAAGTATGGGGTGGAATCTGTATTCGAATATTTCGATCGAGCAATCAAAGATGGAGCGGAGACCCTATCCCTTTTATTTGATGGAGTATCACTAGTACTATTGTCCAACTTTCGTTTCTGCGACAAGAGATCAGATTCCATAGCCTCAAAACGAGACAGTGGAGCCGATAGAATAGAAGGGAGTGAAAATTCATCCTGGGAAGGTGGAGGATCAGGCGGGCGGCCAGAAGGCCGATCGTCATCCTCCATAACGCGAGAGCATATAATAACTATGTATGTGTAAAAAACCTTACCTAAAAAGATTTACAAACACAAACACATAAACAAAACAGACACAAACACGTAAAAGGCACCCAAAATAAACCTCAAAAACGTTTAATAACCAAAAAATTTGGCAGAGAAAGAAAAACTACACGAACACCAACAATAGTTGCCCTTGAAGTCATTTTGAATTTAAAAAATTGTTTTGGAATTTCAATTTAGAAACGTCATACTGACATTGACAGTGAAAGTATATTTTTTTTAACACGGCGATAGAGGGAAAAAGAATTTTTGAAATGTCTTCAATACAGTTTTTTTTAAACTTTGACTATAGCTCTACCAGAATCTGATGGCATTTTAAAAAAAATAAAAAATGTGATTTTCATATGGCAATGTCAAGTATGACCCGTCAAATCAAAGTACGTGATCTGTCAACCGCTGCTAACATTTTGTGATTATGTTCTTGGAATTTGTTGTTTTTGTGAAAATATCCAAAAAGGCAATTCGATCTCAAGCGAGAAATATTGTTTTCTATGTCTATAGTAAAATACAGAAAGAAGAAGGTGTAAATCGAACTCAATCTTATAATTTAAAGTTCGTGGTAGAGTTGACCGGTAAGTTAGAGTGAGTTGTTTTGATACTTTTAATTTTTTTATATTTTCTTAGGTAATTATTGTGACTTCTTTAAATGTGTTTCCAGTACTACTATAAGGTGAATCGTAGCTGATGGCACATCGAATGATGGTTTGTTTTCCATGCCTGGTAAAAGGAGGAGAGGAGGAAAAAAGAAAATCAACATAAGACAGTTTCGATTTATAGTTGATTAGGAATAAAGTAAACGAGTTCTATACAGTTCGGAAGGAAATTCCAACATTAAATAAACTGTTGCCAATTTAATTGTATGTTATTCGTAATAAATAAGTATATAAAGTAATTCACGATTGATTTATTTTTCATGCAATATCATTATATTACATAGTATAAAACAAAGTCCCTTTTTTGTCTGTCCCTATGTATGCTTAAGGCGCTGTGTGTAGTCAACTATGAAGTATTCGAGGGGGTGAAGGAGATGAGTGGGGGACGTGCCGCCCCCGTTACTGCGGGGGGCTTCATGCGATTTACGTCAAAGTGATGTGTCTATAAGGTACAAAAGCGTAATTTCGATAAAACCGTAATGTGCTTCATAGCCTAGCGGTATTTTGCCCGCCTAAAGCAAAGGGTAGCGTCTAGGTTCAAATCTCATCACAATTTCAAAATGTCTATTTTCTGTCTAGGTCAATTATAATAAGTCTAATTCCTAATTTTGTGCCAAATTTAGCCATTGCGATTTGAGAAAGTTAAGCTTTTTAGTAAGTAGTTAAAGGGTAAAAAAAATCTAAAAAAAAGCTCAATTTAGTCACTGAACTCCTAAACGGCTGGACCGATTTTAATAAAAAAAATTATGTGTCTTCAGGTTGATTCGAGAATGGTTTAAATTTGCAATTGGACCTGGTAGGTGGCGCTGCTGTCAGTAGTCACTACGTCAACAAATTTAATTCTAAGGCGGTACGAAGACTACGAAGTTTCCCGGGATAGCTAGTACTATTATAATATGCGGTCGAAGTACTGCGGAATACGCACTACAACATGTAACACATTACACAATCTAGGGGCACGGCAGTGTCGAGCGCGAAGCAAACACTGCCGTACCATCCTTTACTGGAACCATTTCGCCGCATTTTCAGGCCCCTATTTGAGAACCTCTGGATAAGACCAGAACGCAGAAATTTTCGTCATCCAGTAAGCTATAATCACATACTTAAAATCCAAAATTTCAAGTCTGTAGGTCATTTAGTTCCGAAGTTAAGCGGAAGAAAAGTTTCGCATTTATGAAACTCACTCACTCACTCACTCACTCATGATCATCAAAATAGAACTAGTACTTCCCATAGACTCAGAGACCTGAAATTTGGTACAGAGTTAGGGTTTAATGGTCACATAAAGGGAAAACTATAAAAACTAGGATAATCGATCTGGGGGCACGGCAGTGCCCCCGCCAAGTCGAGCGCGAAGCAAACACTGCCGTACCATTCTTTACTGGAACCATTTCGCCGCATTTTCAGGCCCCTATTTGAGAACCTCTGGATAAGACCAGAACGTCGATCTGGGGGCACGGCAGTGCCCCCGCCAAGTCGAGCGCGAAGCAAACACTGCCGTACCATTCTTTACTGGAACCATTTCGCCGCATTTTCAGGCCTCTATTTGAGAACCTCTGGATAAGACCAGAACGCAAAAATTTTCGTCATCCAGTAAACTATAATCACATACTTAAAATCCAAAATTTAGCTCCAAAGTTAAGCGAAAGCAAAGTTTCGCATTTATGACACTCACTCACTCAGTCACTCACTCATGATCATCAGAATAGAACTAGTACTTCCCATAAACTCAGAGAGTTGAAATTTGGTACAGAGTTAGGGTTTAATGGCCACATTAAGGGAAAACTATAAAAACTAGGATAATCGAAGATCTAGAGTACCTGGTGACCTTGATTAGAAAACACAAGATCCCAACCAAACTATTAGAGATCGACATACCGCCTTTACAAAAAATATTCAACTTGGTGGGCCGCTTCATTTGATGTCAAAAATCGAAGGTCAGAAGTATCTGATGAAGAACCCTCAGCTGGTCTCAACTGATTTAGAGTTATTATGGTAATTCGCCCCTTCTACTATTGGTACATAAAAAATCAACTGTCATTGCAAAAATCCAGCGAAGTGGTACACATCTTCTAATTTAATCTAGCCCGTAGCGCCCCACTACTGGGCGAATGCCTCCCCTTCTGCTTTTAATACGCATATAAATAAAATTAAAGGAAAACTCTGGATAAGACTAGACTGTATTTTATACTTATACAAGTTTACAAGAAGAAATAGTCGAACGATTAACTTTATTCTACTCGAACATTAAATAAACAAATTACACTAAAATCTAGTAACATAAATCAATAAGCCCACGTTTCTACAAAAAGAAGTGAAATCCCACCAAAAACATTCTGTAAAAAACTAGCCAAGTCTCGATGGAGCTGCTTGTTTATCTCTAAAAAGTAATGAAATCTAGACAAAGTCGTGCCAAGTCTAAGGTTCCTTACTGCGATTTCTTTCGACCTATGCGTAGAACAAAGTCCGATTTGAAAAATTGCTACTTTTCAGTAGAGGCAAAACAAGTTTTGCGAATTGAAAAACTTGAATAACTTATAAACGGTGAGACTTTTATTTTTGAAATTTTGGTATGTTATTATGACATCCTAGTCTAGTTAACCACTTTATACTGTTTATTACTAATTATTATATTTACTCAGATAACGAGTTCTATATCAAGCTAGGACGTTTTACAGCGGAGAAGCGAGAGTTCGTAGTGATCATATTACGTTGTTTTACGGAGACATTTGAATGAAACGCGGTTCTATATTCATATGATTCGTTTTTTGTTGGAGTTATCCGACATTTTTAAGTCCTATGTGAATAATCATAATCTATTATTTTGATATAGCACTATCAACACTACGTATAAATGAATTATAATACATAATTATTTTTAAAAATCGTTTATTTACATTAAAAAATCTCAAAAAGGTGGTGTTTTGAACTATAATTAATCCATAGTCAGTACTAGGGACTTACTTAAAATTAAATTAAAATACTAGTTACCATAGTCTAAAACCTACAAAAAAATTAAAATCTCTAAGATATGCCCATAAAAATAAATATTGTTTGAAAAAATACATCAAGCCCAAAACAAAATTTAAACTTATAAACAGTTAAAACTTTTTTTTTTATTAAACTAGGGGGCAAATTAGTAAAAGGATCACCTAATGGAAAGCGATTACCGTAGTGCTTACGGTACCGTACCGTTACCATAAGTGATAACATCAGAGAAGTTGCAAGTGCGTTGCCGGTCTTTTAGGAGGGAATATGCTCCCTTCTTGAAGGTTTGCAGGTCGTAATGGTCCGGATACTGCTGGCGATAGTTCATTCCAGAGTTTTACAGTGCGCGGCAGAAAGCTTCGGGTGATCAATCATCAAGGTGATGAAGATGATAAATATTTTGTCGCTTGGAACGGTGGCGAAAAGTTGCAGCAGGTATAAGTCCGAACAATTCCTTGGAGCACTCCCCGTAATATAACCGATAGAGGATGCAGAGTGATGCTACATAGTCAAGTCTGTTTGAAATACTATGGCAGTCGACAATTCGAGCGGCTCTACGTTGGATACGATCTAGAGGGAGAAGCTGGTACTTTGGCGCCCCTGCCCAAAGATGAGAACAGTATTCCATGTGAGGCCGAACCTGCGCCTTATAGAGTTGGCGTTGGACCGGACTGAAATACTGCTTTGACCTGTTCAGAACACCAAGCTTCTTGGAGGCTAACTTGGCCTTGCCCTCCAGATGATATCGGAACTGACCTCGCTCGATATGTTAACACCTAACCCTTTCTAAAACGTAGTTATAAATTAAACTGCTTTGGTACTGTATCTAAGCTTTCTAGCTATGTTGTATAATGTAATTAGATAGGTACAAGTTCAGTTTAACCTACATGGGGGGAGGTATCTGCACGTTTATCCAAAATAATGAAAAATAACCATAATATTGTAATGGCCATAATCCCGTTATAATAAGCATGTCGCATTCAGGAGAAATAATACATACAAAATCAATTTTGTCATAATAAGGTTCGGATTGATTTAAAGTATCAATCAAGTGTCTATAAAATCGATTATCCTGAATGTAGTGTATATCTATGTATACATTATCATATTTTCTGTAACACCTTATAGGAATGGCCTCAGGTACTTACACTATAGTGATTTAACATATCTAAAAGGTGTTTAGCAGTATGTGATTTATCACGATAACCATTTTGATAAGACGCGATGTATTCTTTGTACCGATTCTTAAATTTACGTCCAGTTTGAGTCAAACTTTGTACCGATTCTCAAAGTTACGTCCAGTTTGAGTCAAACTTTGTACCCCGTTTCAGAGTTACATATGATCACATTTTGCAAAACACCTTTTAGATAGTGGTCAAAGGCTTTTGACCGAGCGTGCTGGAATAATTATTAGAAATAATTAAATAAAAGAGCAACAATAGACTTGCATTATGCATGGTAAAAAGGAAAACTCACACATTTGCTTGCAGGTTTTGGATATTTTTCTAGATTATACTTTCGAGATATTGCTAGATATAATATTAATTAAATTGTATACTACTATCTACATTGGACCTGAAAACGCTGTCATAGGTGGAATGACTATCAGCAGGAGACTGCATAGGAGTTAGTACCGACATTTCTTGATCAACTGATGATCAGAACCTATGGTCAGAATTTTCTAAGTCTTTAAGTTGTATTAAAGGTGATTTTTCGAAACTAGGAGTAGCTTTTAAAGAAAGTATTGATGGTCGAAGGCCATAAATTCTCTCATTATTCATCTACTAATGAGAGAATCCATCGATTGGGAGGTGCGTCGCTATTAGAAAAAGTTTGAATATACAAGGTTTAATGAACATCGCAGTACAGAACTAAAAACTGTCGATCATAATGTTATATGATTCGCCGAATTTGTAGGGTACAAATGTGTATATATTGTAAGGTAACGCAGCTTTAAACTATTTTTATTTATTTAATATGAAATATATTTATATTTAACGATATTTTTAAAAGAACAACGTCCTAACTGATGTCATTATTCAGGCTATAACGTCCCATCTGCATATCGAACTGACAAATTGTATTGTAACTATTCTGTGATTCCGTAAAAAAACGTCCTATAGTTACATGAAACTTTTAGAAATTCTAAAGTATTAGTCTTACATAGTTCTAATATTACTTATAATCTCAACTATTTTGTACGTCAACTTTTATTGATAACACGACAAATATTTACCTAATAAATAAACATGAAACTAATCATACTTTTCGAACTAAAGTGTATTTTTCTAACTTTCCGTCAAAAAATGTCTTATATGAATATAGATTTCCCGTTTCTATTTATGAGCTTAAAAAGCGGAATAGTAAAAAACTATAATTTCAAAGCATGATAATACTAAATTTGAAGAATAATTTAAGTAAAAACATCAGCTTACCCGGATATACACCGTTCTTCATAAAAATATATTGCTTATTTGAAAAATAAGGACTACGTTCAGGCTCTTTTTCTTCTCTTCTTAAAGCATATCCAGCATTATCCGTAATCATGACATCTCAGAAATACTTTTAGTACGCAATAATTAGTAAAATTATAATTTTCGTCAAACCGAAAAAAAATCACACACATGACGCAAAAAACCCTTCTTTCCGCTCGACAACGCCTGAAGTGAAGATCGTGCGAGGCGCCCGCGGCGTGCGCGCCTCAATTTCTCCGTCCTATGAACACTACGTGCATTTTATCATGGAGCTTACATCAAATAAGACGTTGTACGATTCTGTATTTCCGAAAATAAGCCAGATAAAAAAAAATTAAAATGTCAGTCTGTAGAGCTTTGATTCCTTATTTCATTTATCCAAAAAACGCACTTTTGCTCTATGATCACATCAGACTTTGTTCTACGCATAGGTCGCTTTATTATTATAGTTAATGTTGTGTGACTTGGCCGTTGAAGGGTACAAAAGGGGCTCCATGACACCATTGCTCCAATACATGTGTTGTACAATCAACAACAGCCTAAAACGAGACACTAGCGTCCAATTACCAATACCAGTATGGGCTATTATCTCGCATAACAAACATAGGTAGTTACATCTATTGTTTATACGTGTAAACAAAATTGACTTGTACCCACTAACGTATAAATAATGTTCAACGGCCAAGTCACACAATATTAACTATAATAATAAAGAAATCGCAGTAAGGAACCTTAGACTTGGCACGACTTTGTCTAGATTTCATTACTTTTTAGAGATAAACAAGCAGCTCCATCGAGACTTGGCTAGTTTTTTACAGAATGTTTTTGGTGGGATACACATTATGACATTACACACATTGACGTTTCTTCCTAGAACGACATTTCAAAATTTTATTTAATTCGCATTTTTCAGCGGTTACAAAATCTAAACTTGCTTTTGCCCGCAACTTTGTTCGCGCAGCACAAAGCTAAATTTTGTCGACTGATTTTATACAATACATAAATACACAATAAAATTCAATATCAAATATTCCCCTTCTACATAGGTACATGAAACTTGCACTGACAGCAAAAAAAATACAATTTCAAATACCTAGTTTCTGACATTTGTGGTTTAACCAAATAGTCTCTTCGGCTTCATCATATTAATTGTAAATATTGTTTTATTTAATCTATTACTAATATAATACAGAGAGAAGGTTTATTTGTTTGTATGATTGTTTGTTTGCATTGAATAGGCTCCGAAACTACTGGAATGATTTTGATGAAATTTAGGACAGATATAGAATAGACAACGGGGAAGCACATAGGCATACTTTTTATTGCCGAAAAATGTACGGTTCCATCGAGATTTCCTTATGCGCGCATGAAGTCGCGGGCAACACCTAGTCTAAATATATAAAAGGCAAACCTGACTGACTGACTCATCTATCAAAGCACAACCGAAACTACTGAACAGATGTTGCTATAATTTGGCATACAGATGGTTGTAATGACGTAGGCATCCGCTAAGAAAGGATTTTTGAAAATTCGCCCCCTACGGGTGTAACAAAGGGGTTAAAATTTTGTATGGAAACCAAACTTTACGCGTACGAAGTCGCGGGCAAAAGCTAGTAAAAAATAAACGTAGATTACTGAATAAGTACATGTTCCTAATATCTGCTCATGGTGATTAGAATTAGAATTGATTATAATAATTGATATAATTATATGTATAAACTTTACAAACCAACAGAATAATAATATTTAGGTATATATTATATTATATTATATTTACTTATTCTGTTGTCAATCAATGTTGTCAATTATGAATCAAATACCTACCTATGTTTTTTCTTTCGTCGTGTAATAAATTATATCAATAATTTCGGTTGTTTTACGTCAGTCTGACTGGCAGCTCGGTTTGCGTACCGTTTGATTTTTGGTGGTGAGTTCAAATCCCGGTAAGATAAATATTATTTTTGTGATTCTTTAATATTTTTTTATTTATTTTTTATTAATTTTTATCGTTGTACTAAAACTACGACCGAAGCTCGGTCTCCCTAGTACCTACTTATAAAGAGTTTTTGTACCTCCATCTTAAAACTTTGAATTAAAAATTTGGACATTCATCGAATACAATCTTTTCATATTTTATATAATATAATCTACACTAATATTAACAACAACTTAAAGTAACTAATAATAAATAAGTACATAATTAACCATATACTTCTATTACTGGGAAAACAAGCATCGATCGGAGTTTCATAGTGCGACAAAAAAAAAGAAAAAAAAATCGTCTGACCGGGATTCGAACCCGAGACCAATTGGTCGCAACAACGCAAAAAGCCAAAGGGCTACCAAGCGTCTTACGTCAGATAGCGAAATTACGTATATATATCATAAGTATTACACGACGAAAGAAAACTAATATTTACCCCCGACTTGACCTTTATGCAGACGACATAAAGGTCCATTCGGGGGTAAAATAAATTTGAACGGACTTTCTACAATAAATTCGAATAATTTTTGAGCAGAAAAGAGGGGAAAAATTTGACATACGTCTCATTAGCAAGAGGCCTAAGCCGGTACTGTCTTATTCAATAGATATGAAAGAGAAGGAATGACAGGTCGCCATTTCGCGATGTTTCATTCGACTCGTACGAATTATTAATCATTGAAATAAATTAATACTAACAAATATCACATTCTATACGAAAAATCAAAACAACAATTCCCTTCCTTTTATTATGTTTTACGAAACTGCAAATAATTTTCTCATTTCTGTTCACAAATAATACAGTTACAACTCCAAGAATTTCTATTTTAATGGTTACTTTATGATTTTTTTTTATCGAGAAATTTTTCAGATAACGTGTTTTGAAAATGAAGGTCCCCTAGCAAATATGATCAAAATTAACATATATTTTTTTGCTGCACTAAAATGTATCCATTCGTCTCAAAAAATTTTTGAAAGAAGCGTATTTCTAGGGTAAGAGCGCCTTAAATCTTTAAAACTACGCAACGGATTTTGATGCGAGTTTTTAAAATAATAGTCTTTAATAGTCTAAGATATTATAAGATTATGGTAAAATTTATATTCAAGTACTTATTATGTAAGTATATTATCAAGTGGTCGCGCATGTCGTATCGAGGTGATAGGGGACCCATTTTTAACAATTTGCATTGGGCAAACCTAAAAACATGTTCAATATTGTATCAGTAGTATATTGCTGTAAGTAGGTAGAGAATTATTCGCCGAAGTAGTTTTTTCTCCAAGAACACTATTCCACGCGGGCGAAGCCGCGGGCAAAAGCTAGTTTTCTATATTATACACCGAACATTCTTCATACGGTTTTATTATAATTCATGTTCAATAATGCTAAAGACATAATTAAATATTAACCAGTATCAAGATCGTTTAATCCAATTTCCCCAGTATTGCACACTACAAATTTTTTTTTCCCTATTTGCCATGAGATTCTGGTACACCTTAGAAGCAAAATTCAAATTAATCCATCAATGCAGTCATGAATCAATTCAGTCGATTCAGTAAAGTGGTTAGCGATCTATCTAGCTTCACTGAAACTTCCTAGGGAGATTTGAAGGGGGCGCAAAACAGCATACATTTTTGTAGTTCTACCACAGAATAAATATTAGTTACAAGTTCTACCAAGGTTCTACCACTTACCCACCTAGTGCACGTTAATGAATATAATAGCACAGCCTATAGAACTATTACCTACAGTCGTCCAACGGACACGTCTAGACAGAGCAATCGTGCGGGGCGTGCGGGGTGAGAGAGGGGCGGTAGCGAGCCCAAGCTGCCATACACTCGCTTGGGACACGTCAGCCGGGGTTGACGCTTTTTAATTTGATTGTTTTAAGTGGTTTGCGACAGTGTTTCGTTTGAGTTGTATGTAAGTAGGTACTTATTTACAATGGTCAATTATATGAACAGCTAAAGAAGATTAATTTTAATACAAAACCATGCGCCTGTTTCCCGTCAGAATTTTTAATAAAATTGTATCTACGTATGCGAATTTACTAACTACATCGTCAAATTCAACAATCGCAATCTAAAAACTAGTAAATCCAAATGTCGAAAATACCTTTCAGTTTCGCATTTGTAGCTTTTGCAGGGTTCGTAAATATCCGATATTTATAATAAATATCAAAATATCAGATATCTTTGATTATAATATATATCCGATATTTTTGATTTATTGATATTTTCAAAATTACATACAAATCTCATAGGTACTCTGATATGTTTTTTCGTAATAGTTGAATCGAAATAATTTGTATGTCTGATAATTTGAAGATAGGGAAGTAAAATTAAACTCATTTATTTATTATTGATATTAAAAGTTTTCAAATCAATTAAAAATCAACGATAGATACTTTTGAGTATCAATTTAAATAAACCATAAAACCATAAAATGACTTTTGTTTATAACCAGAAGAAAAAAAGTGTATTAATTTTATCAGTCGAATTAATTTGACACATGGTATAAATGGTATAACAATAGTATAATAACAAACAAGGAATTTTCTTCCGAAAAACCCCTGTTTTTCCCCTGGTCACGTGGGTGTCATATGCCGTTACAAGCCGCGTCGACGGCTATGATTAGTTAATGTCGTGTCAAATAGCAAGTTTTTGATGACCTAGGCTTGTGAAACTCTCGGAAAATAAGACCTGTGCTGATGTAAGATTTTTTACATTTAAAACATTCTTTTACATTTTTAAATATAAATATCAATTTTGATATAATATATCAAGCATAAATATCAATTGATATATATCATGATATATATACGATATATATGATATATATACGATATATTATATCATGCTAACCCTGAGCTTTTGTACACGCATTTGTATTTTTTATAATAAAACTCTTCATTAATACTTCTATATATTTTTTTTGTTTTATTCCTAGTACTCTACATACGCATACTACGAATACCTATACAAAATGTAGAACAGATTATAATAAAACACATTATTGTGACAACCCTGCAGCAATGACGAATACCTACACAAAAGCGGCATTTCGCGCGACTTCAAACGCGTTGGACCACTGTATCTCTTTATTACACTGTGATAATAGGTTGGGGAAAAAGTCTTTTCGCATTAGGTATAGTATGTATGAACTTGTCATAAAATATCTTGGGCTATACCAATTGTATCTGGCTGATTTTGGTATCATTAAAAAGTTTTTTTTAAATTAAATTTTACAGAAGACAATTCCAAATTCAAATTAGGTAAATTTGAGATTTTCATTTGTTTTTCTTATTGTTAAAATGAGTGATTCTTATGAAGAATTTCGATAAGTACATTTTAAAATTTTATTACAAAAAAGGTAAAAATGCAACACAAGCCGCGAAAAAAATTTGTGATGTTTATGGACCTAATGCAGTATCTGTGAGAGTAGCGCAAATTTGGTTTAAGCGTTTTCAATCCGGAAATTTTGATATCAAAGATGCACGTCGCTCTGGTCGCCCTGTTACGGACAAAACTGTTGCCATTTTTGAAAAAGTGGAGCAAGATCGGCATATTAGTAGTTACGATGTAGCTGAAGAACTGGGGATTGACCACAAAACGGTTTTGGCGCATTTGAAAAAAGCTGGGTACACAGAAAAGCTCGATATTTGGGTGCCTCATGAGCTCACTGAAAGAAACCTAATGAACCGTGTACCTACTCATTTGTGATTCTTTATTACGACGTAATGAAACCGAACCATTTTTGAAGAAGCTGATAACTGGTGATGAAAAGTGGATCACGTACGACAAGAACGTGCGAAAAAGATCGTGGTCAAGGCCGGTCAGGCTTCACAGACTGTGGCGAAACCCGGGTTAACTCGCAACAAGGTGATGCTGAGTGTGTGGTGGGATTGGAAGGGCATTATTCATTATGAGCTGTTACCGCCAGGCAGGACCATCAATTCTGAACTGTACTGCGAACAACTGATGAGATTAAAGCAAGAAGTTGAGAGAAAGCGGCCGGAATTAATCAACAGAAGGGGTGTGGTTTTTCACCATGATAACGCTAGACCTCACACATCTTTAGCCACTCAGAAAAAATTACGGGAGTTTGGCTGGGACTGCTGGGAGGTGTTAATGCATCCGCCCTTACATCCGCCGTATAGTCCTGACCTTGCACCTTCAGATTTCCACCTGTTTCGGTCGCTGCAGAATTCCTTAGGCAGTGTCAGGTTGACATCACAAGAGGACTGCCAAAACCACTTGTCGCAGTTTTTTCATCAGAAGCCCCAAAAATTTTATAGCAATGGGATCATGTACCTACCAACAAGATGGCAAAAAGTTATCGAACAAAATGGCACCTATATACTTTAGTCACTTGTAAATAAACATTATAAAAAAACCTTTTGAATTTTTATATAAAATGCGAAGAAACTTTTTCCCCAACCTAATATAATGGTTAATTGGTTAGTAAGTACCTAGGTCAGTGATAACTATGGATACCACTATGCTACGCCACTGTAGGCAATATTTTTTCTACCCAACTATCCAGTTGGGTAAAGATAATATTTATTTACTTACTTTAAGCTGCGCGTCCACTGCATCGGAATCGGAGCGTACGGAGCGTACGGATTTGTTGCTTTGTATGGATTTCTATGGTACTGCGTCCACTGGATCGGCATTTCTGCGCCTGCGACCGGTATTTATGCCGATGACGTCATCGGAAGTGAACCCGTCATTCGGATTCCGAACGTTTCAAGTTCTGACGTGTTTGCGACGACGCGACGGCTATACATAAATACTTATTCACGATGAATGAAGATATTTTAATTACTTTAGTGGAAAAATATGATGAACTTTACAATCTAAAACATCAACATTATCATAACCAACTGAGGAGAGACGATATTTGGGATGAAATTGGGCAAATAATAAATAAAAATTGTAGAATATAGTGAAGTTTAAAAATCTTTTTTCGAGTCATATGAATGTACCCAAAAAATCTATTTTCATCTTCTAATAAATCAGAATATAATGTATGAAATTCTCCAAAAATTAATCTTTTTGAATTTATATTATGATTTATGAACCCATATCTTTCGTTTCCGCTTATTTCTCTTTTCCTCTTCTGATAAAATACAGCTAATTACAACAATATCCTCGTCACTATCCTCCATAATGCAAATGCACGTTCAGGCTGACGGACTAAAAATAACTAAATTGCCGATGCTGAATCCGGATGCAGTGGACGCACCCCATCGGCATTTTGTAAATGCCGATGGGGTGCGTGGATGCGTGCGTGGTGGATGCGTGGTGCGTGGTGGATGCAGTGGACGCGCAGCTTTAAAGCACTTATTCCACTAGACTAAATTTAGAAGTTCTAAATGATTTAGTTACTAAATTTAGTCAAGTGAAATAGCATTTAGTAAGTTGCTAAATGCTATTTCACTTGACTGAATTTAGTAACTAAATCATTTAGAACTTCTAAATTTAGTCTAGTGGAATAAGTGCTTAAGCTGCGCGTCCACTGCATCGGAATCGGAGCGTCCGCAGCGTACGGAGCGTCGGCATTTACAAAATGCCGATGGGGTGCGTCCACTGCATTCGGATTCAGCATCGGCAATTTAGTTATTTTTAGTCCGTCAGCCTGAACGTGCATTTGCATACATTATATTCTGATTTATTAGAAGATGAAAATAGATTTTTTGGGTACATTCATATGACTCGAAAAAAGTTTTTTGAACTTCACTATATTCTACAATTTTTATTTATTATTTGCCCAATTTCATCCCAAATATCGTCTCTCCTCAGTTGGTTATGATAATGTTGATGTTTTAGATTGTAAAGTTCATCATATTTTTCCACTAAAGTAATTAAAATATCGTCATTCATCGTGAATAAGTATTTATGTATAGCCGTCGCGTCGTCGCAAACACGTCAGAACTTGAAACGTTCGGAATCCGAATGACGGGTTCACTGCCGATGACGTCATCGGCATAAATACCGGTCGCAGGCGCAGAAATGCCGATCCAGTGGACGCAGTACCATAGAAATCCATACAAAGCAACAAATCCGTACGCTCCGTACGCTCCGATTCCGATGCAGTGGACGCGCAGCTTAAACCTATTACCTACAATTGAAAAATTAAAATAGGTAAGTTACTTAGGTTTGTTGGACGTCATTATTTAGGTATTTCTGCAGTTAAGTACATACGAATGAACTTAACTGCAGAAATACCTTAAAAATTACGTCCAAGTTGGGTTGCAGTTTGCACAATCCACATGCAATTTGGCCTTGAATTAAATCCAACCATCGAACGATTAGGTTTGTTGTAGGAGTTGTTACCATAACAACAACTAAAGTACCTACTTGGTTTGCAGTTTAGTGTGACGCTAATCTCAAAAGTATTTAGTACCTACCTATTGTTAAAGAACAGACACATGGAAAGTACGTAGGTACTTAAAAAATAACAAAACAAATGATGGATAATTTGGAAAGCAACGCTTGGGTTTTTGATTCTCTCGTCGGGTTTCTTCATGGTCCTGTTTGGAATGTGCCCCTACAAACTTTTATTGAAGAAAAATCTTTGCGTAGGGCTATAACTTAATATTATCACGTAGTACCTATACATAAACTATGTAGAGCGTTACTAAAGTTTTGATTAAACATCATTAATATTGTTTCAGCATTTGAGCCAAGTGAAAATGGACAAGTGCCTGATAAACCTGAATACAAGAAGATTCATGATGAATATCGAAATCTGGTAAGTTTATTACAATTTAGGTTAACCTTCAACCTACAAGTTACGACAGATTTTCATCAGAGACCAAAGCAGTGGTGTAACTATACCATCTGAGGCCCGTGGCAAATTCTTTGGATTCTGAGCTTGCGTCCGGGCCGGGGCCCTCTCGGGTCGAAGGCCCGTGGTATTTTGCCTGCCCAGCCACCCTGTAGTTACGCCACTGGACCAAAGTATTGAGTTTGACTATAATCCAGCTGATTTAAAAGCGCTAGTTCTTACCTGATTCATCAATCATTCTAAGGACTGACTTGTCTCCCAGGTCGACGTAATGTTGGGATCCTTTATGGAAGACATAGGCATAACGGCAGAACAGTTTCAAGCAGCCTGCCACCTCTCTGCCCACGACCTGGCCGGTCTACCCGCGTACTTCCACAAGCGTCTCTTCGAGCAGATCTGGGCGGCCAACGACTACGAGATGTTCGTCAAGATGATGACACACAAGAATGTGGAGTTACAGTTGCAGGTTAGAGTATAATATTCTGCCCTTAAATATGAATAATGGCAAGTCAAAAAAAATCATTGAATTAAAAGAACTTTGTAATAAAATTGAGAGCTCCGTGGCATAGTGGATAGACAGTTTGATTCGCAGTCGAGAGTGCAGGTTCGATTCCCAGGTTGTGGCGTGTACCAATGAGACTTTTTCAGATCTCAATTAAATACGTTATACGTACACTCTAACGGTGAAGGAAAACATCGTGAAGAAACCTGCACATGGTTGGCCTCAGACTATAATTATCCAATAACGGATGAAAAGGCCTAAGTTTTTTTTGTAATAAAAGGAGGCACTTAGGTATAATAGGGCAACAAAAATTGAAAGACACAAAGCTGAAATGTTAACGCACCAAATTGCCATTGGAATGAAGACGTCGCGCGCAACTTCGTCTTTAAATTATCATTAATTCTTGCTAAAATATAGTATTGGGGTATCAGTTAAGCCAACTAGCATGGCAATAGAAATATATTTTCAAATGTTCCAGGCTTTGGAATTAATTGAGAAGAGATATGGCGCCATGCCAAACTTGTACTCGTCAGGGGCAGAGGAAATGGCGACGCGGAGCGAAGGCGCAGATTGGCCTGATAATGACGATGTCATGACTGAGATTACCAAGTATGTTTCATTATTGTCTTACTTAGATTAATAACTTAGTTAATTTAAACTTTGGTAAGTACTAATATATCCTACTACTATAAATGTAAAAGTTTGTGAGAATGGATCGAAGGGTGGATGGATGGATGTTTGTTATACTCTTTCACGCAAAAACTATTGTACTGATTTCGACGACATTTAGTATGGCAGCAGTTTAGACTCTGGATTAAAACAGAGGCTACTATTTTTCCCGAAACAATACAGTATTCCCGAGGGATACCCGATACTACGAGTATATTTACATTATATACACGGGCGGAGCCGCGGGAGGATAATAATTAATCTGAACGTAAACAAAAAGATCAAAGTGTGTCATTACTCATTACATTTCTTAACTAGCTGTTGCCCAGGGCTACGCCCGCGTAAATAAAGTAGGTATCCCAGGGAACACTACTTTTTCGAGATCGAGATCGATTTCGAGAGAAAAAGTATCCTTGGATGATTCAATACGTACTACAGAGCTTTAAACTACTACCATACTAAATTTCATCGAAATGCGTTCAGTAGTTTTTGCG
Organism: Glaucopsyche alexis; assembly: GCA_905404095.1. NCBI lineage: Eukaryota > Metazoa > Arthropoda > Insecta > Lepidoptera > Lycaenidae > Glaucopsyche > Glaucopsyche alexis. Next base: position 22,267,525 of record FR990045.1, read on the forward strand.
TGAAAGAGTAACAAACATTCATCCATCTATCCTCACAAACTTTCATATATTTTATAATACTCGTAGTAGTAGGATAATGCACTGAATGACATTTGAATTGGTAGCAATATTGGACGCTATTGTATATTTGTTGGTTTAATGCTCAAAGATCTGAACGTAGTATAAATTACAAAAAAATATATAGTTTCATGTTTTACCTACTACAAAAAAAATATGTCCTCTTGAACCCAGAACGTATTTAAATTAAACTTATATACAATTTATAGACTGCAACAACAAGAATGCATCACAGCGGAAAATTTTACAGAAGTAAAGGTTGGACCAGACGAAGTGATAGCTGAGAAACAGTCTTTGATGATCAAATTACAGCATTTAGATAGTAAAGACAAAGACAATGAAAAGGGTTCTGTAAGTGAAGAATTAAAAACGTTTGAACAAAAGAAACCGACTATTAAAGTTGAGGTAATATTCAAATTAATTTTAACATTTACTCTGCATATATAGCAGCTGCATTCCGATTTTTTTTTAATTTCAATAAACCAGCCCCGGATCTAGCCATATTCCATAATATCAAGTTTTTGCCCCGGTTCGAAGAAGTCGTAGATCCGCCACTGCAATAAACATAATATTATCGTTTAAGGTAACAGAAGAAGAATTAAAAACCCGTCAAGAATATTTAAAACAGCAACGTGACAAACTGCTGGCATTGAAAAAACAAGTGCGGGAAAAGCAACTTGGCGCCGCGGCAGGAACTGAAATTACGTCTACTGGTAAAGTACTTACATACCTTCCTACAATATTGTAAGATATTAATTTCTTAATGACTAGAATAAATAAATAACTACAGCTACCTACACCTCTAAATACCTACTACCTACGCCTTCTTAATATAAGATAGCTACAACTTATACCTACACCTACCTTTTTTACCAAACAGTTAAACTGAACGCAGCTATATTTGACTGTCAAGTGATTAAGGAGGATGGGCATCACGGTTTATCTACTCAATACACACACCTACAATTATTACGTCATTAGAAAGGTCTCTTTTTATATACCTACACTTTATTTCTTCGTATACCTAGCCATAAAAGTGTAAGTATTGGGGTTCTTTGTGTAGACGCCAATACGGTTTCTGTTCTAGTTTTTGCATGCTACATATATAATTTGGACTGGGAATCATCAAATAGTAGATTGTTAGCCTAGGGTTGAAAGGAATCAATTCCCGAGGTAGTTAGAGGTAGTTAGCTATAGTCCGAGTAGGAATTCATTCTTTTACCCGTGGCATACACTCTACTTTTCATTTAGAATATGAGGAAAATAAAACTTGTTGTTTATCTAAACTATTTATTGACTATAATATATTAGAAATTTAGTATCCCGGCAATTTGTGTTGACTTTTTAATTTTTAAATATGGAACTTGCCGCTCGCCGCGGCACTCGCGGCTTATTCCGCTCAAAGAAGTTTGCGCTAAATTCACACTGGCTGTTTAGAAAGTCATGTCATTTTTAATAGTTTTTTTACATAAAACTCTCTTCACAGCTGACAGCAGTTCTATTTTTGAAGTTTTGAAGATATATACAAATTCATTCCGGCCCGAGGGCCGCAATGAATTTGTATGAGTTTTCCCTCCCTATGAAAGGAAAGTAGCGTTTTCCACCCAATAATCAGATCAAAACAACACTGCTTTCCGAGTATGAGAAATGAAAAAGTTATTTTTCATCATTGGACAACCATGCCCAGTGCTCTGAGCATGGCTTTGCAACACTGGTCGGGCCAACCCGTCGTGACAGTCCTCAAAAAGTAACACGGCCTCATAGAAAACGAGTGATAAAACAGACTATTCTTAAGAAAAAAATCACACCGTTTGTTGAATGGTCTTATACCATTCGATAGTGTTGCAAGAAGGAAAAAAAATTCCAAATCGGTCCAGCCGTTCTCGAGTTTTAGCGAGACATTAGAATTGCAATCCATTTGTGTATTATTTAATTTTTCTATTTTTTTTACCTGCAGAGGGCGCTCGGAGCTTTGTTCCCAGGCCAAAATCGTCGCACGCCGCAAGGGCGATGTTGGAAGGCAACGCGCCCTCGCCACAGCCAGACGCCATGCAACTGCGAAGAGCTTTGGCTTCCAAACTAAAAGCCGAAGTTGTTGATATGAATTAGTGATGTAACGAATGTCTCTTTTTTAGCATTCGCGAATGCGAATATCTGCTACCGACATTCGCGAATGCGAATGCGAATATTCAGTTTTTGTTCATATTTGGCGCCAATTTGTCGCGCAGTCGCGTTCGGACAAGGTTCGTTATGGGTTCGTTACGTTCGTATCTAGTATTCTCGAGTTCATACGAACTCATCTATGATCTAAAATCTAAATAAAGGGTCATTCATTCCGCTCCGCTCACTCAAACTTAAACTAATTTTTTTTATTTCCATGTAGGTTATGATATAACGCTTAAAGAATTGTCCTAAATGATGCCTACCACCGGTTCGGAAACTAGCCTGGCAAGAAGAACCGGCGTAAGAAACTCGCACATTTGCTTTTGTTTTCTGATATTCATATTCGCAAAACATTCGCAAAAATTTTGCGAATGCGAATATACAAAAATGTGCGAATATTCGCGAATGCGAATATTCGTTACATCACTAATATGAATTAAGCTAATAGTACTTACTAAAATACTCGTTTTTTTAACTCTTCTACGGTAACAAAAGGGCAAAGAAAAACAAAGATTTCGTATCGTATTTCCTTATATTTATATTGCTTACGTAACTAGTGACATCATTATAATAGCATTATAATAAGCTTATTTATTTTACACAACTTGCCAATAGGTAAATCTATTTAAATTTTAATTTGTGTATAAATTAGTTGATGGTCATCCACCTAGACAGATAAAAAATAGTCGTTACAGTCTACCTTCATCTAGTATTCCTCATTACATGGGAAAGCTATTTCAAGGAATATAAGAATTGTATGACCTAATTGACAGCTATATGATAATCATATTAGATACGTGGAAGTAGACAGATTTCGAATGAAGTATTACATAAAACATTACAATATATATTTACAATTACTGACATACCATTCCCACGTATGTAATAATCCTGCCTCGCAACACGTTGTGACACAAAGAAAACACTGTTATATGCACAGGAATAAGGAACTATTATATTTTATATAAACGAATCCCTATTTATACTAAAAATATATCACTCCGAAAATCACTATTTCTTTTTCAATTTTAGAATATCGTGACGCACGTGTGCGTCATACACTATCGTAACTTAGGTTGTTGTCGTCATTCCTGTGCAAATACATTTCGGGCGCAGTTCGTTAATTTTTCGAGATCAATCGGTGAGTTTAAAACGTTTAAAATTGATATGTATTATAGGCAGAAACATCAAACAAATCGGATATACACTCGTACGGCTGTTTGTTTACTGTCAATGTTCGTAAAATAATCACACAAACTATCACGTACTTTAACAAAAACATACTCAATAAACAAGTATAATTTAAAAACGTCACTTTTCATTCCTGTCCATAAAATTGTGCAAGAAAATAGAATAACAATATGATATTTGAAACTATGCACGGCATGTTTTTAATAAGTTAACATTATTGAAGAAACTTTGAGCTGAGTTGGCACCAGTTTTAGGTGAGGTTCCTATTTAAGGCAAGATGACAACTTGTCCTACACATCTCCTATAATGCATATCCCAATACGAAACCGCAATCCTGGCTGATGAGAAATGGAGCTAAGTCAACCCCTTAATAAAAAAAATCTAAAACTATGTTCGAGACAATTTAAAATTTTTATAATATGATGTAGTTTAATGTTTAAAGAATTGGAAAAAATAGTCCAGATCATTTAGTCGAGGCTTTAACCTTGCCAGATACGTGCGAATCTCCCGGTTTAGTACCATTTGACATTTTGATCTTGTATTTAGCACATAGGTACTTACTTTTGGTTTTTATTGCAACTAACATTTTGTACGTCAATGTGATTGTGAATTCAAAATAACTGCCGTCGTAAAATGGCGGTCTTTTATATTTATTTACAAACTCCTTGATATGGGTATCATTAAAATGTTCATCTAATAAAATAGTATTTTTAACAATTAAGGGGTTGAGTGCCGTGTTTTTTTTATTCCATTGACCTGGATACGAGCAGACCTTTTACCGCCGCCCATGGACACTCGCAACACCAGAGGAGTTACACTTGTAATTTTTCTGATGTTGCGCACTTGGGCTCCTGGTGCTCAAAATCCCCAACCCACCTTGGGGTATAATAGGAGAGGTATAGCAAGTTGCCTTGCTAGCTTGCCTGAAATACCTCAATTAAAATTGGTACCAGCTTTTGGGCTCTATTGTTCAGTATGGGAAATTAAGCTATGCATTAAAATGTAACACATATCAAAAAAAAATATATTAAAGCTACCTGCATTATTAAAATAAAACAAAAGCACCGTAATGGCGCGCAATGCAAGCTTTCCCAATTTTTTTTCATGCATTATAACGTAGACACTAACAAGTCAGTTTTTACTTTAGAGAATTTCAGCATTCATTCATATCAAATGGTATAACAGAATTCGAGTCAGACCATGATTTATTCAACCTCATGCAGAAGATATCTTTTCAAATAAACGTTATTCCATAACAATTAATTAAGAGGATATCAACTTATACGACAATCCTTAAAATGTTTAGCAAATAAGTGAAATTATAATTGTAAAATAAGGACATTTTGTGTACTATATTTTCAAAAAAAATCCTCTGATACACAAGGTTAAGATCAGACTATGGACAGGATTTATTCTGGATGACATCTAGATTTGGAAATAAGCAAAATATACTTTTCACAACTAAATAAATTGTGTTTGATAATAGATTGATTTATTTGTTACATGGTCATCGATAAATATGTATATATAATTGATGTTGGTAAATTTGTTTATAACCTAGTATTTTTTTTCACTGGTATTATAGCAGGTATCAAACGTTTAGCAAAGATATTGCGATGACCTAAAGATAAATTAAGACAATAATTTGGGTTGAAAGGCGAAAACTTGTATAGCGTAATATTTGCATTGGCAGACATAAATCAATATTATCTTTGTCCTACTTATAATGAAAATAAATATAATATACGATATAATATTTAAAGTTCATAAATACATCTAGTTATTCATGTGATAATTATTCTAACACCCAACAAAACCTGCAACTTTGAATGTGTTGATGTTATAGCTACAAGATCTTAATCTTTATTTACAAAAATAATAATAATAATTAAACTATGAAAATATAATATTAGTTGGTCTTATTCATAATAATTATCACATATAGGAAAATTAAGCAACTAATAAAAATATATAGAGTTAAGAAGCGAAAAAAGTATACAAAATATTTTCAAAATATTTTATGGACCCACAACGCGTCCTTATTTATCACCTAATGTTGAAATAAACCTATATTCTGTAGGAACAAAAATATATCATGTTTGTAATATTGATATTTTGTACAAAAATTAATTACGGATGCGATATAAAATATTCTACTGCTACAACCATAATATCTAGATATGTCAGGACTTTTTTAGCATTCCATTCAATAGGGAATATGCATAAAATATAAAAATAGCTTAAAATATAATAATATGATACTAGACTGAAAAATAAAGGAAATGGCGAAAAAAAATTCAATATCTGTTGATAAATGAGCAAGATATGAGCGGTCAAAGTTTGTAATCTATCTCTTTCAGAAAGAGTCTTTCTAGCAAAACGAAATTTAGTATGAACTTTCTATGAAGGTCGTGTTATGTGACGTCACGATACACGTCCGATCTCTCTGTCTAATAGACTACTTTAAACGTTCATATCTTCGTTATTTTTAATGATATCAAAAAACTGATTTACCATACGATTTACCAAACAAGATAGATCTATATAAAAAAATAAAAAAAATACGTGCATATTCCCTATTGCTCACTAATGGAATAAAGATATCAAGGTACACAGAAATCCTTCGGAATATTTAATATTTTAATGTATAGGTCGATAGTAAATACTTGGCGCCTACAACATGTACACATGTAACGTTGTGTGTCGTCTGTGAATATAAACGTTATGTGACGTGTTACGTCATGACTATGCATAGACAGCACACAACGTAACATGTGTACATGTTGTAGGCGCCAAGTATTTACTATCGACCTATATCATAGGAAGAAAGGGGTGGAAGACCAGTTTACTTCATCAGCACACAGCTAAAATATAATATTACGAAATACTTTAGATACAGAAGATTTTTCTACGACTCGAATTAAACTGGAAACAAAATAACGACACTTTAAAGAATGATAAAAAAGTCCAACTAGAAATTAAACTATAATATTATAGTTTGGGAATAATATTAATAATATTACTTGTAACAAGTGTAAAGCAATTCCACAGCAACTATACCGTAATGAATTATTAAGTTTTTGCAACTGACAAGGGCGGGTAAACTTTATTCGTAGCAATATGCAACAGGCGCGTCCAAGTTGCGCCGCACACGTACTTTACGTGCACGTACATGTCGCTATAAATAAAGTTCAGTACCCCAAGCAGGAACATTTTGCGGTATCGTTACGTGTACGTAAACGAGAATTATGAGGAATATTGTATGAAAATTTTAGTCACTTTTACGTCCGCTAGAGGCGCTTTCATGGTTTTCATACAATATTTCTCGCTTACGTACACGTAACGATACCGCAAAATGTTCCTGCTTGGGGTACAGGTGTCCCAACAAAATCATAAGAACTATACTAAGCTACGTTCTTAATAAATACATATGTTACACACCTAATAATGTCCTGTGGTGTTTATTCCGTACCTTCCCTTCCACCCAAAGTTTTGTACTTTAAACTGTCAAAAGAAGTAACCTAACCAATAAATTATTTAGTATATTTTGTTCTAAATTATGACAATATTCAGATTAACCTGCCTTTTTAACTCATGGCAAGTTTTACTATATATTTACATAGTGATTTTATTTCCATTACAGAGCAGTGCGGGTTGAGAAACTTACTTTAAAAAAAAATGTGACAGCATTTTTGCATAGCATAGTTATTTTATATAAAAACATCTGTTAGTGTCTGCAATAAACTTGTCTACGTATCGCCTAAAATTAACGTTAATTTCTTAATGAATAAGTCTCACCCGCACTGTCTCCACTCTTAGTTACAATTCATATATTCATCTGTCAATCAAATAAAAAAAACTGGTCAGTACGAGCAATCTGTTTTAGAAGTAAATTACAAGGGTTAATTAGATAAACAAAAATTAACAACTAGCAGCTGAAAGAATTTTTGAATACTGTTATTTTCTTACTGCACAATCTTCGCGAGACATCTGTTCTTATATTCCTTGAAACATTGTGGATGGAATGCACTACGCGAGACGCGGTCGCTTCGCCTCGCGCTCCTCGGCCGTGCCCGCACTAGTGCTGCCTCCGCCCTCCTCCTCCTCGTCTGAGTCTCCGTCGTAATCCACGAGACCCTGTTACAGTATACACGATTATTGTACGATCAAACAGTGCTATAAACAAATCTATTTTAATGAAATAAGTATTTCTACAAATTATGTATATGTATCACATGCCTTATTCAACATGTTTTGTTTTAATTTATAAATTATTTACCATACATGAATGAGATATTAAAAAAACTTTATCTTGTTTAAGATATTAAGATAAACAATAATAAAATTACACAATTTATTCTTACATAGAACCAACAAGTTATATCCAAAAACTCAAATTGTCCAAGTCTTACTCACAATATGGAAATCACATCACAGTCACAAAACCCAAAGCATGCCAAAATCACATAACATTGTAATATTATTTTTTTTTTCATATATAAGCCCCTTTACTAATAAACGCTGTATAAGCTTTGAATAGTTATACAGTGTTTTGTTCACGTCGCACAAGTGACATTTTTAATTCGATAGAAGAAGACAAAAACACTGTGTAACTATTCAAAGCTTATACAGCGTTTATTAGTAAGGGGGTTTGTCTCCAAAATCAATTACGGATACTTCAGGCACATGATCCACTGATTATGTAAAGACGTTTAGGCAGAAAAATAATTGTCATACTCAAACTAAAAAAAAATCATCTCATGTATGGGTGACTCTGCAAAATGCAAACTTGCCCATATAAAGAAAAATTTTTTCTAGTATGACAATTATTTTTGTTTAAACGTCTTTACATAAGCAGTAGATCATTATGCCCAAAGTATCCGTAATTGATTTTACCAAACCTTAATAATATGAAAGTTGATGTTAACATTAAGCCATGCCTAAAATGTATAATTTGATACTATAGATTTACTATGAGAATCTCTATGTTGACTCAGCATAAATTGAGATAGATAAATGAAAATAATAATTTCTCTAAAACAATATTGATTTGGTATTTTCGAATCAAAAAAATTTTGCTAGATGTTGAAAACAAAAAGCATGATATTAACAGACAGAAGCTTGTCCCTTTCTTGAGTAATAATTTTAAACCAACATTATCACGAAATATAATTGAATAGTATGAATAATAAAAGCATGCATAATAATATAACATAGTATATCTTTTACGTCCCATTGAAGCATATAGAAGAGGAGTGAGGGAACTAAATTTACCTTATTGAGTAATGTGGGCGTGGATACCTGAACGTCGGTGTGCGTCGGTTTGCTGGTGGTGGTGGTGGTGAGCAACACTCTGCTCGGTCCATTCACACTCTCTGTACTCAAGCACACTTTCTTCTCAACGATTTTACCTAAAACACGATGGTATATTTATAGTATAGACTAGATGTTGCCCGCGACTTCGTGCGCGAAAAAAGATATACCGCGAAAAACGTACATTTTGCCGCAATAAAAAGTAGACTATGTCCTTTCCCGTGGTCTATTCTATATTTGTGCCAAACATCAAAATCGGACCAGTCGTTGCGGAGCTTATTCAATGCAAACAAACAAATATTTCCTCTTTATTATATTAAGTATAGAAGTATAGATTAAATTACAATTAAGAAGTATCCTATGCACGAAATATTAATGTATCAATTGCCCGTTTTTAAATTTCTGACACCCTTATGTACAATGCTGAAGCTTGGCTCTGACAGATCTAACTACACTGATATACTATGGTAAACAGAGCCTTAGCGTTAGTTAAGCAGTCAGGATTGTAATCATAAGAGCTTCGTGGCCTAGTGGGTAGACCTTTTGATTTGCACTCGAGAGAGTGCAGGTTAGAATCCCAGATTGTGGTTTTTCAGATCTGAAGTACATTAACGGTGAAGGAAAACATCGAAAGGAAACCCGCACATGGTTGGTCCCAGACGTATTGACCAGTCATTCCTGTGGACCAGGCTGACTATGTTGAGAGAATGCCGTATGTGCTTGGGAAACCATACATTTAAAAACCGACTGTCCCAGGCACTACAGTATTTCAAGAGTCGTTACTTTGCTCGGAGGATACTGTATAAATCGTCCAATAAGGATGAAAAGACCTGAGTTTTTATTTTTTTTCATATTGTTTTGGCACCACATCTCCTATGTCGGTGGGGCCTAAGCTTCCAAGTTTTCTCACCAATGGCGTCTAGCGCGTGGTGCGCGTGCGGCTGCGGCGTGTCGAGAGGCGCCTCATCCTCCAGTTCGTCGTCGTCGTTGAACCACATCTCCTCCTCGTCGTCCGGCTGACGAGCCTCGCGCCTGTACCGCGCGCGCAGCAGCGACGGCACTACCGCCTCCGCCACGCCCACACTGCCACTCACTGGAAATGTTAAGTTATATTCATGAATGGAAAACATTGTCATTATCCCCTTTTCTCATTGGAATTTGGATACACTGATTGCTCAAATATTTAACGCGAAATTGTTATAACTTACAATGTGGGTATCTGCTAAAAAGCATATTTTGAAACGGCATGTATTTAAACTTGCAACAAAACAATTAAATTTTGGATGTGAAAATACCGAATATTAAATACTAAATTACCAAGTTGGCGAAAGAATGTAAGGAACAAAAAATTACAAATCTGGTAACTAATACCACTGAACATTCCAAACTGGCAGACAGATATTATTTTAGTGAACAAATAACCATCTTGGTGACAATTTGTGAGTACAAATTTAATTTAAGAATAGGCACATATATTTTCCCTGATGTAGGTAACTCAAAAAACATACAAGCAGCAAAACGAGCGCAAATAAAAAAAACATTTAGGAGCGTACAAAATTCCCATTTTTTTCGGTCTTAGGGGATGTAGATATTGTATAGATTCATTTTTAAATTAAAAAATGGCGGATATTTATTTTTCGTAAAATTGATATAATATTATATTATATATACGAAAATTACATTCATTTTCAAATTCCAATATGGCGGACATACTTAATTTTATAATTATTATTTTTAAATAAAAAATTAAACCGACTTCCAAAGTAAAAATACACAAAAAAGTATGAAATAAAACTTATTTTCTAAATAAGTCCCCTTTTAAATTCGGCTAAAATTTTAACTATTTCTCTTCTCAATTTTCTTAATTTTGGAGTTGATACCAGCCCAAACAATATCCTACAATATTTTATAGAACTCACGTTCAAATTTGCTGGTACCGACTTCAAAATTAAGAAGCACGAGACTTCTTGCGCACAAAAGGAAATCACGCGGGAACCGTACATTTTGCCGCAATAAAAAGTAGCCTATGTCATTCCCCATCAGCTACTCTATATCTGTGCCAAATTTCATCAAAATCGGTCTAGTAGTTTTGGAGCCTATTCAATGCAAACGAACATAAAACAAACAAACTTTCCCTCTTTATAATATTATTACCTACAAGCGCGCTTCACCCGCGTGAAATTGGTTTTTAATCAATATCTTTATAATAATTTAAAACTTTCATCCCCTATTTTACCCTCCTAGGCGCTGAATTATAGAAAAAGCTGAATTACGTAACTCATAATATGTTTCCATACTCAATTCATATTATGAATAATAAAATGACTTACCTCTTTCTCTCTCTTTCAGTTTATCTTGATGCTGATCATACCTAGTTTTTAAAGCTTTAAATGTCTGCACATATTCTACATCTTCTAAAATCTTCCCATAGTTTTCCACAACATGGGAACATAGTGATTTAATATCCTCCAATTTGATAAATTCAAACAGTTCTAATATTGCAGAATCCAGTAAATTATACCTAAAAATACAGATTATGATTAGAATAAAAAAAAAATATTTAGAATATTAACAGTTGATACAAGACTTCAAAAATGTCTGTGGGCCCTTATTTAGCCTCCAGAGAAGGAGGCTAATTAAGGTTTATACTGCAAGCAAATTGTTGGTATACATAATATGCTAAATTAAAAAGATACTATTTACTAACCTTCCATTGTTCCTGAGAAAAGCGTCAATTACTGGTGCAAACAAATTTCCTTTGATTATATATCTGTTATAGTACTCGTCTTTCAGTGCTATGATTTTCCTCATGAACCTGAGTGCCCCAAGTACCAAGAAAGTGTGTCTAGATCTCATCAATACGAGTATACGGCGTAGGAGATCCTGGAAAGCGAACGAAAGGATTAGGTGTAAGAAAAATGGTTGGCAGTTAGAAAGGAACCACTTCTAAAGGGTTTATTTCATTCATTCTCAGAAGCTTCCAAGGCAGTGTTAGGTTGATTTGCTATCTTAGGGTAGGTAAGTTAGATATTGAATGAAAATTTATTGCCTTATTTATAAAATTTATATAAAAACATAAACACGTACCTTATTTAATATACATGTCTTTATGTGGTATGTGTGATGTTCAACACAAAATGACAACAGCTCCAGTACAAGACCTAGTAGATGGACTGTGTGATAATCCTCTTTCACTGGTTTATCTCCTGTGGTATTCTCTAGTAATGGTGCTGTAACCATAAGTATTAGAAATTAAATGAATTTGTGTTATACGAAAAGTATGATAAATAATTACAGTACACAGAATTTAATCATATTATGTCACTAAAATACAAGAAAAAAAATCAAGCACAAGACGTGTATAATTTGATTACTGTCTTTAAATTTGTAAATAACAAAAATACACAACATACCTATTAATGTTTGTATACTATGTTTGTAAAAAAAGTTGAGAAAATCTGCTTTTTCACTTTTGTTAACCGAAGCTAGCATACTTTCCGGATCAAGTAGGATACGCAGGACACCCATAAGGTGCACTGCTCCACCCAATTCAGGGTCTTGATCCCTGAGCATTTGTTCTATCACTATATTTAATAGCATCTGCTCCTTGAAAGAAATAAGAAGTTATTTAATACATGGTTTTTTAGTTATATATATAACCCAAGAACTTTATTATTGTCAAATCTGGTGTAGATCATACTACGTGAGCACTTTTTCCCCTCCTCCCCCCCTCCTTAGTGACCATCCGTAGTATATCTCCCTCCCCTTTAAACATAGTAGCAATGGCCATCTAAATTCTAAAGAAAGAATGCATAGCATGTGCTCACCTCTTCAGTACTGTTTGCTTGCTGCAATGTATAGTCCCTCACAACAGAGGGGGAAAACTCAACTATATATGTCAGTATATCAATAGATGCAGTCTTGGTCTTCTGATCGTCTATACTTAATGTAATTTCAAGAGCAGGCAGAACTCCCAATGAGACCAAAGTCTTATAAAATGCATCCTTGTCTTGTGGTTGTAGATTTTGTGAAAAATTACAAAACTCTTTCAAAAATAAAACAAGATCTCGTCTCTTCACATCGGGAGTTTTATCATCCATCAATAACTTAAATAAGTCTGTAAGAAATTTGTCATCCTCCTCTATAAGTTTCACTATTTCTACTTTATTGAAAAATATAAAACTTGTCAGTGTGCTTAATAAATTATCCTCAAAAACTGTTGGAGTAGGTAAAACAATATCTTGGATATACTGCACTCTGTAGGTTTGGTGAATTTTTGCTAGCAAATCCTTATTTTTAATTGGTATGGCCTCACGAAATTTAGCTAATTCTTTTAGGTACTCCCGGTGCTTTTTGGGTTGCGGTAGACTTGGATCATATTCTAGGCACCCAACAACATCAAATATTGTATCATCTGCAAACATTGTTTCAAATAATGCAGTTTTATTCAAAATGAATATACTTTTAAATATCTCATAGAGATGGTGTAATCCTTCAATGTTCTCAATATCTTCACACATGTGAAAGATATTAAGCAGTTTTTTTATGTAGTGCTGACTCTCTAAAGCTGCAGCGAGTTTGTCCTTCCTTGCCGGTGAGACCAAACAACTATTCACTATTTCACTTATATCTTCCAACCGACCCATTTCACATGCAGGAAGCTCCACTGGTTGTACACTATCGGACATTTCATCAAAGCGTTCATCTTCAGACTCCTCTACTATATCTTGAGTTATTTCAACAGATGGGTCTTTTCCCTGTACCTATAGACAATTTTAAATACATTATTCCTGTGATCTCAACTGTGTAAATACAATAAAATATTTTATTATGGTTTTCAAAGCTAATAAGAAGTAGGTTTTATTGCAGTTCATGTTAAATTCAAGTGGAAATAATTAAATCTTGTTTTAAAAAATTATGTAACAAATTATTTTGAAAACAATTCTAGGTAATTTATTGTAGCAGTTTAGTCATAATCAACATACAAAATGTAAAAATTACTGCTCGTAATATCAAAGAGAGGTTATATGAAAATGTTATTGTGTACACACCTGACAAATTTTCTCCCAAATTTCATCGCAGCCAGCTTTTTCTTGAAAACTCAATGCTAAATCAAAATTATCACCTTCTGACCATACTATTAAAGTATCTTGCTGCTTCTGATAAGCTGTATCAGGTTGTATTTTACTCTCGAGAAGGAGTGTTCCATCAGATTCTGCTCTCACTAACAGTGATGTACCCTTAAGTCTTTCAACATAGCATGAGGATACATGACCAGTCCCTCTGTCGTCCCACTGTCTATCAGCATTCAGAGCGTAAAGCTTTACTCTTCGTCTAGTGTCTGTCATTATAGTCAGTGCAAGTGTCTCTATATATATTCAAGAATCGAATCAATTATACTGGCGCTAATATATTGCACCTGTTTAGGTTATTATTTTACTCCCATTGGTATTATCATATACTTCTGAAATAACCAATAATCAAACATTTTAATTATCAAACCAAAGTATAACCCATCACCATGACTATATTATAATTATGATTACTACATTTACATTCTCACAATCTTGATTACATACAGAGAAATACTTCTTATTCGTTCAATATACGTTAAAGTAATATAATTTTTTATCAGCTCACTAACTTACGAATTTAATGACATTTATTTATAAACTATCGCGAAAATCTTCCGAAATCACAAACAAAACAATACAATCTGTAAGCCATTCACTACATTTAATTTATACTACAAAGCACAATTACGTTATATACATTCATGTATTTTATGTGAAACTGATTCAAAAACACAATATTTACCGGATTACACTCAGAAAAATCGTCAAATTGACGTACCTTCACAGTAATAAAACATCAAATATCGCCATATTGGATTCACAACAACGCTTCGAATATTAGGGGTTCTCAAATTAAAATCACATTGGCGGCAAATTTAAGATTTCAAAAACTCCATGGTAGGTGTTGCAGGTTCTACGCCGATCCAACTATATTGGATACTCAAAGCTTTGAGTATATAATAGTAATAAAAGCACGGGCAAACGATTGCATCAGGCTGTTTGGTAACAGCCTGATCCAATGGAATAAACAACACGACTAACGACTGACGAGAGATCAGGCACAGGTCCAACTTATAAAGGAATTTTACATGCCCATCCGACGCATGGATCATCTTTCTTCTCAGACAATCAGGTGATCAGCCTGCATTGTCCTAACTAAACTTGAAAACAACGTTTTTTTGTTGTTCCAATGCGGGAATCGAACCCACGACCACCGAGTCGAGATCTAAGCTCTAACCACTAGACCATGGAGGCTGCCTACCTGACCAAAAACCTGCTGGTCAAAAAAGCGCATAATTTCTTTCGGCGAAATCGACTACGTAACAAAAATGTAAGCCAGCGCTCCTGTGAGTGAGCGTAGTATTTTATTGTGTTCTTCAATGTCATAATAATTATCTTTACTGTTGTATTATAAAGCTGAATTTATTAGGCAAAAATTTTAAATGATGGATCGATTGACACTATTGACACTAATGGTAATGACGGCTATTAGTACTGGTGCTGGATTTGCTGGAAGCGCCGCCGCGCCGTGAGTATGGCCCTTTTTTATACATGGGAAATAAAAAAAAAACTTTAATTTTTTGCTACTCTATGCCAAACTGTTTTACGAAAGACATAAATTAACTTAATATTTAATATTTAAAAGGAAAAATTCTACGAAAGACTAGGCGGTATGGTTGAAAGACTATAGCCTGCCCCATGGGCGAAAAGAAAAAAAAAATCTATGCCAAATTTTTATCTGTGGCAAATGTCAGTCAGTCTGCCATTTGCTTATTTCTGTCAATCGTTTGATGTTATTAAAAGTTTTGTGTAGCAAATTCTGATTTAAATTAATATTTCTAATTATATTGTTGTGTTTTCCAAAATATTTTGTTCTTAATTTCGGTTTCAAAGGATATACCAAAAATGCAACCAACAAATTCAGAAATTTCATGTAATATTTCAAAATCTTTTAAATATTGTTGCTTGTTTTTGTTTGTAGATATCTATTTGTAAAATGATTGTTTTTTATAAACAAATAAAACTTACACTTTATTTGCTATAATTAAACACGCAGTGATCATTTTAATACAAAAAATACTGTTATTAAAATACTTTGTTTGACATCTGTCAATGTATTTTTCTGCGTTTTATATACAGTTTTATCATAAATCCTGATTAAATTAAATAAATTCCTGCTTCAAATATATTTAGAATTATGTCCCAAAGCTTTCTAGTAGTATTTACGTTTTGTTTCAGTATGAATCAATGGGACCAATTGAATGTTGTTAATATTCATTGTAACAATTGCTTGTAAGTTGTAAAATGAACACATTATGTCTTATTTGAGTTCTTCAGAAAATGTGGGGTAAGTGCATTGTGATCTAAAAAGTAATAATTTTAAATGTTTGTCTCTGTTATGAAATTTTAATAAAATACATGTTACAGTTTTAGCGGTATTACCCAAAATATATCCGAGACTAGTTGTGCCACACAGTACAAGATGGCAGTGGATAGTGTTCCTGGAGTATGTAAAAGTGACATGAATATATTCATCCATGATAGCTCAGGAGATGAACAAACATATTTGCCTCACTTCAGTGATAATTTCTTTCACACTAAATTTAAAATTGACTCCAATGATTTGTATACCTTCAATGATTCTGACATAGTGGCTGGTGAAATTACCGTGAGTCATACGGAAGAGAACTTTGTTTTCCCAGACAACGTAGATGTTAAAACAAAATATTTAGAAAGTCCAAATAAGGAAATCGATTTGCTGCATTGTATAACTAATGGTGATGTTAAAGATGACAAAGATAACCTGAAGAATGGGCACTACTCACCTTTGCAATCAAATCAGTCTTCAATTATTGAAACAAAAAAATCTAATATCAAGGTCCAAAAAACTAAGGGAAAAAATGTCAATGCAGATTCAGTAAAATCAAAGGTCCCTGATGTTTCTGGCAGCAGCCTCCACAGTCCAAAGAGTCAAACCTCACTGTCCCATACTAATAAAGTTGGCATAAACAATGGTTTAGTAAATAATGACCCAAGTGCTTCAAAATTGACTCCCCAAACTTTCTTGGATGTGTTTAAGCGAGAACAAGGTGTATCTGAATTGACTTCCCCTAATGTTGAAATTAAAACTGAACTGCATGCTATAGCACCTGCAAAGTCTGGAGGCAAAAAGCATTCAGGTACTTTTTTTTTTAATTAAATTCTATTTAGTAAGATTAACAAAGATAATAATAATCATTATATAAACAAAAATTTGAAATATAGTTTAACGAGAATTGTCCGTACGGATTAGAGTGAAATCTGGCACAATCAAAGTTTATGCTGAGGAAGGTGTGTGAAAAGCTTATATTTCTATAAATCATGTTCAGAAATACATGAAATTAATGAAAATATCAGCAACACACACTACCTCACTCGTACTAGTATTTTTTTGTATAAATTACAGTAG
The DNA here is from genome assembly GCA_905404095.1 of Glaucopsyche alexis. Lineage (NCBI taxonomy): Eukaryota > Metazoa > Arthropoda > Insecta > Lepidoptera > Lycaenidae > Glaucopsyche > Glaucopsyche alexis. The sequence goes on from FR990045.1 coordinate 22,284,772, forward strand.
GTTTGACACAATTGTCAATGAGTGTCAATTATCTCTCACATTCCATAAACAACTTTTACATATTTAAAAGGCAAAAGAAACAAAAAAAAATATGAAACTTTAAAATTAAAACACGAACATAAAATTGTGGTCGAATTTCAGCCACAGGGCAACCGATATAATTCTTTAAATATAATATGAAATATTGAAACATCTGTGATGAATGTTTTGTTTTATATGTACAGTAAAATCATCATCACAATCTAAACCAAAACGTGGTAGAGGGCCGACTGTGCATGAGGCCTTGCAGCGGATACCATCACAGCGTCGAGTGCTGGCTGTACCCAATCATATATGGCATGCACCTGGTGAAGATTTATTCAACTGTGGGCCTCTTGATGACAAAAAACCCAATGCATTTAGACAATTGGAAAGTAGCAGCAGTGATGATGATATTATGCCAGAATTTGGTAAGACATTTTTGTTATAATTAAAAAAAAATGATTACTATCTTTTTGGTTATATTTTGTAGACTTCTTTGAAAATGCCTTTCAAAGAAGTGTAGGTATGAATTATAATTGAAATATAAAATCTTGTATATCCTTTTAGTAATATTCAATTATATTTGTAGAATCAGGTTTCGGTGCAATGTGTGTTGAGGAGAGTGCAGCGGAGTCCCGTGGTGCTAGGTTAGAGCTGCGTAGAGCTGCTATGAGGAGGCACGTGGCGCGAATAGCAACCTCACTCAACTTGACCAAGGGCCACAAAGTACAGCACACCCTTGCCACTCTAATCAAGGTTAAAATTTGTTTACGTAACTTTTTAACAACTTTGCATAAATAGAAAGTAAGAGAAAGAATATTGTTCATAAAGTGCATAAACTGAACTAATGGCTGTGTTTGGCGTAAACGGCTTACGAGCGCATCCGAGCGCTTTTTTCCGCCAAACACAGCCAATGATCCACCACTTGACAGTGCCATGTGTCAAGTGGCGACTATGGCGCCCTCTTGGGCGCACCGCCGATCGCCGCCGCCGCGCTGCTCGCTGCTGTGTTCAAGGCAGCGGTCTATTATTTTTATTATTATTCACATAAAGTCATTGTAAGATAAAATCATTATAGATAACAGCCTTAAAGTCACCTTTGTAATTAAACTGAATAATATTTTGAATATAACACATAAGCTGGCCGATTCTGTATCGTACATTTTGTGAGTTAATCAGGTTCCCTATTTTTTCGCATAAAATCATAGGTCATAATTTTACTTGGCATAATTTCATTTGACCTAATAGTAGTTTCGCATAATATTCATATTTTGTCATAACTTTCTTAGCATAATTTTTTTTCGCATAATTACTGTAAGCATAATAATTGTTAGGCATACTTATTGTAAGGCATATAATTTTTTTACGCATAATATTCATTAAGAATAATATTTTTATGCATAATATTAAAAATCATAAATATATTTACGCATAATGATATTTAAGCATACTATTATATTTACATCTTTGTAGCATTTTTTTTTCACATACTAATGAATGATAAATTCTACTGGGTGTGCGAGTTAAAACGAAATAACAATTATAATTGTAATTTTCGACTATTTACGAAATTAAACTCGGACAAAAAACACGAACTGATATCTAAGAACATGCCGAGCTAATTATTTTAAACATGTTAGCGGCTTACGGGTGGCCCAAGGGCCACCCCGCCGCAACTTAACCTACTGTTACACATGTTACACTAGGTATATGAGTGTAATACATGCTTTTAATGTTTTATAAATATGCGTTTAATTACCTTAACCATGTTTTCATTATGTCGTTCCGTTTTATGCATATTTGTGCCTTGTGACAGAATGCCTTGAATTTATTATGACAAATAAATATGCCTAAAGAGTTTATGCCGAAAATTTATGCCGAAGTATTATTATGACAAGAAAAATTATGCCTTACGAGTTATGCCTCATTAAATTAGGATAAACAATATTAGTCTAAATGATATTTATGCCTACTGATGTAGTATGCCAAGAAACCATTATGCCAAAGTATTATTATACGTAGTAAAATTATGCCAAGTGAGGTATGCCAAATGAAGTTATGACAAATAAAATGAGATGCGAAAGAGGAGGATCCCAGTTAATCACTGAGTTAGTAACGAAACGGAGGAGCGAGTAACGGAAAGTCTCACTTTTGTATTCACTATAATACAAAAGTGAGACTTTCCGTTACTCACTCCTACGTTTCGTTACTAACTCAGTGATTAACTCACAAAATGTACGATACAGAATCCGCCAGCATATGAGGTTTATGAATATTTAGATAAAGCCAACTAAATTAGCAGTTTTGTATTTTTAATATTTGATTTCCTGATGTATATTCTAGTAAATTTTTTAAATAAACATTCTTTACTAATAAAAAATTAAATCAAATTTCAGAAACAAATAACCAGTAATAATGCATCTGGTCGTCTCTCAATAACAACCACAAACCATTTACTGGCCATGAGAGGAATGACATCATTACTGAGTGCAAAGGAGAGAAGAAAGCTAAGGTAAAATAAAATAAAGGAAAAAATTTCAAATTATTGCACACTTCCTTCCTGTTGCTGCAAGTTGTAACATAAAATATGCCAAAATCCATAGCATTAAAATTTAATAAAAAAATTATAAAGGACCTTGCAAAAAATCGTTCCCAACCCTATCTGTTCAAACCTATCTCAGTTTATAGCTCTTGCTCTGCTGATAATTATTAGCCGGGTCCACACCAAACGATCTAGCTTGGATCGGCATTCCGCGATCCGCGATCCATCCTGGATCGTGAATCGTGGATCGTGTTAGACTGATCCAGTTTTAGAAACTTGCGATCCTAAAAATACGCTCCAAGCGATCCCAAGGCGATCCGTGATGCAGTATAACTGACAGTCTAACTGATTAGGAGATTCGTACGTCAGTTTGCAATATCTCTTCTGCATTTTCAAACAATCTATATCTTACAAAGCGATATCAGACGGCGACTTTGCGATATGTCCATGGTGTGGTGAGCTGATCGCGCGATCCACCCACAACAGTCCACACCGCGCGCGCCACGCATCTGAGGCTTCTTTGATGCTGGCAAAAAAACCGACAACGAACGGATCGGGCGCGGCGCGCTTTAATAGCCGGGTCCACACCAAACGATCCAGCTTGGATCGGCGATCCCGCGATCCGCGAGCCAGGATCACGGAGCGTGGATCGTGGATCGTGTTAGACTGATCCGGTTTTAGAAACTTGCGATCCTAAAAATACGCTCCAAGCGATCCTAAGGCGATCCGTGATTCAGTATGGCGACATCCACCTCGGGAGTAGGGTTTTGACAGAAAATGGAATTTTATTTTTTATTGTTTTATTTTTCAAGAGAAAGCTTTATATGTATAACTAGCGACCCGCCCCGGCTTCGCACGGGTACAATACTGATACTAATACTACAGAATGTCGCCCACTTCGCAACGGGCCGTGCAGCAGAAATCGTAATATTTTAATTTCGCCATAACTTCAAAACCAAACGTCCAATTTTAATCATTCAAAGACCAAATATTATCTACATAAGCTGTACTTAGTGATGAAATAATTTATTTTGATAAGGATTAATAGCATGAGTAAAATAAACGCGTTTAAATGTAGTCCAAAAAAAAAATCAAGATTTCTAAATAAAAAAATGGTTGTTGTGCCTCACTCGACATAGATAGGTATAGTGTGTCGCGGACTTTTTTGTAGATATTTATAAGATCTACAATTAATTAGAACATTATATGGTTCTATCTTTTATAGTTTAGGCAGCGTACGCAAAATAAGTAACTTTTCTGGTTGATTTTTTACACCTTGTGTCCGAAAAACCTAAATATCTTACGGAACCCTATTTTTTTCCAAAATAAAATTTAGCCTATGTTACTCGTGGATAATGTAGCTTTCGAATGGTGAAAGAATTTTTGAAATCGGTCCAGTACTTTTTGAGCCTATTCATTACAAACAAACAAACAAACAAACAAACAAACAAACAAACAAACATACAAACAAAGTTTTCCTCTTTATAATATTAGTGTAGATACATTGCACCCTGTGGGTCGCGGTTGCGAAGCTGGAGTGGTTCGCTAATATAAAACAATAAAAAATAAAAAATTCCAATTTCTGTCGAAACTTCACTCCTAAAGTGGATGTCGCCAAACTAAATAATTATTATCTGTGTGGCATAAGCTTAGATTATATACTACAGGATCAGGCACGCGGGGAAATTTTCAAACAAAACTTTCTGCCAATTTTGGTGCGGGGAGGGTAACTCCCACAATGAAAACAAAATCACACATTCACAAAAATATTGTAATCGTTACAAACTCACACATTTATAAAACTGCAACACTAGCTTATTTATTTCACACAAATAAGACTCGCGCTAATATAACAGTGTAGCGTACGCACTAATACACTGGCATGCTAAGTGATGTTACCAATACAAATTATATCGATATATTGTCGATATGAATTTGTATTGGTCACATCTTCGTTATTTGAAAATAATGTATTTTGTTGAAATAAAACCATTCCGAATAATTCCGATATACATATTATATTATATTACACGTAAAAGTTATGGCAGCAATAGAAAACTTCACATACATAAGTAGTAAATGCAGTCTATTCACGTTAAGTTTGCAGTGAGTCGTCAGTACAATTTACAAATGTTAAACTGGCTTACATTTATTGTCAAACGTGAACACGAGCTAAGCGTCATTGCTTTCTAGACATTTGCACTGATTACTCATTGCAAACTTAACGCGTACCTATAGGCTGTATTTACCACTTATCTATGTGAAGCTTTTTAAAACCGCCATAGCTTCTACGTATACTATAGACTGCACATACGCACATACATACGCTAATACTCACATACGTAGATATTATTATGAACACTAAACATACAACTCTCCTTTTTTGCAAACATCAAAGCAAAAAATAACCTAACCTAATCAAGAATATATCAGGACACGTCTAAGGAGGGTTCCGTAACTATAAACGTACACAATCGATCTAGATAAATCTTATGTTTGGGAAAATGCGTGTTCGTGTTTTAATGCGTTTTTCTTTCCACGCAGAATATGGTCGCTAATTTCGTCCTGCCGGCCGCTGTTCGTTTGGTCCAGCGGGTTAAGACGCCAAAGGCAAGAACCGAGTGTTACGGGTTCGAAACCTGCTCGGTGCCTTACTTTTGTTTTTTTTTATAATATGTTCAAGTTTATATATTTATAAGTATTTTTTTATTTTTTATTGTTTTTAGACAAGTTTAAAAAAATGTAGTTAATGTTTGAGATCAAACACCTGATCTACACAGAAATCGATTGTAAATAATAATAATTGTCAGTTCACATTTTACTTTTTAAGTTTATGTAGATTATCACCTCAACACCACCATATTACAATAAACAGTCACCCAGGTACTAAAATTATAAATCCGAGATCTATACACAATCTATGATCTAGCTACCTATTACTAATCTGTGATTTATGAATGTACCAAATTTCATCCATTTATATTCATACTTAGGCTAACGGTAGAAGCGCGGACAGACAGACAGACGGACGGACAGAGCGAAACTATAAGCGTTCCTCAAGTATTACGGAACCCTAAAAATGAACTGCGCTTCAAACAAGGAATACTTGTGTCCCTCTGGCTGGGAACATCTTGATTTTATAACGATACCCTAGTCCATATTTCAAACATCCAAATAACCTGTTCAGCCTTTCAAGTTGCGGTGGGGTAAATAATAAACATCACGTACATACATGCACACTTTATACTCCTTGCTTGATCTGTCGTATAAAGTGTAAAAGCAATCCAATATTTTTACATCACAAAATATAACATTAGTATACCAAGAAAAAAAATTATTTTTATCGACATTGTTATTCTAGTGATTGTCACGTCACTCAAAAAGTAATAAAAAAGTTCCGCCATGTTTCGAGAATTAAGTGCCATAGTAAAATTCGAATCTATTACATAGGAAATAAAGACTAAAATTCTATATCTAACAACAACGAGTGCGTGCCTCGCGGGGTGTACGCCACAATCGAATATTCTACGATTATCTGTCTCGTGTACACCGCTATTCGATACATCGTCGATTTTACGAAATTACATTTAAATAGAAATATACAATAATTAAATAAAAAAATACTCATAAATGAAAGGTTATTCCATCTTTTTTAAGATTCGACGTGTTGGACTTGTTTTTACAGGACATAAGAGCACAAATCGGCATTTTTAGCGGAGCATTTCGGACGTCCTTTCGATGCTATACCGATGCACATAATGATTAAAATCGATTACGCAAATAGTTTTTATGAACGCATTAGATTCAAAAATCTTATACCTCGGCAGAGGGGAAAGCTCATGTAAGGCGTATCCCGTAGTATAAGATCTAAGGGCATAAGCTATTATATATTTTTATTTTATTTTAATTGGAAAACTTACAGCATATAAGGGGCCCCATACATGATCCGGTCTGCCTTCAGTTCGGCCTGAACGGATGCAAAATCGTATCGTCTGTGTGCGATTTCGAGATCGCGTCAGTCGGCCGTACGGACTGAAGCGATTCGTTCCAGTGTTGCCAGCTCTGTTTTTGTGAAACTACTAAACTCGTATTGAATTCTAGTAAAAAGTACTAAATAACTACTAAAGAACTAACTTAGGAATTCCTGAAGCCCCCCAAAAACCATTGCATTTTAGGTTTTGTTATATTAAATTTTTTTCATTCATTGAATTTTACTATAAGTTTTACCATTAAATTATAATATACTAGCAAATATTACGTATATAGTAATTAAACGGGTAGTTTTAAGAAAATTACGGACGAATGTATTATTATGATAGGTTTTTTTTTTGTGTTTAACCTAGGCCATTTTGCATATGAATACTGTCTGGCTCTTTCCTACTAAAACACTACTAATAACTAAATTTCTACCAAGGAGGGAATAAAATACTCAATTTAGTAAAATTTTGTAAAATAACTAAGTTGGCAACATTAATTCTGGCCTGACCGAGCGGCCTGAACGCGCGGCCTGTCCTGACCGTGTGTGGACAAATCGCTTCAGTTCTTGCCCGAGCCGCGGCCGTGCGGGCGTGTATCGTGTACAAGCGTTGTATGAGTTTTCGCGGTGTTTAAATACAAAATTGATAAACACGACCGTAGCGCGCGGCAAACCAGAATGGACTGATGCGACTGTTCCGTGTGTGGGCCCGAATCAGATCAGGCCGAACTGACGTAAATTGGGTTGGATGCGATTTTTTCCGTGTGTGTGCTCGAATCCGTTCAGGCCGAACTGACGTCAGTTCTAACTGAAACGATCGGCCTCTCGTCTGTGGGGGCCTTAAGATATAACAATAAGAACACATATTAAAAAGCGAAATGCCAATAACAAGTTTTCACTAGTGTAAAACAAATTAAAGTTAATATAATAAGCACATGCTAAGCATCAGATTATGACAATACATAACTTAGACCCACTACATAAAAGTAAATCTAAAATCAATAATAATAATAATAATCAGCATAATCATTGCTTAAACCACAAGAAAAGGCTAGCCGATTAATAAAATATGTACTATAAATTGAGATATCCTTTGTATAAAAAATATGTTTTTATTGAATTGTTTTTTTTTCTTTCAAACATTTATTTATTTATTATTATTTATTAAGCAATAAAAAAAACAACTTAGTTACAAACTTAGTGTTAACCAAGTACCAACTACAATAAAGCTACAAGGTTTGTACAGTACAGTAAAAATTCACAGTGCGCATATTACAAAGAACAATATATATTACTTATTTATAATATAAAAGTAGAAATAGAGATATGCACATAAACAATACTTATAAATAAAATACAAATAATCGACTTACATGTTGGTTGCATTTGAGAACCGGTATTGCAGTGATCATAGGCAGCTCACATAATAATATTATAGTATGTTTTATCGGCGTCGTTTGCAAATTCCTTCTATTTATTTTATACATACATTATTATTTTAGTTTAGTAGTAAGAATGAAGGTACTGTGTGCTGATTTAGATTTATGCTGTGGTAAGTGTGAAATCATATGTTTGTTTAAGATGTTAAAAATAAAATACAATGTATCAAGAAAAAATAACACTAATAAAATAAATAACTATTGAACCCTAATAAGACGAAAGCCATGATCTTGGGTACCAAATTTCAAGTACAAAAAATCGATGCAAACCTGCCTGTAGTCCATATTAAAGGCGTAAACATTGAAAGGGTTATGGAAACTCGCAATCTGGGTGTACTTATGGACGAAGGGCTTCGGTTCGAGAAGTACGTAGTTAACACCGTTAGTCGATGCTTCTATCGTTTAAAGCTCTTGTACAAGATTAGAAACTTCATTTCGGAAAATTTACGGGCCACGCTTTGTGAATCACTCGTCCTCTCAAATTTAAATTATGCGGACGCGGTCATCGGTCCCTGTTTGCTCGCACGTTCGAAACACCTAATACAGAAAGTACAAAACGCATGCGCAAGATACTGTTGCTCCGTACCCCCACGTGCCCACGTGACGCCCTATATAAATAACATGAGATGGCTTAAGATGGATGGTCGCCGGCAACTACATTTCGCTACCTTACTGTTTGGTGTAGTGAATTTTAAAACCCCCTCCTACCTTTACAACAAACTACAGTGGGCTGGGAATAATCAGCTGACCGTTACCACCAGAGGTTCGGCTTATCTACTGGTCACTCCACTCCATCACTCGTCTGCATTCAGAGGTAGTTTCAGATACCTGGCAAGCAAAATCTGGAATAACCTTTTGCCACCTTCTCTTCGTGCTCTGAAAACAATAAATAATTTCAAGATCAAACTTAAGGACTTCTTATTGCGAGATCAGCTTGCAAACTGATATATTTTTATTATATGTATTTACTTTTCTATATATAATTAAGTATGAGTTTCTTATAGACATTTCTCAATTCAAATCATAATATAATTACTTCCATGACTAAAAATTTAATAAATTATAATGTACCTACGCTTTTGTTTTCCGAGCCGGAGCATGGTGGTTCCTGGGTGCCTCAGATGTTTGCCAGGGATCTTTAACGGCCTTAAAATACCCCTGTCCCGTCTTGAAAGTTAGGCAAGTGTTTTTGACCTTATCTTACTTATTATTCAATAACAGTTATATTATGTATACCGTATTCCTGTTTTGTTTATTAACCCATATTGTTTTCACATACATACGTATTATGTAGTGCTAGTCGTTTAAGTAACATGTTAACAAATGCACAGCGCGAAGATCGCGCGCGGTGTGTGCTGTGCCGTGTGCGACGCGTCGCCGCCGGGCGCGTAAGTTGCATATTGCCCCTTGCCGACCCCCCCCTGCAGGCCCCACAGCCTCCCGTCTTGCTGTAGTTACTAGGCTGTACTGATAATGATTGCCTACTGAACTGTAGGTTTATCGATAAGTATTAAGCGCTAAAGGAGCTGTATTCGGCAACGCACAACGTCACGACCGCACCACGTTATAATTATTATAAGAGTTGAATATAATACGAGTATTTATCACATATATATATTATACAATGTACTATTGCACTTATTTATAAATTATTATATATTTATAGTTACTTATGATATTATTTTTATTTTTTAACAGCGTAGTTAGCGCGGGTGCCTTGAGTAGTCTACCTCACGCCTGACAGTATGGATCCACTGAATATCAGGGACTGTGATTCCACAGTCATTTACCTGAGTGGACTCCATTTCAATAATTTGAGCATTACACCACCTACCGACTATTCCTTTACAACAGTGTATCCTCATCAATCTCTTTTTTTTTTTTATTATTATTATTTTTTTCTTGTGTGTAGTTATATTTTCTTATTTTTGTCTGTAGGTATTCTAAATGTTATGTACTTTTCGTGGTTTAATGCCCAAATTGTATTGAATAAATGTTTTATTATTATTATTATTATTATTATTAAATTAATATTAGGTTATTACATATTATGAAATTCTCGTTTTGTAAAGGAGTAACATAAAGTCGATTTTTTTAAACATAATATATTTATTTAATCAATGCATATACCATTGGTATTTATGCACTTTTGCCATCTCATAGGTAGTTCATAGATTCTTTTACTAAAAAAACCATTCGGAACGGAATCAATAAAAACTTTGGACTGCCCCATCGGAGTTGAATATTTTCCCTTGCAAGGTAATGATTAGATTTAAAATTCCTTCATTATTTTGCCGGTTGAGTAATGTAACGCAGCAGTCGACAGTTTGCTGGTTTGTTGCACTCAATTCATGATGTTTACATCATTAATCCTTCGAGCCGTTTCTGCAGCACTGGTGCCACGGTGGAACTCGTACTCCAAAATAATACGATATTTCAAGTTTTATATTTTGTAAACACAGTGACGCAAAGACAAAACCAAAAGAGGAAGAAACAAATTAATTACGGTTTTCGAAACACAAAATATGTAACATGAGTAAATAGCGGTATAAATTTGAAATTGGAATTCCTAACCAAAGAAGATATATTTGAGATAAAAGTGGCCAGTACGACAAAACGCCAATTTCATATGTAAGGACCTAATATAATAATAGAAATAAGATCAGTGTGGCTAGTACAAACAATTGACAAATATATATTCGTAACGTTATTTTCTTTTTCTATCGGTTGTGTTTACCCCTCTGAAGTGTGTTCCAATTACGAATAATTCCATTTGAAATTCCAGAGAGAGCGGTTGGTCGGGTGGCGAGAGCGGTCGGTCGAAAGAAACTGGGGATGTATGCGCGGAGGAGCGTTGTCTCAAACCGCCCGTGCCGTGCGGGCGGCACTGCCTGTCGCACGTGACGCACGCGCCCGAGCAGCGGCTGTACGCAGCGTGCGCCGCGGTGTTCGCGGGCGGCGACCGCTGCAAGCAGCCGCTGTTGCCGCTGCAAGATCAGACGCCGCTGTGTGCTGAGCACGCATGGAAACGGGTAGGTTAACTTAAAGTTTGTGATGATGGATGGATGGATGGATGGATGTATGGATTGATGTTTGTTTCTCTTTCACTCGAAAACTATTATACAGATTTCAATGAAATTTGGTATTGTAGTCGTTTAGGTTCTGGATTAAAACATCGGCTTCTTTTTATGCCGAAAAAGTACAGTGTTTCTATGGGATACTGTATTTACGCGGGCGGAGTCACTATACATTAACAGTGAATGGACCACGCCAATAGCAAAAGTATAGACAAAGCACGAGAAGTGTCGTAATTCTTCATCTGGTTAGGGATCGTCCATTAATCACGTGATGCCTAAAGGGGGAGGGGGGGTCCGAAAAAAAATCACCAAGTATCACCAAGGGGAGGAGGGGGTATAAGGAGACATCACGTGTATTAATTTTCGAATCTAGTCTATGCATACCGAAATTATTATCGGCTGTAGATTCGTAGTGTTGTTTAAATACTTACAAGACAAATGACTCGTATGGTTTTTTATTGCTTAAATTATTCGATTAAACGGTTTTTTAAGTTAAAGTTTTTCTTCAAACATGACCTGCTTACTATGTAAAAAAAAATACACGTGATCTTAGGTGGGGGTGGGGGGGGGGGTAGTATAAAACCTCACCACGTATCACCAGGGGGAGGGGAGGGGTCTAAAAAGTTGTTAAAAACATCACGTGATTAATGCACGGCCCCTTAGTGTTTTGAAAATTTATTTTTAATGAATAATTATGTATTCTTGCATTATAAACATACATTAAGAAATATTTATACATCGTCACCACGCCAATTTCGCATTAAGAATATAATTTATGTGAGTTGTGTACAGTGTACATTATTGACATCCCACTATCCAACTATATACAATGACCGATATTAATATTACGACAGTAATACTAATGTCGCGTTTTCGTCAGCAGCAGAACATAATGCTTTTTTCCTTTCTTAGTATCTGTTTTTTTAAGGAAGTTTTTCTCGAAGTCTACAATAAAAACGTGACTGCCAAATCTGATAACTAACTGTTAACAGGATAACTATGAGATGCTGGCCCGCGAGAGCAAGCCGGCGAAGAGCGTGCGCAAGCGCGTGTGGACGGGCGATTCGCGGCCGCGTCCACGCCGCCCCAAGCGCCGTCGCCGCCTCGTGCCGCGCCGCGCGTCGCCGCCCCGCGCGCGTGCTGTGCTGCCGCCGCCGCCGACGCACGAACACTCGCTTGCTGGTAAAATTATCTCTTTATCAGTAAAAATGTTATTTTTCTATACGGATAATTCGTACTTTTTTTTCTTTCAATTTTGTTATTATACTATTTTCTATTATTATTAAATTATTGAAAGACGACCTGGCGTAAACAAATTATACTGTGTATTTTTAATTTTACTAGATGAGAAAACTTTAAACATATATTTAAATTGCTATAGACGAAATAATTTATAATATTATTTTAAACTATATAATATTAGTATAATCTTATCAGTGGCGTAACTACGTGGCGTGGCTGGGCTGGCAAAATGCCACGGGCCTCTGACCCGAGAGAGCCCCGGCATCCAAAGAATTTGCCACGGGCCTCAGGTGATATAGTTACGACTTACGCCACTGAAAACTTATGTAAATTTTTAGCTACAGACGCACACAAAATAAACATTTATTAATAAATAATTAATCGTAAATGTTTTATGTTTATTTTGTGTGTATTCTAAAGCGAACAGAAAAAATTATAAGGGTAGTCACTCTTATATGTTTTTCTGTTTGTTTAGAGGAAGTAAGCAAAATGCCTTTTGAAGTCTTTTTCATCTTCTAGCGACATAAAATGCTATTACCGGTAATTTACCAAAAACCATTAACACGGTCTTACTTAAGCCATAGACGAGACAAAGGTGATTAAAAATCGTCGGAACAGTAAAATCAAGTATGATTACATATGGCCAGCGTTGGATTTAACGCTAAGCTTCTTAAACTCTCGAGCGAACGAAGCGCCTGAAATTGATGTCAAATCAAACAAAAATCGTATTACGAAACCATAGAACAAGTTGATGATGAGATTCGATTGAAATATGGAAAGAACAAAGAAAAAAAAGAGTTCAAAAAAATATTTGTCAGAAGTGGGATTCGAACCCACGCCCTCAGAGAGGACCAGAACAACTCGTACCTACTGAGTAGGCAAGGGAACCTTGAGTCTGGCGCCTTAGACCGCTCGGCCATCCTGACTGATGATGCGCTAGCGCTAAATCACGTAAACTTATAATTGTTTTTGTTTCTTTTAATAATAATCAAAATTCGACAACTTTTGAACATTGCGCTATCTATAATAAGTTGTAAATATAAAAATACTGACATAAGTTCATGTGACTTCATAATCATTGGCTGTGTTCCGCGAAATAGCGCTAAAAAAAAAACGTAAGCAAAATAGCGACCGCTGGCATTAAATAAGCAAAATGGCTGATCAAGTTAGCAGTATTTAAGTTAGCAAACGTGTCCTGGCCGATAATCTGTTCTTTTTTTCTTTAGCGCTAACAAGCTCTTTTTTCCGCGGAACACAGCCAATAATTATGAAGTCACATGAACTTGTGTCAGTACTTTTACCTGTACCTTGATTCTAGGCTGTTAATAATATTTTTTAACATTTGCTAATATCTGTATTATTCAATAATGTGTTTCAGAGATCAACGTGTGTTCGAATTCTTCTACGTACGACAGTTCTGAAGACACGGCGGTCGGTGGGCTGAGCGAGAGCGAATACATGTCTGCAAATAATTCGCATGAATTAGGTAATGTCTAATATCCGTTTATTTATGTGTATTTTTCATTTTGAAACAATTATTTGACTCCTTATTTTAGTATTAATAGTCTGAAAATCTGCGTCATATTTTACGAGTTATGTAACATGTTGTCTAAACTTAGTTTGAGGTTTAAAAATTGCTTAAATGTGCTCTTTATTTTGGAAATATTGTCTAATGAATTCTTTTTGTTTATTAGAAGTTGGTCAGGTGCCTCCAGATGACATTCTGGATCCGTCCGTGCTAGGCCAAATGCCTGATGAAGCCTTTACAGAGTTTTTTAATACAGGTATATAATTTTATCTAAGTATAAGTGTGAAGAATCTGAAAATGTATGCTTCATAGTAAATTCTATTTGTGGTAATTCTAAACAGCATAATGTATTATTTTTGAGTTTCGTTAAAAGAAATTATCATATCTATGATATTTTCAGTAGTAATTTATTGAAACAGGTACATTTTGTTGCGATAAAAGAATAATTTTGACTTAATTTCTCTGAGTGTTACACCTACAACGCGCAACAGAGTCCATTACTCAGTCACTCCTAATTTTTTTTCAGCGGAGGGTGGCACGTCATTCGCGGAGAGCTCGGAGCTGGCGGCGGCGCTGGAGGCGGTGCTGGACGAGCGCGTGCTGGACGAGCGTGCGCTGGACATCGCGGACGTGTTCGCCGCGCAACACGTGCAACAGAAAACCAAGGTAAGATACACCCGTTACGTTTTGAATTGCAAATCATTGTCAAGCGGCAACCACTGAAAATAGGCTACTTGACTCAAACTTAATTTCATTCATTGAATGTAGTTTTTGTTTTAGTAGTTGGCTTCGGAAAACGTAATGTAGCGAGAACATAGAATAAAATATCAAGATGGACAAAAAAAAACTTAATTTGAAGAATAAAAAATATTTTTATTTTTAATTTGAACTGACGTAAACACTATATTATCTGTGCATTGTGCGATCGGCCATTATCTGACATCATAGTAATAGTAAACAAATAAACGTCACTTGTCAACAGTGCATAGTGAACTGAGCTGTCAAGTGTTTGTTTACTATTAGTATGACGTCAGAGCACAGATTATCTATCGACAAACGTTTTCGGGCGTTTTTAAAACGCGTAATTTTAAATCAAAGTTTTGTGGGTTTTGTGTTATTAAAATAATATTCAATTTTTTTTGGGGTAATGAAACAATTATTAAAATAAAAAAAGTTCAAGTAGCCTATTAGCTTTCGCGACAGCCGCGCTACTAAGCCAGTATTCTGCGGCTTTGCCGAGCATAATATTGCCCGGAGGGAGAGTTTTCCATTTGAGTAATTTTAATTCCATTTAATATAATGTATCGTTTTTAGAAGAAGCCCCTCTGAAAAATATATAAAATGTAGGACACTAACGGTATTTATATAGTTCAACGTTAACTACTAGCTTTCACCACTGATTAAATAATGTGATGTTTTATAATATGTTATTCAGTGATTAATATTATGTCGCCACTACACACCGTTTTACCTTTATGTCGACATTATAAAGAGCTGCTTTCTACACCTGTTAGGCATTACCACAATCCATGAAAATGTTTGGGGAACACTTTGTTTATGTTTCTTTTTTGTTTCTCCTTTTCAGATACAGGTTTTGGCTCCCGTAGAGATGTCGTCCAGCGCGCCGTCATAACAGAGTAACAATCGTGTATCAATTTGAAAACAATATTATTACTACTATTAGGAACAAATTTGATTGTAGTCTCAAAATTGTTAGTTTCAGGCTTTTAGCTAGTGTGTGTATGTTTAGAAATTGAATTACATGGATCGAGTTGTAAGCGTTGAAAGTTGTTACATGATAGGAAATGAGTGGGGACCGATAAGTTAACTAAATTGTCGGCGTCGCGAGTTCATGTATGGGGCCGTCCATTAATCACGTGGTGTTTTTAAATATCACGTGATTAATGGACGGCCCCTATAGTGGCGTATAACGTGTACGTGTTAATTTGTCGTGTGGTTACCATTTGACGTGCAATCTACACTTCTGTACTAATATTATAAACAGGAAAAACAGTTTGTTTGCATTGAATAGGCTCCGAAACTATTGGACCGATTTTGATGAAATTTGGCAGAGTTATAGAGTAGACCACGGGGAAGGCTACTTTTTATCGCGACAACATGTATGGTTTCCGCAACATTAACTCGAAGTCGCTCGCAACGACTAGTGATTAAACAAAAAAAAATCTGTTCTAAAAACACAAATTATTGCAAAAAAGTGTATTGAAGAGCGTCGTTTTAGTTAGCCACATAAATTAAAAAAGAAAATTGTTTTAGAATTTTTAGTAAATTCGAGGGTTAAGAACCTACGAATAGTTTAAATTATTCAATAATGGATCAATATTGATTATAATTATAGCTTAATTTGGTCAGTATTAAATCTTTTTATTTATTTTTATAAAAATGTTATAGGTGTAGAATGTGTATTATATAAGGTTCGGTAAATCAATTACGGATATTTTGGGCATATGATCTACTGCTTATGCATCAGTAGACGTTTAGGCAGAAAAATAATTGTCATACTAAAAAAAAATCTTCCTTTATATTGGCGAGTTTGCGTTGAGGGGAGAATGGAGATTATCCCATGCATGAGATGATTTTTTTGCTTTGAGTATGACAATATTTTTTTGCCTAACCGTCTTTATGATAAGCAGTAGATCATATACCCAAAACATCC
The DNA here is from genome assembly GCA_905404095.1 of Glaucopsyche alexis. Classification (NCBI taxonomy): domain Eukaryota; kingdom Metazoa; phylum Arthropoda; class Insecta; order Lepidoptera; family Lycaenidae; genus Glaucopsyche; species Glaucopsyche alexis. Next base: position 22,301,271 of record FR990045.1, read on the forward strand.
GTAATTGATTTTACCAAACCTTATAGAAACTTAATGCTAAAAGGGTTTTTAATATATGACATTTTCTAGTTAATGCTAATGACTCGGTGCTTCGACTCTTGCAGTCTGAAACTTGTAATGGGTTGTTGAAACAGTTTTTCTCAGCAGCAACAGCTGCAGTTGAGACAGATAGTTAAAGCACGTTTAATAATCCTAAATAATTCTACATATCGCAACAAAGAAAGCACCGTATAATGGAGAACATGCATATTTTTTATAGTATTTTCGAAAAGTACATAATAAGCCTTGAAATATTGTCTTTGCAATGGCATATCTACGATTAACCGTTGACGAAATACAGTCATCACAAAAATGAGATCGCTGGAGAGCATCAAAAACGCTCTATACAAAAAATGTAGCAGGAGTGACGTCACAGCTGTTGTGTCACAACGAAAATATATATGAAGATAAACACAAAATTTATTTTATTAACTTAAATCAGTATTTATGTTAATAAAATCATTTTTTGTTATTACAATGATATACATAAACGCAGTCGTCAATGTATATAATTGTAATAACAAAAAATGACACAAATAACATAAGGATTTGAACAGTCATTTTCGTTTTAAAAACAAAAAAAATCGCCTTTTTTAAAAATCCTGTTACTTTTTAATTTAGCATTAATTACTGTACTTGCATGCATTTTTCGGTCCATATTTATGTTGCCTTTCGGAAAATATAAGAATTTTGCTGATTTAAAATAAATGCTAGCTATTACTGTCCTATCCCTTGCCCTCCTGGGCGGTAATATCCTACATTCCCTATTTCCCACTCTAACTTACCAATCTTCCTTTCCACACCACCTATCCTTCCCTTTCCCTATTCCTACCCTCTCCACCAATCCGTGGAAACGCAATGGATAATCATAAAAAATAATTTAATTATCCAAAATGGCGGCGATGTGGTTCGCTACCCATCACGTCTCGTTTCTTGCGGAGGCGAAAAGCGGACCATGGAGATACGCTTGGAGACGTTGAATGTAAGAGGAGGAATGGATGGTAAGAATGAAAGTGGACGAAGCGAAAGAAGTATGTAAGGATCGTAGCAAGTGGAAAGAAGTGGTCTCTGCCTACCCCTACGGGAAAAAGGCGTAATTATATGTATGTATGTAAAACAAATGCATGTTCTCTATTACTGTATCACATTTGTCGGTCCTCGCTCGTAGGTAATGTAGTGAATTTGCTACTTAGTGTCGTGCTGTGCTACTGTGATTGGCAGGGAGTGAGATATTGTTTTAGACTGTTTTTTTTTATGATCGGACGCCCCCTAGACACTATGTTCTGCGTATGGCCGTGCGTGATAAATTATTTATATTTTTGTAATTTGTGTTTATACCCGTTAGATACACCGTTGAGCTTTATCACAAATAAATTTCGATTTCCTAACGCGGCTATTTACTACTTGCTACGGTCATTGACCATTACATATTTCTATATCAGTCCCTCGTATTGAATTTTCAAATTTAAGAGACAGACAACACTGAAAGGCCAATATTTACCACCAGATGTCGCTGTTGAGTAGTAACAATCGCAACTACTTCGCAATTCGTTCTTAGTACCTACACTGTTAATTTAGTTTTAAAATAGCATTTATTAAATAATAATAATAAACACCAGTGCATAGACTCTTTCCCTCTTACTAATAAACGCTGTATAAGCTTTGAATACTATACAGTGTTTTGTTCACGTCACACAAGTGACACTTTTAATTCGATTGAAGAAAACAAAACAATGTGTAACTATTCAAAGCTTATACAGCGTTTATTAGTAAGGGAGTTTACGTTGATTTTTAAGGTATACAAGTAGTAAATAGCTGATTTGGATATTGAAAGTGCTTATCTCGGAAAATAGGTTCTATATTGTTAAAAAGCTGTGCACACTTATATGTAATTAATTTTCTTTTGAATAAGAAAGTCGAAAGAAGAGATTTAAATGCTCGACAGAAACTATGGTCAAAAGTATTTATAGTAAGTTAAAACAAAATATACATAACGAGTAAAAACTTATTTTTCGAGATAAGCATTATTTTAGACATTTTATTGGTTTTAAGTAGACTAACACAAGGAATAAGGTAAATAATAGAATATTTAAATAGAACCAAAAAAAAAACATATTTTTGTAAAAATGTTTATGTTCCTATGTAATGTTTCTTGTGATTCTGTCACGGCTGAAGCGCGTTGGATGAATAAAATTTCAATTGGTATTTTATAATTTATTTAAGGGAACGTAATGATAAGTACATAAAATTGCACTATTTTAAATGGTTACAACCAGTCTGCATTCAAATTACTAAATCTTTTAACTGTTCATGATTTTATACATCAAATTATTGGGATAAGTAATGTATCTTACTGAATATTCACATTTGAATAATTGAGATTTCTTTAAATCATCCGTAGAATAAAAAAGAATGGACTTATGGTTAGTAAAAAAATAGCATTTAATTTTTTAAATGTGTTGTAACGTCGCGAAGTACTACTTCAGTATCTCAAGTTTTAAAGTTATGATCACATTATTTCTTTAAATCAATTCTTGATGTATAACAACATGAAAATATAATTCTCTGCCAAAATATTTACCAAATGATATGATGCTCTGTCTCAATAGTCTCCGAGGTTAGTTGTTCAAATTCACTCTGCAAAATGTACTGCTGTTTTTATTTTTTAAAGTCGGCAACACAACAATGCATTATCAGAATATGGGAAGATAGTAAGCCAGTTTTTATTAATGAAAAAAATGGTGTTTATAGTGTGTAGCAAAATATTAGGCTGCAATTTAAAATGGACATAGAAATAACTATATATAAGTTTAACTCGAATGATGTCACAAAATAGTAATAGTGCTCTGTCCGTTCGTCCATCTATCTATCTGTCAGCCCATCTTACTTCTGTAATTATGAATATAAACAGATGAAAGGAGATGTTCTAGAAATGTATGAGGCGTGGGCCAGCACTATGTACACTATATGTAAATATAGTTAAATCATATAGTTACCGTTTCCTGTGCTTTATTTTGTTCAATTTCACTTCGTTTTAATGCACATTTAAATTAACTTCGTCAAGGAGAGCAACACAACGTACAATAAAACAAGGCGGATCAGATCAGAATTATCCATAGAATGTCATTTTGATAATGACATGATTGAGGTCGTAGTATCTGCGAATTATATAACTGACAGTGACATTTGATTGACGTCTCTTCTTAAAACTGTCAACTACGTCAAAAGTTATGTCAAAACAACTGTCATGGCCGTCCCGAAAATAGGGCGATCGCATTAAAAAACTATTTAAATAAAAAATTTTGTACGCATATACCGTTCATCAAATTAATTTTATTGTATTTTTATGAAATTCCCATATTTTTATCCTATTTGCCAATGTGGTGTACATAGAGCTGGCCCTAAATCAAAAATCTCCTTTGGTACAGTTATAATTGTGTATAGATTTGTCGCCGCCGTGGTCCAGTAGCTTAATATAACCGGGCACCGTCGCTGAAATTGGTTTGTTACCCCAATGTTCTTGTTTTTGGTATTGCCGAATACGTTTTTATTAGATAGATGACTTTTTTGTGAAGAACCATTTTCTAGTACTCGATCTCCAAAGTGGTACATAAGTTGGTGTTGCGATTTCTAAACTATAAGTGGTAGAAACTTGTTACTTTCGATGCTAATATAAATACTGTTTATAAAAAAAAATGAACCTAATCGGACCATAAATTTTGTAGTAATTTGAAAAAAGCTATTGCGAGTTCCATAAGGTGGTTCGGTCCCCGTACAAAAAAACAATCGACATTCATTAGGTAATTTCATACTATTACTACATAAATTTATATGCACATCTATTTATTTTGCAATACAATTCCCGCAAAATATATTTAGAATACTTTATTTCACACATAAGTCACATTTTTATTAAATTTTTGATAAAAAGTGACATAAGTTACAAATGTCACTTTTTGCGGGAATTGTATTGCAAAATAAATAGATGTGCATATAAATTTATGTAGTAATAGTATGAAATTACCTAATTAATATCGATTGTTTTTTTGTACGGGGACCGAACCACCTTAAACATGTCCTAACTCCTAACATGCTTTTGCTTAGGTTATCTATGTTGATAAATATAAAAACTCAAACATGCGAAATGTCCAGCAAATGTGACGGTCAAGAATATAATAAAGCTAAAGCGAGACAACATAAACATGTTGTCTCGCTTTAGCTACCATATATTATGTTTGTAAATGCCTAATTGTTGTGTCGCTGACTTATTAGACCTTTTTACTGTTTCGTAGTAAATAATATCTGATACGCTTAATTTTCCATAAGCAGTACCTGCACTTTTGTTTTATAACAATATACAAATAGATATAAACAAGAGTTCGTATGTAAGTATGTATTTTACTTGCTAGTTATTTATTGTTTATATTTTTGTAGATCAAATTGAACTGACTGCGTCTAGGGAGATTGAAATTAGGTACTTTAACTGTGAGTCTACATGCTCGATTCTGTGGCTAGAAAATGTTGCGCCGAGTGACCGCTAGGTGCGCTGGAACTGCACCTTGAAAAGTTGCACGTAGTGACCGTTAGGCGCGTTGTGGTACTTTAAAAAGTTGCGCCTAGTGACCGTAGCGCTGTTTGTCCACCGCAGACGGCTATAGTAAATGCACAGAATACTGAACATCCAGAATAAGTGTTCGATCACATTTGTACGAAGCGCACTGTAACCAAAACCATGGCGAAACACCGCCCCGCCCGCTCTTTACTTTACTTTTACACTTACAGAACAAATCTCGTTATTATGTTACGACAATTAGGTAATCAATAAAAAATAAATGAATAAAGTTGTGTAGAATATTCCGTTATTCTGTGGCAACATATTATGTGTGGATAGCCACTCTGATTTTTTTTTCTAGATGATTTCTGTATTCTGTGAATAAATGTATGTATCGCTACACTTCGGCGCCGTCGTGTCTTTCTCGTTGACGTTCCGTTGACGGTGGCGTTGGACAAACAACGTAACGCCGGGACTTATTGTCTGGAATCCGTTTGACTCGGAAAAACGCAGAGTACTGAAAATGGAACACAAATGTGTCGCGAGTCAAATGTCAATGTCATTAATGACAGCTCGACACTCGACACTTCGGTTTTTAACTCTATTGTGTTTACGTCCAGAGTTCTATTTTCAATGCTCTGATTTTTCTACGGCCTTACGGTTTCCGGATCATATACTGCCAGCCGTAGAAGCGCTGCAATACCTGAGAAATGTTGCGCTTAGTGACCGCTAGGGGCGCATTTCTATACGTGATAGGGCGTGTAGACTTACGGTATAAGCACAGTATAGTTTTAAGTGTACTTTTGCACCTTTAGTTTTAGTTGGTGTAAGAATGAATTAGTATAATGAGTTTCGCTTTTATAGCTTACTAAATCTCATGTTGATCGATTATTATTCTTAACAAGTCTTTTTCAACTTATAATTTAAATTTGTATGATATTTTCTAATTGTGACTCTAGTTAACATTATACAACGGTCAGCCGTTATTTTAAAAATATGAGGATTCTTTGATGCAAAACAAAAATGTTCATAAAAAAGTTACTCGTATGTATACTGTATATATGATATAAAATATAATTTAATATTCATACTCTTTGTAAGTACTCCTGATGATGAAGTTTTCACTGCTTCATCTCTCAACGTCGATGCTGGCAACATTAGCAACTGAAAACTCAAGTCGTGATACTTTTTAAGCAATATTATATCTCTGACTAGTATTATCGTATTATGTATTCGTTCATTGTATTTATTGGACTGTATACTCTGATATTTGAAAACTTACGTGAATTATATATACCGCTTCTATCTAAATCATCGTTTCTCAACCGATGGGTCGCGACCCTTGGGGGGTTGAGTTTGTTCCCCAAGGACGTTCGCAGTCTGTTCAAAAATTAATAAATACAAACAATCTCTTTTTTCGAACGAATTTTTTGTATCGAACGTCGAAAAAATCATTCGAATGTTCAAACGAGTGAAGGATAATACAACGTACTTATAGCTGATAAAAATAGCGAGCTATGTAGGTACATATTATTATAATTTTATAGTGACGGGGTCGCAAGACTTTTTACTTAACTTTTTCGCTTTTTGGGTCGCGACATAAAAATGGTTTTTTTTTTTTTTTTTTTTTTTTTTTATGAAACTAGGGGGCAAACGAGCAACGATAATCTACTAGGTTGAGAAACGATAATCTAAATATCAGATGATAAGGTTGATATGAAACTTCTATCGTCCGATCTTAAGGAGATCTCTGTCTATCCTATTCGTCACCGTCAAGAAAATTTTCCAAGTATCATATAACGAAATTATAAAACAGTGAGTCTTATATCCAAAAATACTACTTTGTATGAGAACTTTATACTTCAGAACTTGGTACCTAATATTAAAACAAAGGGTCTCTTTGCACTGCGACGATACGCGGCGCTGTGTTTTCATGATTGCTATTCAAAATTGAGCCTTATTCACTACACAAAATGATACACGTTTCATATGCACATACTTTGACACTTTTGACGACCTCTGTGGCTCAGTGGTTCAGCACTTTGGTGCGAAAGCCGGGGGTCGCAGGTTCGAATCCCGCCGAAGGAACAAAAAAGTTTTTCTGTGTTTCTGGGTCATGGATGTGTATTAAATATATGTATAATATAATAAAAATCTTAAATTTATGTATAGTATAAAAGTATTAAATATACTTCCCGTTGTCTGGTTCCTGTAACACAAGTTCTTCGGATACTTAGCACGGGGCTAGACTGACGTGGTGTGAAGCGTCCATAGATATTATTATTATTATTATACTCTGTGCAGTGCGGTGCAACTTGACATTAGAACTTTTACAATGAAACGTGTATCATCTTGTGTAATAAAATAAAGTTCAATTTTGAATAGCTATCTTAAAAATGCAGCGCCACGTCGTGTATCGTTTCGTTTAGTTGTGAATTAATCCTAAGTATTTTTGTGTTTGTAGGGTTCCGTACCCAAAGAGTAAAAACGGGACCATATTACTAAGACTTCGCTGTCCGTCCGTCCGTCTGTCTGTCAGCCTATATCTCAAGAACCGCGATAGCTAGACAGTTGAAATTTTCATAAATTAAGTATTTCCTTTGCCGCTGTAACAACAAATACTAAAAACAAAATAAAATATATATTTAACGAGGGCTCCGATACAACAAACGTGATTTTTTTGCCGTTTTGTACGGAACCCTTTGTGCGCGAGTCTGACCTACTCCCACATTGAGATTGCCGAAATTTTTTTTAAAATCTTAAGCAAAACCCCAATCCATCAATGAACAAACCAAAAAATATATATTTTTATAAACCCTACACATAAACGATATTTTCTTATATGTACGTATTTCGTTATTTTTTCTCACCCGTGAAATTAGATGTAGTTCCGCTTTTTAAATAAAGTGACACAATGTTATGTTTAAACATTAAGACTTGCAACACATCCGCAAGATAATATCAAGCGTCTGCGAACGATTTGCGGCTTTTTCTTTTGTTTGTTTGCAATTAAATATAATACCCATTTAAATATTAGTAATGAAATGAAAGTTAAGATTAAATTGTTGCGTAACTTTTTTTTTATATTTCTCATTATTTTTAATTGTATTGTGTGAATAGTAATTTTTTGAAGGAAACGGAATTTAATATGTATGTTAAAAATTGCGTTGCATTGTAGACTTTCTGTAGCTACTTACACGTATTATCGAACAAGTTGCCGTTCGACCAGGAATAAGATGAAAATCGCTTAACAGCGTCATTGAATCATGCGCAGGCACACAGTCATATTCACATGTTAGAACTTATTTATTAATTAATTCTCGTATTTAAAGTAGACTTTCATTTTACTTTGATTGTATTATTAGTGAAGCGAAATGTTATCATGAACTGATTTTATGAAGTTTCGACCAATCAGAGCGCGTTTCACGTTGGTCTAACGTTTACGAGAATACCGTTTGACAGTTTGGGATTTTTTTGTCTGTATTAATGCAGGTTTTATTTGCCATAATTGACCCTCTGGTTCAACCATGTCTGCAGTCGCTGCGGTAAATTCCTTTAAATATTTTAAGGCTTCCTGGGGCACGGGAAAATGTTTCGACACTGGTCGAGCAGAAGCTTTATCTATATTGTACCTAAGTGCAATACATTTCCTAAATTCATAATGTTATCTATACTAATATTATAAAGCTGAAGAGTTTGTTTGTTTGTTTGTTTGTTTGTTTGTTTGAACGCGCTAATCTCAGGAACTACTGGTACGAATTGAAAAATTCTTTTTGTGTTGGATAGTCCACTTATCGAGGAAGGCTTTAGGCTATATAGCATCATGCTAAACTCAATACGAGCGGAGTACCAATCAAGAATGTTACAAAATCGGGGGTCTTTTTTTCCTTTTGAGAGCTTTCGCTACGTACGCTGCGGAAACGGTTAAAGTTTCGCTAAAATGATGTATGGCAGAATTGTTCCCCTTTAAAAGTTCTAAAAAAAAGTCCGCGACAGTATATGTCTATCTTTTAAGGTTGGCTCACTATAACCTTTTTATACTTACCAAATTTGTTCTAAAAGTAAGCATTATTTGTGAAGGTGTTTTCATAAAGATTATATTAATCCTTATACAAGTAAATACGTTATTCATTACAAGCATTTAATCTAGAAGAAATTTGCCGTTTACATCATTTGATTTCAATGAGTATTTTAGAAGATATCGCAGTAATAAAATAATCATGCGCGCTATAGTAAGGCGCGCGGAGCGGGCGGGCAGTCGTGAGGTGGAAGCGCTTCTTCTACGTAAATGAAGTCGCGGGTAAATTTTAGCGATATCCCAAAGTAACTATTCCACGCGGACGAAGTCGCGGGGAAAAGCTAGTATTCTTATATTATTATTTCAGTTTCCATAGAAATTCTGCGTTTACTTTACAACTAAATCTTTTTGGGACTTTACAAGCTTCTTAATATCCAAGTTACATGTTTTAAGGACGAAAGTTTTGATAGTTTTGTGTATTGTGTAGTTGCGTAATGTTAACCGATGGCCAGTAGAGTGTCTGAGCCCGAATGCGATGTAGAAAGTAACATAATTGTAAGTGCATTATAATAAGAAAAACGCTACCTCTTGAATGCCTGATCAGTGTGTCTATTGTACGATGTGTAATGTTGGAAATTTTGAATAAACAACAAATTTGATTTTACTGTTTACATTCTTTACAGTCTCACCTGCATTTAATCTTTTTCTTTCTTTCTCTGACCATTAGTATAAGATTAAATATTTTTTTGTTGATACAAGCACTTATTTATGTTTTTTTGTTTCCTAAAATCCGTTCAGAATGTTTACTCCTTATATTGTTTCACTTGTCTTTTAATATGATGCTTACAATTATTGCTTTCCAAATAGGGGTTACCAATTCAACCGATTAATCTTTAATTCGGGAAATATAGCCATTTTCATTCCCGAAAATTAGTAATGACTGCTCTCGAATAGTCAAAGTACAACTTTAATCGTAAAAGTGACATCTATGATCAACTTTGGTTCACCATTAAACATGTGAAAAGGCTAATATTGTAAAGATACGTAGTAGTACGTCATACATTCATAAATAAGTATATTGTATATTGTCACCATAAAATTGTAAAAACCGTTAAATTGCAACATAACTAGTAAAATGTTTATAGACTTCCGACGCGAATATTCTGCCTATAATTTAACACATTATTTTTCGTTAGATTACAAATATATAGTTTTGAATCTTTAGACATATTTTTACAATCTCGTTAGTTATTTTACAATCTAATGGTTTTTACAATTTTACGGTGACATATACGAAAGAAAACCATCTACTTGAGACCAATTATTAAAAACGATATCAATATTTTTCTTATTTATATTAAATTATCTATGCCTATTACCTGGTATGTAGTGATCCTGGTAGATTCCCTGATAGTACATTTCACAAATATTTGTATTTATTCGTTGCTACACTCCTTTTGCTCTTTTTGAAAATCTTTCAACTTCTATATTTTCTTACCATCCAATGTTAGGTACCTTCGTAAGGCTTCATGCCTTAACCATTTCATACATAATAATCATTGCCGCATATGATTGCAAATAAAATATATCAAACACATGAGTATTGACTGTTGTCTAAAATTAAAAGGATGTAGGAAAGAGACTTGATCTAATAATAATAATCGATTAACAATATTCATGTAACAAAATAACTGTAATATTTAAGTTTTTAAAGTAATAAACATTGAACTGAATAATCATCATGCTAGGTATATTTTATTTAATGTAGGTTAAAATAAAACTCATACGTGTGGTAAATATATATTTGTACATTTGTTTCACCGATCATCCGACCCGGATCATTTCCGTTGTAAATCCTATACGATTCGTTTTTAAGAACTCTTGAATAATTTAAAATTGCCTATATTTTTGTAATAAGAAGCATTTTTAGTTGTAGTAATTGTACAGTACACTATTTCATGTGGGTGTCATTTTCTTACCTTGTAATTTATGTGTAGTGAAAATAAACATTTTACTAAAATAACCTCTTTCATTAACGTCGCTGTGATCATCAAAAATACTTATTAGAGCTTAACTATCGTCTAAGCTACAAGTAGGGTTGCCAGGCGTCCGGAAAAAGCCGGACGTAGTTAGGCTTTTTGTTTGCGTGTGGCTTTTTACATTTCGCAAACGATGCCAATAAACAGGCATTCGATTTATTGTTGTATAATTTTTTTTGGCGAATTCGATTAGGATCCCTTTAACATGTGCTGTCACGTTTGGTATAGTTATGACCCCCCCCCCCCCCCCTTACGCTGTGACGTAATATGTAGATGTCCACAAAGGCGACGATTGACTAAGGGTGAAGGGTCAGTTCTCACCGCGACGTACGCGTCCTGCATTTTTAATATAGCTCTTCAAAATGACCTTTTCACTAGAAAAAAAGATGCACGTTTCATATGACATCAGTCATACGCTGCACATGCAGCGCAGTACAGCGCCGTGCAACCTTACAAGCGAACTTACAATGAAACGTGTAGGTATCTTGTTGTGTAAGTAATAAAGTTCAATTTTGAGTGGCTATCTTAAAGACGCAGCGCCATGTCGTTTATAGTTTCGTTTCGGATTGACGCCTAGGAAACAAAATAGCTAATACTTGTTGTATTCAAGTTGTAAATTGTAGTCAAGTCAAGTCAAATTCAAGGAAACCAACATAAATTATAGGTACCAGTGGCAGGGTTCCTATAACTCCATTCCTATCGGCTTCCCTTATCACTTACCTTTTGCAAACCTTCATAGAAATCCCTACCTATTATACAGGCTCCGGCTTCCCTATGAAGGAGAAGCAGCCTTCGCCACTGATAGGTACTATATAAGTTTTCCATTATATTGTAAAAAGTACTTATATTATTCGTAAAACTGAAACAAGTAGTTACGATCGCAAGCAGCTGTTAATCTGAAGACAACATAATCACTGCTTTCATGCAGGTAAAACATGAAAATTGGAAGTTGATAAAATTGGACACGTCTATGTTGGTAATACAAAGTATTGTTGAATTGTATTGCGATTTATTTCAATGGCTAGCGGTACACGTGCAATATTATTGACAGAATAGATTTGCCAACTTACAAACTACTTTGGAGGCCGATTACTCGAAAATGGTCAATTTTATAAAAAAGTAACGTATGAAACCCTTGCCTTTATTTTAAAAGACCTATTCTGCGATACCCCACACGATAGGGTAGAGTGAAAAAATATTTTTCATCCCCACTTCACATGTATGGAGAGCCACCCCTAAAATATAAAATATAAAATTATTATTTTTTATGATCCCGAAACCGTGATCTATACACAATCCATAACTGCACAAAATTTCATCAATTTATATTCATAATTACAGGAGCTAGAGGCGCGGACAGACAGACAGACGGACAGATAGGTACAGTTCCATAAGTATTACGGAACCCTAAAAAACGGCAATAGCTATGGCAATTAAACACAAGGAATATTATTTTCAATATGAGCATTATTGGCAATAATATGGTGTGTGTAGCTAGACTATGAAACATGAATACATTTCTTAAACCTAGGGCGGTATTCTTGGTCGATTCTTATTTCTGTTCGCCTTATAGACATGCATAAGGTGACATTTCGATTCACAGTCGTAACCAAACAAGGCGGACTTATTCGAAAGTTTCAAAAACCAAGAATTCCGGCCTAGGGCCGTAATCAGTACCTACAGATGACGATAGGTATTAAAAAAATAATCACAAAACTCCAACTCAAGACATCAATTTGCTAACAACGCAAAAAGTACAACGCGTTGGTACCTAACTACGTAGCTGAGCCACGCGGCGCGCGTTTTGATAATAATTAAAGAGCTAAACAACTCATATCTATTTATGCAATGAAAGAAAAAAAAACATGTTAACCTAAAAATTCGCTGTTTTCCAGGGATAACCATCTAGCTAGATCGAAGCGAAAGAATTACAGTGTCGTCTCGAAGGTAAGTTTTAACAGCAGATACTAGGCTTAATTTTATCGACAAAACACCCCCCTTTTGGGGGACGTAACCGTTGAGGGTTGCGTCCCCCGAACAATGAACATTTAATGTTTTGGTTAAACGTAACCAAAACATTAAACGTAACGACGTTACCATGTTGAATAAACCTAAATATATAATTTTATTTATGACCTACACACATCAGAAGGGTCTTATTTTATTCCTAAGAATATTTTTTTACGTTACTAATGTCATGTTCTGTAAGTTTTGTATGATTATTATTTAAGAACATGTAATGGATTGAGATCCCACCTCCGCCAGACTCCCCTCATATTCTTACTGATAAAATGTGTTTCATATTATATTATAAGTATGTACAATGAATGTATGCATATCCGCCAGGTTGTGCTGTGGGTCAATACTCAAGTCTAAGTTGCGAAAAAATTGTACTCACTTTACTTAGATTATGATAAAGTACTTATCAATCTTATTTTTTAGATTCAGAATAATGTAAGGAACAAAAGTAATTTTTCTCTAAACTTAGTATGAACAGAGATATAAAGGTCAGAAGTTTAATGATTTTTATTTGTATGTGGATGATTTTCCATTTTTTAATTTTTATGAAAACTACAACATAAAAATTAAGAAATCCGTGTAAATTTCACTTTATAATATTTAAATGTCATTATTCTACTATAATATATAAGTTAGAATCATTTCAAAGGCTGTAAGAAAAGTTAGTTATTTTTTGTACCTTTGGCGCCCTGTACCTGAGAATTGGCCCACCGCACAATCTGACAATGTTCATTGTACGCAACTAATACTGCAATATGACATACATTTTATCAGTAAGAATATAAGAGGAGACTGGCGGGGCTGGGATCTCAGTCCATAATTTTTAAATTATTTTTAAAGTAGCCTATTGGCTATTGAGCCTACCTACTCTACATTTTGCATTTGCTCACATAACGATGAGTGTTCGCCAAGTAGTGTGCTTTTCATTTCAAGTGCCTGATCAATGTTACATAAAAGTAAACATTCACTATCGTGTAGTATGTACCGAGGCACGTTCAAATGTTTTGCGGAAGAACGGACAATCTAAGAGTTGAATCAATATGTTGAGTTTCAAAGTATCTCGTACTTTCGAAAGTTTTAAGGACAATGAAAAGAAAACTTACATTTGAATGCCTAGTGTAGGGTTTGTTTTCCAATAATTAAAACAAAAATATAAAAAAATTAGTAACCATCGAATCGTCAAGCAGTGAGTGAGCTGTTGATGATGAATTGTAGCTAAGAACACTCGATCATTTCAGCTTTCAAACGAAAAAACTAGATAAAATTGGTTCATCCGTTTGGGAGCTACACAGAGATACACACAGACACGTCAAACTTATAACACCCCTCAGTTTTGGTCGGGGGTTAAAAATAATAAAGTAGACATTTACCACAATATTTATTGCATTACACACATTTGTACTCAAGTCTCAATGAAGCTTTTTATACCAAAGTATTCCAAACATCCCTTGTATTTATCGCATCGTAATGAGTGCACCTAATTTAGCACCATATGCACTTATAAGGGCGTGTGTACAGACACGCTTTGGCATTTGTCCCATAAATGCACCTGGGTGTAATAGCACGCATACTTCAGCCGCGGTGACACAGATCACTTATGTGCTAAATACATTTTCACTGCCGGATTATTATTATTATGTACATGTAAACTCTACTATTTACATTTACTTATTTTTTTTTATTTATTTATTTAAACTCTAGTATACATGTAAGCGAAAACAATGTTGCATTATTGAAATTAAACTCTAGAGATCTCTATAAGTAGGTATTTAAAGCTAGGTAGTGAAGGTACTTAAGTACTTTATTCACGATAAGTTTTTCTAAGTACCAGAGGCAAAGGTTGGTTCTTCTTCATAGGGAAGCCCTGCATGTATAATAGGTAGGGATTTAGATGAGGGCCTTTAAAAGGTAAGTGGTAAGTAAAGCTGATAGGATTGGAGTTATAGTTACCCCACGCCACTGCTATTTAGGATAATTAGGTCAATGTTATTGGGTCAAAACTTTAAAATCATTGTATTTTAATGGGACCGTAAAAAAACTAAACATACAATTTTCTTTACGCGACTTAAGTCAATATTATGCAGACTGAAGTCTGTAGGTTCTATGTGACTTATGCCCACTTGCTGTAGCCTAGTGGATAGACCGTTTGGTTCGCACTCGAGAGAGTGCAGGTTCGAATCCCAGGTTGTGGCGTGTACCAATGAGACTTTTTCAGATCTCAAGTACATTATACAGACGCTCTAACGGTGAAGGAAAACATCGTGAGGAAACCCGCACATAGTTGGCCCCAGACGTATTGACTAGTTCATTCCTCTGGACTAGGCTGACTATGTTGTGAGAATGCCGTATGTGCTTGGGCAACCATACGACATTTAGAAACCAACTGTCCCAGGCACTACAGTATTTCAAGAGTGGTTACTTCGCTCGGAGAATACTGTATAAATCATCCATTAACGGATACAAAGGCCTAAGTTATGCCCACTTGCGTAGATCTACTTAGTTTAAAGTTATCCCTGGGATAAAATATCATACTTTCTATTTCATAACTACGAAGAATAAGAGAGTTAACTTAATACTTATTACATGATATTTAACCCAAGGTTAACCCAGATCTACCCAAGCCTTAGATATTTACTAACCTAACTTACCTATCTTTTAGTGCTATTACAACATTCAGCGATACTTAATAACTTGTATTACAATATGACAGAGACTCTGTACTAATAAATACTTATCCCTTTACTAATAAAAATATTTATAGTGTTTAAGCTATACAATGCTTTGCCCTTGTCTATTAAGCTACTTTTTCGACGTATCAGACGACAAAACGTTGTATAGCTTATTTTTATTAGTAAGGGGGTTATAATAGAGACTACGTGCCAATTAATACTTTTTAAACTTTTATTACTCAGTTAAATAAAAATTACATGTATATTCACTCTTCTTGTGGAGTTCTTGATGCTTCTAGATTTTTCGTTCGTAGACATAGGAAGAACGCAGAGGCAGTGGTGTTAGTGGCTGTTGATAGAGACTTAACAACCAGCTAACCACACTGCCAACGCGGTCGACCATAAATCTTCTATCTTCTTCTTGTGATCTTCTAGAACATTACGTACAGATCTACGCATAGTAACTTAAGTACTTCATCACCTAAATAATCTGAATCGTCGAGGAAAATGATGTGATTCGAATAGAGTACAAATTTTAAAATACTTTTGTGTGTCAATTTGTTCTCTACTTTTGTTAAAAAACTAATCAATTCTAAGTCATTCTTATATTCTACATCTTCTTGGAGGTGCGTTGATTCTTCTAATCTTCTAGTGCTGCCAGATATCTGAAAAGGAAGAAATATTCAATTTTAATATTTAAACTTACTTGGTGGTGCCTTATCTAATTGAAAGTAAAGTTGTTAAGGCCATCGAGTAGAAAGTGAAAATTATGACCTTGATTAATAAACCAGTAGCTTTTGAAATTGAAACCTAATAAGAGTTACTTAAGTTTACCTATAAGGGCCAATTTTGTAAAATATTTAGTTTTTTTTACCCGACTGCGCGACGCAAAGGAGTGGTAATGTGTTTATCAGCCTATGTATGTATGTATGTATGTATGTATGTATGTATGTTCCTTTGAAGCACTATACAGACCAAACGCCTGGACCGATTTTTATGATTCACACGTCAATCGATTCCTCTTAGTCCGGCGAGTGTCACTAAAGACATGACGTTAGTGAAAATTCAATATGGCGACTACTGGACGCCATATTGTGAAAATGAAAAAAATGAAAGTCAACAAACTATATCAAGTGGGGTATCGTTGAATAGGTATTTAAAAATCATTGTTAGTTTTCTCTCAACATTTTTCGATTCGACTGACCGTTTAGGATCTATATCAAATTTAAAGTTGCGTAACAACCATTCTCACATTCCAGTGATGTAGTACTGATGCTGATAGGAAATCCAGTCTGGTAAATAGCTAGCTAGGTACTCATAACTAAAAAGTATAAAATAAAAAATTATAAT
This sequence comes from Glaucopsyche alexis, assembly GCA_905404095.1. NCBI lineage: Eukaryota > Metazoa > Arthropoda > Insecta > Lepidoptera > Lycaenidae > Glaucopsyche > Glaucopsyche alexis. The sequence goes on from FR990045.1 coordinate 22,317,957, forward strand.
TTAAAAAATTTAAAAACCCGACTGCGTAAAAAGTGAACTAAACTAAGTAGGTACATAATTAAAACTGAAAAGAAAAAAACAAGCACTTAGATATCCGGTGGTCTAGAATTCTATAATATATTATTGAATTAATACTATTGGAACATAACAACTGAACAGTCGGGATCCATTATTCGACAGCCAATCTAATTTTTCAATGGATCCTGACTGTTTAGTTGTTATGTTCCAATAGTATTAATTCAATAATATATTATAGAATTCTAGACCACCGGATATCTAAGTGCTTGTTTTTTTCTTTTCAGTTTTAATTATGTACCTACTTAGTTTAGTTCACTTTTTACGCAGTCGGGTTTTTAAATTTTTTAAATTATAATTTTTTTTTAATATTATGGAAGGTCACAGAGAAGCCTCGTAAACTAAAATTGTATTAGTAAAATTTTACAAAGAGGGTTAAATTATCTGAGGGTCGAAGAGGTTTTTGTACTAGATACTTGATTTTGTAAATTAATTGACGATAGGTAAAAGTTATAGTACATAATGTTTCTTTCTTTTTGAACTGAAGAGCAGTGTGTACAGCTTTTCAACATTTTCATATAGTAGGTATGTGTATATTGTAATTTATCGTTAGGTTTTTGGTAAGTATATGGTTAAGCTATCGAGATAGGCATCTCGTATCGTAAGCTTCCGGATTGAACTTGTAGAAGATATATGATTTGGAATGTACCACCTCTCCCTCTAGGTTTGTTAAAAATTTCGTAATAAATTCAAACGATATACGTAAAACAAAAAAAAAAAACTATCTGGAGGGTTATGAGATAAGACCTATGTCAAAGTCATAAAAAGTCCAGACACAACCCTTCGGATCGCAAAAAAGCGCAATACCCTAGAGCAAGTACAGTTCCTTCAAATAACTAGCAATAAAAATTACACGCAACGAATTGAAAGTGATCTAAATCATTATTCAGTAATTACTTCCTCGAGCTACACCCGTTACTAATACACTCACGATCGTGAAATACCTGCAGACGCACTGGCGTTTTCTATTGCAGTCACGCGTAGCTTCGTTACATCTACATTATTATGCATCCTACACGATCATATTGCAAATAGATTTCAACACTATGACAATCATCAATATTATTATCCATATTTAATGCTTGTTATGGGATACTCAACTTACCTGTCCGGTATTTGTGGTATAGTATACGGGTATGCGACCCCGGCTTTACTTTAGCTATTACTGTCCTATCATCCCTTGCCCTCCTGGGCGGTAATATCCTACATTTCCTATTTCCCACTCTAACTTACCAATATTCCTTTCCACACCACCTATCCTTCCCTTTCTCTATTCCTATCCTCTCCGCCAATCCGTGGGAACGCAATGGATAAGCATAAAAATAATTTAATTATCCTAAATGGCGGCGATGTGTTACGACACCTATCACGTCTCGTTTTTGCGGAGGCGAAAAGTGGCCTACGGAGAGCCGCTTCGCTACGTTGAATGTAAAAGAAGGAATGGATGGTAAGAATGAAAGTAGACGAAGCGAAACAAGTATGTAAGGATCGTAGTAAGTGGAAAGAACTGGTCTCTGCCTACCCCTACGGGAAAGAGGCGTGATTATATGTATGTATGTATGTATATTTAATGCTTATTGGGTACAGTAAAAATCTCGACAACCCGTAATTTAGCAAAATCATTCAGGTATGTACTTTAAAATATTGCAGGAAGTACAGATTAGGTGGATACAGGCAGAAAGTGAACCGTATAGCCAAGATGCCATCGGTGATAGGGGATTGTACTAATTTTTTTAAATTGCATAACTGAATAGTTCTCTTAAATATGAGCAACTTCTCTGAAGAAACAGTATATCAAAAGTTAATATTTTAAAACGTACAGCGATTTGTACAAAATACAAAGTCTCGTAAAAACGCTCCGTACTAATGTCGTACCCACAAGTGACGTCACACGGTGGTTAAATACGAAGTATACGGCTGCACTAACATATTTGTAAATTTCTCCGATATTTGTGCGCTCAAGTTCCTATTTAGGTACCATAATAAATCTTTTTGTACCTATATGATGAAAGTAAAGTAATGATGTAGGTTTTGTTTAGTAATTTAACAAAAAAACTGTAAGATCTGTTTGTATACTATAATATATAAAAACTGTAAGATCTGTTTGTATATTGTACTTAAGTATTAATTGTTAGGTTCGTAAAGTGCCCTCGGAAAAGTTATCACATAACTTAGGTAAGGCCTTGTTTTTGCAGTTGGTCCAAATCAAAATTAGCTTTCATCTAACAAAAATTTATTTATAATTCTATATTAGAGTCAAAACTCTAAAATCTAAACAGTAGCCGCAGATATTGATTTTGTGTTTACACGGATGTCAATCACATTCTGAATTAACAGTGTTAGTTAATAAGAAAGTCAATTTGTTCTCTTCTTCGTAGGAAATGCTTTCAGTCCTGCATAACTTTAATCATGATGCAGACATTTAATTCTACAATTTCATTTTATCCGTTTCTGTATTTAATTATTCTCTAAGCCGAATAATATGTGTGATACCCGAATAATATGTCAAATAAAAGTTATCAAGCTGCGACAAGGGAGGAAACTACCTTTAGATTTTTTACCTATTATTATGTTTAGTTTTACCTAAGTAGTTTAGTTGTATCTATTATTACTTAGAGTTACGTCATTTCATACACGAATGTATACAATGGTCAGAAACATGGTATACTAGCGTATTTTAATAATTTATTAAGTACCTTGGTAACCGAGCTTTTCTCGGGGCTCTAGTAGATAAAAAAAGAATCACAAAAATATTTTACTCGGATTCGAGCCCACGAATTTCTGAACAACGCAAAAATTAAACTACCAATTAGACTGAAATTATAGAGTCGAAATTATTGATATACTAGCTGTTTCCCGCGGTTCCGTCCGCGTAAATATACTATCGAGTATCCCGCGGGAATACTGTAGCTTTCCGGGATAAAAAGTAGCCATCCAGAGCCTTAACTAGGTACTACCAAATTTCATCAAAATCCGTTCAGTAGTATTTGCGTGAAAGAGTAAAAAACATTTGTCCATCCATTTTTATCCCGAAAAAGTATTCCCGTGGGACTGTATTTACGTGGGCAACAGCTAGTGTTAAATTAATAAACAAAATAATAATAAATGCTTTTGCGTGCCGACACCGGTGCGTTACGTCCTTGAAAATTCTAGATAATTTCATTGAATATTCGATTTCTACCGCCGATTTCTAACTAATTAGTATAATTTGCTACTGATTTTTATTTTAATCATCGACATTAATTTTAATACTTCAAATATTTTCTTTATGTTTTATTACTCAGAATATTATGGTAGGTTAATAGATATAAAGCTATAAAATATATGTTTATTATTTCATTCCACTAGAACATCTAAAACGACTGAAAATATTTTCAAGGCAGACCTGGGATCAGGAACTTGTCTGCAATAGCTTTTGGATTACATTTTATTAGGAAATGCCACTTGCCAATTTTACAATTTCAGGTCTGAGTGGACAACTTAACATATTACAACATAATTTTTTTTGTGGTACTCTTGTCTTTTTCAAGTTCAGGTTTTTATTTTTCAAAAATAGTGTTAACTAATGTTATATGAAAATCTACCTAAAATTCAATTTTTGAACAATAGCAATTAGTAGTATATTCGGCATAAAATTGTACTTAGCACCATTGATAATATAATGGTAGGTAGATATGCTTAATATGTTTTTTATGGTAAAAGTAATTAAATTTTAATTAGCAACTGGAGCAAGTACTCGTCACTCGTTACGTGTAGGCGTTACCGATGTTAGGTATTCCAGTCGCGTCTCAGGTTGGCAGCTCACGTAGACAGCTATAGATGGTTTAGGCAGATTGACAGCTGTCACATCATCAAACGTGTGCTTGGAAGAATAATATAGGTACATGGAAGGAACACTAAAGAAAAGTAATAATCAATAGGTTTTTGTACTTTGGTTGTTGTTTTGGTAGTAATAATAAGTAGGACGTACGAATTACGACTTTATTCGAATTCAATAAATGTCGCCTTATTTTAAAATAAATTAAATAAACAAATATCAATGTACGGCAAACTTCCACAGCATGTATGATTTTTTTTTTTGTCGTGGATGGGTTGACTAATAATAATAGTTATTAGACATTAATAGTAGTATACGTAAATCTTCTCCTTCTAACAGTGGGGTATCTATGCTATTTATTAGCTATAGTCATTAATCTGAAGTACGGTTAATTTCGAAATAGGCTCTAAACCTTAATCATCGTGGGTTAAACAAATGGTAAATGCAGTATGACTGGTCTTCAGCCAACGAGGTAAAAATCAGTAAATACAAAATCGCTATCTATTATAGTGACAGTTTATTATATAGTAACTGAATAAGATAATATAACCCGACCATGCAAACTATACCTATATTTATTATATACCCTTATGTTACCGCGGCCATTATTACGCATCTATGTCAATAGACCTCATCTATAAAATCTGTTGTTTAGATGTTACGATGAAACAAACATACATTCATACATACATAGACTGCAAAAATCATTGCAAAGGAGTCCCTTCCGTTTTGCTTCACCGTAAGTAAAAAGGGTTTCGTGTGTATTCAGTAAATTCAGTAATTGTAATGAACATCAAACGAGTATTCGCAACAGTAAGCACATTACCACGTATGTTTGTTCAATATGATCGTATTCAGCCAAATGTTATGGATTCATTCGTTTAGAATAAACTTTCTAATTGTGTTTTCGTTACAAGACTTTGACGTTATTTTATTTTAACTAAATTTATAACTAAATTTATGATGCAATACATTAATAGGTACCTTACTTGGTACTTTAGCGTTAGTTCTCACCGAGTCGCGACGCGTACGTTGCGTTTTTAAGATAGCTCTTCAAAATGGAAATTTATTCAACTACACAAAAGACACACGTTTCATATGACATAGGTAGTCATACTGCACATGCGCTGTCTCTTACAATGAAACGTATATCTTCTTGTATAATAAATAAAGTTCAATTTTGAATCTGACAATTTTGAATTGACCCTTAAATTATATATGTTTACTGACCTGAAAATTTAAGGCAAAGTACCTACATATGTTCTAGAATTAATTAAAATGATTTATCTATTAACTAGTATCTTTCACTATGTTATCGTGTGACACTTATCTATCTATCGAGCTACGAGTATGTGGGACAATCTTCTGGTTATCTAGTGTCAGGAGTCTAGGACTGCGATACATATGCGGCCAATAAATTTCCCATATCTAGATATTTTCTTATCACTGCTACTTTAATGAACGTTTAATTTAATTATTATGGTATTATTTTATGTAAAGAGTGGGTTGTCTTATTATATGACCATTGGCTGTGTTTCGCGGAAAATAGCGCTAACAAAAATACGTAAGCAAAATGGCGACTGCTGGCATTAAATAAACAAAATGACGGATTATATTAGCAGTATTTAAGTTAGCAAACGTGTCCTGGCCAATAATCTGTTTTTTTTTCTTAGGGCTAACAAGCGCTAACAAGCGCCTTTTTTCGCGGAATACAGCCAAATATCTTTAATGGCCGTTAATTAGCAAATTTTTGGCTTAAATAATATATTAAATATAGCAAACGATTACCTACTGTATATAGTTATATTGCCGTTAATTAGCCAATTTTTGGCTAATTAACGGCAATATATAATATCATATTAAATATAGCAAATGATTACTTTATATACCTATTGCAAAGAATCATTAAATATTAAGATTAGAAATTAATACTAGTTTAAGTTGTAAAACATTCCTCTTTACATTCAAGGTAAGTAGCTTATTTTAATTAATATTTTGTAATAGTGCATGAGCTTTTTGCTTGTCTAAACCTATACGAAAAGGTTAATATTATATTTAACGTCTAATATTTATAAGTAATCTTAAAAAAGTAAATAATCTTTTTGAAAATAACAATTACTTCGATCATTTTTACCGTTGGTATACAGTTGGTATAAAACTTTTAAACATGTAGTGAAAAAAAAAGATAATAATAAAAATTAAACCAGAATATAATATTACAAAACTAAATGTAATATAATAAAACTCGTAACGTTGTGGTCATAAAAATATAAATTTAAACAAAGAAATAAAACAAAAGGTGTGGTATTAAAATATTTATTTATATAATTCGTAACTCAAAAAAATACACTTAAACTTATAATGAAGTGTCTCTTGAATATAGTTTTTATGCGATGGAGACTCAGTCAATATTCTGTACTTTACGACGTTTATTATGTTCTTCATTATAGACTTAAAGGGGAAGAAATCGTGTGTGTTCTCAATTAATGTATTAGTTCATAATAATTAAAACTATAAACTTCATGTTATGATAAAATATACCGCCATGAATACTAACAAAACAAAAGTACGCTTCATATATAACGTATGTACCTATATTGGTTTGTATACCTGCAATAATAATAAAAAAAGTACCAATTTTATATACATTTAAAAATTTACATGTATCTTTAGTAAAGCTCGTGATTATACAATTGTTTTAAACTCCGATTATACTATAAAGACATGAACTATAGTTTCAATTTATATTAAAAAGCTAACCCAACTACATAATATAATATATAGCATATATTATGTAACTTAGGGCTGATTTTTCAATCGTCAGATAACTCTTACCTGAGGAATAAATATGTGACATTGACAGATTTTTCATACAAAATCTGTCAAAGTTACATATTTATTCCTCAGATAACTCCTATCTGACGATTGAAAAATCAGCCCTTAGGCTATTATTAAGAATCTATTGATACCTCATTTATTGAAATCGTATCAGTGGTTTACGCGCTACGGCGGAACAAACATACATACATAGACTGCCAAAATCATTACCTACTTCGTCGTAGTCGGGTAAAAATAGAAATGTAATGATATTAGTGCTTCGGAGATTACCCCGTTCCTTCAGTACACAGAATAGGATTACTGTGCAAGGCCACGTACGGCTTCCACTGACCCACTATCGTGTTTCCACATGCTAACAACTGTAATGAACTGAATATATTGATAATTCAGAGCAATTAATTTGACATTGTATGTTTGTTTACAATGTAAGTCCTTAGTTGGTTTAGAATAGTTGGCATATAAATTGTTTTACAGTGGAGGACCAGCGATTAAAAGTATAACAAAGAAAAAGTAATTTCCTGGTAACACTATTTTTACGAGCTTCTGAAAAAAGTAAGCTTGGTTTGTTTAATATCAGGAATCGAATATATTGACACGACATCTTAGTTAATGTTATAATTCAAATCTTAGTTAATGTTATAATTCCAATTTATAAAATAAAAATATGTTACAAAAAAATATTCTCTCAGTATACTTCACTTCTCTTATTGTGGACATTTTATTCAATATAATTATTCTCCATAGCAATTTTTGTTAAAAAATTCTAAAACAAACTTAAAAAATTACGATAATTATAAAAAATACCTTGTTGTTTTTAAGGTAATTATGTTCCAATAAGTTCTAACTCCACAGGAGAAATTGCATTAGGTTTGGCAAAGCTAAATTTATTTTATAAAAATATTTTCTTTTTGCCATTTGTAACATTATAAAATTGCAAAATTATCAAAGAATAATAATTATTAATTATTATTAATTTAGGTACTAATATATTATTAGGTATCGATGATGACGGTATAAAGTTTAAGGTGTATTCCCAATGCATGAGGCTTGCCGTTCCAGGGTGTTGCACGGCGTAGAGCGATGTAGAGGGATGTAGCCCGGCGTAGCGCATCCCGATGTGGCGTAGCGTTCTGTAGCGCATCGTAGTGCATCGTAGCGCTTCTACGTAGATCGTAGTGTATCTCAATTTGTGCAAGTTCCAATATATTCCAGATATACAAGGTACAATTATTAATAAAGCTGACAAAGCTCTTTTTATATTCTGTTCTAAATTGTACCTTGTCTATCTCTGTACTATCAGGAACTGTACCGTTACCAGAGCATGTTGGACTTGAATTGATAGTCACTCGAAATAGTCGTTCATTATATTTTATTCGACGTTTGTGATATGATTATAGGTATATATGAAAATTAACAAAATTCGTTTAGAAATTAGGTCTTAAGTTTTTGTATTTATTACATCTTCAAATTAAGAAACACTGATTACAAATACGCTCGTATTTTCTACTGCCAACAAAACGTATGTTAATAACTTTCAAAAAATTTGTATGCGAGAAGTTTCTCGTCTCAGATTAATTAATTTAAATCAGTTTAACGAACTTAGTTTATGCAAGTAAGTAGTTATATCGCTTTTTAAATTCTTTAACTGAATAATTTTTGAAACTATATTTTTTCTATACAATACAAATACCAAATTAACATCTTTACACTACATCAAAAAATTATCTTTTTTTAAATTTTGTTTGTCTGTCCGTCTGTCTGTTTATTCCAGCTAATATCTGACTTTGACCGGACTTTCACTGGTAGATAACTGATGTCATACGAGTAACTTAGGCTACCTTTAGGGTTCAGTTTAGAAATAAATGATTTCCATTAATGGCTTTATGTAAACGAAGTTGCGGGCACTAGCTAGTTGTGATAAAAAACTGCAAATTTATGTAACCCATAAAGTACTCTCAAGCTATTTTAAATACTAGATTCATCAATATCATTCCTAATGATTAAAAAATTACAATAAATAATGTGTCAAGTTACACAATTATTGTATGCGTATGTGCATGCGCTCACTGGCAATAAAATCTTCTCTGACGTCCACCATTTGCATTCCGATTATGAATTTTAGTGCACGCAAAATAGAGTTAACTTTTCCGCAAAACATGAATGTTTTCCTATACGATCATATTTTGCGAAAAAGTGTACTCTATTTCGCGTAAGCTAAAGTCGATAATCGGAATGCAAATAGTGAAGGGAGGAGGCAATTTTGTTGCCAGTGTGCGCACTGCTTATTGAAAAAATCTAAACACAATAATTTCAAATCTAAGGATGAAAATTAAATGGACGCTATTGCGGCGTCCATTTGACAGAAAAACTTCATACATGAAAATAAGTTACTCTATCTTGATTTCAGAATATTTTGTCAACTAAATCGGACTGACGGAGAGCAAATGTTATGGTGACAAATATCAAACCTGAACTGCTCCAAACGATCCCAAAATTTGGGCAATTTAAGTGTGGACACTGCCTCGTCATGTCTCGTCTACGACTATATAGCAGTTTACCTACTTAGAGAAAGTTATCTATGTCCACTTTTTTTTAATATTACCTGTCTGAAGCTGTTTAATTACCCCTCCAATTACTGCGTACATGGTATTGCTGTAGAAAGTCAATTCTCACAGCCATATTCCGTCCGTACTTCCCACGTATACTATATGGGAGAGTTTCGACAATTTATATGTGTAATGCGAAACTTTTATAATAAGATGTTATCTAAGTATGTAGTTATCTAAGACTTAAAACTTTGTATCTCGTTCAGTGTTTCATACCACGCTATTTGTCATATTAAAAAGATACAGAATTTAAATTATAAATTACCAACTAAATATTATATTTGTCACAAGACTAAAATTCAAGCTAGGATGAGAACAGTTCAGGATGGAACACTGAACGAGTTGGATTTAAAAATCGGGTCCTAATTTCTATTCTAATTTGTAGTTATGTTTACTTTCAAAGACCGTATCTTTAATTATTTTATTAGATTTTGATACATTGACCTGTTGCCACTGTTTACTATGATTAGGAATATAAGAAATAAAACAAAATAAACTAAGAAGAAAGCTGTAATCAAAACATACACATACAAAAAACGGTAAAAGCAGTTTTATTCATAACAAAATCAACATAATGAGAAAATAAAAAAGAATATAACATAATAAATCGCATAAAAAAAACTACAATACAAGTACATAAACTTATATCACGCAGAAGAAAGTACGCATTATAAACTATAGCATGCACAACTTAACATAATATAATCTAAGCGTTAACTAAAAGTCCAATAAATAGGGAGGGGCACTAGTGTCCATAGTTCATGGAACTGGGTCCGAGTGGCAGGTCAGATGCGTCGCTACACGTACCGGGGTGTCGTACCAGATAGTGCATTTACAGTCTCAACTTTGCCACAACGCAACGTCACGCTCTTTGCAAACGCACTCCTGGCACGAACCCCAAGACGTAATGTCGATATCGATACTTTCACGTGTCACGTCACTATTGTTTATTCACTACGGAACGTCTTTGCCGTTATCAGTTATCACTCTCCGTAATTACTACTACTATTTATATAAGATATTGTTAGTAAGGAAAGTAAGTGAAGCGCTAGCCGGCTATTATTGTTAGTAGATTAGTTGATGTAAGCAAAACGCGCTTGTGATTGTAAGTACATAGAAATCTTTGTTAGTATTCGCTACGAAAGTTAGTACAGGTGAACAAGTAGTTATGTCACGTACTTGTAAGTGTCAATACAAGTGTTTAGCTAATTAGTATTTTGTAGGCGCGCTAGCAGTCTTAATTGATCCGTGGTTATGAATTCTATGTTGACTACGTCAAGGTTATAATATACTAGCATTTACTATTCATTATGCTATTGATTTACTATTCATACTAGCCATTAATACTGATGTTCGCGTATAAAACAGAGCGTTTAAATATTATGTAAAGTAGAACGTTTTTATAATAAAAATTCACTCAAAACGTATGCGTTACGTAAAAATTATAAGAAAGTTGGTGAAAGTAAGAAAAAGGTAACGATACAACATGACACGTCAGTTTTCTCTCAAGATTCACTTTCCATTGGTACATGTATTAAACATATGTTTTACGTTGGGAGTACCTACCTATAACAATATTATCAAAACTTAATATTTAAACGCAGCATAATATTAAACGCAGCATAATAATAAATACAGCATAATATTATAAACAATCTAAACTCTAAAGGATGATAAACAATGCGTACTGGTAAAGGTTTTTTGCTGAAGTAAATATGTTTGTAATTAGTACCTATCGTACTTTTAAGTATATTTTTACCACCGATTTTATGAATTATTATAAATGTAGGTATGTTTAATTAATGTATAGAGAAAAATATTTTTTTTGTTAAAAAATCATAAATAATTAATTAAAAGAGATTCCGAATACCTACAAATTTTGAAAATCTACGTAAAGAAATCACATAGACATTATTTTTATTTAGGTTGTTTAATAAATCACTACAACTTTTTTTTTTGTCAAAGTTAGTACCTAATACCTAATCACATAGTTCAATTTACGCAATGATTATATTATGAAGAATAAGAAAAAGATAATATCATATGTAAGCATACATTTTAAGGAATCTGTAAGATCTTTCGATTCTAGAAAACAAAATTAAATAATCCGAAAAGTACAATAGATAAACTAATGTATGTTTCTTCAAACACATTTTATTTCCATCGTGTATTAATAGCTATTGTTTTATACGCGATACTATCTTGTATAGTACATATTATTGTGTCAACAGAGTCGAGTGTTGCGCGGCAACTGGCAGGAGAGAGACAAAGGTGAACGCAAGTGGGACACGCCGACCTTGCGGCGGACTGACATAGCCCTCCATCCGATACTGTGGGATGAATAAAATTGCATTTAATGTACATTGTACAAGCTACACGTGTACGGCGGTAAATCCCCAAACACACGTCATTATGCAATTGTTTCTAATGATATAGCACATACGATTGTACATACGTCGCAAGACTCTACGCTCTATTTTTGTGTCTTTTTTAGATTTCCACCTTTTAATTGAGTTACCTTTGCTGGAATGACTCGGTGGATATTTTTAAAAGCATGACATTATTGGTGGTAACTGCAAATAGCTGCAAGACTAGCCGCCTACATGAGTTGCACACAGTGCATACTGACGTAATACACATTCATCCTGTTACATTTAATATGCAATTTCTGTCTTTGCTGCTAGTTTGTCTTTTAACGTACAAAGGGTATTTCAAACTTTAGTTTTCTAACATTGATTTGTTTTAGAAAATACTTATCTGTATATTGTGATTTCTTATATTAGGTCTCTGGTCTATGGTTTACAATTATTTGACCACTTACAATTTTTGCTATTTTTACTATTTTAGAGACAATAAATTGATTTAGTGTTTTTAGTAGTAATAAGTATAGATGTTAGATACTTGAAAAATGCGTATAATATTAGACAATTTAATTATGTAGCACTTTCGTTATGGTTTGTTAGTGAGTTGTAGAGAAAAATGTCAAACTGGTTAACAAGCTTAGGTTAAATGGTCTAAATCTACAGCCGTACTCTCGCAGTGAAAAGTTTCAAAACATAATTTATCAAGGTGATTGCAATGATTTTATTCCAAACAGCGTCGATATACGTATTATAATAATGGCGGTAAAGTAGGACAAACAATTGTCGGTTCACAGGCGCTGGCTAGATAAGCTGCATTGTGCAATTGAGCATAGCACATGGGAGCCGACGTGTAGAGCGGCGCGTCCTTGGGTACATGGGCGAGCGGTGCCGACTGCCGGCTCGAGAATGTCACTACATTAGCTCGCTCTATGAATTATTGAACACCATACTTTTACTATCTAAGCGCACGGAAGACTCTGCGCTCCGCCGAACACTTTCCCTTTAAACTACGCGAACTTGACACATTAATTCGATTCCGAGTACGTGTAACTTTTTCATTTACAACAAGTAGGTAGTAGTGGTAATTTTCTATGACGTACGTAGAGTTGTAATGTAAATTATTTATGTTAATATTTTTTCATTTCATTGCGAGTTAAATTATTGTACGAACCAGTTTAACATTTTTTTCGCGTGAAACCTGTAATGTTTTACGATGAGTGTTAAAAGAATGATAGCGTTCGGGCATGCATAAGCTTTAATTAGTGATAATAGAGCCGGAGTGGGCACACGTGATAACGCGGCGCAGCGCTGCACGTGTCGACCTAAGTACGCGCACTGCGCACGGATATAGCCGCCGGCGGCCACTCGCGGCCGCTCTTCTAATTATCTAGTTTAAAATAATCCCGCAGTAGGCGTATACTTGCGCAACACTAAATTTCAGAGTTCTAGAAGCGACACTGACACGACACTGGGCACTTCACTCCGCGGAGCGTGCAAAGTCGGCGCGCGCGGCCGCAGCACTGCGACGCGTTCCACTTTTCCTTCCGGCGGCGTGCGAGCGGTCGCGAGTTGGCATCGGCACGCCTTGCATAACCGCCGGTTTCGCAAAGTGGTCGGTGCAGCTCGCCGGCTTGAAATACGCGCCTCTCTGCCAGCGGGGCCGCAAGAATCCGCGCCCGACGCGGCTCCGGCGACCCGGGTCCCCGGCCCGCCTGACGCCCCTCCATTTCTCCGTTTTCACGCATACAACTTTCGCCTACATGCGATCTCACTTTCGTTATTAACACATCGACGCATTGTGTTTCTTTACTTCTGCATGTACACCGGCAGAGGGGGTCACCATTGTTTGCTCTTTTCCATGCGCTATCGTGCGATCTGCCACTGCCACTAAATTGAACACAATCGACGATATCATTCCGAACGCTGTTGCATTAAGGTACGACGAGGTTAAAATGAATTAGAGTTTATTCTTGATACTTGTAAACGTTTACTGTGCGTAAGGCTCATATGTCGGTTATAATAATGTCGCCGCGGGCCTCGAGCGTCAAAAATAGATGCTCCATTTCGACGGCCAACTCACCACGATAAACGAAATCATATCCGAAACACTTCTATTTTATAGATGCGATAGGACGCTCGACTGCAAATTCTATCAAAACAAAAACAACGATGTTTATATTGTGTTTTTCTCATGAAAACTTTAACCGTTACGTCATTTTATCTATAGACGACCATCATGTTATGGCTTACGAGCGACTAACATAAATTCTTAGCTATTATATTCTTGAGTTTCTAGAATGTGGTCAGATGCATCACGTTAAGTGACTTTAGTCATTAGCGATCGTCTTAATATCGTATTGTCGGGTCGACCTCGGGCGGCCGTGCTAGTTGGCTGGTGAACTAATAAAATAATATTTGAGTGTTTCGCGAGTTTACGTCGTAAGAGCTCAAGGCCGGTTGACTCACACGAGTATCCCGGCATAGATCATTCTGCTGACACGTGTGCTTGCACTTTACATACGCAAATACCATTATGACTACTTGTTCTTGCATCTACGCGATAAAACAATCTAAGACTTAGTCTTTGAAAAGGCTAAGATTTGAAAAGGGGTTATAAGAAACATAGATCATTCTGCTGACACGAGTGCTTGCATTTTACATGCGCAAACACCATTATGACTACTTGTTCTTGCATCTACGCGATAAAACAATCCAAAATTTAGTCTATGAAAAGGATAAGATTGAAATGGGATTATAAGAAACATAGATCATTCTGCTGACACGGTGCTTGCACTTTACACACGCAAACACCATTGTAACTAGGTACTTGTTCTTGCATCTACGCGATAAAAAAAAAGATCTTTGAAAAGGCTAAGATTTGAAATGGGGTTATAAGAAACAATCATGATATCTCTATGATATTATTACGAACATAACGAAGTAATACGAACGATTGTAAAATAAACCGAGGGATATACGCAAAAATCATGCCGATTTAAAAGCTTTCAGGGACTCAAGTAATGTTTATGTTTTGCATACAACGCTATCTTTATAAAATCCCGGGCTGAGTTCTATTATGTCAAAGGTGAGTTAAGCTGTAAATTCGTTACCAAATCGTTAAGGAATGCTAGCCACAATGTCTACTTAACTATGGACTTGTGACTGAAACCACGAGTACTCGTAACCACATTTTGGCCACTGCAGCTGCGGTGCGGTCGTGACACATCCAGTAATCTGTCACTCTGTTACGTTTTGAATACTGTTATTACCGCATTATGAATTTTGTATCTACAGGTAGTTACAGCATAAGTAGTTATTATAGCCCGTAGCCTACAACTTTGATGTAAAATATTATGAAGGTAAATAGGGAATATAGGTGGGCTTATCTATAAGGAATAGGCAGGTAATGCCTTTATTATTGTTTTAAGAAAACTCTTTAATGTGAAAACTTTTGTATCATTGTTGGGATTTGAACTTGGATGAAACGAAAAAGCGTCAGAATAAAGAAACAAAATTTGTGGATACAATAATCGTTCAAACATATTACAGAGTGCCGGGGTCAACTTCAAACACAAACTCCGTGGTCTAGTGGATAAAGCATTGGCTCTCGACTCGGAGGTCGTGGGTTCGATTCCCGCATTGGAACAACAAAAAATGTTGTTTCCAAGTTTGGTTAGGACAATTCAGGCTGATCACCTGATTGTCTGACAAGGAAGATAATCTATGCGTCGGATGGGCATGTAAAAGTCGGACCTGCGCCTGATCTCTCGTCAGTTGTGACGGTTATTCGTCCCACTAGATTACGAGAGTAAAGGAAGAGAGAGTGCTCTTGTGTACTGCGCACACACTGCGACTATAAAATTACTCCTGCGTAACTGGCCTGGTTTCAATGAAACCGGCCACCGTCACCGAAATCGGTGTGGGGAGTTTTTGTTATTATTATTATTAGAGTGCCGGGGAATAAGATAGCATTTTTTAATACTCTTATCGCGTATAAACTCCTATTATATAGTAAATCTACTATTTATAATTATTTGGCTAGTATATACGTCACCGTAAAATTGTAAAATAACTAACGAGATTGTAAAAATATGTCGAAAGAATAAAAACTATATATTTATAATCTAACGAAAAATAATGTGTGAAATTATAGGCAGCATATTCGCGCCGGAAGTCTATCAACATTTTACAATTTCACTAGTTTTATTACAATCTAACGGTTTTTACAATTTTACGGTGACATATACCTACAATACAATAATTATTTTCAGCCTCCATTTCAGTATAAAATGTAAAAAAATATAGCTTTCTTTAAATTATATAAAAGTGAACGTTTCATCTCTAAAGTTTCGTTTGTAAGTAATTAGTGTGACGGCATTCATTTGGGGAATTGTGTTTTCCGCAGAGCGGCTGAAAGGTGTATTTTAAGACTTCTGGGTTTGTCGCGAATCAGCTGACACCGTACCAGTTATCTTCGAAATAAATGTCAAATTTTACGTTAACGAAAAAAGAAAGACAGGTTATTAATATGCTTTTCAGTTACGAATAACTATATCTTTTCAATATAGAGTTTTCAGAGCGATACTTAGCTAACAATCGAAGTCAACGTAAGTAATACTAGGTATATAATTACAAAAACTTTGCCTGTTTTATCTACGTGGACTAATCCCCATAATATGCACTTGGTATCTAGTTGGCTATAATGTGTTTACTTATCATTTATTATTATTCAAATATAATAAAAACATATATACGTTCAATTTGAGAAACCTCCTCCTTTTTGGAAGTCGTTTAAAAAATACATAAGGCCCAGAGAGAGTATCGTTGGTCCTAGAATATACTAGAGAATAAAAGCATATTCCTTATTAATTTAAATGTAATATGATATAGGGTTTAATTAACTTGAATGTGTGAAACGAATCACCAAGTCCTTCACACCGGAACCCGCCAAGTGAGCGGTTCTTAGTTCTTACGAAATATCGATCAAGCAATTTAATTGCAAGAACATCCGCACTGCCTACTTTTCAACAAATACACGATAAAGGAGGTTTTAATAAACAGTTACATATAAAAAGTAAAACTTAAAAAAAGTGAAACTTTAAAAAAATGAGCGAGCCAGTAGTCGCTTATGATGTGAAACATTTACTAGCTAGCATTAATTGCCCGCGGCTTTGCCCGCGTGAAATTAGGTTTTAAACTTTTATCCCCTATTTTACCCCCTTGGGAGTTGAATTTTGAATAATCCTTCCTTTGTGAATTCAAATTTCTAGTCTTAAGGGTTTGGTCTGTGCGTTGATACATCAGTCAATCAGCTTTGCCTTTTATATACAATGTGTCCCGACAACTGTGTAATATGAATTTTTTTATCGACAAATTGCCCCTCATTTTTTTCCTTGACGTTTGTGAAATGGCAGCCACTTCCGTCCCATTTCACGAAATCACTTCCACAAATTACAAGAAAGCGAGAGGAAAGCATCAAAAACAAATAAGGAAATTCCTCAATTAATCGAATTTGTAAGTCAATTAATTATAATATGTAATTACCTAACGAGCACAAAACATAATGCATTGTTGCATTTGTTTACGTCATACGGTTCAGCTGATTCATAAATGTTATAATAGATAATACATGATACAACTAATGTGAAGGAAAAACACAGGCTAGTGGTTCTAAAACTTGTATTTGAAACGTTATATTTGAATAACATAATATTTAAACCTGAACCAAAACCGGTCTTTGCTTTTTACTTTCTCTACGATCACGCATGTTTCGCACAATTTATAAGAACTACTGCAGTATAAGCATCATTCAATTTAAATCCTTATGGCATTAGGCTCACGGATGACATTGCTCGACCTAACCTACATTCATCATAAAGCCTAATTACCTAGGCAATAAGGACGCGATCATTGGATGCCTATTGATGACCTATTGATGACTTCCTGCTTACTCAGAACAGCTAGTGGAGTTGGCAGACTTCCCAAGGACGCTGCAAAGGACTACTGGTCAAGGTCGGCCATGGAACACAATGTGAATTAAATAAAGGACTGTCCTAATTATTTTTGCAGTTAAGTGTACTTGGTACGTGAAACATTTTAGTTTTCCTGCCTCCTCAAGTAGCTAAATATACAAATAAAGTCTACTGTATATTGTACAACATTTTAAATTTAGTATCCGACAGTTTGAGAAGTGTATATGTCACCGTAAAATTGTAAAAACCGTTAGATTATAATGTAACTAGTGAAATTGTAAAATGTTGATAGACTTCGGACGCGAATATTCTGCCTATAATTTAACATATTATTTTTCGATAGATTATAAATATATAGTAATGAATCTTTCGACATATTTTTACAATCTCGTTAGTTATTTTACAATCTAACGGTTTTTCAATTTTACGGTGACATATATAAGCTATTATAAAGAAAAATTGCTCTTGTTTTGGAAATTTTTACAGACAAATTACAGATTATTCAAGAGTAAACAAAATACTTTTATTTTTACATTTTTTATCAGGCATAGAAAAAAACTTTTGCAATGATACCAACACCAACAAAACTATTTCAACTAAAGCGCGTATGAAAACTACTATAAAAACCAACGTGTTATTATTTCTATATGTACCGAGGAAACATAATAAGGTTATTTGTAATATAAAACTGTGCGTCGGATATGCTGCCGTTTGCGTTGCCTGAGAACTAGAGACATGGCATTCCACAGGTGGGTTGGCAAAGACGAGATGTTACGACACGACGGGTACAATTGAACGCAGAATTCATTATAATGAATTACTGCCTACTGCGGGCCGTAATGATACAAAAAGAATGATATGGAATTAATGATCATCATTAATTGTTTTTCAGATCTATTAATTTTACGTTAATAATAATTTATAACATCATTGTTGCAATGTAAAATTTAAAATCTACTAGAGTATCTATAAAAGAGGGAGGGAAGAAATTCGCCTCCGGCGCAAAACGACACACCTACTCTCCAAAGAACAGAAATTGTACAGTCCATGATATGAATAAAGTGTATGAATCCCCTTAGATCAATTGCCCTTTAATTTTTTTAATAACTAAACATTTAATAGTCTGAAGGTATATAAAAAACAAGAGAAGGCACACATGAAAAAAACTTTATTTGTATGTATGTTTGTTTGTATACAAGCAGGAACATATTTCATGACCAAACCAAAGAAACCCAATTGAATGTGGGCAAAGTCGCGTGCAAAAGCTAGTAATAATATTTTGACGGCTGTACTTTGAGAATACGTCCTTTTGAGAGTATGTCGTTTTGCCACTATGTCGTTTTGCGCAGCCAGGCAACAATTATTCTACTATAAATTCTAAATCGCAGTATCAAAAAAAGAAAAATGGACCTTAACCCTAAACTACCTATTGAGTTATTTTACCCATCTGTTTGAAGACTTGATTTTCATTCGCCAACATTTTATTAGTTACGGAAAATTAACAAATGATTTAGTGCTAATTACTTGGATTTTACGAAAATGTATAAAAACATCGCGTGCTCCGTCGAGGCGTGTCGCTACAATGGCCGTTACGACATTTAGAAAGTCGAGCCACGGCCAACGGTCCCGCGGCGAAAGTTACTGTTAATATTATCGTATGAGCTACGTGATCACCTTCGATGTCGTTACACATCATCCCGTCATTACCATTGGGTAGTGTAAACTTTAAATGCTAAAAATGGTCTAGGGAACAAAACAATATGTAAGAAAACGTGAACTCTTTTTACATAAGAGCCAAGAGAAAGTTGTTTATTGCAAGAAATGTTATATTATGGTGAAATTTAGGCCTAATTAGATTGAATAAGCTTTGAAAGGGATAAAAGAAGGTGAAGTAAAATAGTAATTTATCTATACTTCTATACTAATACTAGTTTTTGCCCGCGACTTCGTCCGCGTGGAGTTCGGTTTCCATACAAATTGTTAACCCCTTTTTCACCCCCTTAGCGGACGAATTTTCAAAATCCTTTCTTAGCGGATGCCTACGTCATGACAACTATCTGTATGCTAAATTTTATCAAAATCCGTTCAGTAGTTTCGGCTGTGCGTTGATAGATGAGTCAGTCAGGTTTGCCTTTTATATATGTATTTAGATTAATATAATAAAGAGGTAAAGTTTGTTTGTTTGTTTGCATTGCATGGGCTCCGAAACTTCTGGACCGGTTTTGATGAAATTTGGCACAGATATAGAGTAGATAACGATAGATCACGGGGAAGGACATTGGTTACTTTTTATCGCAGCAAAATGTATGGTTTCCGTGAAATTAACTTTTGCGCGCACTAAGTTGCGGGCCACATCTAGTTTTGAAATAATTTAGATAGGTAAGTGAAATCCGACTATTTAGAACTAATCCGTTATTAGCAAACTCTACCAAACAAAAACGTTTAATCAAACCTAAACCCAAGAATGTACTCTCTGTTACTGAATTTGTTCAATTCCTAAAAGCTTCGTTCGCTCTATGAGTACCAGGACATTCAAGGTGAAACCTAGACGAGAACCGGGCGCACCTGCGCGGTTCGCCTGTAATACAGCGATATTCAGGGGGAGGGGGAACGGGGATAGGTCTCCATCCCCCCTCCCTCTGAATATCGCACCCCCCGCAACCGCCCAAGGCATCTATGCGACCTTCACGGCTGCATCCTTGGAGCTCTGCCAACTGCAGCATAACTCTAATACACTAACCTCATAACATACTAAATTACAGCAAACAAATTTAGCTTTGTCTAATGCATCGACATTTTAATCGAGCATTAGAAATAACGACAGATTTGGGGGAAAATAATGTTACGCGATTTTTCAGGAACTGCCAATCGACTCTATGATAGAGATAAATAAGTATGCTCCATATTACGAATTGTACTACTCGACCAAGCTAAGTTTGCACCTCGCGTCGAGACAAACTGACGCATATGTGTGATCTGCAAAAAAGGACGAAATCTCGTATGACGCGTGTCGGCGACAAAAATGCTAACCGTACTGACGCGACAGGGCGATCGCGGGAAGGTGAGCGGGGAAGCAAATTTGTTTATAATTAATATTCCAGCGAGGTGCAAACTTAGCTTGGTGGAGTAGTAAGTTTGATTGACTTACCGGCCGATACTGAAATGCTAATTAAAATTAAGAGCCCTCCTATTCACAGGCTGTCGCTGTCTCTGCTAGCCGAAATGACAAGGACAGCATGATTTGAGTGTCACTTAATTTAACTATCGTTTCAGATTTAGCCGTAGGTCCTTGTTCAAATGCTACTCATTCCATATGGCTAACAATTTTACAACATGTACACGAACTTTATCTATATAAGGTATAGATTTAAATAAAACAAGAATGTGATCAAATTCCTCAGGTAAGGTTAAACAGCTTGTTAATTGTTGTATTCGAAATAGTATGTACCTGTAAGATTACTGAGACGCAACAGGTTGTGAGTTGTGACTAAACTGATCGCTGTCCTCAATTCAAGGAAGGTATGTTCGATCTTAAAAGCTCTACATAGCATTGTATCAAACAGGTGGCGTGTTCTGACTCCTGTTGAACAATGTTCTTTTATATGCTTTATTTTAATTCTGATTATTATCGCAATCGTCAAGTAAACAATACAATTCTGGCTTTGACGAGGCTCTTTATGATAATTAGTGCATTGAAGTCGCCTTGAGCATCCTACGCACATACAGTACCTTAGGACGGTGTGACACGTATATCGCAGGTAACGATACGATACGATACGATCGGTTAATGCAACAGCGTTATATCGGAATGTAAGCGGTGAAAGTGGCCGCGTCCGCAGAAAAAGTGTTTTCCACGCGGTTTCACCTCGCAACAGGTGGATCTAATTCAACCACAATTATTTACGATTACATTAAATTAATAAATAATATATAAAACACTCAATAAAAACAATGGCAGAGAGCACGGTAACTTGCGGTAAGCGGAGGCGCGCGCGCTATCGGAGGTGCGCTGAGTGACTGTGGTCGTGTGGCTGCACCGAAATAACTGCTCGCTGTAGCCCGGCCGCTCGATGCAACCCCCCTGCCTCCCTCCTGCGAAACCATCGCACCACCCGCACCCCCCAGGTCACGGATGCAGGTCGCCATGGAGACGGAGTCTGGGTGTGGGCCTCTATCGATCTAACTGTTGCTTCAAGTCCTGGATGCCCTTGACTTTCGCTATTTCCACGTATGCACTAAGGTTGGGGTGTTGTGTAAGAGGTGAATAATATAAAATATTGACTTACTTGTTGCTTTAGATCTATCAGTTAAGAAGGTAATATAAAGATCTTTGAAAATATTGCTAGAAATAAAATTTTGTTGTTAATTGAATTGACTTGACTGAGTTGTTAAATTATATCATAATTACTTATACGCCAGACGTAATTACCTGTTAAAAAGTTCTATGGATAATTATTACCTAATATGAAAAACTACTTTGATACGCAATTAAACTAGAACGTAGAAATCTATAACCATTGAAGCATCGAGCGCCTGGAAATTTTTCGTTTTTTCTGAAAATATTCAGGCGCTCCACGCTTCAAAGTTTGGTAGTTTTGAAAGGATTTAATGTTTTTTTGTTTCCTTCTAGACTATAAGACTCAATAGGTTATTCAAACTATGAGTGAATAGACATGAATAGGAGAGATGTATATGGACTTAGGTATTTGCGTTTCACATCTTACTTTACAAGGCAGCAAACGTACTTGGAAGTTATTTATTTTGTGGTCAACAACTACGAGTATTAATTTTATGATCATTGGTCATAGAGTTGTTCAGAATTTTTTCAATTTTTTTTTCGGTATCTACGAAAATTAGACATGTAGACATTGTACAGCCTCGTACCAATAAGGAAAATGTTTTAGGCAGTGATTATATCTATGGTTTTAGGTAATTATGTTCAAAATATATAATTTTTAAATTATGTCACATGCGTTACAGATACCGTACTTATGTAATACTATTCCAGTACATTTGAAAGGATCTATGGGTTTTGTAAGTCAAATCTAAAACTCAAATTAAAAAAATCCAATTTTAATAGTCGTACAGGGAAATTATATATTTTTTTTATTAATCAAACAATAGCTTCTTAATATAAATCCCTATTATGTCTTCTATTATATCTTCTATTAGCGCCCGATCTGAACGCAGGAAATAGCATGCGTCGCAGTTCCAATCCACGCTCCGAACCGTACCTACGCGTAAATACGCGGAGCTGACAGTCCGATCTGGCACGTCGATGAGAGCGCATTTTCCACAGTTTGAACCGGACGCTATTTATGTAAGACTCCAACAGCCAAAGACGCATATTTAGTCGTATTTAGCACGACAGTTCGATTCCTCCACGCACAGATTCCTCCGCGGTTTGGAACGCAGTCTGATCCGTGGTCCGAACTTTACGTGTGCGGCGTTATTATATTATCATATTTTGTTACTCGATGGAGGCTCCTCCTACACCATAGCCAAGGGAGATATCTCGCGCTCTCTGATTGGCTATCTTCACATAGGGTTGGGGCGTACACTCCCAAAACATTTCTTTATGTCCTTCCGAGTTTACGGGGGTTGGGTTGACCCCAATTTTTTTTGGGGTGTAAAATTGGATATTGTATAATAAGCAGGTAGTTTTTATAATAACATTATTATGTAAAGTGAGTATTTTTTACCTTTTGGTGAGTATTTTTAAACAATTGCTATTTATTTTTAAGTTTCATTTTAACTAATTTCTTTGGAAACAAATTTTTTATCCTCGTTTGCTAACATATTTATATAGGTAAGTTGATTTGTTTCAAAATCATAATTCATTGAGGGATGGTTAATTTCAAATAAATGATGATAAAATCATACATCAAACATTAATTACCTATGTCCTAGGATCTCAGGCATTGAGGCATACGATCGATTATAATAATATTGTTATTCAATTATTCAACACTCTTGGATTCCATCACCCATATTGGGAGCCGAGACGTTAATTATGTAGATATATGTATAACATCATACAAATAAACACAATACAATAAGAACATGACATTAACGGCGGCACTCAGTTAATGCTTACTTAAGGAACTACTAAAAAAGTAGTCAAAGAACGTTTGTGTGCTAAAGCTTATTATAAAGTAAATGATTTTGTTAACAATTACACACCTTGGGATTAAGATGCACCCCTGCAAGGCTGTCATAGAGATAGCCTTGCAGGGGTACTTGTAGTGTACTTTTTGTTATATTTAACATAGATTTAAGTTCAAAATGTAAAATATATACTTATTTTAAAAGAACAATTTTCCATCTTTTTGGAAAAAGATGGAAAATGGCCGTACGAGTTCTTACGCTGGTTTTTCTCGGCGGGTTAGGGTTGAACCGGTGGTAGCTTTTTCTGTTGACTTTCCGAAAATAGCTTGAGTTTAATTTGGAAATAAAATTCTTCCTTTTCATTTTTCATTTTCACTTAGTACAGATTTTGACATAAAGTTCATACAGTTGCTGTCAAAATCTCTACTAAGTAGCACCTTAAGTAAGCATTAAATGTCTCTCAGTGTGGCTGTAAATTGTAAAATAATAGATTAATTGTTCTAAAACAGATGTTTGATTTTGGGTCAGCTCTATGTATACTACATAGGTAAATAGGAAAAAAATATGAGAATTTCATAAAAATACAAAAAAAAATATTATTTTAGAGGAAGGGTACATTGCATGCGTACAAAAATGAATATTTAAAGAGTTTTTTATTGCGAGAACACTATTTTTAGGGCGGCTATGACATAATATGTTTTGGCTTGACTTTTGACGTAGTTGACAGTTTCAGTAAGAGACGTCTTCTTGAATGTCATACATCTTTCTTTGTCAAAAGTCATGTCATTGTGAAAATGACGTTCTTTGGATAATTCTGATCAGATCCGCCATGTTTTATTTTATGTTGTGTTGCTCTCCTTGACGAAGTTATTTTAAATGTACATTGAAACGAAGTGAAATTAAATAAAATAAAAAGCAGGAAACAGTTACTATATTATGTAGCTATATTTACATATAGTGTACATAGTGCTGGCCCACGCCTCATACATTTCTAGAATATCTCTTTTCCCTATGCTTTAATAAAATGCCTCTAGAAGTTTATATCCAGGGATTTAGAGTTTACAGCTAGACCTTTAGAGCCGAAAGTTTACCATTGATACCTACCTACTTAAAATGTACCACGGCACATATTGAGTATATCCTAATATTTGCATCTATTACCATACTACTAATATTTATATAATGATAGCTAATTAGCTCAGCCTATATTATTATTATTATTATTGCACCGTGTTGTTATGAGCTAATTAGGTACATTTTGCAGCGTGCATTATGACTAAGGCTGGGACTATATTATGCTCCGGAACCCGGAACGCCGGTGAAAATTTAGAGCAGTAAAATTAGAACTCTCAGTAGGGAATTATTGGGCATTCTGTCCCACCTCCGTTCGCTCGCGGTGCATAAACGAACAGGAGTTATTGGGCATTCTGACACACCGAACCGAACCTCCGTTCGCTCGCGCCCTCGCTCACTTCGGTGTGTCAGAATGCCCAATAACTCCTGTTCGTTTATGCACCGCGAGCGAACGGAGGTGGGACAGAATGCCCAATAATTCCTGTTCGTTTATGCATCAACTGATGGTAAATGAAATGACATGCTCATGACATGCACCTCTGTTCGCTCGCGCCCTCGCTCACTTCGGTGTGTCAGTGTGCCACTTACCGTGGGTAAGATCACGCACCGATCATACTCCTAACTCGTGATCGGTTACGGCCCATGGTAAGATCACCTACTTTTTTACCAAAAAACATACCTCGGCTTAAATATACTAACACACTATGATGTTTAGTATGTTTAAGCTTACATTTCAGGGGATAGGAATTTAGGATCTTATCAGTAAATAATAAACACCAGTTTTTATGAATTTATACAAATAAACAAAATAATGTCTTCGTTTGTGTCATGTAGAATTCTTCGTCATTGATCATCCGATCTGAAAAAGAAAACCGAATGTTATGTTATGGTTGCCAAGCCAAAATAGCCTTATGCCTGGTCGAGCGGCAGCTTTGCTGATAGTACATCCACACTTACATAATAATCACCATTTAGAGTCACGAGTACTTTCAAACTACGACGACGATTGAGGATGTTTGAGTAATGTTTCATCTAAAAATTATGGATTATTTATGTTTCTAGTAATAACTTTGACTTATTGGCATTCAAATAATCTCGAAAATATTAACGTTATATTATGCAATAACAGTTTTACAGGAAATATATTATGAATTTTTATATTTAAATTTGTTATTATTAAAATAACTATTGGTTATTAATTATTATTCTGATTAAATAATTACCTCTAATATGTATCTACTACATAAACCTCATTCAATAAACTAGATACATTTAGATTCAAATTTACTTACAATTAAATAATGCCTGGTCTAATCCTTTTTCTGCGTTCCGCTGTAATTTTTGATGAACTTCTCTAATTTTCAAGCATCTGAAAAAAATAAATATATTTTTTTCCATCAAACAACACACGTAAAAGTGTAATAGTGTTTTATGAATAAGGTAGATATTCATATTATATTACATTATTCAATTAAATTTATAACTCATCCCTGCCATACCATGGTACGCCTGGTCTAATTGCATTAACTTTTCTTTGTAAATCATGAAGCTAATATAGGAAAATACTATTCAATAAGAGTAACACATTACATTTAAATATTTGATGGGTAACGAATAAATTTAATATATTGGTAATTATTTAATTTTAAAATGTATCAATGTAATAAATAATGAATCGTGTTCAAAAACTAAAATATTATCAATTTAAATCAAAACTTAAATAATTATGTAATGAATTAAATCTATAATGAATACAATAACTACTACACTTACTTTTAACTATTCCTTTATCTTCCCATACACTTTTGATGTACTGAAATCACGATGTCAATACCACCGCGCTCCGCGTTGCAAATGAACGAGCCAAGACGGGAAATCATACGTGAACAGACCGACTGAGTCGCTAGGGTTGTCAAACCTACTATATATTATAGTATCCTACTATTTTAAGGGATCAAATACTATGTTTCTAAAAAAATTAGTAGGCGAAACTACTATATTTTGCGTAAAGCAGAATGCAGCCAAGCTAAAATGAATCTTATTCCAATAACGTTGTATTGTGTTGTGTGCGTGCGACGTGATTATTTTATTTTTTCTTTTTTTTGCCATCTACTATATTTTTAATTGATAAATAAGTATTATATATGATAGAAAAAAAATGGGGGTAACTCTATTAGTCGCACGCGAATACATGCACACACGATGTTCCTGTGTTGAAACGTGAAGTTATCCATCCCAACATAGTGTTGCGATAATTCAAATTAATAGTTATACAAATAATAATCAGTAAGACATGAATAAATTCGATAAGATTTATCCATTACAAATTAAACCATGCGTCAAATTCATAATTAAGTAAAATAAGGAATTATAAACATCGATAGACCGTGCTTGTAAATAATTTTTGAAACAAATAATTGTCACATTGATGTTGTTATACATATTATATGTGCGTAAATGAATTTAAAGGATGATAATTTTTATAATTTGATTGGAGGTAATATAATCGTGTTTAATACACACAATATTCATTTATAATTTATTGGATTTATAGGGTAAAAACTGATCGCCTCTTAAATTATTTCTTTAATCGAGTTCTCGCTTCTAGTTCACATCCCTGATCTGGAAAAAACTGCAAGCTGTCAAACAAGAATATAATATTGCACATACGTATTGTAAAACCAACACTCGCTTTATAGTAGGGGAGCCGAAGAGGGGATTTCTGCAGTGACTCGAGCGAGAGTCAGATTAAGCTTGTGTATGCTTCCCACATGTCTCTAGTTAACGTGGTATAGAAATCAGCTTATCTGAGTGGAGCGTTAAAAAAATATATTTTTAGGTATCAAATTGTTAGATTAAAATAGAGAACGTTGTGTAGACCCCAAAGAAGCTTTTATTTAAAGCACAGACGACTTAAAGTAAAGGGAAAGATATAAAGACTCTTTGAAATTTTCAAAAACTAAAGTCCATATTTTAAAAACAAAGCCTTCTTGATATTTTTTATTATCCTGCTTGACGATTACATGTTTGTTTCCTTAAATTGAATGATAAATTACCTTTAAAGACAATTTTTATATATAATTACTTTTTTTAACTTCTAAATAGCTGCAGTTTGTCACTGCCCCACTGTCATAAGATATGCTCTTAATATTTTGTTCTCCTCATTACTTAATCTACGAAATATACTAGGTCCCCATGACACTCGAGTAACTACAAAATTAGCTTACTCGCCTCCCCTACTATAAACAGCGGCAGAGATACAATTACAAAGCATTTCAATGGAACGCCGCAGCGAGCGCGCTACGTAGATTCTTCTTTATTCAATTTTATTTCATATTCAGCTACATTGATCAATAATAAGGTCGAAAGTTGTAGTAAGGCATCATTAGTTTAAATAACGTTTATATTTCATATTTACCATAATATCATCACAATTCACATACACATTAAATATTCGGATTTACTTGCTTATTTAAACAAAATAATTTATTTAATTTTAATCTCTTCTCGGGAATTAGGTATTGGTTCAAGATTAAATTCGCTATAAAAGTATGCAACATTTAACGTGCTTAAAAAAATGCACAGATGTATAAAGATACCTAGATTTTGAAAATTTTGATGCATGATCAGTCAAATCAAATCAAACCATTTATTTCAGAAAATTTACATTCCATATTATTAATTATTATTTAAAATCAAGCAAAATTATATAACATTAAATTTATGTCAAAATCGAAGGAAATTATATCTATTAAGAAACGTATATTATATTTATCTTATTTATGTCTTTTACAATTATATATTTTATATGTTTTACATAGCAATGATCAATCATTGATGATGGATTTCAATCTGAATGACTGCTATGGTGTAATTGTTAACATTAAAACGGACAAACATACGCACATACATTACATTAATCAACTCGCGCTTGAAAACTTTTACACATTTTTTGATGACAAAGACCCTTTTCCAACATAAAAGTCGATGCACGTTGGAACAAGTCACAATTTTTCAAGTGGCTTCGCACCAGTCTTCAACTTCAACGAGAAATAAAAGAATATAAAATGTTAGTGAGTATAGAATTAATATTATTATTCTTTTTTGTGATTAATTCATCAAGATGGGAAAATAATTTATATTTCTTCTTTAATAGGTCCGATTCGGAGTTTGAGGCCCCATCTGTGGTGTCGGTAGCACCGAAAAAGAAGTCAAAGGCGTCAAGCAGCAAACGGAAGGTCGGCCCCGAAAAGCAACGCGACTCATCGCCTCCGCTGGAGTTGACCCGCACCTCATCAGACAAAAGTGCTCAACGAAAGCGAAAATACTCCTCGCCGCACGAATTTATCACTACACGGTATGTTCGATTATTATCTACTTTACGTTTGCTGAAATTCTATTTCTGTTTCTGCTGGTTTTTAATTACTTACAAAGTGTCTTTGTAATAGTCAACTGTCAACACAGTCCCAACCACCATAATTCAGTTTGCATACAATGATTTCCTACTTTTTATTATTTATCAAAACTTAGTTCAGTATCCTGTTGAAGTCTGATAAAACTAGGCATCTAATTGTTTACAGTCAAAAGTGAACGTGCAATACACTTATTCCTATTTTGTTTGTTTTGTTACTAATATTTTTTCTTGATTATTTTATTTTAATGATATGTTAATTTTGTATTTTTACAGAACAAGGAGACCGGACTTATTCAATATCTTGCGGGCTGAGGAAGCTAGTTGCAGTGAACCCAAATCTCGTGGCGGGGAAATAATATCAAGCTTCTCCAGTCGAGTTTCTACGGGTACGTCTCGTCGGACTGCGAAGACCGGTGGCGAATATTTTGTGGACCTCAAGATCTACAAAAAATCGGACTACGTGTCTCACGCTGCTAATGTGCGATACAAGACGGCGCTGGTAAGTGTGAAGCTCCAGTGCGACGAGTCATCATCATCTTGGGAGGCACTGCAAGGCTTCTTAGGACAAGCTTTTACCGAGTTTGAGGAGTCGGAGCCCGTCCATTACAGTGACAAAAAATAAATTTTATTAAGTAGGTTTACAGTTAATCAATTTATAGTAGATATTAATTTTCTTTTTAATATACTAGAATAGATTTATAACCTTTTGAATTTTTTTTACATTAGTATCGGTTACTATATTATTGTTTTGATAGCATTGCCTTTTTTAATAGAATAAAATGCCTTTCTGTTCGACGTGTAACATATCTGTACATAGTAAATCATGGGTAGGTCATTTGCGAAGTAATTCACATAGAAAAAGTAGTCAGACAATAGAATACAGTGATGGTGTAGAAATCGTCAGCTCTGCATTTCGTAATCGTATTGTAACTTATAAGATATTACCTCTTGATCAACTTCAGTTAGCTTCAGTAGATATATTTTTTTTCGAAATTCGTAACAAGTTAAAATCTCTTTTAGATGAAAACCTTATTAAACATTTATGTGTTAAGGTTAATTTCGAACTATTTGGGACGTTTTTGAAGTTCAACGATAATTCACAAGAAATAAAATCTTTTGGAACCAAAAATAAAATATTACATGGTAATTATGATTTTGAAAAAATATATTTGGAAACAGTTAGTTATTTAAAAACTAGTATAGAGGAATTTGAGGATCGTGACAGTGGGTGGACATTTTTAAATAATTTATACATTGAGATTAATATCAATAAATATCAACCACTTAGCGGTTCGAGTTTTATCAGTTTACCCAAATCAATTCAGGCTAAAAAGGCGTGTTTAAATATTATGAATAAAGATCAGCATTGCTTTCTATGGAGTGTGACAGCAGCCTTATATCCAGCTAAAAATCACCCTGAAAGAATTTCATCATATCCTAATTTTCGTGAATTATTTAATATAAATGGAATGTTTTTTCCTGTAACTTTCCATGACATTAAAATTTTTGAAAAAAATAATCCGAATATTAAGTTCATAATTTATGGTTTAAAAAAAAGTAAAACTATTGTTGGGCCGTTGTATAAATCAGACATTAATAAAACATGCAACGAGAAAATTATACATTTGTTGTATCTAGAAAATAATAACACTTCTCATTATTGTTTGATCAAAGAACCTTCTAGACTGTTTAGAAGCCAAGTTACATCTCATCACAGCAAATTATACTTCTGTGATTTGTGCTTGATATTTTTCAGTACTTCTAAAGAAGTTGAAAACCATTTATGTGGAGGCGTTGTAACTGTCCTCCCAAATAAGGGCTCAGTAATTAAATTTAAGAACTATGCTCGAAAACAAAACATGCCTTTTTGTATTTACGCAGATTTTGAATCGATGCTACAAACCAATACTGAAGCTAACTGTTCTTCTAGCAAAAATACGACTACATTGCACCAACATTTACCTATAGCTTTTGGTTATTATATTGTTTGTCGTGATGACCCTAGTTACAATCGGTACGTATCATATCGAGGACCTGATTGTGATAAGCAGTTTGTAGATTCGATTCTTAAAGACGTACAAAAAATATTTGATATACTTAGTACACCAGTCACTATGATATTTACTACGGCGGATAAGTCTGATTTTGATAATGCCACACGTTGTCATATTTGTGAAAATTTTATTTTTTCGGACAAAGTCCGTGACCATTGTCACGTTACTGGTCGTTACCGCGGAGCTGCGCATCCGTTTTGTAATTTACAGTATAAACGCCCTTCATTCGTCCCCATTTTTTTTCATAACTTAGCTGGTTATGATTGTCATCTTTTTATAAAAGCGTTAGGTGAGGTTCCTGGTAATATTAAAATAATACCTAAAACAAAAGAAAACTACATCTCATTTACCAAATTTGTACCAGTTACGAATAATCAGTTTTTTCAACTTCGATTCGTTGATTCATTTAAGTTTTTGGGAACAAGCTTAAGCAAATTGTCAGAGACATTAAAACCGGAAATGTTTAAAAACTTACAAAATCATTTCCCCGATGAAGATGAATTTCAGTTACTCACTCGTAAAGGCATTTATCCATACGAATATATGAACTCGTGGAAGCGGTATGACGAAAAAAGTCTACCCCCAAAAGAATGCTTTTATAGTTCCCTAACTGATCATGATATTTCTGATGAGGATTACCAGCACGCGTGCTTAATTTGGTCAACATTTCAAATCAAAGATTTAGGTAGTTATACGGATTTATATCTAAAAACTGATGTGCTTTTACTGGCAGATATCTTTGAAAATTTTAGACAGACTTGCAAACAACACTATCAATTAGACCCAGCTTTTTACTTAACAGCACCCAGTTTATCTTTTGATGCGATGTTATTAAAAACAGGAATACAATTGGAACTTATCGATGACTTGTCGATGGTGCGCATGTTACAGAGTGGTATCAGGGGAGGAGTATGTCTGTGCTCTCATAGACATGCAAAAGCAAATAATCCTTACTTAGAAAATTACAAACCATCAGAATCTCCTTCCTACGTCACTTATATTGATTGTAATAATTTATATGGATATAGTATGTGTCAATATTTACCATTATCAGATTTTAGATTTCTCAATGAACAAGAAATCAACAAATTAAATATAACCGAAATACCGATTGATGCAGAGTGTGGTTATATTCTAGAAGTGGATTTACAATATCCTAAACATTTACATAACTTACATAATGATTTACCATTTTGTTCTGAAAAATGCATTCCACCCGGGGGGAAAACTTTCAAACTAGTTCCAAATTTATATGATAAATTTAAGTATGTTATACATTACATTCACTTGCAAACATGTTTAAAACATGGTTTAATATTAAAGAAAATTCATCGAGTGATTAGTTTTCGACAAAGCCCGTATTTGAAACAATACATTGATTTAAATACTGCTCTGAGGCAAAAAAGTTCCTCAACATTTGAACAAGACTTTTTCAAACTCTTGAATAACAGTGTGTTTGGAAAAACTTTAGAAAATAATGAGAAGAGGGTCAATGTGCATTTAGTTAATCAGTGGGTTGATAATAATAATGTGACTAAGAAAAGGCAATGTGCACAAAAGCTTATCGCTCGTCCAAATTTCCATAGCGCGACGATTTTTACTGAAAATCTAGTTGCGGTACAATTAAACCCTGATCAAATAATTTTGGATAAACCAATATACATTGGTTTTACCGTACTAGAATTGTCAAAAAGTCATATGTATAACTTTCATTACTCTGTTATTAAACCTTTTTATAAAAATAATGTACAAATGTGTTACACGGACACTGATAGTTTTGTATATCATATACGGACCCATGATTTTTATGATGACATAAAAAGACATTTTTTGCCTTACTTTGATACTAGTAATTTTTGTAATACTAATCAATATGATTTACCCATTCAAAATAAAAAAGTTCCTGGTTTGTTCAAGGATGAAATGGCGGGTAAAATCATAAGTGAATTTGTAGGCCTTCGTTCAAAGTTATATTGTATTAAAACCATAAATAGCACAATAAAAAAAGCGAAAGGAATTAAGAAAAATATTGTCAGCAATTTCAATGTTACTGATTACCAAAAAACTCTGTACGAAGGCAACATTGTTCATAAAACAAATGTTTTATTTAAGTCAATAAAACACGAGTTGTACACATGTGCTGTGAAGAAAGTTGCTCTGTCTGGTGATGATGACAAGAGAGTCATATCTAAAGATAAAATTTCAACTAGAGCATGGGGACACACTAGTATATTTAACTTTTAACTAGATTTAATAAGCTGTACCTAATTAAGAAATTCTTTGTATTATTTACTTTCGTAGCATAACCTGTGTATTTAGTATGTATATAATTATGTAGATTTATAAATAAAATATCATTTATTAAATACATTTGTTTTATTTATTATTTCACAACTACATAGATTTTGCAAGCAAACCTGCAGGCTGATGCTAAATTCAAGTAACGTAAAGTTTTATCAAGTTGAAACATGCTTTACTTGAGTAATGTCGGCACTACATATAGGCGAACGCGTTGGCCGACGCGTTGGCCGGCGCGCTGGCCCAATGCCGCCTCCCCACAAGACGGTATATAGGTACCTACCGCCAACGCGCGAACGCCCGTTCTACACATTGGGCCAGCGCGCCGGCCAACGCGTTCGTCTATATGTAGTGCCGACATAATCTGAATTCGCACGTGCCGCGCGCGCATGCGCGATACTGTTTGTAACATGAGTCCTCATTCATAATAATGCCACCTACATGTTGCAATCACTATAATAATGTGATGACTTTGTTTTAGTATTCATTCTTGCGTCGATAAGCACTGTAATTAGTTACTCACGTCTACATAATTTACAAAACAAACCTTAACTTATATTATAGTTACTCACGTGTACATAATTTACGTATTTTTTGGTAATAGAGTCTTGGACCTGACTACACAACGGTAAGTTGATTTATTATTGATTTAAGTCATTAAAATACATAAAAATAATCGTTAATTCCAAAGATTGCTGATTTGGTGTTAAATATTTTCTTTTTTTACAGATAATGGAACGCGTAGAAGATTTGACTGCTACATCCGAAGACAATGTCTACCTACATAAATATGGGGATACTTTCCAGTATGCTCAAGATCCTTTGGAAGGATTTACTGAAGAGTTTTTAAAAATGAAAGCTCAGCAAAAGCCGAACGCTAAGATTCGGGAACGTCGTCCAGCAAAATTAAGAAAAAAATGTGTTTCTAAAAGTGCACTAAGTAAACTGCATATCCCAGTTCATTCGTTTGTGGTAAACAGCGTTCCCAAAAAAGGTTTCCGTCTGATAAAGATCTCAGTGTTTGATTTAGATGGATCCCAGCAACATTGTGACAGTATAGACGATGATAATTTTATGTTATCCGCACAATATGTTGTGAATGAAAACGGTGATGAAATAATGGACCAAACCGAGAAGTTAGTCAGTAATATATCAAAAAAAATATGTAATTACAGTTATACGAGTTGGTTTTAGTTTACTTTGGTATTAAGTATTTGTTTTAGCTGTAGGGTCGCAAGACTTTAGAATGAATAAGTCGATAAAATTGTAAGATATATTTGTATGAAAATAATATAAGTTATGGTTTGTTTTGTAAATTAATGTGTACGTAATTATTGCTTAAATAAATTGTATGTATGATGTGAATATATTTGTTTTATTTCTATTTCATTCAACTTTAATTATTTAAATAAAAAGCAATAGATATAAGGTATTTTTTATTGAAAGTGTACATTATTTTCTAAACACCATTTTTTTAAACATAATACATTTTTTAATGCACAATACTTCTTATGAATAAAACAGTTATACGATTCTTCCTTACAATACAAATCGAACAGAATGTTAAATCTTGGAATGTCTTTGTAACTTATATCTACAATATTATTATGATCACACAGTTCTTTCACCCATTTCACTTTCTCTTCACCTTTTACGATAATGTTTCGGTCTTTTAAGTAAGGTTTAATAATTCTTCTGAATTCTCTGTAATCAATATAGCCTTCGCTCCATCGAAACCCTCTATTTCTTTCTAACCACCGAACATTCTTTTTTTCATCATCGGTTAGCGCTGAGAATGGGTATGGTGGTTTAACATAAAATGTATGTGTATGCTGTCGAGTGGCTATACATAATTCTTTTACTAAAAAGTCGTTATTTTTATTTTTAAATCCTTGTAAGTCAACGATTATTGTATTACTATTCATGATATTTTCTTAACGATATTACTCAAAGGCTTATACTCAAATATGCAGTCGTTTAAAATCAGACAATATGCAGCTGTCTGATCAGGTATTTCTTGGTCTGTTTCGATTTCTACTCTCACGTCGATTGAGCCTTTTAAAGTTTCGTGCTGTCGCGAACAGTCGATAACGAATAAGGGAGCAACGTCTCTGAATTCTTTCAAACTCATCAACGGCTCTGACCGACGTCCGTGATACGACTGTTGAAATCTAGCATACTGTTCGTATAATAAAGTAAATTTGTCTTCTGTAAAACTGACGTTTAATCCCTCATATGGATAGTATGATGAATTTAAAAACACTCTTACATCACGTACGTGACAGTGATCAAACTCCGCCATCGACAATTCACTGTTGTGTTTGCGGTTGGTTTGTAAAGCTAATACAACAAATCGTGGTTTTTCTATTTGAGATGAAGTTTTAATGGACCAAGTATGTTTACGAGTTTTGGGTAATAATGGATACTCGTATAAATCCCAGTTACGATATGCTAATGGAATAGCTCGATCTTTTTCTAATTGTTTTAGTAAATTTATTCTTTCGCGATCAGATACTTTAATATGAGGTACTCTCCAGATAATTTTACTTATAACAATATCTTCCAAAACTTCTCCTGTTTTCAACTTGATTGCATTAAGGTTAGTGTTACATCTAAGCAACACTAACTCATGTTTGCAGTTAATGATAATTTTTTCATAATCTTCCGCAAATCCTAAAATCTTGTTTAGAGGAATGGATACAGAAAATTCTCCACCACTTGTATTATTTATACCTTCTGGCGACCACCCCCAAACTCGAGCATATTTTGATTCGTTTTCATTTAAGGACAGATAAGACTTTATGGTCGTAGTAACACCTGCGTTTTTTATTTTATCTATTTCTACTCCATTTAATTCATATCTTATGTCTTGAAATAGAAATAACGCTGGATTATTAACGAAATGTACATTTGAAACCTTTTCTTTAGTTGTTCTGTTGTATACAATTACTTTGCCTTCGATATACAAACTGCTGAGCGAAGGCAGCACATATAGGTCTTGTTGATTGATGGGGATTCGTATTTCATCATTCTTGTTGAAACTTGTTACGTACGGTCTGTATGAATGATACTCAAAACTTTCGATGCTGTTGTCGTATGAGGTTTGTTGAGATATGTTTAAAATATTCATTTTATTAAACCAATTAGCTTGAGGTATTCTTTATTGCTTTTAGTAAGCTTCTTTTTTATCTGCTGTCGTGTGTCTTTGTGAGAAGATCTTTTAGGACTGACTTGGACATTTGATATGGTAGGGGTTTTATGGAAATTTATCATTTTTTTCTAAAATGTAAATACAATTGGACCTCTTCACCTCTTAAATTTATTTCTTTGTTATCAGCGTCTAACAGTCTTATATTGATGGAACTAATAGAAGTTTGATTGACTGGAAAATAAATTAAATTTTTTGGTATTTCTATTATTCGATAACCAGGAGGTACATTAGGTACAAATTCGTAAATAATATGGCTTGCTTTTCCGTTCACAAATGAACCACTAACTACATCACATTCAATCCTCACGATAGTTGTTGATAGAATGCTGACAGGATACTGTGAATCAGTGCTTATATTAGCTTTTATTGTTTCCATTCCAAAGCCTAGTATGTTCCCAATTGAATCATCTTTATTAAAATGAACGTCTTTAGAACAAAATATATTTGTTTTCAATGTGTTATTGTTGCATCTTAGTTTAAGCAGTGTATTTTTTATGTTAGTTTTCAAATAATCACAAATATCTTGAAGCTCGTAG
The DNA here is from genome assembly GCA_905404095.1 of Glaucopsyche alexis. NCBI lineage: Eukaryota > Metazoa > Arthropoda > Insecta > Lepidoptera > Lycaenidae > Glaucopsyche > Glaucopsyche alexis. The sequence goes on from FR990045.1 coordinate 22,355,323, forward strand.
GACCCTTCAGGAATTTCGATCATTTCATTGTCACCGTAATAAAACTTGTTGTTTCGTCCATCAATATTAGGTATAGAGTTGAAAGTTGAAAAGTACAAAAGACCACATTCATAGTCTCCAAGAAGTTCCAACGTCGGAGAATAGTTTGTCGTCAAAGAGGCTCCGCTCCCGGTTATAGATACAGTGAAAGACATTTTGATACTGACACGTTTATTTATTTTTAATATTATTTAAATGTTTCTTCCAATATTTTTTTAAAAATTTAATACATAGATGACCACAGTTTGTTGTTCCAAATGCTTGATGTCTGTTATAATTATAGTTTATGGGCAAATTATACATATATTTCATCAGTTCTAATGGTGGTTTTAAATTACCAAAGCTATCATAGTATTCTACGTAGCTGTTTTGTTTTACATAGGCTACCCAATGTGTGCCAGGATTCACGTTACTATCTAAATTTACAATTCCACATTCTATTTTTCTAGGTTTTAAAGGCAACTTATCTCTCATGTAAACGCCGCGAAAGTATGGAATATCACCAGCATACTCCAATATGTCTAAATTCGTGAGCGCACGCCTGGGCAGCCGCCTAATTAGTTTTTTGATGGGTTCAAATATAACCCTGCTCCTTTTTTATGAGGTTTAATATATAATCCTTTTCCAAGAGCGACCGCTTCCATCATTCTGTTGTGTCTTTCAGATTCTTGGAGACTCTTTTGTGCCGCTTTAGAATCGTTTACGGCTTTGGCTATACCTGCCGCACCTCCTGCTAATGAACCTAACGCCGACAATCCCGCAAAAATAGGAATAAGCGGTAAAAGTCCACCACATTTTGGAAGTGGAATTATACGTGGTAAACATATTCCTTTCTTTTTGCTAAACAGTTTTTTCGCAGCTGCATACGCATATTTTATAGCAGAGTGATGATCCTTGGATTTAAGTTTTTTTAAATGGGCATGTATTTTTTTAATACCTTTCTTAAATGATTTAATACCACTTCCAGCTCTGATTTTTGTTTTCATAGCATTTTTTACTATCCACGAGGCAATCTTTTCTCCCTTACCAGCATCTTTTGATTTCAACCTCTTCTTTGCCATACTCAAAAGTTCTAAATCAGCTTTACGTCGAGCACTAGGATCTTTATTTATATAAGCAATATCGTGATGCATGCAAGCTTCATCCAATTTGTTAACTCCTCGATCGCCTTGTAGTATTCGTTTTTGAAGTTTCGTCCCAGGACCGCAAAATTGATATCCAGGTAAATGCAACTCAAACGGTAAATGGTCTATCAAGTTATTGATTACACCACTGCCTTCCTTCATTGATAATTATGTATTGTGATATAGCACTGATTATGTGCTTTATATATCTAAATGACTAATTCACTTTTATCTATCCAACTGTTTTCTTCGGCACCCAATCCTAACCACTTCACAAAAAGTTTGTTGCCTCTTTTCTTTAGAACTTTTTCGATAAGATAAATATCAGGAAATTTAGTTTTTTGTAATTCTTTTCCATAAAAACAACCAACAATGTTTTGTTTATGTTTGTCTTGTAATTGATACGTTTGAGGACTAGTTTCGTTGACTTTTATGATGCGAAATATTTCCGTTGACCAATTAGGGGTGTAGCCTTTATAAAAATCTCCTTTGTATTTACTTATACGAACAAAATCGCCAACTCGAAAAGACGATTCTTTGCGTACTTTTTTTGGCTGTTGACTTTTGATAATATTCAATCGAACTGTATTTTGATTTGAACTGTTAACGTCTATTGGTTTATGTTTTGTAATGCGGTGCACAGTATTGTTATAATTCTGTACAACGGACTTTAAATTATTTTTATACCATTCATATTTTCCGCATAAACTAAATAATTTGTAAAGACGTGATTTTATAGTTCTTATTACTCGTTCGACGATAGAAGCTTTTTTTACAGAACATGTGGAATAATGATTTATGTTATAAGTTTTCATTAAATGCTTAAAAGAATCGTTATAAAACTCTTTACCTAGATCTGTTTGTAAGTTTTTAGGTTTTCGTGTGGATTCTGATAATATACTGCACATAGCACTTGATACAATTTTTTTAGATTTTGATTTTAACGGTCTAACCCACACGTATTTTGATAAAACATCAATCACTATGAGAACATATTTAAATCCTTTATTAATCGACGAATATTTTTGTAAGTCCACTAGGTCAGCTTGCCATAAATCATCCAGACCTTTAATGACCGTATGTCGACGAACGAAGTTTCGTCTCGCTCCTCTGTGTAGTTCATTCACTATATCTTGTTTACTCATTCTGAACAGATTTTGCTGCAATCATGTTATCGATTTCTTGTTTTGTGTAGTACATTTTACTAAAATTTGTAGTAGTAACTTTTTCTAAACTATGGAGAAAGTTTCTGACATTACTTTGGATTTTCATCATTTCATTTTTAAGGGCTTGGACACTTTTATCTACGTATTCTTTATTCACAGCCTCGTCGTCTTTTTCTGGAATTTGCACCCCTTTTAATTTCGATGACTTTAAATCGAATTCCCCTGTATCGGACCTTACCAATGTATCGCTAAGAATTTCAGAAAATTCAGATAATCGTAAACGCTTATGAACGTGATGACCAAATTTGTCTATATTCATTGCCGTCTTGCTAGGTTCTATAGTGTAATAGTACTGCTAAATTTTCCTGATGGCAGCCTTATATATTTCATTTTTTTAATGATACCAGCTTCTTTCATTTCTTCAAGTATGGCATTAACTTCATTATCTAATCCCGTATTACCAGCTGCCTGAGATGCACATAATATTTTCAGTCTCTCAACTAACTCATTAGGATCATTCCAGTATACTAAATCAGTGTCTTTCTTAACTTCTTTCAAAATGTCGATTCCTTCACCTCGCTGAAGACTTTCTACGCTACTGGTATTATTTCTAGCGAATTTAAATAGTGGCTTTATCACGTGAGTATATTTGAACCCTTTATTACCATTTATTTGGTTCGATCGTTTCCAGTTACGTTTATGTGCATTTGTGTCGATGAGTAGCAATTTATAATTTTGTAAGTCTTCCTCTGTAATAATATCTAAATTAGGTTTTTTTTTGTACAACAATTCTGCCAGACCAGAAGTTTTTTTTAAAGAGCGGCTTCTAATTTTCAGAACTTTTCCATTATCGTGTAAACGGGTTTTGCCTAGCCAAAGTTTTCCTCGTTCACTTCTTACTCCATATGGTATATCTTCTTTCAGCGCTTCAGACGATACAGACCAAGACAAAGAATCGTTTGCGATACTCGGTGATGATTGAATAGATTTAAATGAGTTCTCATGGATATCATAATCCTCAGAAGGTGATGTAGTAAGCGTTTTGTCAGGTGTTTTAGAACTAAAGTCGTCATTATCTGAATTTTCTTCATCATCAAGATCCGTCTCAGATTCTTCAAATTTTTCATGTGAACCGTATTTTGAAGATTCTTCTTCGTCTTCTTCATGACGTTTTTTTTCAGTTTTGCTTGCTAATAATTTTAGCGGACTGACGATCGGTTGAAATATCGTCTCCAGTGCCATGTCATTTGTGTTTTTAGTATTTTTTATCATTTCTACCTTTCTTTTCACTGCAGACGCTGATTTCACAATTTGTTCCTTAAGATTCCGCTCCATGTTAAGAATTCTACTCTGATTGATGTCTCAAGTTATACTACTACGTAGTGGGGTACGTATAAGCTTTATAGAATAAATTAATCCACTATTATAAATGTATCAAATTTCATTCTGTAACAACCATTATTTCGTTCACAATCCTTATTGATTACCACATAACTGTACGGTTTACTCCACACAGTTGAACACATTTCACGGAATTGCGACCACGTCATATCAGACCCTACATGTTCATCGTAGATGTGTCTTAGATTAATATCGTCTTGTTTAAACAATATGATGAGATTGGCATTATCTCTTACTAATTGTTTGGGTATTTTAGTATAAGTTTGGTTAAGATAAAAGCAATCAATATTTTTGTGACGGCCCATAGCAAAATAATCACGTATATTATTTTGATTTTCGCATGCAACATCGTCAAATATGATGATAGAATTAGGTAAGGCTTCTTGTGGACTTAAAATTTCACTGTTATGATTATACTTGTGATACGATGTATCCACAACTTTTTCCAATACTTTTTCTAAAAAGACGTATTTAGGTTGATACAAAGACTTTGAATACACATAAAGGTTTCTGAATCGTGGACCATTCGGGTGTAGTAACAAACTGATTACTAAGTTTGTTTTCCCACAGTTTGACGGACCACAAACAATACTGCGAATGGTATTTGGTAGTAAATTTCCATGTCGCTTAACTTCATTTTTAACTGCAGGACAGACACATTCTAATTTAAGTGATTCTTTTTGTTTCAGAAATTTCATAGCTGTTTAATCCAATCGACCACTGTGATTAGTGGATTATAACAAAATGATAATCATGCAGTGTGTTGACTCATATAAACAGATAACTTCAAACATACGAAATTCAATGTTCCTATAATAGCTCGCTAGATCTTTCAGCCATCCAATCATCGATCAGAAGCGATTTTTAATCACTTGATGCATGAACGAACAGGAGTTATTGGGCATTCTGACACACCGAAGAGAGCGAGGGCGCGAGCGAACAGAGGTGCATGTCATGAGCATGTCATTTCATTTACCATCAGTTGATGCATAAACGAACAGGAATTATTGGGCATTCTGTCCCACCTCCGTTCGCTCGCGGTGCATAAACGAACAGGAGTTATTGGGCATTCTGACACACCGAAGTGAGCGAGGGCGCGAGCGAACGGAGGTTCGGTTCGGTGTGTCAGAATGCCCAATAACTCCTGTTCGTTTATGCACCGCGAGCGAACGGAGGTGGGACAGAATGCCCAATAATTCCCTACTACTCTCTGTTAATTTATTAGAGTTGAAAATCGAAGTTTCGAGTGTTGAGCTGTCATATATGACATTTACATTTGATTCGACACTCATTTGTTGGATTTTCAACTCTATTGAAATGTCAAGATTTCTAATTTTACTGCTTTAAATTTTCACCGTCGTTCCGGATTCGGGAGCATATAGTCCCACCCTTATAGTCTATTCACGTTATGAAGTCAAGTAAATAAATGACAAAAAATCACGCGTAGGTACATATTATGTAAAAATGGCTTCCTATGATTGGTTAATGTGAACACGACTTATTCGTCATTTTGAATTTTTATTTTAACATTTCACAGTTTTCTTCACGCGAATAGACTATAAGTAACTACTGCCTACAGTAGCATGCCATAGAATGTTTAATTTATATATACGCACGATATTCCCAATAACATGTAGGTAAACGATTTATGTAGGTATCATTAAAATGTAGCATCCAAATATTCAATGTGGACCTTCAACTGATTTTCGCAAAACTTAAGGCGAGGTCATAGGTTACTTTTCATTTCCCGTCATCTAGTCTACCTAGTCAGGGTTCAATTACGAAGTGGAAAAAAATATGGGATAAAATACACAATCCTTGACAGGGAGGCCCAATCCCCTACCCTATTCCCTTCCCTACCCTCCCCTATTACCCTATTCCCTCTTAAAAGGCCGGCAACGCACTCGCAGCTCTTCTGATGCTGCGAGTGTCCATGGGCGACGGAAGTTGCTTTCCATCAGGTGACCCGTTTGCTCGTTTGCCCCCATATTTCATAAAAAAAAAGGGTCTGAAACATACACATTTTGAAAACAAAAATATATTTCCTGAGTTAAAAAGTCATAAAATCACCTCTTAAAATCACACAATCTCCTAAATGTAAAATTTTGTGCAACACCATACATATTTTTTTTTAAATAATTAATATATTATATTTTATATTTCAATGTTAACCGAACGTTTTTGTGATTTGTACAATATTTCAAAATATTTCTTATCTTTACGCGAATATTGTTTATTTTTTGAAACTTCCGCGACAAAATCCGTAAGTGATTTTGTCGCGGTGCACTTTTCTTTTCAGCAGCCGAAACGTCGGGAAAAAGAAAAGTGCACCACGACAAAATCTATAAGTGTTTAAAAAAAATTCAAAAAATGTTTAAAAAACACCTTGCTAACACCGTCTTCTACATGAATACAGAAAATAATGCTACGCAAAAAAGAATCTTATTACAAATTGCATACGCGTAGTGTAAATAGTTTTGTTTTTGAGCTTAGACCTTGCCTTAATAAACTAAGTGTCTGCTAGATGTACGCATGTGCAGTGGGGGGAACTACGTCCCCCTAGGCGGAGCTAAATGGACCTGGGGGGTCCCGAGTGGGGGCTCAAGGATGCACATGCGTATCTGCGATGACCTTCCCCGGGAAAATTTATACATCGATTGAGCTACACTATGAAATGTACTTCTATTATAGAATTTTGAAATAATAATGGACACAAAGAAAAGATACCGTTTGTAGTCTTACTTTGAACTTTAATTGCAAAAATACTTACATTATTTTAGTGAAAATACTCTAGAACTCTTCTAGAACTTACCTATACGAGTACATACTAGATACTACATAGGAAAACGTAAATAAGCGCGCTTCGCAAAGAAAAGGATCGTTCGCCGTGCTGGGTGTGAATTGTAATATTATACATGTTGCACATATGTAGGCTTACGGTCTTATTCATAAAAAAAGCTTATAAAACGTTTATAACGGATAATAGTTAAAATGCTCGATAGGCTTATATAACGTTCGATAAAATTGTCTATTCATAACAGTTCTATAAACCTTCTATAACTAACAATTGTCTTTAAGCAAAAATGTTGCCATTATTAGAAAGTTGGCTAACAAGTTGGACGAACATATTGAATCGATCATAGATAATATGTATAAAACTACAATAATTTGTTGTCTACGCAATACGGAACGTCAAATACTTTCAAGTTGTCAACTGTTGTCAACGATCAATTTATCGTATATATTTGAATTTATTTTTGTAGTACCTATCTAACATTATTATAAAAGTAGTTTTAATGGCATTGCAATTGATCTCGACTGTTAAAAGGCAGAGAAGTGAAAAGTGATTGGAGGAAGATAAGGTTAGTACTGATACACCTAAAATTGGACCATAGTAAGGACGGACGTCCAAAGAAAACGGATCAACCCTACTTCTGTACACTTTTCTTCGACGCGTATTTCTAGTTGTTCAATAACATCAAAGATGTGTAAAGCTTGCATTATTTTATAAAATCAGAAATAATTATTTTGTTTACAAAATAACATTGACAAGATATTTGTGTCAAATGTCAGTTTTTAGTAATCAGCTCTAATCAGCTGTTATGAGTTCGGCCATCTTGTATCTTATAGTACTGTTAAAGTAGGGTCCTGGCGTCTATAACTTTATGATAGGTTTATAGAACTCTTTGTTGATATAATGCTGTTATGAATACAATTTTTTGCCAATCTTCTTATAGTGATCTTATAGAACACTTTAGGTGTTCTATAAGTTTTTATGAATAAGAGCGTTAGTATGTAGGAGTCATATAGAGTTGTGAAGTTGCTTTGTCAATATTAATATGTTCTTAGATTTGACATAAATTCTTTAATCTTCAAAAATACGGTGTACCTAATTCATGACCATAAAGAATGCATCTTTGAAAAAATATATTATTCATTTTCTAAAGCATCATCCAGAGATGACCCGTAGACCAAAGTGCTCAACTCTACACTGGCGCAGTCTCAGAGGGAAATATAGTGACAAACGTAGACGCGATGACGCACGACGCACGCCCCGCGCTACCGTAATATTTCCGTAATACAAATGTGTACCTTAATAATGATAAAATAGAGATGAATATTAAATCATAATAATATTGTAAACCTACGTGAAAAATATGACGCGTCAAATCGCTTGGACTCTACGTTAATGTGAGGGCGTTTCATTGGTTACATTGTGTAACCGTTTACAGATGAAACAATACTAATGTGGCATTTGTAAGAGAAAATGCTCCATAACATTGTTTCTTAACCTGTGGTCCGCGGACCCCTGGGGGTCTACAAATATATGTATGGGGGTCCGCAGTCTATGGAAAAATGCAAATAAACAAATTGCACCAAGTCTCGTAATCGCTACGCTTATTTAGCACAGCGAACGTACGCCAGCGGGCGGTGTCCGAGACTGACTGAAGTGAAGAGTGAGTGAAGTAAATGGTCTGAAAATTTTTGATGTTTCTTTTTATTACGGGGGCCCTTGAAATTGTGCTTGATTTTCTAGGAGTCCGTAGACTGAAAAAGGTTAAGAAACTCTGCTCTATAGTATAATACCGACACTGCCGAATAGCTCTTTTCATTCGTCGATGTGTATTATCTATAGCCGGGATAGGTACAATATCGACAAAGTTCCTGCTCACCCAGTTTCTAAACATTTTATTGCACTAGGACACCTCAAAATATTTGAACACAAAGGAAGTGACCACAACGACTGCAGATGTGGTTGAACTACGTATTTGCACGTGAGTATGTGTGCGTGCGTACGATTCAACGGCGATGTTAAGCGATTTTCAACTTATGCCTGGTCAACAACTCGATCGATAGTACCTATATTGTTAGTTCTAGCTAGTGAATTAAATCTTTGCTTCTAGCAGGCATTTGAATTTTATTAGTACATCGATCGGGCTGCAGTTTCACCCTGTACTATTTTTGCCCTGCCCTTGTGGGTGCATTTTTGTTTGTGCAACAAAGGAGTGTGCCAGATACTGTTGCCAGTAAGTATTGGCTGTGGTGTCCAGGCCCCCGGCCAAAGCTATTTAGACTTGGAGTCGCCAAAACGTTGTCTCAACGTCATATTTTTTAGTAATTTTGTAATGCAGTGGCGGCGTAGTACGTATAACACTTTAAACGAAATAGACGCCTCCGTTGTCCAGTGGCTTAAAATGTGGCTCTCGACTCCGTAGGTCGTGGGTTCGATATCCACATTGCAATAATAAAAATGTTGTTTTCAAGCCTGATTAGGAAAATGCAGGATGATCACCTGATTGTCTGACAAGAAAGATGATCTATGCGTCGGATGGTCATGTAAAAAGTCGGTCCTGCGCCTGATCTCTCGCCAGTCGTGTCGGTCATCCGTACCACTCGTTTATGAAAGTAAAGGAAGAGAGAGTGCTCTTGTGTACTTCACACACACACTGCGTGCAACTAAAATGACTCCTACGTAGTCGGACTTTCAATGAAACCAGTCACCGTCAACGAAATTGTTGTAGGAGCGATTATTACTATATAAAAACACAAATTAATAAAAAAAAAATTCGAACGTCACCTTCATCTTCTAAATATACAAAAGGTAAAGCTGACTGACTTTGGCATACAGATACTTGAAATGACGTAGGCATACGCTAAGAAAGGATTTTCGAAAATTCGGCCCCTAAGGGGGTGAAAAAGGGGTTAAAGCTTTATATGGAAACCGAAGTACACGCGGTCGAAGTAGTGGGCAAATAATGCTAGTGCTCGTATAAACCAGTCATAGACAACCAAACCAGGTCTGAATCCAGTCAGAATATAATGTTGTAAACGAAAAAGAACAAGGCACTTTAATGCCGTTTATTAAATGGCATGTATTTAAACTTGCGACAAAACAATTAAATTTTGGATGTGAAAATACCGAATATTGAATACTAAATAACTAAGTTGGCGAAAGAATGTAAGAAACAAAAAATTACTAATCTGGTGACTAAATAATATCACTGAATATTCCAAACTGGCAGACAGATATTATTTTAGCGAACAAATATCCATCTTGGCGACAATTTGTGTGTACACATTTAATTTAAGATTAGGTACATATATTTTCCCTGATATGGGTAACTCAAAAACCATAAAAGCAGCGAAACGAGCGCTCATAAAAAAACCATAAAGAGGCGTACAAAATTCCCAATTTTTAATATTTCTCGTTCAAGAGGGGTAGATTCATTTGAAATTGAAAAATGGCGGATATTAATTTTTCGTAAAATTGATATAGGTGTCATTTACCAGGTTTTTGGGGGTGCTGGATGCGAAAATGACATTCATTTTGAAACTCCAATATGGCGGACATACTTAATTTTATAAAAATAATATGGGTGTCTTTTTGTTGGTTTCTGGGGGTGCTGATTACAAAAAAGGTATGCATTTTAAATTTCCTTAGTAAGCCCGCAACTTCATATTTTCTTCACGGTGGAAGAAAAATAAATTTTAAAATCAAGAATTTTCCATAATTTCTATAGCTTTTATACATCGTTCATATCTCAAAGTAGAGCATTGCCATATATTTTTTTCTATAATCGCTTCTATCTCAGAAACGGTGCATCCTACTTGAAAAATAATGAAAATTACCTCCCCCTTAATAACCAATATAGAGCCAATATATAACCAAATAGAATAATAACAATGTAGAGCATTTACATTTTTTTTATAAAATTGATTCTATCTCGGAAACGGTGCATCCTATTGAAAAAATAATGAAAATTTCGTCCCCCTTAGAAACCCCGCAACATCATATTTTCTTCATGATGAAAGGAAAAGAAAATTGAAAATCTTGAATTTTCCAGAATTTCTATAGCTTTATACGCCGTTCGTGTCTCAAAGTAAAACATTGCCATATTTTTTTCTATAATCGTTTCTATCTCAGAAACGGTGCATCTTGCTGGAAAAATAATGAAAATTTCCTCCCCCTTAATAACCTGGAAATCACATATTTTCTTCATGAATGGCAGAATAAGAAATTAGAAAATCCTGAATTTTGAAAAATTTCTATACCTTACATAGCAGGTACCTCGAACTACATAATATATAATAATAATCATCAATCCTAATCAGCATCCCTAAGATCTTTTAAATTGGTACTCATGTTAATTTTACGAAGATTGAAAATTCTCCATTTTGGAAAATGAAATTGGAAGACAATTTTGTAATCAGCACCCCCAGAAACCTGGAAAAGAACATCCATATTAATTTTAATTGAAAAAAAAGTGTACGCCGTTTTGGAATATTTCAAAACGGATTTTATTTTCATATTATTTTGCACCCCTAAAAACCATGAAAACGACACCCATGTCAAAGAAAAACATACTCCAACAGTATCCAAAAATGGGAATTTCCGTAGCCTGCAAATTGAATTTTTAGTAGCCATTAATTTGTCAACCAAATCTGGTTTCATAGCTGCTTACACGGTATAATAGTCACCAACTCGGATATTAAGTCACCAACTTATAAATTTCGGTGCTAATTTGAATTAAATTTCGCCACTTTTTATCTGCCGATTTTTGTATTTTTTGTCACCTCAGTGATTTCGCCAGTTTAGTAATTTAGTCACCAACATATTAATTCGCTGCCAAATTCAGTAATACAGTATGCTCACGTGCAGTCGCCAACTTATTTTTTGTTCGCTCGATTAATTATATCCCTTATTAAATTGCCTCGAAACGAGCAGGTTTCTTAAAAGATCATCATAATACGGCCCCAGTTGTGCTTGTACAACATACACGCTTCGGTTTACTTACTTGTAGAGATCAACTGTACAGGCAAACCTGTCAAGTATACCCTTACGTGAATGTCTAGCATTATACTTTTCACTGTATCATGAATCATCACTCCTATACACAGAATGATAAATCATATTACCTACTATTTTAAATGTGAAAGTTTGTGAGGATGTAAGGATGGATGTTTGTTACTCTTTCACGCAAAAACTACTAAGCGGATTTCGATGAAATTTGCTATGGTAGTAGTTTAAGCTCTGGATTAAAACAGGCTAATTTCCGAACCGGTGGTAGGCATCATGTAGGACAATTCTATAAGCGTTATATTATAACCTACATGAAAATAAAAATTTTGAGTTTGAGTTTGAGTTTATCCCGAAAAAGTCCAGCGTTCCCGTGGGATAATGTATTTACGGAGGGGAGCCGCAACAGCTAGTCTATACTAATATAATAAAGAGGAAATATTTGTTTCTTTGTACTGAATAGGCTCCGAAACTACTGGACCGATTTTGATGAAATTTGGCACAGATATAGAGTAGACTACGGGGAAAGACTGTTTTGTTATTGGGGCAAAATGTACGGTTCTTACTAAATTGATCTATCTAAAATCTTACAAGTTCATTTACCTATAGATTCCAGGATATTACGGCGCGGCGTTTAGATGTACAGAACATTCTAGTACGTTACGGTGTTTCAATTTGTAGAATGTTCTCGAAGCATCTAGCACTTTTCATACTAGAAGCTTCGAGAGCATTCTACAAATTGCCTGCACTGTCCCATTCTCAACCCAACTCGAAAGTTCTAGATTGTTTTGTGTGAAAAGATCTAGCGATCTTCCTAGTAACCGTGTCGTTGGTATATATAAAGGGGCCGCCGCCGACCACCAGGAGTTCAGCTAACTACAAGTGTTCTTCGAGTTAATTTCCAGTGATATCTATATCCACTTACTAATAATCGCTGCATAAGCTTTGAATAGTTATACAGTGTTTTGTCTCCTTCTATCGAATTAAAAATGTCACTTGTGTGACGGGGACAAAACACTGTATAACTATTCAAAGCTTATACAGCGTTTATTAGTAAGGAGTATTGTGAATAGTGAGATTACTCTCTACGACACTAGCTACGAATTACGATTACGACTGCTTACGATTTGGACATTTCGGTGTGTTGGAAGACCAGACCTGTGTTGTTGTGGAAATTCGTTTCGAATAAACTGCCTCAGAGGAAATTGGCGTTTTAGTCCGAATATCGAACCATAATCCCGTAACAGTATTATAGCGAACTACTGTTATTTTTTTTAAGTTTAGATTAAATTAATCTGGACTGTCTGGACAGAGAATAAGAGGAGTAAGAAGTTTGGAAATTACACGTAAAAGCACAAGTTTGAAATTATAATTTAAGCTTCAAACCGGTTTAAATAATCAAGTGTACCTACACACGAAAAGTAATCTGTAGTCTATGGAACTTCGGAGAAAGCTGGACGGATTTCACGCACTTTTATCTAGATTTACCGCAAGTGTTGTGTAGGATAACACCAGACGTGTCTTGCGTTTGATATTTGTTGATTATTTTAGTAATAGGGATGATGACTACATCCAAAATATTTAGTTTCAATAATATACTCAGAAATATTGAGGCATGACTACTTGGTAAATGTAAAAAATTATAATATTTTATGTGTAGTTTAGGGTCCATCCACATATTACGTCACACCTGATGGGGGGGGGGGGGTCATTCAAAGTGTGACAGTACATGTTAAATACAGGTACAGGGATACTAAAAAGCATGTGACATGGGGGGGGGGGGGGTAGGGGTTCAAAAAACAAAACCTACATCATTACTTTACTTTCATCATCTATACTTTTTTAATATTATAAAGCTGAAGAGTTTGTTTGTTTGTTTGTTTGTTTGAACGCGCTAATCTCAGGAACTACTGGTACGAATTGAAAAATTCTTTTTGTGTTGGATAGTCCACTTATCGAGGAAGGCTTTAGGCTATATAGCATCATGCTAAACTCAATACGAGCGGAGTACCAATCAAGAATGTTACAAAATCGGGGGTCTTTTTTTCCTTTTGAGAGCTTTCGCTACGTACGCTGCGGAAACGGTTAAAGTTTCGCTAAAATGATGTATGGCAGAATTGTTCCCCTTTAAAAGTTCTAAAAAAAAGTCCGCGACAGTATATGTCTATCTTTTAAGGTTGGCTCACTATAACCTTTTTATACTTACCAAATTTGTTCTAAAAGTAAGCATTATTTGTGAAGGTGTTTTCATAAAGATTATATTAATCCTTATCCAAGTAAATACGTTATTCATTACAAGCATTTAATCTAGAAGAAATTTGCCGTTTACATCATTTGGTTTCAATGAGTGTTTTAGAAGATATCGCAGTAATAAAATAATCATGCGCGCTATAGTAAGGCGCGCGGAGCGGGCGGGCAGTCGTGAGGTGGAAGCGCTTCTTCTACGTAAATGAAGTCGCGGGTAAATTTTAGCGATATCCCAAAGTAACTATTCCACGCGGACGAAGTCGCGGGGAAAAGCTAGTAATATATAAAAACATTAGGAACTTAAACGCACAAATATCAGAGATATTTACAAATATGTTCCTGCGGCCATATACTTCAAACACTTTAGCCTAGGCGTGACGTCACAGCTAGGTACGACTTTAGTATGGAGCATTTTCACGAGACTTGCGATATTTTGTATGCAAATCGCGATACCTTTGAAAATATTTACATACATTTGATATACTATTTCTTCTAGAAAGTATTTAAGAGCAATATTCCAGTTTTTGGCATTGTGATGTCAAGTGTGCCGCTTTTTGACACCTTCTCGAGTTGTAAGATTTACTCTATCATACAAGGTCAAACTCCAAAACAATGTTGAGATATTATACGAGGTATCTCAACATTGTATATACCCCAGGATTATATTATGCAAACAGGTATAACGGGTATAGGTTGACAATTATTTATATTTCAATATTTTTTTCTTTTTTTTTAATACTTTTTTTAATGTATAAATTAGGAGTGTGATATAAAAACAGTAATTTTAAACAAGAAGTGTTGTATTGTAAAATAATTTTTTACTAAGCAAGACAAAGAAAAAAAAGTAAACTAAGTACCTATGTCATAATACTCTATTTCGAGTCTCTATTATACACCGTTTCTACTGAATTGGAAAAAATCACCTAGTTTTAAGGCTGTTTTAGTAAAACAGGATTTGTATATTTTGTGTTATTTATAAATTGGTGCAAAATCATGCGCATTTTACGAGTACTTCCAATAATAATTTAATAGATTCATTACTAGACTGTTTACAAAAACAATAATTACAAAGCAAGAGTTTATTAAAAAACGAAAACGTTAAATTGCAATAGAAGCAACACGCAAACGTAATGTATCGAATTACTTGTGACAAGGAAAAATTGTTGATTGCTCAACGTGAAACGAAAACAGGTACTAATTGTAAAGTACATTGTTATACCCAAATACGTACTTATCATAAAATACAACTTCTAAGTGTCTCGTCAATTAATAATACGGTCATTTTGACGTCAGATATACAAGAATTGCTGTTTTTAAGAAACTAAAATAACTCATCATGTAGAGCCAAACTCTACTTCTTAGAGAAGGTTGTGTGCATGGGCGTAGCCAGGGGTTCCAGGTTTAGGGGATTCAAACACCCCCCCCCCCCCCCCCCCGAAATGGGCCGGCTAGTATATATAATACAGAGATCTGACCAATATACAGAACCGTACAAATTTTGCGTCATAGGCCAATTAACATATTTACCCCATTAACCCTATCTGAAAGATGATTTTTTGAAGTTATTTTAGAAAAATAATCAACAGCGTAAATCAGAACTTTGATACTAATTTGGATTATATGTACCTATACCTATGTGTTAATGTTAAACGTGTTCAAACCGAGAAAGCGAGCAAATGTTTTTTACTCCTTTGCTTGATAAAATCTTTTTAAACTTTAAACCCTGAAAGACTAGTGTGATGCGAAAAAATACAAATATCAACAAAGTCGTTTTATTTTCTTGAACCCGCCCCGAAACTAAAAGGTTTTAGTAACACACAACCACGGGCGTAGCCAGGTGGCTACGCCCGTGGTTGTGTGTAACCATCTTAGTACAAAAATGACTTAATCTAAGTATTAAACTTATTCAAATTCACACATGGCACACGATAATGTTAAATTTGAAAAAAAAAAAAACAGCTTGTCTTCATAGGTTCTTAACTAAGTTAGTGCTCGTTATTGTATAGTCACCGATGTACCACTTTTCGATCTTATTACTATGGTGCCTGGTGCTAAGGTCCAAAAGTGGTACACCGGATCTGTCTGCGACCGTACATTAGGTACAAGGTGAAGAAAAGTTACATATTCAAAAAAAAAAAAGCTGAGACTAAGATATGAGTTTTCCCAGAAAAAAAAAGAATACGTAAATTGGGTTAGTTTCTAAAACTATATATAATATAAGAAATACACAAAATTAAAAAACACATATTTGTTTTTGTAGTATCAACAAATAACTTCGTCTCGCTCAATTTAGTATTATATGAATGCAGGCGGGAAGTGAGTACGAGACGAGTAGCATATCATCGCTTTCACCGCACTTGAAATACGAGAAATACCGGTGTATCTACACCAGGTATGACCAACCTTTTCAAGATTGTGTACCATTTTTTATTTAAGCAAAACTCTAACCGGCACATCTATAAAAATCCACAATTCGTCCACAAAACCCTAAAAAATCAATGTTTCTAAAACATTACCAAATGGCCAATCCTAATATTTGTATGGGTGGATGGATGTTTGTTACTCCTTCACGCAAAAACTACTGAACGGATTTTGGTAAAATTTGGTATGGTAGTAATTTTGGCTGTGGATTAAAATATAGGGTACTTTTTATCCCGAAAAAATACAGTGTTGCCGAGGGAAACTATATTTACGCGGGCGGAGCCGCGGGAGATAGCTAGTATTGTCATAAACGCTCGGTCGCCAGGCGAATATCGGTTTGTCCACCAGTATCGGGATTTTTCGATAGATCGTATATTTTGTACACAAATGTTGGCTTAAATTAGCGCAGGGGCCGCATGGCAAAATCCCGCGGGCCGCAGGTTGGTCATGCCTGATCTTCACTGTACACAGTACTCGACAAATTGCCAACATATCTGTAAACACTTTATATGAAAAAAGAAAAATATAAATTCTTGAAATTATCCATTGAACAGAAAGTTATATGGAATATAAGGTTTAGTTTAGTTTTGTTTTTGTTACGCTGACGTTTCCATATTTTCCATTTCCAATAACCTTTGTCACATGTGTGTAATAATAAATGTTTTATATCCAAACTATTTGGGGATTTTTTTAAAGAAAAGTGCTAATTGCGCTTAAGACTAGTATGACAGCACAGCCAGGAACCATCGTCTTTAGACGTTCGAATGTTTTGTGCATAACAATTGTGTCTCCGCCAAGACTTGTAGCTTACTCATTGAAAATGAAGATGGAAGATTTAATTTCCAAATGGCACTTAACTAAACTTAACTTAGTTTTTTTACCACCTTTTCAACCTCAACCTGCCGAAAAGAACCGGGAAACAATCTCCGTAGTCCTTATAAATAAATATATCTTCTGTGTGCGTATGTGTGCATGTGTTTGCAATTATTGAACTCCTTCTAAGTGGCTGGACCGATTTTGATAAATTTTTTTAGTTTGTGTTCAAGTGTAGGTATTAGGGAATGGTTTAGATCTACAATTTCATCCACTGGATGATCGATCAAAAAGTTTGAAATTGTTGTAATTAAGACGTGTGTAATGTGTATAGGACAACGTCTGTGGGATTGACTAGTTTATAATTTATAAATAACTAGCTTTTGGCCACGGCCACACCCGCGTAAATACATTATCCCGCGGGAACACTACTTTTTCGAGATAAAAAATATCCTATGTCCTTTCCCGGGACCCAAAGTATGTCTATACCAAATTTCATTAAAAATCGGTTCAGCGGTTAAAGCGTGAAGAGGTAACAGACAGACAAACACACAGATAATAATCTGCGGTTGATCCAACCCACGTGTTTGCTAATCATGCAGGATTTATCTGCAGTGTTTTTAATCAATACAATACTTTACTTTATAATAATATTATGTAGCCTGTAAGTACTTAAATATAACAAAAATATTCTTATTTAGTCATTGTGCTGCGTGAACCGGTCACATTTGCATGATGTAAAATCCCACCGATTCATGCAACAATGATTAGGTACAAGATTATACTTTCAATTTTATTTACCTTCAGAGAAACATTAAAATAACATTAAATTATTATAGTACTAGCTGTTGCCCGCGGCTCCGCCTGCGTAAATATAGTTTTTTTCGCGGTCACAGTTATGTGACTGATGCAAAAATTAGATAAAAACAATCCTTGATGCGGATTATACATATATCATGCTAAAATTTCAGCTCTATCGGTGCAGAACTTTTTGAGTTTTTGAAGCGTACACAAACCAACATAACATTTTTATATACATATATAGATTTAATTATTAACCATCGTTTTTTTCTTAAGTATATTATCTTGCTAGGGCAATGATTAGGTATATTTAAAATGTAGAGTCTTCACGGAGAGTAGGTAGAGTTTGAATCTTGCTCCGAAGTCTTCGATGGCTGAGTTTGATGCGAAGTTCTATGCTGTCTTCTGTCCTTGCTGGTACACTGTGAGAACTAGGGAACAACTGAGATACCACCAGCTGTGTTCACTCACCACGTAACGAGAGAGCACAGCGTGGCACCCGGTCGTTCGATAGCCCGGAGACCGAAGCCACCGGATAATAATCCCACCCAACACCGTCGAAATATCGAAGCAGATGAAAGTCTTCAGTCTTTGAATGGCTAGCCGCACACGTGCAATATTATTGACAATAAAGCTCATATTAACAATAATATTCCTTGTGTGCCGTTTTTTTTTTGTATGCGTTGACTAGTATTGACAAATTTATTCGGTCAATAATATTGCACGTGTGCGGCTAGCCAATCAGATAAAAGTCTTCAGTATTTTGTAATTCTTCTAGTTTTTCTTCCGTTCCGTCGCGTCCGTTCCGTTTTATCGGGCCATAAAAAGAATTGTCTAAAGTAAATGGCTTTTTTAAAAAGGCATTAACTCAATGATTTCAAAACTAATATAGGTAGGTAATAAATATATATCTAAGTTCTATGCGTTGCCTAATATAGTCTAGAGTCAAGCAGATTCTTAGCCTGAGATTAGGCTAGATAATTATTGTTATTTTAGTAACTATTCACTGAGAAATTCCGTCTAATAACAATCTTGCATTACCTGTGTTATTTTTTTACTATTGTGAATAGCACTGCTGTCCTCGTTTAATTCTTGTACGAGTACAATTTCAAATTTGAATTTAGATAGTCCATCTAGCGGCAACGCGCACAAGCTATCAGAGCCATCTATGTACAATATTATGTACTAACTAAAACACTTACTTTCTGTTTCGTTCCAGCGTTTGTCGGTAGATGGCACTAGCTACTGGTATAGCTTATTGTATTTTGAATATTTAAGTATAAAATTCTGGTGTCACAGTGATTGTCAAAGAACTCTTCCGAAACGACTTGACCGATTTTATTATGAAATTTTGCAGGTGGAAGCTATTTTTCATACCCCTAAGCATTAAGGATGCCCAACACCAAATTATATATTTTTTGATTTTTCTTACTTGTATTATTTTATGATTTGGCATTAAAAGTACATAAACTCCTTAATTTTGCCACCAAACCCCATTGTTTTAATGACGATATTAGTAACCCTCAGTGACCGATAACTCTTTCACATAATATCACCTGTAGGTTGTAGAGGTAGGTAGTGGGTGTTGTTGTAAGTGTAGGTTGGTGTAGGTAGTAAGTACTTATAATATCTAGATTGTAAGTGTAGGTAGTAGGTGTAGGTTGTAGTTGTAGTTGTTGGTGTAGAAACTGTAGGTGCATGTTGGTATGTAGTTACAAAATTCCGTTTATATTTAAGGCAGAACAATGCTGTCGGGACAAGTAGTAATATTTATATTATTATTATGATTTACATTATGTTTATAGCTAAATATTTAAACACCTCACAATCTCAATAAATCAATAAATTTATAATATATTATTATTTTTAAAACAATATTTTTATAAGCTATTACTCACGTAGATAGTAGGTACCTAACTGTTTAGTAATCGGTGCTATTACTTACACACTATCTTATAACATAATATTTTCTAGCATTACTTTACTTATACCTAAGTTATAATCAATTTAAAAAATACATGAAATAATAATACTTAGGAATTCATGACTTATTATTTTTGTCACTTTGGTAGGTTACGTTATTATTTGTATTTTCTTTTCATTTTTTATTGTGCATGCCTTTAAAAGAACAATTCTTGTACATCTTTAGTAACTACATAATATGTAAGTATAAATTATTATTATTTGTATGTTTATATTTCCGACATTGTCATAACACTAATTACTCATTCAATTTTTTCAATTTCGTTCATTAAAATATTTGACAAACACTTGATTCATTTTGTCTAATCCACGCAATATGCATTTACCCAACCATTTCCAATCTGCAAACATCCGAAATCCATGGGGACGTAAAAGCCCCGCGTTTAGGCGTGTCCTTGAACGGGGTGAAGATTGGTCACCCCACGGAGACAATTTCCTCGAGGGCAGGGGGACACGGGGGTCGCCACGTGCCGACCTTGACCCCTCGCGAGGGAACAAGTGACTCGGATAATGCACATCTCATTTCTATTTTACCTATTTCATTGTGATACAATAATAATAATAGCTCCCCACAACGATTTAGGCGACGGTGGCCGGGTTCATTGAAACCAGACCGATACCACACGCAGGAGGTATTTTATAGTGCCCAAGTGTGTGCGCAGTGCACAAGCCATAAGAGCACTCTCTTTTTCTTTACTCTCGTAAACCAGTGGGACGGATGATCGACACTGACTGGCGAGAGATCAGGCGCAGGACTGACTTTTGACATGCCCATGGATAGTTTTTCTTCTCAGACATGATCAGCCTGCAATCTGCATTGTCCTGACCAGGTTTGAAAACAACATTTTCTGTGCGTTTAACGCGGGAATCCAATCCACGGCCGAGTCGAGAACCAAGATCTAAGACTACTGAACCACGTTGGTTGTTTTTTGTGATACAATAGCAGTTATAGGTATTACCTATGTGTCTTCATTTATAATCGGAGTAACTAAGTATTTAACTTTTTGCTCGCGTTTACTGTTCAGTCTTTACTTACGTACGAACAGATACATAATTCCCGAAATATACCTTAATAAGCGTTATCTTTTTAGACGTATCTACCTAAAGTTAATTGTAATTTTTGGAACGAAAGTTCTTTATGGGGTGTTGTGGAGGGGTACCCTATTTGGCAAAAAACGTTCGCAACGTTAAAAAAAGCATATGATTTTTATGTATAGTATATACAGTATGCATGTAAAGTCTATGTAGAATCATTGTAAATAAAATAAAGGTGTTAAGATAATTTTGTAAAGTTTGTTTTTTGTTTTTTTATCGATAAAAAATCATGAAAAAAATTATACCCGAATAATTATTTTCTTTATACCTCGAATAGAACTTGAAATTAATATTTTATAATATGGGACTTCGTTCCTATCTGATGTCCCACAACATTTTGTAGGTAACAGAAACTACGGTTATGTAAAAAGGGACAGGCGGTCATTTTTAGTAATTTGTATTACTTTAATACTACTTACTATACGAGTAACTTATATAAATCTAACTGTGGGAGAGCCACGCTTCGGCATGAATGGGCCGGCTCGACCGGGTAAATACCACGACCTCACAGAAAACCGGCGTGAAATAACGCTTGCGTTGTGTTTCGCCGAGTGAGTGAGGTTACCGGAGGCCCATGGGGGGGATTGGGGATTTTAAGGACCAGGAACGCAAGTCGCAACACCAGAGGAGTTACAAGTGTAACTCCTCCGGTGTTGCGAGTGTCCATGGGCGGCGGTAATCGCTTACCATCAGGCGATCCGTCTGCTCGTTTCCTGGCTCATTACATAAAAAAAAAAAATATAGTGGGATGTAAATTGTTATGAATATGTCTAATTGATTTGCCATTTTCAGATGTAAGTTCTTTAACCCACTACTCTAGAGGCCATGTAGGTGCGAAAAAGAAGTAAATATTAGGTTGGGGAAAAAGTTTCTTCGCATTTTATATAAAAATTCAAAAGGTTTTTTTATAAAGTTTATTTACAAGTGACTAAAGTATATAGGTGCCATTTTGTTCGATAACTTTTTGCCATCTTGTTGGTAGGTACATGATCCCATTGCTATAAAATTTTTGGGGCTTCTGATGAAAAAACTGCGACAAGTGGTTTTGGCAGTCCTCTTGTGATGTCAACCTGACACTGCCTAAGGAATTCTGCAGCGACCGAAACAGGTGGAAATCTGAAGGTGCAAGGTCAGGACTATACGGCGGATGCATTAACACCTCCCAGCCAAACTCCCGTAATTTTTTCTGAGTGGCTAAATATGTGTGAGGTCTAGCGTTATCATGGTGAAAAACCACACCCCTTCTGTTGATTAATTCCGGCCGCTTTCTCTCAACTTCTTGCTTTAATCTCATCAGTTGTTCGCAGTACAATTCAGAATTGATGGTCCTGCCTGGCGGTAACAGCTCATAATGAATAATGCCCTTCCAATCCCACCACACACACAGCATCACCTTGTTGCGAGTTAACCCGGGTTTCGCCACAGTCTGTGAAGCCTGACCGGCCTTTGACCACGATCTTTTTCGCACGTTCTTGTCGTACGTGATCCACTTTTCATCACCAGTTATCAGCTTCTTCAAAAATGGTTCGGTTTCATTACGTCGTAATAAAGAATCACAAATGAGTACACGGTTCATTAGGTTTCTTTCAGTGAGCTCATGAGGCACCCAAATATCGAGCTTTTTTGTGTACCCAGCTTTTTTCAAATGCGCCAAAACCGTTTTGTGGTCAATCCCCAGTTCTTCAGCTACATCGTAACTACTAATATGCCGATCTTGCTCCACTTTTTCAAAAATGGCAACAGTTTTGTCCGTAACAGGGCGACCAGAGCGACGTGCATCTTTGATATCAAAATTTCCGGATTGAAAACGCTTAAACCAAATTTGCGCTACTCTCACAGATACTGCATTAGGTCCATAAACATCACAAATTTTTTTCGCGGCTTGTGTTGCATTTTTACCTTTTTTGTAATAAAATTTTAAAATGTATCGAAATTCTTCATAAGAATCACTCATTTTAACAATAAGAAAAACAAATGAAAATCTCAAATTTACCTAATTTGAATTTGGAATTGTCTTCTGTAAAATTAAAACATTTTAATGATACCAAAATCAGCCAGATACAATTGGTATAGCCCAAGATATTTTATGACAAGTTCATACATACTATAATGCGAAAAGACTTTTTCCCCAACCTATTATACAATATTATAGTAATAAATATATTGTAAATCACAGTTGTAATAAAAAATATAATATGTACTATCAACTTATTACTTACCAGATTATGCTGTGTGATATCCTGTAGGATCCATTCCAGCTGCTCTGAAAAAAAAAGACACGTTAACATTAATAATTGTGCCACTTAACTTCGAAGTCGGATAAATTTAATTCTGTGAATTCGTAAGATTTTGGTGTTACCATAAACGATTTAAAAAAAATTCGAATGGTTCTAGAGAAGGTATTTAAATTATATTTATCACAGTCCGATCATAGATCCCCAATTTTTGTTCACGGAGCTCTGAGATTATGTAATATTTTTATTGTAAAAAAAAAATACATTTGTATCGATATTTATTTATTTACATACAATTTTAATTAATGAAATTCGCATCGACACCAATGAAGAAGCTTAGGTATACTACATTTAGGCAATATTTAATTTTTATTGGCAAATTTAATTTTTATAAGTACAAATGATACTTTATTTTATTTCTGTACGTTGGATATTTGTGCAAGAAAAACGCACACATACGCCTTAAAAATGAATATTAACGGTCAGCATTATGTGGCATGATTGTGCATAAATAGGTAGATAATATTATATAAGTATAATGTATTATTATGCAGTACGAGTGAAATATACATAATTTTATTATGCTCAAGATAGCCTCCCAGGCAGAGAGTTCCGTATTTAGTGCGCTGCCCTTTTGATCTGTCCATATTTATTTAATAAACTGCATAGGTAATATTATTTTTATTTATTACAACTAGCACGTGTTGGTGAAGGACATTAGAAAAACTATACTCAACATACATCAGTCATAAGCTGACTGCTAGACAAAGGCTCTACAGTTAATATTCTTACGGCCGAATAATAACTAAAACGACAGTTAAATTAAGTGACGCTCAATTCACATGTTGTCCTTGTCATTTCGGCTAGCTGCAGGGACAGCTAATAGGGGGCTCTTAATTTTAATTTACTAGCTTTTGCCCGTGACTTCGCCCTTGTGGAGTTCGGTTTCTATACAAAATTTTAACCCTCTTTTCACCCCTTTAGGGACCGAATTTTCAAAAATCCTTTCTTAGCGGATGCCTATGTCATTATAACTATCTGTATGCCAAATTTCATCGAAATCTGTTCAATCGTTTCGGCTGTGCGTTGATAGATGAGTCAGTCAGATTTGGCTTTTAAATATTTAGATATTAGAGAGCATACTTATTATTTAGCTCTATTATAGAGTCAATTTGTAGCTCCTGAAAAAGCGCGTAACATAATTTTCCCTAAATCAGTCGATATTTCTAATCGAAATGTCGATGCATCAGACAAAGCTAAATTTGTTTGCTGTAATTTAGGATGTTATGAGGTTAGTGTATTGGAGCTATGCTGCAGTTGCTCTTCATTTTGATTAGCGTTGCAGTATTCGGAAGTAAGAGTACTAATTACGAGATGATGCAGTGTTTCGTCTTTCCTTGTTCAATTTTTCTATGTCTGGGTGTCACAGGAGATATACGTAAAATAGCAACAAAGCTGCAAAAAGAAAGTAGGTATTAAATTCCAATAACGTAAAGGAGTAGGTATAAGCTACAATAACTTGTTTTTTTTTTCTTTTACAATTTGTGTTACATACATATAACAGAGTAAGTATAGTAAGACACTTGTGTCAGGTTAACTCGTCCTTCCATAACTAAAGTAATTATGGTTTCTTATTACAAATACAAAGGAGATAAAAAATAGAACATTTAAACATTTCAACATTCGAACACAAGTTACATCACTATTTTTTTAAAGAATATAGGTAGGTACCTATATTCTGGATTGGACTGGATATGTACCTACATAGTATTAATATTTTATGTCATTCCTATTTAATAAACAAGTAATAAGCACGTCGAATGCATCAATGGATGCTGATAATAAACAACATGATGTCATCAGTCATCAGTCATCGCGACACTAGTTCAATTCTATGTTATAACTGACGCTCATGGACAAGAGCATCTTTTGTTATCATTTTGGAGTCGTCTCTATAAGGTTACTCTGGAGATGTAATTAATTAAAAAAAAACAAACAAAAAACTCGACTACGTCCAATAAAGTTGATATACCCAGTATCACTCTTCAAAATACGAATCTAACGACACCTCTCAAGCTAAAATCCATAGAGCCGCTCTGGACGCAGAGCATGCCAAACAATTATACATACATACATATAACATAGGTACATTCTCTCGAAAAACATAACTCTCCTTCTGGTGCAGTCAGGTACAAAAATATAAGAGTTAGCTCATGCTGAAACGAGACAATACGGGATGCAACGTAGCATTTTTAAAACAGTAATTCAAAATTGAACTACATAGATTAGAAAGAAGATGCACGTTTTATTGCATGAGCGGCGCCGGGCTATGCGGAGCGGTGCAGTTTGACATGCGAAATCTTGCAATTAAACATGAGGCTTCTGGTGTAGTAAACAAAGTTCAATTTTGAATCGTTATATCAAAAATCGTTATGTCAGGTTCCGATTTAAATTAAACCTAACGGACACGGAAAATATATTTTCGTAGCGCGCTACACGTATATTAGTAGTAGATAATACCACCCATGTCCAGTGGTTTAAAGCTTGGGTCTCGACTCCGAAGGTCGTGGGATCGATCTCCGCGTTGGAACAACAAAAACAATTTTGTTTTCAAGTCTGGTTAGGATAATACAGGCTGACCACCTGAACCTTAATTCTCGTATTTAAAGTAGTCTTTTATTTTACTTTGTATTGTAAGTAAAGCGACATGTTATCGTAAACTGATTTTGTGACCAATCAAAGCGCGTTTCACTCTGGTTTGATGTTTACGACAATACCGTTTGGCAGTTTTAGCGTATCTAGACTTGATTGTAATTGTATTAATGTAGGTTTTATTTAGCAGAATTAACCCTCTGATTGTCTGACAAGAAAGATGATCCATGCGTCGGATGGGCATGTAAAACATGGGAGCATGCTATGGACGGACGATAAACAGCTGATGAACTGATTTTGTGAAGTTTGGACCAATCAAAGCGCGTTTCACGCTGGTTTGATGTTTACGACAATACCGTTTGGCAGTTTTAGCGTATCTAGACTTGATTGTAATTGTATTAATGTAGGTTTTATTTAGCAGAATTGACCCTCTGATTGTCTGACAAGAAAGATGATCCATGCATCGGATGGGCATGTAAAACATGGGAGCATGCTATGGACGGACAATAAACAGCTGATGATGATGACGGATTATAAATATAAAGCATGCGCTTAACTCAGCTGTATTCTGCACGCTCATTCCGGTTCCACATCCTTCGATTGTCATCTTATAAATTATAGTCACGGCCGAGCTCTCGTTAAGCGAGTTTTGGTATATAATTCTTCATCGTCATTCATCAGCTACGCCAGATCATCAAAATACGACTCATCAAGTCTTCTTTTTGTACTGATTCATTATCAGTACAAAAAGAAGACTGATGAATTTCATGAGTGTCCTTATGAAATTAGTGTTCAGTTACTAGTAAGTCTTTCGGCCCGATACTAGAACGATAGTTAAATTAAGTGATGCTCAATTTACACGCCGTCCTTGTCATTTTGGCTAGCAGAGACAGCGACAGCCTGTGATTAGGTGGGCTCTTAATTTTGATTAGTGTTTCAGTGTTCGGCCATTACTATTCAACTACGACCACGCAGTTTCACAAAAAATATATATTTAAAAAAAAATGTGGTGCTCATGTAGCTAGGTGCTGGTGGCAATTTAAGTACTTATATGATTTCATCGTCATTGATACTAAGATGACGATTGATAGAAAAAACGAGCTCGAACATCGAAACGAAACGATACAAGACACGGCGTTGCATTTTTAAAATAGCTATTTAAAATTGAGCTTTATTCATTACACAATGAGATACACGTCATTTCTTTGTATTAAGAGTTCGAATGCCAGGTTATACCACGCTGCACAGCGCATAAGACTATAATTATGTGACTGTGTGTATGACGGATGTCATATTATGAAGAGTGTTTTTTTTTTTGTGTATTGAATAAAGTTCAAAAGCGATGTTCAAGAAATGTATGAGGCCTGGGCCAGCTCTACGTACAGTATATGTAAATATAGCTACATAATATAGTAACCGTTTCCTATTCTTTATTTTGTTTAATTTTACTTCGTTTCCATGTACATTTAAATTAACTTCGTCAAGGAGAGCAACACAAAGTAAAATAAAACATGGCGGATCAGATCAAAATTAACTAAATAATGTCATTTTGTCAATGACATGACTTTTGACAAAGAAAGACGTATGGCATTCAAGACGTCGTCTCTTCGTAAAACTGTCTACTACGTCAAAAGTCAAGTCAAAACAACTGTCATGGCCGCCCTAAAAATAGTGTTCTCGCAATAAAAAACTCTTCAAATAATCATTTTTGTACGCATGTACCCTTCTTCAAATTATTTTTTTCGTATTTTTATGATATTCCCATATTTTTTTCCTATTTACCTATGTAGTGTACATAGAACTGGCCCAAAATCAAACATGTCTTTTGAATCGTTGCGGTGAGAACTGATGGCCTAGTCAAGATGCATTCGATAATTTCGACAGCAAAGTTCGAAAACAAAATGTATGGGATTTGACGTAAGGTATTGCAAGCGACATGTCATTTAGTGATGACTTATGTGAAATCCCATACATTTTTGTTTTCGAACTTCGCCGTCGTAATTATCAAATGTATCTTGACTAGAGGCCCTGAGCTTTAGGTGGCTTTGACTTTAAATAAATACGTTCGAAATTTTACGTAAAAAAACTGACAATTATGTTGTCTTTCTTATCTTCTGCCATAAATAATCTCTTATTAAATACACTTTATAGATAGTGAAATTAAAGCGGGCAGAAATCAGTAGAAGGTATTTTTAGTTTTTATAAAAAAAGCATTAAAGTGTAACAATTTATTAGTATTTTTTCATCCCATTGTACTTTTAATAAATATTTTTATGTTCTATTGAATATTTACAATGTATTTAAGAAGGTATAATTGATGGCAGAACCAATAATATAATAATTTTCTAGTTTATATTGCAGTTACATAATAATACATTATTATACAAACAGTATATGCAATAAAAAGTACAGTTAACGAAAATTCAATTAAAATAAACGATCAATTTAAAATATACGTAAGAAATTACAACTCTAGTCGCTGTTCTACTATTAAACTACAAGACGGTTAATCTCTGAACACGAGTTAAAGTTTCTAACGCTTATTAAATTTCGGCGTAACTAATTTCGATTTCAACTGCTTCTGGTGTGTGGAAACGTGACTGTCGTAGTAAAAAAAATGATATTATAAGCAAAAAATAGATAAATTGTAGAGCCAATATTTTAGATACAATAGCCAATATTACTCGTAAGGTTACCATGAGATTATCAACTTGTTAATTATAAGTAAGGTATAAAGGTATATTATATTTCCACCTATATATTCTAATATATAGGTGGAAATTCCAGGGTCTCTTTTATTAGGATTATTATATTATTCGAAACTGGATATTATATCACTTATAGGAGATTACTTTTGAGTTTAGTTTAACAAAAGCTGTATTTAGTCATTTCTATCAATTCATCCTATATCTTTAACCGGTTTATTCTATTTATGTAACTAAAGGTAAATGTAATAAACCGATCAATTCAAATCAGTCTTCCAATATTTAAGTAAAAGGTCGACCTTTGCGATCCACTGTTGTAATCACATACAAAATAGGAAAGGCTTCATGAATGTTCATAAAATATACCTAGTATACACTATACAGGACTTGCGTCATCTGCCCACGCACGGCGCTGCGCATGCGCCCCACGAATGTCAAAGGGCGCGGGCCCGGCTTCGATCTAGCTCCTGATCCAGGCACCGGCTATGAGCTAATTGATTTACTGCGCGGGCACTACGATACCTGGGACGTTCCGGGTTTTGTGAGGAAATAGGGCGTTGCCGTCATTTTGCTGTTTGTGGGGCGCAATCGATTCAATTTTCCAATGGGGTACAGCAAACATGCATAATATAAGCCACGAAATATAGTTGTCTTAATGCATTTCTACGATCAATCGATGACGAAATACTGTCATCACAAAAGTGAGATCGTTGGAGATAAGAGCATCAAATACGCTCTATACAAAATATGATGCACGAGTGACGTCTCAGCAGTTGAAAATGCATAAAGATAATTTTTATGTATAATTTTATATATTTTCTGCATAAAATTGATTTTATGAACTTAAATACTGCGTTTATGTATGTATGTAAATAAAAAATATCAAAAATAACATAAGGATCTACAGTAGCTTTAATTTTTGTTCTTTAATCATATCCAAAAAAAGTCTCGTTTTTAAGTCCTGTAACTTCTTAATTTAGCAACTGATTTTTTTTTGTATATTTCGGTCAATATTTATGTTACCTTCCGGAAAATATAAGAATTTTGCTAATTTTAAACGTTTATAAGGTACGGCAATTCATTTTTATTTTCCTACAAAGTACCTACATTATTGTATATAAAAAAATAAGTCATTACTTACATAAGGATGTATCGTTACGTAGTTACTGTACCCGCGTAGACAGGGTTAACAATTGTTTGGGCTCTGAAAAGATAGAAATATAGGTTAATATATATTAACTGATTATATATTATTTTATAATATACTTAAAATGGTACTTATAATATTATAATCTAACAAAAAAGTGTTTTGTTTCACATTACCTGATTGGAAACAGAAAATTGTAATTAAAATTTATTTACATTTTTTTGTGATTGTGCGGAAAACCATTTCGGAAATATATGAAGGAAAATACAATTGTCTTTTAAACTGTGGGCCAAGTTTTTATGAGACAAATTTTGGTGGTTTTCGATATCCTTTCCATTTATCCAACCAATAGCTAGTAAAAGCACCAAGATCCTAGATTTACGCGATATTTTACTTCACTACTAGTGAGTAGTGAGTAATAGAGTTCAAGAAATCCAATTCATAAGCAGGTAGAGTATTCTCAAGATTTATTAGTATTATAATAACGACATGTTGACTGCATGTCATCAATAGAAATACATAATAATATGTCAATATTATTATGTAGGTATTTCTATATCCTTTTAATGCAACGAATCTATACATATAAAATCCTTTGTCCTGAATGACTGACGGATCAACGCACAGCCTAAACTGCTGATCGTAAAGACCCGAAACTTGCAGGGCTTGCTCTTTGTAATGCGTAGGGATCCGATAAGAAGGGATTTTTCGAAATTCGACTCCTAAGGGGGTGAAAAGGGGGAAAACAGTTTGTATGGGGCAACGTGATTCCTTGGTCCAATCTACTTCATATTTTGCACAAACATTATGTAATAGAATTGATGGAATTCGTGTATCATAGTTTATTGAAATTCGTCCCCTAACGGGAATAAAAAGGGAAAGAAAGTTGTTTGGGAGCGATTTGCTTTAAAGTTGATGTAAATACTCCTTAGTGCTTTTGAATTAAAGCTCCCACTCACAAGCGATCGATTGATTTAGTCTTTAAAATTTAAACATTTATTGGATTCGAAGTTGCAAGGAAATCGGTTTAGATAAAAATTGAATATAGCCTGAGATCCTAGGACCGCCTTACTACAATTTTTATATGAAACTCGTATATATATGAGTAAATTTTGTTCCGATTTTTGACGCCCACAGCAAAAACTAGCTGGTAGGTCTTACACTAATCATTTTGTGTAATAGTTTGTCGTTAGCAATTTACTTTCAAATACGAATTAATTTCCAATTTGATTGAAGCAATCGATAGCCCGAGAGCTTTATTTTTATTTTGCCATAATATATTGTCATCATATTGAAAAATAAATCTAACAAGAATTAAAAAATAATTAGTTATTATCTTACTCTTGAAAAAGTAGGCACTTAAATATTTGCGAATGCTGCAGTTAATAGATACTATCTTCATAATACATCCATACTAATATTATAAATGGGAAAGTGTGTGTCTGTTTGTCCGTCTTCCACGCCAAAACTACTGAACCGATTGTAACGAAATTTGGTACACAGATACAGAGAGTGTAGCCTGAGAAAGGATATAGGCTACTTTTTATCGCAGGGAAATATACGGTTCCTGTGGGATACTTTATTTACAGTTTCACGTAAAAACTACTAAACCGATTATCATGAAATTTGGCACAGATATAAAATAGACCACGAGGAAGGACATAGGGTAGTTTTTAAGGAACTACTGGTTTGAATTAAAAATTATTTTTGTGTTGGATAGTCCATTTAAAGAGGAAGAATTTAGGCTATACATAATTATAGCATCACGCTGCGACCAAATATAGGAGCGAAGTAACAGTGGAAAATGTGGGAAAAACGGGGAAATTTATTCATCTTTGAGGGCTTCCGTTGTTTGTTTGAACGCGCTGATCTCAGGAACTGCTAAATCGAATTAAAAATTATTTTTGTGTTAGATAGTTCATTTGTCGAGGAAGGCTTGAAGCTATATAACATTACGCTACGACTAACAGGAGCGAAGCATCAGTGAAAATGTTGCAAAAACGGGTAAAATTATTCATATTTGAGCTTTATTTGAGGGCTTCTGTTGCGTGCACTACGTAAACGGCTCAAGTTACTCAAATATGTCTGTAAGAATTATTCCTCTTTAAATGATCTAAAAAAACCTTTTAAGATTGACTCACTATAACCTTTTTATGGTAATCAAATTTGGTCGAAATTAATGCATTATTGCGCCATCGGTTGACGCGGACGAAGTCGCGGGCAACAGCTAGTATATCAATATAATTATCAATGAAAATATTATGTCAGTGTGATATTATCATTTTTTAATAAGATTTATCAGATAATAATATTATTACTATCGCCAACAAAGCAACTGTCTTGAATTTTGGCGATGTTTGTGTTTATGAAACAATATTGTTAATGAACATGAATAAATTTATAAAAAATATAATATAAACAAAGTGAAAATATAAATAACAACGGACAACCTGTTTATATATTAGGTTCTCTAATAGTCTATACTACATTTTATCTACCTGACACGTGATAAAATAAAATATCCTCAATAATTTATATCACCATAAGCGAACAATAATAAGCGATTAGCGAACCTTTAATAAGATTCTTTTCCAACACCCCTACAATGCTCCATCTTTTATCTCTATTATAGTTTGTATATTATATAAATACACTTACAATATGTTCTTTATACAATCAAATACAATAAAAATACAAACATTTCTATCGTACGGCTTTATATAGAAAGTACAACACAAAGTAAATAGAGAAAATCGTGAGCCAAGCGAAACAATCCCGAGTTAGGCGCAAGGAACAAATGACAGGCGCATACCAAAGGTCAAATTCCCGCCGACTGCCATTATTAGTCCATAAAACGTTCCGCTTGAAAATTGCAAGCAAACGTGCAGACGAGTTGAACAGAAATAAATAAGTGTTGGCAGCGCTGTTGCTACGCGCGTTCAAGGTCTCCGCGACCCTGGCCGTGCACGCCCCTCCCCCCGTCGCCCGCACCGCGCCCCCCCGCGCGCATGTGCAAGCTGCACACACGCACACACGCGCGCCCGACGCTCGTACATGCGGCATGCCATAGGCCGGGGGGCGGCCGTGTAAATGCTCAAATAATGTTATTACAATGTAAACGGTTACAAAGGTTATGTTTATGGCTTGCGTGTTCAAATAAGAATTGTAAAGTTTTTTCTACTTGTAAGTTTAGTTAATTCTGCTGTAAATGTCTTTGCGAACCATAAACTTGGGCATACAATTTGCTTTTGTTTGAGGAACTTATTTTTAGGTTTCAAGAAAGAAAAACTATGGCTCAACAACTTTACGCTATTCCGAAATTGTGTAAAAGTGCACGCATTTATAGCATCAGTGGACACCAAGTGAGATTAAATATTACATAATATAATTTTCGACTTTGTGAAAGAGAATATAATAATAATAAATGCAGCATAATACGCTGTAATGAAAAATGTTGCTGCCTCTTACACTATACCGGCCGCGTTATGTATAACGTTGAGACTTGAGAACAATTTGCGCGATACACGTGTCTAACACTGGAGGGGTTCGACTAAAACTAACATCCAGTTCCCACTGAGCAACCCAATATGTTGTGGCCGCTATTATAAAGAACTAGCTGTTGCCCGCGGCTCCGCCCGCGTAAATATAGTTTTTTCGCGTTCGCGGATATGTGACTGATGCAAAAAATAGATAAAAACAATCCTTGATGCGGATTATATATCATGGTAAAATTTCAGCTCAATCGGTGCAGAACTTTTTGAGTTTTTAAAGCGTACACAAACCAACATAACATTTTTATATAAATAGATAAATAACACTATTAAAGAAAACTCAGGTAACAATGCTACTTAGCATCAATAATAATAAAAGCCTAGAAGGTAAAGCGGCGAGAATCTGATCAGGACAGTAATTATAGTCAGGGTATTTCGCTTGTTCGTCCCACAAGTTTTGTCCTAATAGGATGAAAAGGCGATTTTCAAATTTTATTGCTTTTGCATTCGTCAGTTCGTCCCATTTAATTAATTTATGTGACTTTAAAATTTTAGTGAGTACAGTCTGAAAATTACTGGTAGTTTTAAAAGTAAAAGAAATAAGGTAGTTTTGTTGATAATACTATTTATTTAAAAATATCCATGATGCAATACGTATGTTTGACGTTTGATTAGGTTTTATAGGTATGACATATTTCTTTGCACAGTTTACTTACTTACTTCTTTGTTAATATCAAATCTATCGGATTAGACTGCTGGATCACGATTCAGGATATGATATTAATCAAGGTAATTAGTAATCTTTTGGACATGGCCCTTCCATTCGTTAGGTAAGTAGTTAGTAAGAACTTAAGTTATTAGGTAAAATCAATCTGAGGTAAAATCGAACAAATGTTGCTACAAAAATATTTTATACCAGTTTGGATCTCAAGATCAAAACTACTAACAGAGAAATTGTTCAAATATGAGTTTAAATGTAAAATATTTTTTTTGTTTTTATTTTTTGTATCCCAATAATATTGGGATAAACGTTGAACGTCGCGTTACAACTGCACCTATAATTCAAGTAATAATTTAATTTATTACTAAACATATGTAAAATGATGATGATGATAATTAATCAATGTGTACTGACGTATTGCAGAGACACTCCATGCTCTCTCTGCGGAATTCCAAATAAATTGGCAACAGTCCACCCGACGAGTTGACGCCCTTAGGGCTTTCCAAATAAAAATATACTGGACCATGGCGTTAAAGCGTAAATCCTTGTGTTATGCTGAACTTTAGCGTGCTTGTGCATAATAGTATGTTTAGTAATATCCTACTAATATTATAAATGTGAAAGTTTGTGAGGATGTATGGATGGATGTTTGTTACTTTTTCATGCAAAACCGACTAAACGGATTTTGATGAACTTTGGTATCTTAGTAGTTTAGGCTCTGGATTAAAACATAGGCTACTTTTTATCCCGAGAAAATACAGTGTTCCTGAGGGATACTGTATTTACGCGGGCGGAGCCGCGAGCAACAGCTAGTAATATATAAAGAAGCTTTTCGTATTTATAATTTTGCAAAGTGCTTATGATAAAACTTAGGGTACTGTAACTAGGGTACGGTAACTGAGACGAAACGATACGCTACACGGCGCTTCATTTTTAAGATAGCTATTCAAATTGAACTTTATTTCTTACACAAGAGGACACATGTTTCATTGTAAGGGTTCGAATGTCAGGCTGCACAGCGCATGTGCAGCGTATGACTGTCACATGAAACGTGTATATTTTTGTGTAGTGAATAAAGTTTAATTTTGAATAGCTATCTTCAGAGCCGTGCCGCCCCTGTGTGCGATGTGTGCGGCGCACACAGGCGCCAAGACGATGAGGGAGCCGCGGGCCGCCACCGAAAAGTTAAAACATGAAGATTCGTACAATTAAGAGGCGCTTCATGGGTTTCGCACACAGGCGCTACCGGGGGTCGGCGCGGTCCTGGCTATCTTAAACAAAAAAAAAATATAAAAAGAAAAAATATACAGCCGAACGTATAACCGCCTCCTTTTTTTGGAAGTCGGTTAAAAATGCGCGTCGTCGAAAGTACAGAAGTTGATAAAATTAATAAACACTAACGTACGTAAAGCAGAAACTATGCTGTATCTATTCAATATTTACCAAATAAATATTATTATTATTATATAGTAATGTGTGGTAGAGACGCGAGAGCTGATGGTGGCTGATGATCATGGTTTCGGATGCCTCAAGAACTGAGATTTTCCATTATTTCTGCGTCACATTTTATTTATAATGGGAGATTAACACGAGCGACTAAAGACGCACGGCGAAAATTTAGAATCTAAATATCAATTTTGACGGTCGAATTGCGATTTAAACGATCGATTTTCAGTGGATTTTCCCCGTGCAACTTCAGTCACCCGTGTCAATCCCGCTTTATATAAAAATATAGAAACATCATAATGGCTGTGTTCCGCGGAAAAAGACGCTTGTTAGCGCTAAAGAAAAAAAACAGATTACTATCGGCCAGGACACGTTTGCTAACTTCAATATTGCTAAAATAAAAATAATCCGCCATTTTGCTTATTTAACGCCAGCGGTCGCCATTTTGCTTACGTTTTTTGTTAGCGCTATTTTCCGCGGAACACAGCCAATGTATATTGGTATCGAATCCACGCCATATATCTATACATTTTCAAAACGACGCGTTTGTTATCTGATAAGCGAGAGACATGTGCTGTAGTTATTAACATGCCTCTATATAGTATACATTATCACAGTAAACTAACACCTAGATAACGATAAAGATAAGGTCGCCTTTTCTATTTTATTAAGTCATCCAACATAGGAACTCGGAGACCGCTTGAGTGAATATAACTTATTCCTAGATGTTGCACGCGTTCGTGTAGAAACAGTCTAAAAATTTATCATAGTGCGAGTAGAATTTGATTTGAGATAAAAGTAGCCACTATATTTTTTAGACTATGGCCTAAGCAGTCTTAAGCTGTATGTCTTTCAAATCAGTTCAGCGCTTTTAGCATGAAATAGAAAGACATTCATATATCTTTACAAATTTTTGAATGTATAATATTAGAAAGATAGATAAGGAATCGGAAGAGGATTAACATAACGCCACACATTGTAAGCCTGTATTTAAAAACAAATAATAGAAAACATATATATTTTTTTCTTATTTTTCATTAATTTTAAGATATGACGTCACAAAACTTTTGGTCCTTGTCACACAATGTCACCTTTGGTTGACACCCCACTCCCTCTAACGTGTGACGTAGTTTATGGACGGCCCCTAAACAACACAACACAATGGAAAGTCCTCTTTTCCACAACTTCAGTATGAAAAGGTAGTTGTGTAGGTACACTGAAGGTAAGTACGTGTTGTTGATATTCCTTAAGGTTATCTAAACTCATATAATAAAGAGAAAAGATTTGTTTACATCCAAAGTACAGACAGAGTAGACCATCGGCAAAATGTAAGGTTCGCGACAATATATAGTAAAATATCTTCTTCTTCATCTTAGCTCTTTCCCACT
This sequence comes from Glaucopsyche alexis, assembly GCA_905404095.1. Lineage (NCBI taxonomy): Eukaryota > Metazoa > Arthropoda > Insecta > Lepidoptera > Lycaenidae > Glaucopsyche > Glaucopsyche alexis. The sequence goes on from FR990045.1 coordinate 22,391,995, forward strand.
TTACGTAGGGTCGGCTCTTCTAGTAAATTTACGCCAAGAAATTCTATCTTGGGTTGTCGCTTTTGGGTTTTGGGCTTTTTACTAATAAATAGTAAAATATAATATGAAAATTATTTGTTTGTCTTAATATTATCTAGAGCACATCTACCCACGTGTATGTACGGGACAGCACGTTTAGCTATATATATATAGCTATACACCATACAATATGACGTGTCATATTATATTATACTATGTTACATTGTATGTACACGTGCCACACTCGTATTCCATGCCAGGTATTAATGACATGTACTTATAAATGATTAGTTTTAAATACCTGTTACAGTTTTATAATTACGCGCATATTACATATAAGTAATATATTATATTAAGTGATCAAGAAATTGATCGACAATTTAACTTTGATACGTGTCTAGCTTTTTAGATTGACGAGTAAAGGTTCGCTGATAAACCCCCTAAATATAGTGACCTACAATAGTGATTATTATTATGATTAAAATTTATATCAATTACTATTAAACATTTAAAGCTATTGTACTCATATATCTACTAAACTTGAATACGCAAAAACAAGCTTTTGCATTCATCAATGCCTTTAAGTGATAATATGATAGTAATAATAATAAAATAGTGACGTTGTTTGTATAGGTATAGCTTCCCACATTATCACAACAAGGAAACCCTTTCAGTGAGTTAATGTCATAAACTATTACCTACACAAGAAACTTAATAATGGAATCCATTCAGACAATATGCCATCATAATCGAACAAAAGACGTTAAGATGAACATTATTAATTTAAGTACTCACATTAAACAGAAAAATAAAGTTTTATAATTTATCACAAAAACAATTATTATAGATTAAATTAAATTTTAATAATATTTATTAATATATTAATATTATTAATTAATATATTAGATTAAATTTTAAGAAATGTACCTATAATATGTCTATTAATTGTTTTAACTTTTAATCGTTGTATGAAACAATATAGCAATAAAACAAAACAATTTATTCCAAATTGAAAAAAAAAAAAACAATTTGAATTTCGAACTAAACAATGCGCGCGCTGTCATTCCTTTACATAGAGAAGCAGTTTTCTATTTTCCAGCATTATTGAATAGTCATTTCATAGTGGTATTTATGATATATCACTTGAAGAATTTTCGGCACGTCATGATGAAACTGAAACCTTGGAAGTTGGAACATGTTTTTGCTCACTCCAAAAAATATAATAGGCTACGATGAAAAACTTTGGCTCATTTGACGTCAGACATGCTAGGCAGAACGCGCGTCTATTTAAAACAAAAGTAATGTTTGAAACAAAATTAATTAATTCAGGAACATAATTAAAAGCATTGAGTATCACATAATTAAAATAATTTCTTCTGCATTTGTAAACAGGAAAATAAATTTCGAAAAGTCCTTGGTTTGCGAGCAAAAATATCAACATAATTTACAAATTATTATTAATTAAAGATAATAAATTATTATTATTAATTATTAAAGATATACCTAATGCAGTTTTTGTTGTGAAAATGAAGTTGACTACTGAATATATTATTACGAAAAATGAAAACCGACTTCCAAAATAAAAGTGCACAAAACAGTATGAAATAAATCTTATTTCCTAAATAATTCACTCTCTCTACTAAATCTTCGTAATTTTGAAGTCGATACCGGGCCCAAACATTATCCTGATAAAAACAATATTTTATAGAACTATCACGTTCACGTTGACTGGCAGACTGACCTGGCAGCGACTTTTGCGAAAATTTGCGAAAATTTGAGTATGAGTATTGACTCAATGAGTAGAGAAATAGTTAAAATTTGAGGCGAATTTAAAAGAAGAATTATTTAGAAAACAAGATTTATTTCATACTTATTTGTGCATTTTTAATATAAGAAGTCAGTTTTCATTCTTTGTTTAAAAATAATAACTTTCCCCTTTTTGGTTCTATTTATTATATTGATATTAACACATTTTAAGGAAGTTAATAACACAAAAAAGCTTCCGGTATTCTCACTCTTTCGGCAAAATAAACTCAAGCATTATTTTATGCCGGTTTTCTGAGAGGGTACCACGGGCATTACCCCACATAAGCATTGCCGATGTGTTGACCTAATAAATAATCACCAATGATGATAATTATTAGTTACTTATATTATTAAATAATTATTATTATCTATTGTAGTAGTCGGCGGAAAAAAGTAGTAATAAACATTTTAAAAACATACACAAATAACATTAACTTAATGTTTATAAAATAACTCGAGGACGTATTATCAAACCGGTTGATGACAAAATTTGTGAGTAATACATATCTCACGAGAACATTTTCATGTAAAGTGAAGCCAAGACGATACCAAATAACTCGCACAGTCAAAAAACTATCAGATGTCGTGTAAAACCAAGTTTCTGACTCTACCTTTCTAACTCTACACGCCTTAACTCTACAAGCCTAGGAGTTTGTGAAAACTCTACACCTTTGTCAAAATATGTGGACTGGCCATTTCGCTACATTCGCTTGGGCGTAAGGTGAAAAATTTACGGACTGTTTTTCTGTTATACTATTATTGTAGGATTGAAACGGCTAAGCCACAAAACTTGACTACGGTGTAGAGTTTGTGAAGTTAGGCTTGTAAAGTTAAGGCATGTAAAGTTAGAAGTTTGGTACAGTCAGAAGCTTGGTTTTACATAAGATCTGATAGCTTTTTGACTGTGCGAGTCATTTGGTATCGTCTTGGCTTCACTTTACATGAAAATGTTTTTGGTGGGATTTTACTTCTTTTTAAAAGTTATGATGACAATATATTTTTTTATTTTATTTTATTGTTACTATTTAAAAGACGATTTTCAGACTTAGAGTAAAAACTTGGGTAGACTTTTATCCTCTAGTTTAAGGCGTTGAAGGATAAAAGTTCAAGTTTGAAATTAGTCCGCTACTAGGAACATATCCTGTATGTATGTGTAATTTCGTTCATTTGGTATAAACCAAACCCAAGTTATGAGGGTTCAAACAAATCGATGAAACACTTCGAGAAAAGGTGGTCTGGTAATTCTTCTGCGCTTCGCTTAGCTCGTCTTGGCGGGGGCACTACCGCACCCCCAGATCTATGTAAATAAACAAGCAGCTTCCGCCATCTTGGATTATACGTCAACGTGACGCGTACGTCAGCTGATACCGATATCAGTTCCACTAAGGCAGCTATTTCACGAAGGTTAAAGGCTATTTGTACTCGTACGTGCAAAATATGTACAGCTATATCTCAAAGTTTGCTATAATTCTATTTGAGACCGCATAATGAACAATGAACCGGATTACGTATAAAGCAGTCTTTGATAATGGAGTGGATTCCAACAAAACTATTAGTCATAGTAAATTCTAATTGCTTCCCTGACTCTATAGTTTATTGTTTAAGTTATCCCATAATTATGTCAAGGTAATCAAAAATGTGCCTTGTTACAATTTTAAAATATCATATTATTATAATACTAGCTGTCCCGGCAAACGTTGTTTTGTCATTTCATGTATTTTTAATGCCACATCCTATAAATATAGAAATAAAAAAGATTGTCAAACAAAAATAGGGGTTGAAATAATAGGTAACGACTAACGACCGATTTTCAGACTTACTAAATATGCAAAAAAAAAAACATAAGAATCGGTCAAGCCGTATCGGAGGAGTGTGTCGCTTAACACTATTATTACGAGATTTTTTTGTAATAGATTACCTAAGTATAATAATATGTTCTTATGACGGGAAAGAACAAAAAACCGACCAAGTGCGAGTTGGACTCGTGGACGTACAGTTCCGTACCATTTTAGTAATATTTTACGCTCGCAAACAGATACCTAAATAAAACAAAAACCATCATATTTTTAAAATACCTATCTAGTGACACCACACACTATAGAGTAGACGTGAGAGAAAAAAACAAGCCCACTTTACTTGTAGGCGAGGTACCCCAAAATAAAATATTTTTAGGATTTTATTTTAGACTTTGTCGACGAAGTAAATACACATATCTATGCAAAGTTTTATCTTTCTAGACTAACCATTTGGACGGTAAGCCGAAGATGGATGGAATTTTAAGGTTCCGAAACGTGAAGAACGGAACCTAAAAACGGAGGACTAATGTTTCGTAGACGCTCTACGAGATCTTAACATTAGTATTACGGACTGAGTCTTACGAGAAAAAGTGATCATGAAGATAGGAGTTGTCGGTCAAGATAAAAAAACATGTACCAGTTTTATGGGATGTAGCAGAGTATAAACTATAATCGATAGTTGTGGAGTATCGACTATCGAATAATTGTGTAGTCATGTCGGCGAGCATCGTCACTCGGCTGCCGCTGCCGGCTGGGATCACCCGATCGCCTTGAACTTGTGAGATCGACATTTTTTGCCAACTCCGCAACAGGATACGTCGTTTTGGCCCTTGATTGCTCGATGCCCTTGGTAGAGATTATGGCCGCCATCTTTATATTTCATTTTCTAATGTTTATTCGTATTACGTAAGCGGCAATTAGCATTCGATCGACGTATCGTATTCATACGTTGAATATAAATTATAATGAAATTGAAGTTTTAATGCTCTAGGTTTTTTGCAGATCTACACGTGTAGTGTAGCTAATTAAATAAAGACGTCAAGGCCAGGCTCAAGTGTAATACTTGCAATTTATCTGCAATATAATAGTATTTATGTATTTTGTAACCCCTAGTTAGTAATTAACTTACAATTACAGGATAGTGAAGTACATTCTTCTAACAGCTTTCTGGTTTTCAGACGTTTTTCATCGCAGTATACATATTTTACACAAAATTTACGTGTTTTGTGAAATTGACTTAAAATAACAAAAAATAAAAAAGGCGAACCCATACGCGTGTTGAAAAACATGGATCGAAAACAAGCGTGATTAACTTACCGGCAATTTTCTCGGGCGTCAACTATTGCATAACTACCGGACCGCCGCGCGTCGTATGCACATGCCGAGTACCAAGTACCAACACAGTACACACTTCCACACCTCAAGTACCAGTACAACGATGGCGGCATTCACGATGTTATGTGAGGCACAGTCGTCGAGGCACTGGCGGGCCGGCCGCGCCGCCGATCGCTCCTGCATTGCGGCGCGCAGTCGCACTCGCTCGCGCACGACCTTGGCATTGAACTTGGCCTAGGTCGGTGCGGGGAGAGGGCCACCCGCGCGCGCGCCCGCCCGATGTGGTAACTGGTGATGCACCGGCAGCTGCACCGCCCCCCCCCCTGTGCCCCCACGTCCCTCCTCACCCCCCGCCGCGCCGCCATCCTTCCGCCTTACTCCACAACCCTTCCAATTTATAATCTACGTCTTTGCTTGTTACTTTTAGCGTCAGACATACTAAAATGTATAATAATTTTTCGCGTATCCCAGGATCATATTATAATATTTATGATAAAATATGGAAGCATTAAGATAAGATAAAAATTAATAAAGAAATGTTAGAACACTTGCTCTATCAAAGTAGAGTTCGGCCTTATAAGTTTACCAAGTTTGGAAATGAAGAAAATGGGATTGATAATCTACCTGAAAACAGTTTTATCATGATACAAATAAAAATGTATGTCATATTTATAGTCTGTGTCATATTCCGACGTATTATATAATAATAATATGTACTCGTATTAAATTCTATGCGAACAAGCACTTTTGAGCGGCAAAAGCATTCTTAATAAAATCATAATACAAGTATACTGTGGTTATAACCCACTAGTGGCTAGTGCCATCATTACAATCAAAAATATAAATAATATGAAACATCAACATGAAACAATTATGCATGATGATATTTATAATATTATGTAGTTGTATGTAGGAGGATGCTACAGCAAGTCGCAATTATTTACTACATGCAACTAAATCTAAATTTTCCTTATCTCGGCAAATAATATTATCTTACTTTTAATATTTCCATGATATGAATACAAAATGCCAATAGTTTACTGTAAATAATAAATATATACTTATTCGTACTATCAATTCGAACAAACCGAAAAAATCAGTCAAATTCAGCTAATTTTAAAAACAAAACTTAATTCGCTTGTATTAGTGCTATATTACGCTACCTGGCTACCAAGTTTCAACTCTAATCTATAAGGATAAATTCCTAGTTAAAATTCAACCGACTGGGTTAAAGTAGGTACAATTTATGTGTAATTTAAGTCAGTAATCAAATCTATATAAAAATCATATGCAAGTGGATGCAAGTAGGTATAACCGAAGGGCATTAAATAAATAAAAAATGTTTGCATCTCGTAGAGTCAGTATAGAGAGAATAATCTGATATCCTATCTTTGTCATTAATTTTTAATGAAAATTGATGGATGAATGTACGGATGGATGTTTGTTACTCTTCCACGCAAAAACCACTGAACGGATTTGAAATTTGCTATGGTAGTAGTTTAGGTTCTGGGGTAACAAGTCTACTTTTTATCCTGATAAAGTAGTGTTTCCGTGGTATCTATATTTATGCGAGCGGAGCCGCGGGCGAAAGCTTACATATAAAAACTTTCTTCAAAATGCCACTGAAAGTATAATTGGACACTTATATAACAATTCTGCATAGTGCGGATCTCAACAATGGAGGCACGTACAAAAGGAATGTCAAGCTCTACTTAGGTTCTAGTATAATATTAAGCTTGTCCTTGACCGGAGCTATTTTTACATATTTAAATCAACTTTATAAATTTTAATGAACGTGATTTATTGGGTAATATATAACAGGTAGGTGTTTTAAAGTCTATAGGCGCCTCTGTGGCCAGATAGAAAACAAGAGTAAAGCTACAATACTACATTTTATCCTACAATATTTTTTTTGCAAAATCTGTAATTTATAGTATTTTACTTTTATAATTTATAGTATTTATTTAAAACTCAATAGATACAGAAATAGAAAAATGCGTGGACTAGATGGACTACCTATGTCTAGTATAAATTATATTCTCTACTAGGCTAGGCTACTCTACTATATTATTGTCCGAAATCCGTAACGCCGCTGAATATTCAGAACACTGAAAATAGAACTTTGCGCCAATACAATAGTTTCATTAAAACAAGACGCAGGTGCTATTTTTTATAGTGCCCAAGTGTGTGCGCAATACACAAGAGCACTCTCTCTTTCTTTTCTCTCGTAACCCGACACGACGGGCGAGAGATCTGGCGCAGGACCGACTTTTTACATGCCCATCTGACGCATGGATCATCTTTCTTGTCAGACAATCAGACAATCAGGTGATCAGCCTTTGTCCTAACCTGATTTGAAAACAACATAACTTGTTCTAACGCAGGGATTGGACCCATGATCACCTGCTCCGAGAGCCAAATTCTAAGCCTAAAATAAAACTGGCGACATCTAATTTTGTCTAAAAATTACTCTACATATTATCCTTACTTGTTTGTATTACATACTTTAAAAACTCTAGAGTCCAAAAAAAGTTTTTCAGGTTTTTTAATGAATGATTCGAAAATGCGTAACGAATTCCTATAAATCCAATAGAAGCAGTAATCCCTGAACGACTACACTGCCAATCAGATCGACAGTCGCAATATTGATCTAGGTTCTGGGAAACCTTCAATCCCTAGGGCTGAATGCCTGCGGCACCCCCTACGCTCGTTGTACTTGTAGGGTTACTTCCGTTGGGTATTAAATATACGTATTACGTACTGCATAGATTTTTATTATTTATTATGGATTATTTTGACACGAGTATACAATATACTTAATATAATATACCTACATCTTACATTAACGTTAATAATCTGAGGTAGTGTGTGTTGTTGTTATTTTTATCAATTTTACGTATATTTATTAAATATAAGCTTTTTGCATACCTTCCTTCACATAAACTTTAATTTACCGGCCAAATTTCATGTTTCGCCAATTGCACAGTTCTCGTAAAACTGCACCGAATGTTTTTGGTTCACGTATTAATACAATAATTCTATACTAATACTGCGTCGATACTGTAGGTGTCTACTTGTATGTGTTTAAAAATCACACTTTGTTTTCATCTACATAAGTATGTTTTTTTTTTGACAACTTTTTTTTAACAATTTAATAATTCTGAATTATCCTAACTCGATGGAGTAAATGAATTATAGGCGATGTGGCGTGATCCCCCGGACCTGAGCACTCCACGTTCAGGCCGTGGGTTGGGAGGTGGATACGGGGGAAAGGGGGCGACGGATCGATGGGCCCGCGCATGCGCTGCGGCCTGCCGCGTAAGCCCGGGCGAGGCTTCAAACCGCTACAAATTTAAAATTCTCAAGTTTCCTCGCTACTTGTAGTTGATTAACAATTAAAATAAGAATTTGGAATTTTCTATGATTCGTGAGTATGCCTTTTAGATGTGTGTATCAACAGGGTCGATTCGTTGGAAATCAGAAACAAAGGAAAAATAGAAGAACAACGTCTACTGCTCTACAATTTCCTTTTTTTCCTTTTTTTTTCGTCACTTGGTTTTTACTGCGTTTTTCACGTCAACCATAAATTGCAAATATTATTTATTTCATATAGGTAGCAGGCCAACTGTGCATTTATTTAATAATTATTATAATTTTATTTTTATTATTCGCAATACATATTACACAAAACTAGTCCATATGGTAAGTGATGAGTTATTAAATGATGTAAAAATTGTAAATCGAATTCCGTAACATTACATAATATGTGTGCATCAATTTAGTAGCTAATACAGATTTTTGTCCTTGGATTCGAACCCGCATCTCTACGTAGAGCTAATTACGTCAGAGTTGTTCATCAGCTTGCGTAATAGCCGCGCTAAACACGTTGTAATAACCTTAACTCGTAGGAGCTCTTCTGCGAAGTTTTTATAGGTTCTCTATTATAATTTATAATGCAATTCTCTGTGCTTCCTGGATTTTTGTCATCATCATCACTACTCACTAAAGTCCTACAACTGGGTTCTGGTTTGTCCAAAGATTTCAAAAATATAGATAGGCTATGACGTACATTTGACAGATCAAATCATCATACAAGAAAAAATTACGCCATCTTGGTTTTCACCATACTTCAAATGTCAGCCATCTTGATTTCACCTTATTTCAACTGTCAAAATGGCCCCAAAAAGTGGAGCCACTTAACTGGAGACATTTTTTACCTGAACATGCATCGTCTATAATATATAAGTCTATGGGTTTGTCGTTAACATGAGTAGACTACACTACAGCCTAAATACTAAGTTGTCTGCCACGCTAACCAAACTCACGCACGTTTCTTTGTGGACACGTAGGTGTATCTTATACTTTAAATGAGACAATCTTGTATATAATATATAAACGGTTATTAGAAAACGGCTGCAAGTATTAGGTACCATTAAAATTAGTATGCAGGGAGTTTTGGGGAAGAAAAATCGATCTAGCTAGTTCTTATCTCTGGGCAACTGCGCATTTTTAAACTGTACGAGTATATGATTTTTCTTTCGTCGTGCCACAATATATCAATAATTTAAATCAGTGTTTTTCAACCTTTTTCATGACGCGACCCCCTTTGTATGAAAAAATATTTCGCGGCCCCCCGACCCTTCGCTTTTTTATCATGTATGGTGTATGTTACAGTGTTACAAATATTCATTCCATACGACGTTTTTATGCGTCTCCATAATTAGGATTCGGATATAAGTTAATAATATATTAGGTCTTTACCTATGAAATTGCCGTTTTGTGTGAAAAAATTCATACGAATTTTTTTCGTCTATTTTTTATTTGTATTAATCGAAGTAATCACCCATTCAATCAATGCATCTTTGCCAACGCAGTGGCAGCTTATTGATGCCCTTCTTAAAGAAATCAGCTGGACGGGAGGCAACAAATTCTTCAAAGGCATTTTGTACTGCCTCTCGGGTATTGAATTTTTTCCCCACCAAGAAGTTATCCAAATTCTGGAAAAAGTAGTAGTCTGTAGGCGCAAGGTCTGGTGAGTAGGGCGGATGACGGAGAGCTTCCAACCCCAGTTCTTGCAACTTGGAGACCGTCTGCTGTACACTGAGGTAGCGCGTTGTCGTGCAGGAGCAGCGAAGACGAGCGATTGACCAACACTGGTTGGAGATGTGCCAGCTTCTCCATCATTGCGTTCAGTTCTTCACAGTACACATCTGCAGTAATGCTCACCACGTTTGGTATGAAGCTGTGATGAATCACACCGACGCTAGACCACCAAACAGTGACCATCATTTTTCTAAGGGTAAGTTTTCGTTAAGGGCATCTAGGTGCTGAACCAGGATCCAACTGACTTGCTGAGCGCTTGCGGTTATCAAACAGAATCCATTTTTAATCGCAGGTAACAATGCGGTTCAAAATTCCTTAATTTGTGTGTCTATTGAGCAGTGCAAGGCACGTCTCGACGCGTACTTCGCGCTGGCGATCATTGAGTTCGTGGGGCACCCATTTAACAAGCTTTTTACTTTGCCAATTTGACGCAAATGGACCTATATTGTTTTGACGCTAACGTCGAAAGCTGCTGCTAATTCAGCCGTAGATTGTGTATCATCAGCTTCCACAATCGCCTTTAATTCGTCATTGTCAACCAAAGCCTTCGGACGACCGCGAGGTTCATTTTTCAGGTCGAAATTTCCAGAACGGAAGCGAGCAAACCAATAACAGGTGGTGCATTGGTTTGTAGTGTTAGCTCCGTAAACGTCGTTGATGTTGCGTGCCGCTTGTGCCGCGTTGCTGCCACGAAGGTACTCATATTCCATATTATTTACTCGAATTTTTAACGTATCCATGATGACGAAAAAGATTGAAATGTGATGAAAATGTAACACTAATCAATAAACCCACGACTACTTTTGGAAAAAGAATTCCATGTTTTTAAAATAAAATTAATTTAAAATTTGAATTCTTAGCCAAACGAAAATTATTTTGATTTGAAATGGCCAGTACTGCAGAATTATGAGTACCTATATCCTTTTGTTAAAATTATCTTACTTAATAAATCAATATTTTTAATCTTTATTGTTTTTTTACTAAAGTTCTCTCGACCTCTGGCGACCCCCCTACAGAAGCTTCGCGACCCCCCAGGGGGTCGCGACCCACAGGTTGAAAAACACTGATTTAAATTATATTAATGTTAGTCCGATTGGCAGTTTGGTATGCGTAGGTATGTATAATTTTTGCTTTGTTCCAAAATTCGAAATTCGAAGGATTTGAATCCCGGTCAAATAAATACTTTTTACGAATTTTTAAAATTTATCACAACTTCGAGCAAGGCTCGGTTACACAGATACTTTTATGTTATATACAACTAGCTTTTGCCCGCGGATTCGCCCGCGTATATACGGTATCTCACGGAAACACTGCACTTTTTCGGGATAAAATGTAGCCAATGGCTGTGCTGTGTGTGTGCTTGGCGATTGCCACTTAAACTTTTTTCCACCGAACACAGCCAATTTGTAAATCCAGACTCCAAAGCTTAAATGTTAGTTGCAAAATACCAAAATTAATCAAAATCTATTCAGTAGTTTTTACGTGAAAGAGTAACAAACATCCACCCTTTCATTTGTCTTTCCATCCACCCATCTATCTATCTCTCATCTATCAACGCACAGCCGAAACTACTAAACGGATTTTACTGAAATTTGGCATACAGATAATTATAATAACGTAGGCATCCGCTAAAAAAGGATTTTTGAAAATTTGCCCCCTAAGTAGGTGAAAAAGGGGTTAAAGTGTTGTATGGAAACCAAACTCCATGCGGACGAAGTCACGGGCAAAAGCCTAGTATTGGTATAAATTAAATAAGCCGTTGACCTAGCGGTGGAATTTTCATATGTGTCTGCGGGAAAAATCGACGGGGGATTTTCTAACAAAGTTAAAGTTAAGGAAAGCAAGATAGTTTTATTTTAGTTTTCCTCTTAATTTTTATGTAATATAATGATCATACACATTTTAAGTAATGTTAGTAATTTTTGACCTAACAAAAAAATCTGTTTCTACCCCAGTCGGTAGAAACAGAACTTTCCTTCTACTATAAGCGTAGCAATATCCGTTATTGGAAGCTCTATTATTAGAATTGTGTACAGGATGTGAGTAATACATTGTACGAAATACACATTCGTGTGTAATGATGTTTCCACAATGGAGTTACCTTGGCAGTAGCGTGCCTCTAATGATGTTTAATCATAATGTCAATCGACTCTGACGATAAAAATGTATATTATACATATCGTAAGTACCTTAATATTTTTTATCGTGTTTCTGAGTATAAGAGAACCTACGTGTCATCTAATCTAAAACAATAAATTATACACATACTTAATTTTACGTCGGCTTTATTTTGCATATTTTCAGCTACAACGTGCAGCTTCTAATTAATATATACCTAATATATTATGTAGGATTTAAGACCACCGGGAGATTGAGTCTACTAATTGTTCAATTGAATTTATCAGCTGACACGGTTTTTAACAATAATAAGTAGTCTTACAATCTTCTTGAAATTTATCAGTAACTTTTTTTTTTCAAATATCTTTACATATCCATAAATTATTGTAATATACTCGTACATAATATTAAAGTTGATATAGTCGAAGATTTTTATACATTGTAAACGTACAAGCGATGTTCCTACATTGTAACTTCTGTGACAATGTAGGAACATCGCTGGCGCGGGCGGCGCGGACATCAGCTGGGTGGAGTAGGGCGTGCGCCTATCGATCGCCCAAGGCCAAGGCCGCCCACGCCCGCCCCCCCCGTGCCCCCCTACCGCGCCCCGTGCAAGCGCTCGCCCGTCTCAATTTACGTCAGAAGGAAAGAGAGATTTGTGTACTTATCATGAAGAAATGTAGATTTGTACATGTACTTATACGATGGAAAGTTGTTTATATGTGTAGCTATCAGAGTAGTCGATAACATTAGATTCGGGACTTGAAAGGAACTCGAACTCGTAGATACTCGAAGAATTATTAATATTATCCTAAAAATATGTTCCTTGGAAAACAGATAAAAATTGAAATTAAATAATAAGTTAAAAAAACTGCAACCCGACTATTAAAGCGAATTAATTATATTAAAATTAATTACAGGTAATTGCGGCAATTTTTTTATAGGCAACCAATCCCTAATCCATTGCATACTTTCTTAACATTCATTTAAAATAGGTTTTATCAAAAAAAAAAAAAAACAGATACCTGCAGTATTCTGCATTCATGATTACATCAATCCTAATCAGCATCCCCAAGAACTTTTAAATTAGTATTCATGTCAATTTTAAGAAGAATGAAAATTCTCCATTTTGGAAATTGAAATTGGAAGACAATTTTGTAATCAGCACCCCCAGAAACCTGGAAAAGGACACTCATATTAATTTTAATAAAAAAAATATACGCCATTTAGGAATTTCAAAAAGGATTTAATTTTCATGTTATTCTGCACCCCCAAAAACCTTAAAAATGACACTCATGCCAAAGAAAAACAAACTCCAACAGTATCAAACAATGCGATTTTCCGTTGCCTAAAATTGAATTTTTAGCAGCCATTGATCTATCAACCAAGTCTGATTTTATAGCTGCATAAATCGTATAATGGTCATCAACTCGGAAATTAAGTCACCAACTTATAAACTTCGGTGGCAATTTGGATTAAATTTCGCCACTTTTTTTCTGTCAATTTTTATATTTTTTGTCACCTGAGTGTTTTCGCCAGTTTAGTAATTTAGTCTCCAACATATTAATTCGCTGCCAAATTCAGTAATACAATATGCTCACGTGATGTTGCCAACTTATTTTTTGTTCGCTCGATTAATTATATCCCCAGAATAATATGAAAATAAAATCCGTTTTAAAATTCCAAAATGGCGTATTTTTTTAAATTAAAAATGGATGTCCTTTTCCAGATTTCTGGGGGTGCTGATTACAAAATTGTCCAATTTGATTTTCCAAAATGGAGAATATTCAATCTTCGTAAAATTAGCATGAATACTAATTTAAAAGATCTTGGGGATAGTGATTAGGATTGATGATTATTATAATTATTACAGTATATTATGTGGTTCGAGGTACCAGCTGTGTAAGGTATAGAAATTTTTCAAAATTCAGGATTTTCAAATTTCTTTTTCTTCCATCGTGAAAAAAATATGATGCTACGAGGTTCTTAAGGGGGATGAAATTTTCATTATTTTTTCAATAGGATGCACCGTTTCCGAAATAGAATAAATTTTATTAAAAAAAAAGAATTAAATGCTGTACATTGAGATACGAGAGATATATAAAGCTATAGAAATGTTGGAAAATTCAGGATTTTCGAATTTCTTTTCTCCCGTATTGAAGAAAATATGTGGTTACGGGGTTATTAAAGGGGAGGTAATTTTCATTATTTTTCAAGTAGGATGCACCATTTCTGAGATAGAAGCCATTATAGAAAAAACGGGCAATGCTTTACTTTGAGATACGAACGGTGTAATAAGCTATAGAAAATTTGGAAAATTCAGAATTTTCAAATTTCTTTTTCTTCCATCATGAAGAAAATATGATGTTGCGGTTTCCTAAGAGGGAGGAAATTTTTACTATTTTTTCATTAGAATGCACCGTTTCCGAGATAGAATCAATTTTATAAAAAAAAATGAAAATGCTCTACATTGAGATACGAGGGATGTATAAAGCTACCTATATAAATGTTGGAAAATTCAGGATTTTCGATCTTCTTTTTCTCCCGTCTTGAAGAAAATGTGGTTGCGGAGTTATTAAGGGGAGGTAATTTTCATTTTTTTTTTCAAATAGAATGCACCGTTTCTGAGATAAAAGCGATTAAAAAAAAAAATATGGCAGTGCTCTACTTTGAAATATGAGCGATGTATAAAGCTATGGAAATTTTGGAAAATCCAGGATTTCCCAACATTTATATAGCCGTAAGCGACACGCATATCGATTTTATGAAAAATAAATATCCGACATTTTTAAATTTCAAAATGGAGAAAAATTAAAAATTGAGAATTTTGTACGCTCCTTTATGTTTTTTTATGTGCTTTCGTTTTGCTGCTTGTATGTTTTTTGAGCTACTTACATTAGGGAAAATATATGTGCCTATTTTTAAATTAAATGTGTAATCACAAATTGTCGCCAAGATGGATATCATATTAATTCGCTAAAATAATATCTGTCTGCCAGTTTGGAATGTTTAGTGGATTATTTAGTCACCAGATCTGTAATTTTTTGTTCCTTACATTCTTTCGCCAACTTAGTAATTTAGTATTCAATATTCGGTATTTTCACATCCAAAATTTAATTGTTTTGTCGCAAGTTTAAATACATGCCTTAAAAATGTTCTAACCTAACCTAACCCAAAACTACATGTAATTTTTTGCCTAACGAATTATAATAAAAAAAATAAGTATGCCAAAGTATTGTTGTGAAAAAAATATGCCTAACGAGTTACAGTAACATTAAATCAGGACAAAAAAACATTAGTCTAAACTCTAAATGATGATTCTGCCTGATGATATAGTATGCCAAGAAACAAGTATGCTAAAGTATTATGACAAACAAAATTATGCTTAATGAGGTGTGCCCCATTAAATTAAGTTTATTTTTTGATTTTGTTCTTTTAATTCACGATTTCGCTTTTATTTAACGCTTTTTCTTAAGCCACATACTAAAGAAAATACTCATTCAATGTATGAAATTAAGTATGACTCAAGTAGCCTATTCAAGGACAAACGACAATACTCGGCGCTCTTGGCATCTCGCTCGCACCCACACGTGATCCAGACACGAATTTGTATATTAGGGATCGTCCATTAATCACGTGATGCTTAAAGGGGGAGGGGGGGTCCGAAAAAAAAATCACCAAGTATCACCAAGGGGAGGAGGGGGTATAAGGAGACATCACGTGTATTAATTTTCGAATCTAGTCTATGCATACCGAAATTATTATCGGCTGTAGATTCGTAGTGTTATTTAAATACTTACAAGACAAATGACTCGTATAGTTTTTAATTGCTTAAATTATTCGATTAAACGGTTTTTTACAGACATTAAGGCACAAACCACACTAGCGTGCCGTCGCCGCGGCGTCGACGCTGTGCGGACGCTGGCACGACGACGACGCTCGAAAAACGCTAGTGTCGGGGGTCTTTTGATGCGACGGAAGGAACATCAAATATTTGACCGGAAGTTAGCATAGGAAAATTTAATTGTAGTTTAAGTATTTTTCTCGCTATTTTTCCAATAATTCTTACCGTTCAAAACTTTCCTGTACTTTCACAATTAGGTATTTCAATATAAAAATTAGCCAAATCGGTCCAGTAGCTAAAATTATATTATTACTAACGTACCAGTAGTTCTCGAGTTTTAGCTTGATAAAGAAACTTAAATTAATTTTTATAAGATTGTGAAGGCAGTAAGATTTTTAAAATTAATAACATTAAAAAAATATGAAGGTCTTTGTTAGCATTTTTTTTTCTTATATTAAAAAAAAAAGAATTTATGATCACTTAAAGGACCTGTATATTTTTATGTCCCACGTTTTAAAATTGTATAATTACACCATTTTATAAACTGCCACCTTTGTAACTGGTTTCAAAGTCCTGTATTTTATTTGTAATATTTTTATTGACTTCATGTTATTTAAGGTGTGTAATAAAATAGGATTAGAAGCCTACCAAGCACTAGCAGTAACTAATAATTATCAATTATAAACGTCAAACCAAAACTTTTTTCTATATTTAAATTCCGCATTCCGAATATTTATTCTATTAAGGATCGATATAGATAATTCTTTATGGAATAATTCTAATAATAATAAATAATTCCGTCAATCCGTCGCCTTAAGGTAAGTTATTATCTGTAAGTATATATATTTCCGGTTTTTTAAATACCCCTTCCCCTTGGGCCTCCGGTACCCACTTAAGGTTGATAGATAGATCATTAAATCCAAATATAAAAAAATCAATGTCTAAATATCAAAGGTGGGATTAAATTGAATTTATTTCTAGGCAGAAATAAATTATCTAGATATCTCTATTGAGGTAGCTGACATAGGCGAAGGAGCATATCTAATTTTGTTTTTATTTGATCTGTAGCAAAAACTAGCTCATACGGTATACATTTATATATACATAAGACCAGAATACATTTTTGAAGGTCGTTCACATAGCATTGCTATTAGGTTGAATTTATTATTTTAAAGAAAGACATTTGCCCATAAAAGGTATTAAGGCGCTCTTACCCTAGAAATACGCTTCTTTCAAAAAATTTTTGAGACGAATGGATACATTTTAGTGCAGCAAAAAAATATATGTTAATTTTGATCATATTTGCTAGGGGACCTTCGTTTTCAAAACACGTTATCTGATAAATTTCTCGATAAAAAAAATCATAAAGTAACTATTAAAATAGAAATTCTTGGAGTTGTAACTGTATTATTTGTGAACAAAAATGAGAAAATTATTTGCAGTTTCGTAAAACATAATAAAAGGAAGGGAATTGTTGTTTTGATTTTTCGTATAGAATGTGATATTTGTTAGTATTAATTTATTTCAATGATAAATAATTCGTACGAGTCGAATGAAAGATCGTGAAATGGCGACCTGTCATTCCTTCTCTTTCATATCTATTGAATAAGACAGTACCGGCTTAGGCCTCTTGCTAATGAGACGTATGTCAAATTTTTCCCCTCTTTTCTGCTCAAAAATTATTCGAATTTATTGTTGAAAGTCCATTCAAATTTATTTTACCTCTGACTTGACCTTTATGTCGTCTGCATAAAGGTCAAGTCGGGGGTAAATATAAGTTTTTCTTTCGTCGTGTAATACAATTATAAGATATGCGTAATTTCGCTATCTGACGTAAGACGCTCGGTAGCCTAGTTCTTTTTTTTGTCGCATTATAAAACTCCGAGCAATGCTTGTTTTCCCAGTAATAAAAGTATATGGTTAATTATGTACTTATTTTATTATTAGTTACTTTAAGTTGTTGTAAATATTAGTGTAGATTATATTATAAAAATATGAAAAGATTGTATTCGATGAATGTCCAAATTTTTAGTCCAAAGTTTTAAGATGGAGGTACAAAAACTCTTTATAAGTAAGTACTAGGGAGACCGAGCTTTGGTCGCAGTTTTAGTACAACGATAAAAATTAATAAAAAATAAATAAAAAAATATTAAAGAAAAACAAAGACATTATAAGAATCACAAAAATAATATTTATCTTACCGGGATTTGAACTCACCACCAAAAATCAAACGTCGGTACGCAAACCGAGCTGCCAGTCAGACTGACGTAAAATAACCGAAATTATTAATATAATTTATTACACGACGAAAGAAAAAACATAATATTTGATTCAAAATTGACAACATTGATTGACAACAGAATGAGTAAAATAATATACCTAAATATTATTCTGTTGGTTTGTAAAGTTTATATATATATAATTATATCAATTATTATAATCAATTCTAATTCTAATCACCATGAGCAGATATTAGGAACATGACGTATTCAGTAATCTACGTTTATTTTTTACTAGCTTTTGCCCGCGACTTCGTCCGCGTAAAGTTCGGTTTCCATACAAAATTTTAACCCCTTTGTTACACCCGTAGGGGGCGAATTTTCAAAAATCCTTTCTTAGCGGATGCCTACGTCATTACAACTATCTGTATGCCAAATTTTAGCAACATCTGTTCAGTAGTTTCGGTTGTGCTTTGATAGATGAGTCAGTCAGGTTTGCCTTTTATATATTTAGACTAGGTGTTGCCCGCGACTAAATGCGCGCAAAAGGAAATCTCGATGGAACCGTACATTTTTCGGTATTAAAATGTATGCCTATGTGCTTCCCCGTTGTCTATTCTATATCTGTCCTAAATTTCATCAAAATCGTTCCAGTAGTTTCGGAGCCTATTTAATGCAAACAAACAAACATACAAACAAATAAACCTTCTCTCTGTATTATATTAGTAATAGATTAAATAAAACAATATTTACAATTAATATGATGTAGCCGAAGAGACTATTTGGTTAAACCACAAATGTCAGAACCTAGGTATTTGAAATTGTAATTTTTTGCTGTCAGATAGCCGAAGTTTGTAATGTAGAAGGGGAATATTTGATATTGAATTTTATTGTGTATTTATGTATTGTATAAAATCAGTCGATAAAATTTAGCTTTGTGCTACGCGAACGACGTTGCGGGCAAAAGCAAGTTTTGATTTGTGTAACCGCTGAAAAATACGAAATATATAAAATTTTGAAATGTCGTTCTAGGAAGAAACGTCAATGTGTGTAATGTCATAATATGTATTGTGTAATGTGTTACATGTTGTAGTGCGTATTCCGCAGTACTTCGACCGCATAATATTATAATAATACTAGCTATCCCGGCAAATTTCGTACCGCCTTAGAATTAAATTTGTTGACGTACTGACTACTGACAGCAGCGACACCTACCATTCTCGAATCAACCTGAAGACACACAAAATTTTTCATTAAAATCGGTCCAGCCGTTTAGGAGTTCGGTGACTAAATTGAGCTTTTTTTTAGATTTTTT
The DNA here is from genome assembly GCA_905404095.1 of Glaucopsyche alexis. NCBI lineage: Eukaryota > Metazoa > Arthropoda > Insecta > Lepidoptera > Lycaenidae > Glaucopsyche > Glaucopsyche alexis. The sequence goes on from FR990045.1 coordinate 22,411,549, forward strand.
TTACCCTTTAACTACTTACTAAAAAGCTTAACTTTCTCAAATCGCAATGGCTAAATTTGGCACAAAATTAGGAATTAGACTTCTTATAATTGACCTAGACAGAAAATAGACATTTTGAAATAATATATTAAATTGTAATGAGATTTGAACCTAGACGCTACGCTTTGCTTTAGGCGGGCAAAATACCGCTAGGCTATGAAGCACATTACGATTTGATCGAAATTACGCTTTTGTACATTATAGACACATCACTTTGACGTAAATCGCATGAAGCCCCCCGCAGTAACGGGGGCGGCACGTCCCCCACTCATCTCCTTCACCCCCTCGAATACTTCATAGTTGGCTACTCACAGCGCCTTAACCACGAATGCGTAATAGAAATATAAAATATACTAATAATATTAGCATAACAAATAATGGTAATCTATCAAAAGTTAAATACTGTTACTAAGTTTACGAGTAAATAAGTCACGTATAGCAACTTAGGTTTTGTCTTTAAATGAAAATAAGAATCATAATAGGGGATCGGACTATTTAGTTTCATTAAAATATTCAGAAATATTGAGGCATTACTACTTGTTAAATGTAAAAAAATATAATATTTTATGTGTAGTTTAGTAATTAGATACATCTAAAAAGTACAATTTTTTTTTTTTTGCAAAATTAGTAAACAAAACCAATCATTAGTTTGCTGACATCATATACAAAAACATTCACTATCGTAAGTATGAACTAAAACGCACAAATATCGGAGATATTTACAAATATGTTCCTGCAGCCGTATACTTCATACATTTTAACCCAAGAGTGACGTCAACGTCGGTCGACTTTAGTATGGAGAATTTTTACGAGACTTGCGAAATTTTGTATACAAATCGCTGTAGCTTTGAAAATGTTGACTTTTGATATACTGTTTCCTCTGAGAAGTTACTCATATTTAAGAGTACTATTCATTTATGCAATAAATCAGTCCGCTTGCTTATTATTATCCAATTAAATGAAGTATTAAAGAGCGTTTAACTTTCATAATTTATTGGTAGTAGAAAAAATTTTACTTCTGGAGAGAAGTAAAAAGAAATGTTGCCCTAATAAGAGCAATATATGAACTAAAAGCACACACATAAACACAATGCAGCAATGAATGCAATAATAGCGGTAAAGTAACAAAAACTAATCCAATAGTCAGGTAGTAACAAAAGATACATAATAATTTTTTTATCTGTAGGCGGGATGCTGGCGGTCGATAGAGCGGAGATGCCGCCCACGTTCCCCTCTCCCCCCGTCAGTTACCCCCTACCCCCGTGTCATCCGGGCATGGGGGATGGGGCACGCACGCGTACAGCGCTCACACACACATACAGAGAGCGTCAGATGAGAAATGAATAGCATCATCAAAGGTCACAATTTATAAGCCGAAGTGGTATACTAATTGGTTACACCAAGACATTTATTTTATCGAATTATTATAATCACGAGTAAACAATACAACAGTCATTTATAATGTTTTTATGAAGTTCAACTTTAGTAAATGTTTCGTAGCATTTTCGTAGCGCGGCGTAGATGAAAGTCGTGGCTTTATAAAACGACAGCACAGAGTAAATATACTTACGTACAGAGATTCACTTTTAAAGAAGCTTCTAAATGGATCAAAATTTTGTCTGGGTTGTCACAAAAGATGAGAGTAAAAGTACACACCACAACCCGGCATCGAACCTGTACCATCACGTGTGTGACTCAATCGATCTGTTATAATATAGCAAGACTTGCTTACCTAATATTATCTTTGGTTTAACTAAAATAACATATATTTGTAATAATTCTATTACTTTAATGCACGCAGTGGGACACATAATATTACTTAAGCATAGTTATATATATATTTTTTAAATATTATTTTAATAATTATTATTAAAATATTTTAACATTCATTAATCATTAGACACAAATATAAGCACTTTTAAATATCTATCATAAAAGAGATGTTCTAGAAATGTATGAGGCGTGGGCCAGCGCATGTACACTATAGCTACATAATATAGTAACTGTTTCCTATTCTTTATTTTATTAAATTTTACTTCGTTTCAATGTACATTTAAAATATCTTCGTTAAGGAGAGCAACACAACGTAAAATAAAACATGGCGGATCAGATCAGAATTAACCAAATAATGTCATTTTAACATTGACATGACCTTTGTTACAGAAAGACGTATGACGTCTCTTTCTAAAACTGTCAACTACGTCAAAAGTCAAGTCAAAACAACTGTCATGGCCGCCCTAAAAATAGGGTTCTCGCAATAAAAAACTCTTCAAATAATCAGTTTTGTACGCATGTAGGTAATTTATTTTTATTTATTATTTCTTGTTAATTTTTTTTTATATTTTTATGAAATTCCCTTATTTTTTTCTATTTACCTATGTAGTGTACATAGAGCTGGCCCAAAATCAAACATTTCTTTTGTGACTTGTAGTCATGACATCCAACACGAAGTTTGAAAATTTCGACAACCTTTCGACTGTCCACTATTTTACCTGATTTTTCGACTCTTGCCACGTACCCGATAGAAGATATTCTGTGAACACGCATACGCATTCACCGTATGGTTATAGTGGTTCAATTAAATCGCAGGCTTATTATGTATATAGCTATTTATCTGTTTCTCTTTAATCTGTGTATGTTACACAAAACTCAAACTCAAAATTTTTATTTCCATGTAGGTTATAATTATAACGCTTATAGAATTATTGTCCTCCATGATGCCTACCAACGGTTCGGAAATTAGCCCGGCGAGAAGAACCAGCGTAAGAAACTCGCACAACTGTGCTGAATTCCATAGTATCAGCTGAAGCTTACCTGACAGGTATAACTGTGCAAGCAGACCTGCCCGGTAAACCCTTACGTATACACGTAAGCCATACGGCTAGCTTAAGTCATACCAGTCATAATCGTTTACTATGCGAACCTACTTAATTTATATTATGTATGTGTCTCCATTCTATCTCCACGTGATATGTAATGATATTATGTATGTAAGTCTGAGTGCCAAATCTCATCGCACGTTTAAGGTAATTAAGGGGGTGCACGGATTTTTCTCGAAATACGACGCAGTAACGTACCACAAGTGACCCTTGTGGTACGTTAGTAATATATATGTCACCGTAAAATTGTAAAAACCGTTAGATTGTAATATTACTAGAGATATTGTAAAAAGTCGACAGATTGTCAAATAAACATTTCTCCTTACAATTGTATGCATTATTTTTCGTTATATTGTAATATTTACCGTGCCGATTGATTAAACGGCAAGTGCCCCGCGCCGCCATATTTGTTTGCTTTTTCATAATAATTATATCGAAAAATAATGCATACAATTGTAAGGAGAAATGTTTATTTGACAATCTGTCGACTTTTTACAATATCTCTAGTAATATTACAATCTATCGGTTTTTACAATTTTACGGTGACATATATATTCTTTGCTCGTGGTCTCTACACGTGCTGAAAATTGTCTTAACGTCAATACGTCTTGGCGTTGGTCATTTAGCAACTGTGACGTCACGTACAGCACAACTACATTGTGCTACATTGTATCTATCAATATGACGCGATATTATGTTTCAACCTTGGTGCACTTCCGTACATTGGAGCGCAATTATCGTGTATTACATACCTGATATTATTTGAGTAAGGTATTAAATAATTTAGATGTCAAGCTTGAAGGTTGTTTTTGAAATTCGGATTATTATGTTGGTACAAAAAAATTAAAGGCCATATTAAACTATAGTAAAATACATTAAGATGCACCCTATGTCCACATTCACACACATCGAAATCATTTTTTTAAAGATAACATGGACGAAATCACTGTAGAGTAGTTGACAATGTTCTTAATTAAAATTTCAAGGATTTAAATATTTCAAGCAGGAAATTATGCTTGTCAATTGTCATGCTTAAGTATATTATAATAATGGGCAGCAAAAATTTCATTCCTTGCTTTAGTATGAAAACTGATCGCTTTACATAATTTACTTTAAACAATTTTACGCATTATTTTTCGTTATAATTATTAATATGGCGGTGCGGGGAACATGCCGTTCAACCAATCGGCATATTACAATATAACGAAAAATTATGTGTAAAATTTTAAAAAGACGGTTTTTACAATTTTACGATGACATAATATAATTATACTCTTTAAAAGATGTTTCCTACAAAATACTATGGCATAGATAGCACTAAAAGTTTATTATATTCAAGAGTATACGAGTATTCACTCTTGATTATGATATTGACATCCTGTAGGTGCGGCAGACGCAATGGAGCAGTAATACAAGATAATTTTGCAGTATTGCGCAATGAAATGCAGTATAATGCTGAGATTAGCGCACAACCAAACAACCCCTAATTTTGGCACAACCTTTGAATAACGTATCGTTTCATTTGGCATTTCTCGTTTTCCGTGTAAGTCGTTATTCAAGCGCAAATGACCTTTAAGTTTTCTAAAGGTCATTTCACTTAATCCATTTCTTGGTTACTGTTATTGGCAAAATAGATTGTTTGACATTATTGGCAAAATATTCGGGAGGCCCCAACTCTCAACGCATTTAAATTGCATTTAAAACGGCACTATTTATCATTAGTTTAATTATTAGTTCATTCTTATTCAAATTACTTTGAAAATTTCAGGAGCAGTTTAATAGTCATTAAGTTTATTGTATGTATGTGTATGTATGTATGTATTTCGATCTGCGTATATGTTTAGTTATCATTATAAAATATTATGTTTAATTATATTTATATAATTAGTATCTTAATTTATTTTTTAAGGTTTAGTTTAAGTCTGAATGTTAATGTTTTAGTTATATGTCGTGTCTTTGTGTACATTGCCCTACCTACTCTACTTGTATCCACAATTATAGGTTTACTGGAAGAGATCTCCTAAAGAGATAAGTACGCCAATGTATTGTTATAACTTTCAAATGTGTCTTTATTAATATTTACATGAAGAATAAATAAAAAAAAAAAATATTGCTTGAATATTACCTATGTTCGAATCTTTATCCCAAAAACTAATCTAATCATTTATTTTATGTACTCGTAGAAGTGAGATATTCGAACAATTCTACAACCTTATCTACAACATTAAGAAAGGGTTTGCCTGTCCATAATCTTAAAACTTTTGGAAATAACCAACATCAATTACCTACTTACTTGTCAAATGTCAATATGTTACTAATTTTTTTTCGGAATAATGAATAATAATACCTGTAATGTTCGATTTTATTAACTAACTAGATATTTCAGTCAGTATGTATTAGTAAAATTTACGATATAATTTGCAGAAGCAAGACGATTTAATATTTTTAGTTGAAACTTGGAACAACAGGTTTTACCTATTTATATTTTATTACTTTCTTACATGTGGAATATGGCTGGTGCATGAAAGGGATAGAGCGGGAGCATCCAATAAAATACTTCTCCAAGCAAGCGACATTGACAAAGTCATATATGCTGCACCTACTGTACTCAGATTAATAACTATAAATAGTATAGATACCTGACTATTAGCAGGAGAAGATGACATATTATCGCCTTTATTCTCCATAAGACACGCTAATGGGGAAGAAAGAGATGTAAGAATAATAATTAGTCAATCCATCCACATCCAAAAAATTTCCATAGCTTTCTGTACACAAATAACATTTATATTGCTATATAAATAAGATGCCACTTATTTCAAAGCAATTAAGTCGTAATTCATACGTCGTAATAACATTACAACTAAAGTACAAAAACGCTTGGAAGAAGAATATACATGGAAGGAATACTAAAGTCAATAATATAATTATACAAAATTAAATAGGTCTTCGTTCCTTGGTTGTTATATTAATACGACATACCCACGATTTAGAACTTTATTGCAATGTCAATAAGTGATATCTTAAATTACAATACAAATATTATTTGTATACAGAAAGCTTCCACAAAAACTATGAACACTTAGAAAAAATTGGCATGTGACTAACTCTTAGACATCTCTTTTTTCCCCATCAGCATATCGTAAGGAAAATAAGGAACAATATAATTTATCTCCTCCTGCTAACAGTCGGATATCTGTGCCATCTATAGTTGCTAATCTGGGGGGCAATTCTTGTATTATTATCTGTTAAAACTTGTTTGGTTTTTCAGGCTGTCCCGCTTGCGCGCGCGCTATTTCAAATGATGCAGATGAGTCAACGCGTTGACCCAAACCGATATTATATCGAAAATATTTCCGAGACTTAGGCTTCTGAGCAAAAACCTATTGAATTTCGATAACTTTAGTGTTCCTTCCATGTATCTTCTTATTTCAAGGTACTATACCCAGTAGGAAATTTAGAATAAGTTAGATATTATACACCTATGTATAGAGACAATGTGTAACGCACTGAGTATGTTAAATAAATGATAGTTTGTTTTACCTGTACCATCTTAATCAATCCTTATTGATTTTGCTTATTTCATGTAAATGAGGTTCTTTCTATTTGATATAGGAGTTTGGAGATATTTGTTTTGTAGATTAAATATTCTGGAAACAACGAAGAGATAGAGTTCCAGCGCGGTACTCTACCTTTTTTCAGTATCCTTTGTAAAACAAGAAAAAAGAATATCAAATCAACTTCTTCTTTATGATATTATGTTCATGGTCGTAGCGTACTTATAACTCAATGGTCGTAGCCAAGTTAAGCTCTTAATTGGACATTTATAAATTAGATTTTCCTATAATATACATAGCCTAGGTATCTAATCCCCTCCTGAGATTTCAAGTATGCATTTTGTTAAGCCCTAAAATCTGTGTAATCGACGGACAAAGGCGAAGCACATCGTGTGGTTATAATTAAACATCCGTCGCTCGCACTTGAAGTAACCAGCTGCTAAATAAATAGAACCTGTTCTCCAAGGTCACTGGTAACGATATAAAAAGTTACGTAACATACCTTTGTCTCTCTTTATTATGGGGACGTTTACTGAAAAACACACTGTTTGTTTGTTCAGACGTTAGCCACGACTGTGACGCGAGATCAAGGTGATTTTGTACGTGATTAAGATCGATTCTTGTTCCTATTTACTAGCTACTGATTTAATCCGTTATATTTTTAAATTGTTTATAAGTAAATAAACATTTCTTAAACTTTTCTATACAACTATACTAGGTTTTTTATTTACCTACGACTACAGATTGTTTGAAAAACTTATATTCTAATTTACCTTAGTTTCCTGGTTTTCTAGGCTGGATGGCTAGTTCGGGCCCACTCACGAGCGAATTGCGCATTTATCCCTTTTAGAATTAGTTTCCAGAAAGAGTGCGCAAAAGAGACATACCAACGCGGCGGCGCGCGGCGGAATCGCGCGGCCTCGAGCCACTAGTGATGCCGCGCGCCGTGCTGCGAGTCCAGCCCGGGAGTCCCGGGACTGAACAGTGAGAATGCTGGTAATCCCAATGACTAACTTCTACGTTACATAATTTTATATTGTTTCATAGCAGTGTTAAGCATAAACCACACAATCTAAAACTATATCAAATTTTATCCATTTATGTTCATTATTACGGCAGTTAGAACGGCGGACATACAGACGGACAGGGTGAAACTATAACGGTTCTTTGTAGTACTACAGAACTCTAAAAGGGACTAATTCGCAACCGGTGGACTAACTACTTATCAAGAAACAAACGGCCGAATACTGGAGAGCTAATAGAATTTAATAGCCAGTATTCAGAGGCTGTCGCTGTCCCTGCTAGCCGAAATGACAAGGACAGCATGTGACTTGAGCGCCACTTAATTTCACTGTCATTCCAGTATTCGGCGGAAAGTATTTTACAGAGCAATGTAAATAAACTATATATAGGAATAATCTGCGTAGCGCGCGGCACATCTCTAGCGCCGACCTTGGCCGTCAAACCGGCGCATGCGCCCCGCGCTCCCCGCCCCGCGCCGCCAATTATGTCATTATGTTCGCCGCTGCGTGTTGCCAAACAGAGCTGGACGCTCCAGCCTCCCCGCTGCATACTCTATATTTTTCTCTTTCATAACCAAAATTATATAAGCCTTATATTCTTACGTAGCTTTACGTTTTCTTTCATATTTATAAAAATACTCTTTCATAGTTTCGATGGCTTTTATTTTAGTAGCTCCGAAGAGTTGGGGAGGTAGAGATTCGAATGCACTTTTGGAGCTGATAACTTTATGGCGCGCCTTGAAGAATACACATAATTATTACTTAGATTTACCTGAAAACAGATTTTAATACGAAGCGAGTACATCATGCATGTGAATGGAAATGAATTCTAATAATACTTGTGTCAGTCACATGGGGCCGTGACGTCACGCATTGTGTTGAATGTTGATGATTTACTCTGAGTCCAGCGAGCGAGCGTGCGACTCAGGTCTCAACTCTACATTTTTCAAAAGGTGGGTTCATCATCATCATCAGTTATTTAACGTGAAAGTTATATCTCATAAAAACATGGAAATTAAAATGATGATTGCTGTTAGTATGTTTGTACCTATATAGATTTCTGCCGTCCTCAAACTAAAAGGCGGCTAAATGACAAAAAAGTTTTTGAGGTAGAGCTAAAAACACGGGATTATTTTGAAATTGATGCTAGTTATTTTCTATAAACAATTGTTAATGTTGTCGTAAGATATTCGTGACAACATTAACAATTGTTTATACAAAATCACTAGCACCAATTTGAAAATAATACGGCGTTTTAGTTCTACCTCAAAAACTCTTTTTGTCATTTAGCCGCCTTTTAGTTTGAGGACTGCAGAGTTGATGTAGGTACATAATCCTATTAGAAAGAGCATTAAGATAACCTTTCACTTACATAAAAGACTAGACTATAGTTATTACTACATGATATAAAATGGGCATTGCAAGACTCTACTTCTATTATAAATGTGAAAGTTTGTAAGGATGGATGGATGTTTGTTACTCATTCACGCAAAACTACTGAACCGATTTTGATGAAATTTGGTATGGTAGTAGTTAAGCTCTGGATTAACACATAGGCTACTTTTTATCCCATAAAAGTACAGTATTCCTGTGTGATACTGTATTTACGCGGATGGAGCCGCGGGCAATATACTTATATAATATACTTAATATGTCATCGTTTCTCAACCATATTTATGTCGCGACCGACGAAAAAGCCAAAAAGTTAAGTAAAAAGTCTTGCGACCTCGTCACTATAAAATAATAATAATAATATGTACATAACGCGCTATTTTTATCAGCTATACGTTATATTAGCCTTCACTGATTCGAACGATTTTTTCCACGTTCGATACAAAATATTCGTTCGAAAATCGAATCTTTTGTACCTATAATCACAGAATACAGAAATCATCCAGAAGCCGTCAACACGCTTGAAAGTGAGGCAGTCACAACTACTCCAAATTGGAATACCTAGGCAACACATAATATGTTGCCACAGAATAACGGAATATTTTTAGAAAAGTTACTGTCCGATTTGGTTCACAATAATTTTCCTAAAGAGTTTTTAGCATGATCTATCAACATGGAAATTTGCAAGTTTCTATCTCCTATAGTTTAAAAATGCTAGGGGGGGGGGGGGACCAACTTACAAACTACTTTGGAGGCCGATTACTCGAAAATGGTAAACTTTATAAAAAGGTAACGTATGAAACATTGCCTTTATTTTAAAAGACCTATTCTACGAATGGGGAATGAAAAATATATAATTATATATTTTTCATTCCCCATAATATATAATAAATATATAATATATAATTCAGGGAATGAAAAATATTTTTTCACTCTACCCCATCGTGTGGTACCCCACACGATGGGGTAGAGTGAAAAAATATTTTTCATTCCCACTTCACATGTATGGAGAGCCACCCCTAAAATATAAAATTATTATTTTTTTATGATCCCGAAACCGTGATCTATACAGAATCTATAACTGCACCAAATTTCATCAATTTATGTTCATAATTACAGGAGCTAGAGGCGCGGACAGACAGACGGACAGAGCGAAACTATAAGGGTTCCTTAAGTATTACGGAACCCTAAAAAGAGCGGGCGGGGCGCTATTTGTTTTGGACACAGTGCGCTGCATACAAATGTGATCGAACACCAGCATTGCCAGACGTCCCGATTTTGGCGGGACGTCCCGATTTTTAAATCAAAATTAAATGTCCCGCGCGGGACAGGCTCAGTCCCGCTTTTCGGAGATAATTTTCTAATGAATGAAACTTTTTGATTTTGATTTATGTTTTTTTTTTATTCTGAAGACGAATAATCAACTATTTAACGATTGGGTAAATCTGATGTAAAATATTATATTTTTAATAAAATACATTTTCTATGGCTATTTTTGCTATCTATTGTCACGTAAACGTAATTTTAATTCAAATAAAAAGATAAATATTTCAAAACTTCCGATTATGTACGTTTTTTTACTATGTCCCGATTTCGGCGGAAAAATACCGCTGTTTTTATTCAAAAAGTTCCAAAATCCCGACTTGGCAAAAAAAACTGGCAACGCTGTCGAACACTCATTCTGCATGTTCTGTATTCTGTGCCTATAATGTACAATACAATACAATTTATTAGTTTATATTTATTATTTTTCATCAGAATGCGACCCCCTTTAAAAACAAACTCGACTCCTGCTTGAGAATAATGACTGTGTAAAAAAAAGTGTGAGATTGTAATATTACTAGAGATATTATAAAATATCGACAGATTGTCGACTATAACGAAAAATAATGCGTACAATTGTAAGAAGAAATTTTTATTGACAATTTGTCGGTTTTTACAATTTTAAGGTGATAAAAAAACTAGTGAAATTGTAATTCCGACGCGAATATGCTGCCTATAATTTCACTTATTATTTTTCGTTAGATTATATATAAATATATAGTTTTTAATCTTTCGACACATTTCACATTCTCGTTAACTAGTTATTTTACAATCTAACGGTTTTTAGGGTTCCGTAATACTTAAGGAACCCTTATAGTTTCGCTCTGTCCGTCTGTCTGTCCGCGCCTCTAGCTCCTGTAATTATGAACATAAATTGATGAAATTTGGTGCAGTTATAGATTCTGTATAGATCACGGTTTCGGGATCATAAAAAAATAATTATTTTAAATTTTAGGGGTGGCTCTCCATACATGTGAAGTGGGGATGAAAAATATTTTTTCACTCTACCCCATCGTGTGGGGTATCATAGAATAGGTCTTTTAAAATAAAGGCAAGGTTTCATGCGTTACTTTTTTATAAAGTTGACCATTTTCGAGTAATCGGCCTCCAAAGTAGTTTGTAAGTTGGTCCCCCCCCTAGCATTTTTAAACTATAGGAGATAGAAACATGCAAATTTTCGTGCTGATAGATCATGCTAAATACTCTTTAGGAAAATTATTGTGAACCAAATCGGACAGTAACTTTTGGAGTAATTAAAAAAAATCATATTACGCGTTTATAGTTACGGAACCCTCCTTAAACATGTCCTGACATGCTCTTGGTTAGGTTATTTAAATTTTACGCTGACATATTATACATTGTGTAAGTATAATTTTTTAAGTTTTTATTAAACGTCTTCTTTGATCTTTCGTTACTTGCAAGTTGCACGGGATGTCAAATGAAAAAATATTTTATTCTCATAATACATATTAATTATGTATTTTTATTTTTAATAAATAATATTATTTTGTTGCACATTTTAAACCCCTTAAAGGTTCAAATCGGTTTTCTATCATAAAAATAAAATATGGTAAATATGTAGGTACAATAAAATCAGATTAAATTCAAAATAATTTTAATACAAGTCATAAAATACACTACATAGTGGAAAAAATATTTTAAAAATAATTAAGAGCGCAATTTAGCCATAAAGCGCCATCTATATTGTTAATTCACAAACAAGTTCCTTCCTTTTATTTTTATACGAAAAAACTTTGTATAAAATACTGCCACAGTTAATTAATAAAAAAATATCACTTAAATGTAATTTTATAATACATATTACGTAGATTTATATAATTTGTTTAAAAAAAAGCTTAGCTAAGTTATTATTTCGCATATTAAAAGCACCATCTAGTAATAAACCACTGAACTAATTAATAACGTATCGCGCTTGTGTTTTGACCTGTTGTAGTTCCATAGTATTTGAACAGATGGTGTTGATACTATTTATAAAAATGTATAATATGATTAAAATTATTTTGAAGTGTTATCAGTAGATAATACACTCAACTGCATTCATTGGGCTTTAGTACTTTAGTACTGCTTTTAAAATTGAAATAAGTGGTGGGGACGTCCCTTTGAGTCTTAATTTGGTCTCCATTGTCATGCTCTCGTTTTCTATAGGTACCTACCTGTTTTCGTCACATCTTTTGACACTACGAGGTCATCTTTGCAGAAGAAGATATGATGTGAATTTTAGGCGGCAAATTGTCTTCAAGAGAGGTTCGATTATCGTACGTATGATTTTTCTTCTCTGTATTGTTGGTTGGTTCGTTTCCGTTGATTCTAAAAAAATCTAATAATTAATTTTAAGTATCGAATAATATAATATTGTAGAAAATATTATAAACATGTATCCTATTCTTGTTTTGTTTGTAACAGCTATACTAGTATATATCTGTGTAATCTATGGTAACAGCCATCAAAAACGAACTGTTTTAATAACACCTACAAAGAATTTATTATGAATTTCGTACGTACGCTTGTTTCATGATGATTGTGACGAGGTTGTTGATGGGTGCCTCTGCCACCACCCACATGAGCAGTGCCGCCAGGTGGCTCCAGAACACGATGCCGGCCCACGACGTCGCCTGCGAAATAGCCATATTATTGTTTCTGACTAACATTAATTAATGAGGTCAATTATACAGAGGCGTATTTAAAAATTTCGCGCCCCGAGTCAATTAACTTTGCCGCTCTATTACCTAAACAGTGGCGAATTTTTATCATGAATATATTTTAACAGGTTAAAATCATAGGTCTCATATCATAGGTAAATGTTATTATACCTAACATAAACCCTAATTGAAAGATATCAACGTAAAAAAAAACAAACAATAAAATCAATAACCTAAAACAGAATGGCGATGCTAAGTTATATAATCATAATATTATCATAATACAATATATTATGATTATATAATTTAACCCTTTATGTCTACGAGAGCGAGCAAATAAATTTTGTATTTTACCTGTTAAAATTTGTTTTAACTTTAAGCCCTGAAAGACTGTACCTACTTCTGAAAAATACAATAAAATCAATAGGACTGTGGCGGACCAATCAGAGCACAGTCCTGAATCGCGCTATCGAAGTTTTCATAGCTCGGCAGTATATATAGAACATCTGAAATACATACAAAAGGGCATACCTCCTCGCTCGGTGGGAGATCTCCCTTCAGAGCTTGCCACCACATATCCCACAGGACAAAACCAAATGTCGGTAGCCCGAAAAGACCGTTACATTAAAAGAAAACTTTTTCGTTCATAGGTATCCGAGTGGAGCAAGCGAGATTGTTATAGCAGTTAGAATTTGAGAACATAATATTTCTATGTCTGTTTAAGCACTTTAAAAAACCAGGGGCGTAGCTACCGCTGCACGCTGTATCAGTTATTTTTAATTTTTTTTTCAAAATTTCGAAGTTTCTAGAACTAAGAAACACGCACAAATTTCGGCTCGCTCGCTTCGCCAAGTCGCTATTGATAACATGAAGAACCTATATATAGCTGTAAGTTGTGCATTACCCTTGAGCTGCGGGGCCCCGATTTTTTTTTTATATGGGGCACCCCTAAGGCTCGCTACACCACTGAAAAAACTGTAATAATTTCGTTGGAAGCGTTTGTTTATTGTTGAACGCCCAATTGGATGCCCAAAAATCCCAGGTACCTGTAGGTACTATTATTTATTCTGTGGCGGTAGAGTGCGAGAGCCGGCTTCATCGCTCCTCGCCATGGCCCCATTGGCCCTAGGGTTAATACATGCCACTGGGTCAATATATTTTATTCCAGTACATTTATTACACATTTACTTTATTTTCAAAGTGTCTCGTCTAACAAAATGCGCGATGGCTCATTGGATTTTTATGAAGCCTAATTGCCTAGCTCTACATTCATATACATAGCTAAAATTATAGTTCCCTTGCAATTAAATTTAATTTAAGGCCCTGTTAACTATTTCTTCGAAATTCCGTGTCAGTAACTGTACTCACCAACTGAAACAAGTCGTGCTGCTGCAGATTGCGGGTGATGAACACGTTGCGTATAATGAACATTGTGTGCATGAGGTACACGCCGTAGCTCAGCCGGCTCAGCGGCACCCACGGGTACCAGCTCAGGATCGCCTTTATGTACGCTGTAATATAGAAAAATAACTTTAAGGGCATACAGATTGTATTCCGATAAAAGATTTTCTTCAATTTTCTTTCTTTTCTTCAAGCGGTTAAGCTCACACCGACGCAAAGTGCTGAGCAGCGCAACATTATACTGATTTACTGATGATAGACGTGACCGGGAGCTGCACAGAGCGACGAGCGACAGCACAGCAATATACACAAGTAAGTACTCAGGGGGTGAACAATGAACATATATTTGAGCCCGTAGAACCGATTGGCCGTTGGAGAAAAACAGGTTCTCGAGTGGAGACCAGGATCTGGACGTCGAAGCGCAGGACGGCCTCCCACCTGGTCAACAGACGATCTGAGAAAGGATACAGGGAGTCGATGGATACAGGCCGCGAGCGACCGGTCGAACTGGAAATCTATGGGAGAGGCATACGCGTGACCTACAGTGGACGTCTCTATGATGAGGTACTCACGGATATGGCTGACGAAGCAATACAGCACTATAAGCGCAAGTCTGAGAGCTTAAAGTGCTTCACAGTACAGCAATACTCACGGACATGGCCGATGGAGCAGCACAGCACGATAAGCGCCAGCCCCAGCGCCCAAAGCGGACGGTTGAGCGCGGCGTATATGGCGCTCACCACCGCATCGTACTCGCGCCAGAACAGTATGCTACCCAGGTACATGCACGCCAATATACCCACAGTACTGACGTATGCGATCGTCGTCAGCCAGGTCTAAAAAAAAAGAATGAGTCTAGGATGGTCCAGTAGGTAAATAAAGTCGGAGGACGGACTAGGTATGCAAATAATTCAGATAGGTTTTCATTTACACCTGCTTATGATGTAATAATTGTATAACTGACCTGGGATAACCTCTTCAGGTAATCAATGAGAGACGGTCGTACGTAGATGTAGCCGGCTACGAAGCCGACGATGTAGGTGGTGTACCGCATGTGGCTCTTGATGTAATGTTCGTTGAACTGTTTCCCGCCGCGGGGGTTGGCAACAAAGCTAAATTTTTAAAACAATTTTTCTCATATATAACTCACTAAAACATTTTCTTCTTTACAAAAAAAATAATTTAATTTAATTCAAAGTGATATTTGCAAAAGAAAATGCTCTACAATGGTGACGTTAGACGAATATATCTTCTGAAATGATGTGCATTCTTAATGGCCGGGAATTGATGGCACGATAAGTATTCCCGCAAAGTTAATAAACATTAATTAGTCGTAGATGGTACCATATAAATTGAACCTTAATTTAACGTAACGTAGAAAGTAATTATACAGTGTAACATCGTCTGTCCCCTCGCTTTTTTTCTAAATATAGGTATTAAAGGCAGACCTGACTGACTCATCTATCAACGCACAGCCGAAACTACTGAACGAATTTTGCTGAAATTTGGCATACAGATAGTTATAATGAGGTAGGCATCCGCTAAGAAATAATTTTTGAAAATTTGAAATGATTTTTTATATGGAAACCGAACTCCACGCGGATGAAGTCGCGGGCAAAAGCTAGGTTTTAAATAAAATAGGGGGAAAACGAGAAAACGGTTTGCCTGATGAAAAGCGATTACCGTCGCCCATGGACACCCGCAACACATGGAGGAGTTGCAAGTAGGTACGTTGCCGTGCGTTTTAAATCTCTTATTACTTTTATCGCTATCTAATTGTACGAGAAAAGAAATCTTCTTGCTTTCAAAATTCTTATGAAATAAAACGACATCATTGGTCCTTTAAAATTAGTAAAAAACTTAGTAAAAAAAATTACAATGTACGTACTCTATAGTGAAGGCGTGTATAGGTGGGTACTGGTGGATATAGGTATCGACTCCGGGCAGCACTACGGACACTACGGTAATGGCGGCCACCAGCACCTTACCCAGCGTCGGGCTCCGTCTGTACAGCTCGTACAGGAACAGCGACACCACGAAGAAATGGAAATCACTCGGTATGTACCAGCTGACTACGATGCACTGAAAATATAAATGTTATGAAAAAATAATCTCAAGATAAGAAAGAAATAGGTATATATTACCTTTTTTTTATTAAAAAATGTAATACCATTGTGTGATGTCATTATTTTTTTTGAAAAAAAAAACACAATAGTCGTTTACAACATTTGTCTTGTCTACATTGCCTTGCCTTGAAAATTATTCAGTTGTGTGTACTTGTTACTAGTTTTAATCAATAGGCAAGCGGACTATTTTTTTTATTACATAAATGAATAGTACTCTTAAATATGAGTAACTTCTCAGAAGAAACAGTATATCAAAAGTCAATATTTTCAAAGGTACAGCGATTTGTATAAAAAATTTCGCGAGTCTCGTAAAAACGCTCCATACTAAATTTTACCTACAAGTGACGTCACTTGTAGGGTTGAGGTGTATGAAGTATACGGCCAAAGGAATATATTTGTAAATATCTCCGATATTTGTGCGTTTAGGTTCATACTTACCATAATGAATGTTTTTGTATATGATGTAAGTAAACTAATGATGTAGGTTTTGTTTACCAATTTCGCAAAAAAAAAAATTTTTTTTTGGTACTTCTTAAATGTATTTAAGTAAACTTACTTAATTTACTTAATTAGTAAACTACACAAAAAAAAATATTTTTTTACATTTACCAAGTAGTAATGCCTCAATATTTCTGAATATATTAATGAAACTTAATATTTCAGATGTAGTCCGATCCCCTATTGTATGTACCCACTTAATGTGAACAGTAAAATGTTTTAAATGTAACTGTCTATCTACTTGCTCTGTCTATCTTTCTACTTGCGATAGCATCATTTTAGTATTTATTACTTTACTACTTTCTCGCAGGCAACATCTAGATATTATATTATCTAGATGTTGCCCGCGACTTCTTGCGCTAAAGGTAAATTTTGCGGAAACCGTACATTTTACGTACGACCTCTGTGGCTCAGTTGGTTGAGCGTGTTCTAGTGATGTAACGAATGTCTCTTTTTTAGCATTCGCGAATGCGAATGCGAATGCGAATATCTGCTACCGACATTCGCGAATGCGAATGCGAATGCGAATGCGAATATTAAGTTTTTGTTCATATTTGGCGCCAATTTGTCGCGCAGTCGCGTTCGGACAAGGTTCGTTATGGGTTCGTTACGTTCGTATCTTCCGAGTATTGCCGAGTTCATACGAACTCATCTATGATCTAAAATCTAAATAAAGCGTCATTCATTTCGCTCCGCTCACTAAAACTTAAACTAAATTTTTTTATTTCCATGTAGGTTATGATATAACGCTTAAAGAATTGTCGTAAATGATGCCTACCACCGGTTCGGAAACTAGCCTGGCAAGAAGAACCGGCGTAAGAAACTCGCACATTTGCTTTTGTTTCCTGATATTCATATTCGCAAAACATTCGCAAAAATTTTGCGAATGCGAATATACAAAAATGTGCGAATATTCGCGAATGCGAATGCGAATATTCGTTACATCACTAGCGTGTTCAAATCCCGCCGAAGGAACAAAAAGTTTTTCTGTGTTCCAGTGGTTTTCAATTTCCATGTTCCATTTAATACACATCCAGTGGGTCATGGATGTGTATTAAATATGTATAATATAATAAAAATATTAAATATGTGTATAGTATAAAAGTATTAAATATATTTCCGTTGTCTGGTTCTGGTACCCGTAACACAAGTTCTTTGAGAACTTACCACGGGATCAGATTGACGTGGTGTGAAGCGTCCATAGATATTATATTATTATTATTTTTCCGCGATAGAAAGTAGCCCGTGGTCTACTCTACATCTGTGCCAAATTTTATCAAAATCAGTCCAGTAGTTTCGGAGCCTATTCAATACAAACAAACAAACTTTTCTCTTTATTCTATTATAATTATAAGTATAGTATAATCCGATGTTCTCGAAAGTTTTACTCACAGCGTGTGTAGTGTCGACGTAATTGCTAACCATGAGCAGGTTGAGCCACCAGTTCTGTCGACAGGAGCCAGCCTCGGCCATGGCTGCTCTGTTCCACAGCGGGCCGGAGCCCATATAAGGGTACACGGCTGCCACCCAGAATATCACCAGGGCGTACGGTACGACTAACCTGTTACAAAGAAAATTGTGAAATATTAATATTTGAAGATCATCACATGTCAAAAACAGTGAAGGACTGACTTGGAAATAATCTTATATCTTTAAACGAGCAATTCTAGTATATATTCTGAATCTCGGAAACGGCTCCAAAGATTTTCATTAAATTTACTATACAGAGGGTTTCGGGTGCGATAAATGGGTCTTGGTAGGATTTATCCCTGGGAAACTGCGCATTTTTAATTTGGGTATATATTCGAACCCTGGTGAAATATTTTTCTAATGCTTTTTTTTAATTTACTACGGTCATTCTCCGATTCGGCGTTCTTTGCCTAATTACCGTAACCTTTTTTATTTTTCACTGATTTGACTTAAACACATTAAAATATGAAGCAAATCAAAGATACGAATTCAATAATTAATGAGGCATGTAAAAATTAATTGCTGTTTTCTAGATAATGAAACTTAAAAATTTGATGACTATGGTAATTAGAAAAAAATGATATTAAATGTAACGGTAATTAGAAAATATCATCAAGTCTATGTAAAATATGATATAATGAAATGATAATAACACACATTAATATTTTGTACACATATAATTATAATTGAAGCGATAGAATTAACGATGTCTCTCATAACTATAACCTACCAATAGTAAAAACAGACACTTTATCATTGCTATAATTAAATAAAAATTTGACACTTTTTTGACATTTCTTTTGGTTTCTGATACAATTATTTTAAAAGCATATTTTATTCAACTTGCAATGTATGTTAGTTCGGGTGGAATCTTGCTACTCAATTTTGAAGCAGATATCTTCAACCGATTGAGCTGAAATTTTGTACACACTTAGTTTTTTTAGTTTGGATGACAATATTTAATTCGTTCTCGGCGTTGTCGAGCGGCAAGCCTTCTCTTTTCTTTAACTTCCTCTTTGGTCTTTTTGGGATTTCCCATCCTATAAATTAAATAATTTAATGAATGGTCAGCATATAATATAGACATATTTACGGACAATAATAATAATAATCTACGAAAACCGCGGGAAAACTTTCCATTGGTAAGAAATCGCGGCTTCAGTTAGTAAACAAGTATTAATTTTTCATACAACGGTAATTATAAACATATGGTAATTAGTATACGGTAATTAGAAAACGATAGATTTTCTTAAAAATTTTGAAAACCGACACAGTATGCAAATACTAGCTTATTACAACGTACGGAGGCCAAAGTACTGTCTCCATTTACATGATCAACTTGGGTCTATCTTAAAAAATCAAGTATTAAAATAAGAATAACGGTAATTAGAAAAGTTTTTAACCAAGGCTACGGTAATTATATACTCACGTGCTTCATTGGCGGTACACTAACGTTAGAGACGTGCAACTGCTGCTGGGCCTCGGTACACACGGAGGAGACGCGACTCCTATGGTAGTGATGTGCCAAATACCTTTATTTAGGGATGTGCACCCGAGAACAGCAAATGTTACGGCAATTATAACTTTCGATTGGACATGCGATTACTTAATGATAATTAATTATAGACTGGTTCTATTCAGTCGATATTTTGTTATGCGATACACGTTACTTAATATCGTTTAAAAAGTTAAATGGATCAAAGTAAATCTGTACGTTATAAAAATTACAAGCAAGTTTAAAGATTAAGTTGGTGTGCCACACACATACACGCCACGGTAATTAGAGAATAGAGGTTTTTTGAACATAAGTTAAATTAATTTAGTCATAATAACTTAAAACAGAAGCCAATGTTTTTGTTTTCAGATAGATACAGATGCTATCTAACATATAAAAAATAATGCATGATTGAATATGATAATATTACGGAATAAACAAGCCCGGACACGTAAAATTTGCTAATTGGAGAATGGCCGACTACAGCTCCGAGCAAAGCTCGGTTACCTACTACCCAGGTACTATTAATGAAAATAGCAGTCATCCTCAATACATACCGAATCGTCCTATCTATAAATTAATGTCACATTTTACCTGTAGTTGTTTAGCCATAATAAGCTCGCAACTGTAGTAGACTCGCACAAGGGAGAAAAGAAAATTAAAATAATAATAATAATAAGACTTCTAATGTTTTCGTAAAAGAGAAATAAGTTTGCTAATATCACCGTTTTCGTAGCTGTATGCCCACCGTAGAAGGCTAAGAATGATCTACGGCATAAGACATTCGCGGTAGCACACGAAGCTGCAGCGCACACATTTTCATGAATTGTAGTTTGTTAATTCATCACATTATTATTATTTATATACTCGTAATACATACGCGAAGCAAAAAAAAATATTGCGATAATTGTGTGAACGGAAGAGATTTGACACAGTTTAAGTGTATGTGGGGGAAGGTGTGCAGAAAGTATTTTTTTAAATAATGCCAAGAATGCTTACAAACGTACCGATTTGGTTTGAAGTAGATGATTATGATAGCAGCTCGACATTCGTGTGTTTTTTGATTTGCAGATCTATTGTATTAGCACAGAGTTCTATTTACAATATATTCCGATTTTTGTGAAGTGTTCCAACTCTCAAAAATATTTTGTGCCAAACTTAATTAAAGTGATAAACAAATAATAAAAAAATAATGTAAACAATAATTATTCTGTCCTTTATACATTAAAATATACATACTTCCAAAAGTTTATTTTCTACATGTTGATTTTCAAATCGCTTGTCGATGTTATATCGATCAATAGTTTATTTTATTAAAAACAAGGAAATACAAACCTCAAAGAATAACCCTAAAGATCCATAACCCTAAAAAATCCTCCCTTTCCGAATTCCTCATTTTATTGAGAAATAAGTTGGCAACCAAATCCGTGGTCTACTCCGGACCAAATCTGTACGTATGTTAGTTAATGCTTTCAGAAATACATCAGATTTATAAAAATAGCAACACCCACTACCCCAGACTATCAACACACACTATAACACAGACAAAACCAAAGACTTCTAGACAAAACTTTGTTACAAGAGATGTTATCAGAGATGCAAAAGAACAAATTCATAAATAATATGAATGCGCGAATTTCAACCACAGGGTGACTTCTAGTAATACTTAATATCTGATATTGCAATTTTAATAATATTGACTTATGCAATTTTGTTTTAATTAATGATGAGCTAAAAATTTTACTATAGATTTAAACGAAAATGCTTAGGAGTTATAATTATGAAAAACCCGTTCATTATTTTTTGCTGCTTACCTCGTCCACCTCTTGAATATGATGATAAGTGGATTTGGGAGATTTTGCATCTTCGTGATAGTCGCAGCTGTTAAAAATCCCGAAAGCATGTAGAAGGAGTCGACCACGACGTCGTCATGAAGTATCAGATGGCCAAGGAAAGACTTGGAATCCTACAATTGTAAGTACGTGTATAAAAAGCGATTTTTAAATCATTTTTTTAACTTTAATTAGTTCATTTTATGTCAAATTCCAATAATCTGTAAAATGTCACCGTAAAATTGTAAAAACCGTTAGATTGTAAAATAACTAACGAGATTGTAAAAATATGTTGAAAAATTCATCTATATCTATTTATATAAAATAAAGTCGTGTTAGTTACACTATTTATAACTCAAGAACGGCTGAACCGATGTGGCTGAAAATTGGCGGGGAGGTAGCTTGGAACCAGGAGAAGGACATAGGATACTTTTTATGCCGTTCCCGAGGAACTCAAAACTCGAGAACGGCTAAACCGATAATATCGGTCCAGCCGTTAGTAGGTAGACCGTAGTTATTTATTCATTCCAGTTCATATTTAAGACAGAATAACGTGTGTCGGGATAGCTAGTAACTATATATTTATAATCTAACGAAAAATAACTTGTTAAATTTTAGGTAGCATATTTGCGTCCGAAGTCTATCAACTTTTTACAATTTCACTAGTCATATTACAATCTAACGGTTTGTACAATTTTAAGGTGACATATATACCTATATCTTTCTCTTCATCTATTAACAATTCCGTAAGTGTTATTATTAACCCATATGAAAATAAATCTTTTTGAATTTTAATTTAAATAACCAGACAAATAGGAGAAAAGATAACGAGAAACGAACATTAGAAAATGTAACCGCATTATTTAATATTAATTATTAAGTATAACACAAGCACAGCTGCAACAAATATCTTATGTTTAATTAGGTATACAAATACTTCGCAACTTATTCAAAGGAATCAAAGAGGTGTTTTCTTATAAGCATGTTGCTCGAAATAGGAAAATAACAACCTCATCAATGTCGACGCCATTGCTGACGGGTCCTCCGTTGAACATGGCGATCTGGTGGCCGATCACTACCACACACATGGACAGGAACCTCACGCCGTATAGCACCTGAAGCTCTTTGCTGGGCTTCATCATGCGTCTCATGTTGCTTTGCATGTCGAACGCCTTAATTATATCGCTGCCTGAAGGGAAAACAAAATATGCTAACGCGGAGAGACATAAAAGCTTTAACACACGTATATGGATTTGGTCCGGAATAGACCACCGAGTTGGTTGCTAACTAAGAATTTTTTTCTATAATTTCGGAAAAAATATTTAAGCATACTATTATATAATTTACGCATACATCTTTGTAGCATTTTTTTTTTCAAATACTTAATGAATGATAAATTCTACTGGGTGTGCGAGTTACGTACGAAATAACAATTATAATTGTAATTTTTGACTGATTACGAAATTAAACTCAGACAAAAAACACGACCTGTTATCTAAGAACATGCCGAGCTAATTATTTTAAACATGTTAGCGGCTTACGGGTGGCCCAAGGGCACAGTGTATTTTTTGTCCAAAAAATTGGCCATGCCGTTTTTATTACTTAATTTTATAGGATTTGTGATTATAAATGCAGGACGAGAACACCCGACTGCCCATTTCATATAGAAGAATGCAAATTAGTACTTGAAAAAAAATTCTATGGTTTCCAGAAAAAACATAGAAACAGTTATAGTTCAAAAGTTTGATATTCTTTTAAGATTTTATTAATTGGTCTAAATAGTGTCTTAAAAGCCCTACGATAGCGAAAAACATCCAGGCTTTATTTGTTCAAGATAACGTATTTATGACTGATTTTGTAAATTTATGTTTTAATTTTTTTAACGCCATGCCGTTTCATATTTGGATTTGAAACTAAGACTGAAATATTCTTTTTATTGATACTTATAACCCAAAAAAAAATGGGATCCAAATGAGGCGGGGCATCGGAGTTATTCAATTTTATATTATTTTGGATAGGGTTGTCACCGCAAAGTTGAATATTTGAAGTAGGTTTTTATATGCTCATTTTTCTAATGAAGTTCGTAACTTCAACAAAACAATTAATAGTAATAGTCTTTTTTACTTACTAGCTGCTGCCCGCGACTCCGCCCGCGTGGAAATTCATTATGTTATCCATAGTTTACATTTTCTTCGCGTTATACCTTTGCTCCCTTTTGCTTCACTGCTGTTGCACTCTTATATTGAAGTCAGTGAGATACTGAGAAGCTCAAGGTCACTATTTGGTTTGAACCTTTCTGTTTTTGGTTATTTATGTTTATTATACTGCATATTATATGATGTACCTCCGCCGTGTTCCATATTTCTAAGAAGTATCGGTCTAAATATTTAAGTGTTCAGATTTATTTCAGCATAAAAAATCTAACATGCCTTGAATATACATAAATAATATAAATAAGTAAAAAATATATTGTCTTGTTCGCATGTACTAGTCGAAACACTGTGTGTTTGGTAGAGTAATATTTCAGGAATTTCAAGTGAAAACAAAGTTTTATTCAATTACCTAGCAGTTGCGCGCGGCTTCGCTCGCGTGACATTCAATTTCTCTGCACCTTCTTAATTTGATCGTTTTGGTATCAGAAACAGACACTTATTTTTTTAGGCATGTATTAACTTGCGACAAAACAATTAAATTTTGGATGTGAAAATACCGAATATTGATACTAAATTACCAAGTTGGCGAAAGAATGTAAGGAACAAAAAAATTATAAATCTGGTGACTAAATAATACCACTGAATTTTGGCGACAATTTGTGAGTGCACATTTAATTTAAAAATAGGCACATATATTTTCCCTGATGTAGGTAACTCAAAAAACATACAAGCAGCAAAACGAGGATACATAAAAAAAAACATAAAGGAGCATACAAAATATCCAATTTTTAATTTTTCTCGGTTTTAGGGGGATGTCGATATTGTGTAGATTAATTTTGAAATTTAAAAATGGCTGATATTTATTTTTCGTAAAATTGATATGGGTGTCGTTTATAAGGTTTTTGGGAGTGCTGGATTACGAAAATGACATTCGTTTTGAAATTCCAATATGGCGGACATACTTAATTTTATAAAAATAATGGTGTCCTTTTATTGGTTTCTGGGGGGTGCTGATAACAAAAAAGTCATCCATTTTAAATTTCCTTAGTAACCCCGCAACCTCATATTTTCTTTATGATGGGAGAAAAAGAAATTTGAAAATATGGAATTTTCCAACATTTCTATAGCTTTATACATTCCTAATATCTCAATGTGCAGCATTTACATTTTTTTT
This sequence comes from Glaucopsyche alexis, assembly GCA_905404095.1. NCBI lineage: Eukaryota > Metazoa > Arthropoda > Insecta > Lepidoptera > Lycaenidae > Glaucopsyche > Glaucopsyche alexis. The sequence continues at coordinate 22,436,570 of FR990045.1, forward strand.
TATAAAATTGATTCTATCTCGGAAACGGTGCATCCTATTGAAAAAATAATGAAAATTTCGTCCCCCTTAGAAACCCCGCAACATCATATTTCCCTCATGATGGGGAAAAAAAAATTCGAAAATCCGGAATTTTCCAACATTTCTATATAGATTTATACATGTCTCGTATCTAAATGTACAGCATTTACGTTTTTTTTATAAAATTGATTCTATCTCGGAAACGGTGCATCCTATTGAAAAAATAATGAAAATTTCGTCCCCCTTAGGAACCCCGCAATATCATATTTCCCTCATGATGGGAGAAAAAAAATTTCGAAAATCCGGAATTTTCCAACATTTCTATATAGATTTATACATCTCTCGTATCTCAATGTACAGCATTTACGTTTTTTTATAAAATTGATTCTATCTCGGAAACGGTGCATCCTATTGAAAAAATAATGAAAATTTCGTCCCCCTTAGGAACTCCGCAACATCATATTTCCCTCATCATGGGAGAAAAAAATTTCGAAAATCCGGAATTTTTCAACATTTCTATATAGATTTATACATCTCTCGTATCTCAATGTATAGCATTTACGTTTTTTTATAAAATTGATTCTATCTCGGAAACGGTGCATCCTATTGAAAAAATAATGAAAATTTCGTCCCCCTTAGGAACCCCGCAACATCATATTTCCCTCATCATGGGAGAAAAAACATAACATACTGTAATAATAATCCCACCAAAAACATTCTGTAAAAAACTAGCCAAGTCTCGATGGAGCTGCTTGTTTATCTCTAAAAAGTAATGAAATCTAGACAAAGTCGTGCCAAGTCTAAGGTTCCTTACTGCGATTTCTTTATTATTATAGTTAATGTTATGTGACTTGACCGTTAAACATTTTTTATACGTTAGTGGGTACAAGTCAATTTTGTTTTCCAAGTGTCAATTTTCCATCGTAAATGGGTAGGCGGTTCTGGCGACAGATTGGTGCAATTGTGTCATGGAGCACCTGGTTTTGTACCCTTGTGTACTCTTCAACGGCCAAGTCACACAACATTAACTATAATAATAAAGAAATCGCAGTAAGGAACCTTAGAATTGGCACGACTTTGTCTAGATTTCATTACTTTTTAGAGATAAACAAGCAGCTCCATCGAGACTTGGCTAGTTTTTTACAGAATGTTTTTGGTGGGATTTCACTTCTTTTTGTAGAAACGTGGGCATATTGATTTATTTTACTAGATTTTAGTGTAATTTGTTTATTTAATTTGTGTAATGTTCGAGTAGAATAAAGTTAATTGTTCGACTATTTCTTCTTGTAAACTTGTAAGTATAAGTATAAAAGCTAGTCTAGTCTTATCCAGAGTTTTCCTTTAATTTTATTTATGCATTATTAAAAGCAGAAGGGGAGGCATTCGCGCAGCAGTGGGACGCTACGGGCCAGATTAAATTAGAAGATGTGTCCCACTTCGATGGATTTTTGCAATAACAGTCGATTTTTTTTATGTACCAATAGTAGAAGGGGGCATTACCATATCTCTAATCAGCTGAGACTAGCTGAGGGTTCTTCATCTGGGATAAAGATTATTTTTATTCGATTTTTGACATCAAATGAAGTGGCCCATCAAGTTGAATATTTTTTTTAAAGGCAGTATGTTTATCTCTAATAGTTTGGTTGGGCTCTTGTGTTTTCTAATCAGGGTCACCAGGTACTCCAGATCTTCGATTATCCTAGTTTTTATAGTTTTCCATTTATGTGGCCATTAAACCCTAACTCTGTACCAAATTTCAGCTCTCTGAGTTTATGGGAA